>CM067216.1:38232617-39432617 GCA_034190945.1 Octodonta nipae | reverse complement strand
TATCCGGTAACCAAGGTAAGAGATTTTTTTCTTAATGAATGTAATCATTTATCCACTTCAGGGTTTTTGGTAAAATTTGTATTCTATAATTTGTGTGCAGGGAATTCAGAGTTAGGCTACATATGCATTCTTTCTGATTATTTGTAATAAAACTAGTTTTTAATGCAGATCAATATATTTTTACTTGGGCATGGCGGTAATGAACTTAAAGACAAACCAGAATTTTTGGTATGAATATTTTTAAAACCAAGATCCCGGTATTTCAGTATCTATATATAAATAGGCAAAAACAAAACGATTAGGTACCATTTTCTCCTCTGTCTCTCAACCGTTTTTCTTCATTTTTGTTTTGATTAGTAGCTACTGACTATCTTCAGTGCAGAATGCTAATATTAATTTATAATATTGGTTCATTCATTAAATAAAATATAATAAAAATTCATTATTTACTTCCATAATGTCAACGCCGCCAGACTCAAAACATTGAGTAATTATATATAGAAGGACCAATGCTGTTATATACTTAGAGCATGTACTTCTGGGAGTGGCATGCAAGCATTGTTATGGTTTAGTGGTAAAGTAATCGTTGTATATTATAATTATACAGGGCGATTCCAGATATGTTAGAAATCATTTTTTTCGTGGGTGGCACATAAGCAGTTGCATATATAGGGTGTTTAAAATATAGAGTAGAGTGCAATTATAACTAATAAAATAATTATATAGAGAAGCCCATTAGCGGTTGAATTTACAGGGTTCTTGGAATAGAAGGTGCAGTAGAATTACAGTTATACAGGGTGGTGCAAAAAATATTATACAGAGACGCATATAGAGGGTGGCGGAAATGGAAATGCAACATTTCGTAACCCATAAGCAGTTGTATATATAGGGAAGATGAAATATAGGGTGAGAGGAATTATAGATATACAGGATGTTGATAAAAAATGTTAGAAAAGGAAACGAGTAGCCCACGAAGAGTTTCATATATATGATGATTGAAATATAGGTCGGAGTAGAATTATAGTTACAGAAGATAGTTAAAAATTTCATAAACAAAAAGAGTAAATACGGTGGCTCATAGGCAGTGGCATATACACAATGGTTTACCGGGTGGTTCAAAGATGTTACAAAATATTATGCGTGGTCCATGAGCAGTTGCATATACAGGGTGGTGGAAATATATAATTATATGCAATTATTATAATGAGGATTTTAATAAATGGTAGAGAATTGAGCGTAATTATAGCTATACAGGGAGGTTAGAAAAAATAAATATGTAGGGTAGCCCATTAGCGGTTGAATTGTTGTCATATTAAATTAAGAATTACGAATTTGAACACAAATAAAGTCCTATGAATTATATCTGAAAAAAACTTGAATTTCGTTACTTATTTGTAGAAGCGAGATGTAAGACTGACATCTAGGATTTTCGAGGAAACTATCACACAGAGGTTCCGAATCGGGATCCGTTCCGTGTAATTGTTCTGTTCCCCCTAAAGTCCTAGGATAGAATGTCACGATAAAATTTTCAGGTTACTTAACCTGCCAGAGATATTGACACAATTGGTCGAATTTCGACCACTGGGCGACAGCTAGTTGAAAGAAAATACCAAACGTTTCAAAGTCGATTCTGACTTCGTTGTCAATGGCTTTAAAATATGTAATGAAAATGTAAATTGCAAAATTGAAAGTTTGATTTATGACATTTAAGTTGACAGAAGATTTTTGTTGTTTTTAAATATACAGGTAGCACAAAAGATTCTAAAGATCATGTATTAAGTTAAACAGCTTTCAAGTTTGAAGAATTTGAAAGAGTTCTCTTTAGAATTTATAAGTGGAGTTCCTAGGTACGATTTTGTTATAAGATAGCGCATTCGCCAAAAATGCGATCAAAGAATTCTGCTGTTTCAGTGATCCCATTAAGGGATAAGGGAAAACCTAGGAACAATCTTATGAACTATCCAGATACTGGGTTGTTCAGATGGAGATGACCATTAATAATTTCTTCCTTAATTGTCGGTAACCAGATACAATTGAATTTTACAGAAGTAGAAGTGATATAATCGTCTTCATTCAAAAGAATTAAGGCAGAGTCTTTTATTTTTCGTTTTGTGTTATGTTGTTCTTTGTGAAGTATAGTTGAATTCTGAGTTTTGTTGGTTGGTTTTGTTTTCGATATTAGTGATTTCAGTGTATTTCTTGTTTGGAATGTTGTTTTAACATTAAATCTGTTGCCCACTCTTTTCAATCTTTCTGACAGACCCTGTATATATGGTATAGTTGTAACTGTAATGTGGTTGTCTTGAGTAGCAGTGTTAATAAGAGAAGTTCTGGGTTAATTCGGAAGGTTTGTTCTTTGTTTAAGTGTGTTTAACTCTTTGTTGATAAATTTTGTAGGGTAATTGTTTCCAGTGAGAACATTTTTTATAATTGTTTTTTCTGTGTTGAATTTATTATTATCAGAATAGTTGGTCTTTGTTCTATCATATAATGATTAAATAATACCTTTCTTTACTGTATTCGGATGATTTGAATTGAAATTTAGGTATCTGTTAGTATGAGTAGGTTTTCTATAAATTTCTGTTTCGAATGAAGATTCTGTTTCTGTTATTAATATGTCTAGGAAAGACAGTTTGTTATTTTGTTCAATTTCTAGGGTGAATTTGATAGTTGGTTCTTTGTTAATTATGTCAATTAATAATTTATCTAATTCTTCAAGACTGTGTTCCCAAATTACGAAAATATCGCCAACGTAACGCCACCAAAACAAAACTGGGGTATGATACATTTAGTTTTTAAAGCAGATCAATAATTATTACTTGGACATGGAGGTATTGCACTTATAGACAAAACCAGTATATTTTGGTATGAATATTTTTAATACCGGAATCCCCATATTCCATATTTCATTATTTCACTATATATACATATAAAATCGGACATAAAATATTTTTTCTATTTCATGCATGAATTAATGAACTTAAAATCTAACAAAAATAAAAATTCCTGATTGTTTGAGTATTCACTTGATAAAAATTCATTTTTAAGATTACTAAAAAAACAACAAACACTTGGTTAAATTTTAAGTTTTTATTTATTTTTAATTTGTCATATGCCAAGTCTGGCTTCATCAGAAATTGGAAATTGTATTTCCAACCCCTAAGTTTAAATACAAAGGGGTATCATGTGATACCTGTTTTTAAAGGACTTTTTTGCAAATCTTTTGACATCATTTTTAAAATCAGATTATTTTATACCTAGAAACCGTATAAAATTAAAAAAGCATGAATATACATAGCGAGATAAATAAATGAGAAAAAATCCGACTGTAAATGTAAACAATTTATTAGTTGTATATTGACCATGAAATTTCGACAATGATTTATTCTTTACAAGAAAGAATTGAAATAATATTTATTTATGGGGAAGAACAACGCTGTGCACGCAGAACTGCTCATGTTTTTCATCAGAGACATCCCGATAAAAATATTGGGCATCAGTATGTGTTGGATTTAGTTCATCAATTTCAAGAGACTGGAAGTGTGTGCCATAAAATTGTCAAGAATCGTAGAGTTTCAACTGAAACTGCACAGGTTGAGATTTAAGGTCATTTTGCCATGGATCCTCAAACATCAATACCAAAAGTATCCGGGTTAACAAATATTGCCGTCGGATCTGTGCATTGAACGGTACGCCTAAATAATTTTTTTCCCTGCAAAATACAGCTTTTACCACAACTTGCTGAGCATGATTATGATAGAAGGAATTATGCGAATTAATGACGAAGCAGGATTTTTTTAAATGGATTTGTCAATAAACATAATTGTAGATTCTGGGATATTTCCAATCCACAAGTTTTTTGGAAAGAGCGCAACCAACATCCTCAGAAAATCAACGTATGGGCCGGAATTCTCGTAAATAAAATTGAAGGAATAATGTGTAATAATTTGTCCCCAAAATTAATATTGAAGTTTTCTACTATTTTTTCTTATGAATTTCAAGTGAGCCCCAGTACCCCTAATTATTTTTAAAATTTAGGTAGTATGATTTCGGAAATAAAGCGGGAAATGAGAATTTTTTTAAATTTTTCGTTAATATTGTAACGAAATGGAAACCCGAAGTATGGAAAAAGAAAAAAATATCCGAGACTACCAAAAAAATATTCAACAGGTTACAGATGGACTAGACGAAAAAATAGCCCAGATCCTGGAAAAACGTGACAAGAAGGAGAAACAAACGTTAGTAAAATCTTTTGATGAAAAACATAAAATAGAATTAGAAAATCTTGTCACTACGATGAAAAGCGAACAGCAAAATCTAGTTTCCACGATGAAAAGCGAACAACAAGATCTTGTCACTGCCATGGAAGAAAAATAACACAATTTAATTGAGGGATTATTCTCGAAATTTGTAGAAAGATCAAACTGAATTAACGACACAAAATGAATTTAAATTATTAGATGAACAGAGACGAAATGAACTTAAAATAACTGAAGAAAAAACACAACTGCAATTTGAACAACTAATGCTAAGGCTAGGCGCAAATTGAGACACGTATAGCCGTGTGACATGACACAGCACAGCGCGAACTTTTGTAACCTATCGTATTGAATGGAACAGCGCAAATTGGCAACAAAGTGCTGTGAGACAGTTTCTCGTGTCGCGTGTGTATATAAATTGTCAAGTGTTTTGAAAAATGGTAAGATGAGACGTTAATGGACGCGGTAAGATGTCAAATAGGATACTATGATACAAAAGATACTAATTATATAAAGTTCTTAAATCATACAATTTCTGACGCAATTGGCTATGAACTGCGTCTCAATATGCGGATCACCACGCGACGTGTGTGACAGGTACGGGTCGTGCCATTCGTGTCATGTCACCTCACACGCGCTATACGCGTCTCAATTTGCGCCTTGCCTAATAGTAGCTTGTAGCTCATTCAGTACAGAAGAAAGCAGCGTGTTTTTGTAAAACATCATAACAGCAATCTATAGGTACCATGACTGAGGGTAATCCATAGCTGATTAGGACATAAAATTCAACTCCAAATAAACAAAGGAATTTTTTAAACTAAAAAGTTAAAAAATAGTTTTTTTTAGATTTTAACAGACTTTCAATTCGTCGGCAACTTTTTTTTATGTATGACCAGCGATTATTCAAAAACGGCTTGGGCAGTTTAGATGATTTTGATTTAAATTGGATTATATTAAGGAACATTACAGAAAAGTACCATATAATTGTCTATAACATGAGGTTTACGGTGTTCCAGAAAATCAGAAAAAAAAGTAAATAAGGGACTAGATTCCAGTGAATTTCAATGAATCTTCACTGTTTTCTCTAAAACATCTCAAGCAATTTGAACATTATAAATTGTATTCTACAAAGATATGTTCCAACTGGATTGGCTATATTTTTCTATAACGTAAAACATACCATTTTATGAAAATCGAAAAATATGTGCAAAAACTTTAAACATCAATGTATGTGTCAAATTTTCATCATAAATATCTCGTTTAAATGTCAAGATATGCCATGAAAGTATATCGTACAGGTTGTTTGTAATGGTTTTCATTTTGATTCATTTGAAGTAGTCAGTTTGTTTTAGAGACGAAGTTAAGTTACGGGGCTTATAGTTGGGTGCAATGGCAGAAGATTTTCCGTTAGTTTATCGAAACATAAATTTGTTATTCCGGAGATCTCTTCTATATGGTATACGGTTGTAGGTGTGTGCGTGCGTGCATGTGATATTAGGTGGTACATAAGCAGTTGTATACATAGGATGGTTGAAATGTAAGGTGGAATTGAATTAGTTATACAAAGTGGTTCTACAAATATTGTATTGAGTGGCACATAAGTAGTTGCATATACAAGATGGTTGAAATAAAAGTGAAGCAAAACTATAGTTATACAGAGTGGATATTTGCGTTATAGGGCGGAGTATAATTACAGTTATACAGAAGGCTTCACAAAATGTCAGAAGCAGTTGAATATACAGGATGATTGAAATATAAGGTGGAATAGAATCACAGTTATACGGGGCGGTTTAAAAAAGCTATATAGTGTGAAACATAAGTAGTTGCTTATACAAGGTGTTTGAACTAAGGGTGAAGTAAAATTATTGTTATTTAGAGTGTATCAAAAATTTGTTATATAAGCATAAGCAGTTAGGATATTTAAATTATAGGGTGGGTATAATTACATAGATTTCAAAAATATACCGGGTGGTTGAAATAAATGGTAGAGTAAAATTATAGTCATAAAATGTGGTTCAAAAATGTGAATTTTGCTATATAGGGTAGATCATGAGCAGTTGCATACTTGGAATACTAGACATATGGGGCGAAATAAAATCATAGATATAAAGGAATAATTTAAACAATAGGAAAATAGAAACAGTCAATAGTGTGGAGAGGATTTATATTTACACAGAGTGGTTTTAATGATATCAGGACCGTTGCAATATTGTGTTCAGTTGAATTATAATTCTACAAGGTGGTTCAGAAAATAATAGACCAATAAGTTATATAGGGGTGGCCAATACGCAGAAGCATATGCAGTGTGGATGCAATATAGAGTGAATTAGAGTTACACTTATAGAAACTGGTCCAAATAATAAAACATATAAAAATGTTAAAATACATTTGGGAAATATAGAAAAAGAATACAAATTAGAGAGAGAGAAAGATAGAGATAAGAATACGCTAAAATTTTCAATTGAATTTGTACCTTAAATCAGATTAAAAAGAAAAATGTCCGAAAATAGTGATCGGTTTCTAAACAGTTTTTATTTTAAGTCAGCTGAAGTCGGTTCTTTTTTAAATATAAATTATTATTTTTTGTTTCGTAAAGAAGTCATAGGAAAATAAAACCTTTTTTGTGTTAAAAACGCAAACTAAACATTGTTAATGTCATAATATAGAAATCGATATCAAAAACCTCTTATTTAACGTTCCAGATTTCGTCAAAAAATAAGATTAGTCCACATTTTGCTCGATTTTTTTCTAAATCGCTAAAGCAAGCAAGAATCCTCTAAAGATAACAATGAAAAAATGTCCAAGGATTTTTTTAAAACGAAAAATTAACGGTCTATGAATATTAATCAATACGTGTCCAATACTTTTTAATTGTGAAACTTTAATCGACGAAATCGTCATTACAATCGAACCGTTTTATTCCGTTTTAATTTCGAACAGTTCCTTTTACAGGCAGCAAAGAGAATTTGTATGCAAACATCGACGCGGGCAAAGTGAACTCGAGGAACACGACTGTAACAACAACAACAACGACATCAGAACAACACCAACACAATCAGTATTCGAGCTCGCACAACTTGAACGACACCAACGGTATTCTGAACAGATCGATGCAGAATTTGAACGCCGCTCACGTACAGTCCGTGACGAGCATCAACATCAGTGATTCCTCGAGCATCAGCGAGCATTCGAACCTGTCCGGTGGCAACAGAGGTTCGAGAAACGCGAACGGTGCTTCTTCGTTCGTAGAAACCGGCAGCGTTTCCAACGACACGACGACGGCACGCGGCGGCGCTGATACTGCGTCGAATACCAGCTCGAATAAGTTGAAGAAGAAACGCTGGGGTATCTTGATGGGTCGAAGCAAGACGAGCGAGAGAATCAAGAGCGCCACGCTGGGTAGGGAGAAGAAGAAGGAAGAAAAGACCGAGACGAATGTGAAACATCGATGGTCGACGGGGTTGCCGAGGTTCAATCCCCTACCGCCGTCCATTAGCAAAGAAACTATGGTGAGTAGAATTGTTTTCGTTGATCTCTTAGCACCCTCCTGTCAACCTGGATAGATGAACTTATACGGGAAAAAATGCACTGCTTGATAGATTTTTCAATAAATCTTTCGCGGCCAGAGTCATAGCTGATTCTGCTTTTTCTTGATTTGGACCGCGTCATTTTTCGAATTAGTTTATTTATATACCTAAACCGGGATATAAACAAAGTTTTCCGATGTTTCGCCCACACTTATAAGGGTTTTTTTCAAGGATGAGACAAAAAAACAAAACAAATGTTACTTACCTTGCGGCTACTCCATACATTTCTTCTTTTTCTCACGAACACTTCAAAACTTCACTTTTTATTCAACTTGTCACAATGATGTACAAATTCTAAATGAGTTATAGGTACGAAGAAATAATAATTGGCCCCCCGAAATTTTCAGGTAAAAGAAGGGTAGGAGGCACTTAATGGGATTATTTTATGATTGAGATGAAATTTCGTATATACGTTCCTGGAATTTTATTAGTGGGTAATGTAAGTGATTTATTTTGTGGAAATGTTGATGCCAGATTGCCAGATGGACGAAAGTTCAAAACCTTTGTCTCGGTTGAAATTCTTGGGATTTTTGGCGATTTCAACGGCCTCACGGAATTTTCTTTGAAATAATACGGAGATTTGGCCACGACAGAGGAGCTGTCGAAGAAGATTTGGTGGCCCGTTTCCTAATGATGTTGAGCTACAGCAGAGTTTGAAAGCAGGCTGTTTTCAAACAACGTTTGTGCTCACCCAGACGAGTGTTTATTGATCGACCTGTTTCACCGATGTATACTGCCCCACACGAGCATAGAATAGAATAAACACCTTTAGATGAAAGAGGATTTTGTTTATCTCGATGCACCAGGGAGTTCACGACTGACTGTTTCTGAGATGGGTGCTGATGGGACCGGGCGTGCAGATATCTGTCGGTATGTGTTGGTTTTCTGTATACAGAGTGGCCCAGGCGACCATTTGGCAACCGTGAAACCAACACGTCTAGGAAGGGCAGGGATCCTTTGGACTCAATTTCCATAGTGAATTTGATGTTTGAATATTGGGTATTAATGTGGTTAAAGAACAATTGGAGAGCCTCTTGTCCATGTGGCTAGATTACAAAAGTGTCATCAACATATCTCAACCAAATTTTGGGTTTGTGGCTTGAAGACTCCAGTGCCACTGCTTCAAAGGCTTACATAAAGATATTTGCCACTACCGGTGATAGCGGCGAACCCATGGGGGTACCAGAAGATTACATGTAATATTTATTTTGAAAAAATAAATATTACATTCAAACTTTATGGAAGCTCTTTGCGTGAAATTAATTTCTTTACTAAGGATGAACTAAAACGATTATTTGCGGCTATAAGATAAATTATATTTAATACTTTTCTGAGATCGTCCTTTGACATGGGTGTAGAAAATGCTCGATGAATCATTTTTTATACGGATGTTTATGATTTAGTGGACTAAAAGATGAATAATGAATCGTAGTGTCTGTAAACGTGGTTTTCCTGTATATATTAAAATTTATAGATGAATTGTTACGGGTATGTGTTAGATGCAAAAAGTTTAGTTTACAATCCTGCTCTATTTCTACTGTAAATGTAATGTTAGGTAATAAATTGCGTCGAAACTAGTCACGTATTGTGAATAAATTCAGTGATAGAAAACAAAGAAATTTGTTTCATTTGATCATTATGATTGACTATCACAAAGTAACGGCTTCCACAATTCAATTTTTCAAGCAATAGTTAAAATATTTGACAGTCTAGCTCAAGGGCATTTTTTGTCAGTAATTAATTCCAGTTGGAAATATCTTCTTATTATGATTATCAACATTTATTTTATTTTTGATTCCTCTCGTTGTTTTGTTTGTCAAGTAAAGTAAATGAATACATTATTTTAAACATATAATAATGTTAAAAATAGTACATAAGATTAATATTAAAATGTTCTTCTAATATCCACTTCAATTGTTGCACAGTTTATTTCAGATTTACGTTATAATTACTGTTTTTGCTACTTTTTTACTTGACACTAAATTTCTCATCCTAGAAAAGAAATCTGATTCAAGACACCAACGTTAACTGTCGATTTTGTCAAAACAAAAGTATTATTAGTAAAAACCATGGTGTTTGTTTGTTTTTTTTTATTAAAAAAAGTCATCACATAACACAGTGTTGTTAACAAATTTTTGTTTTGAAATGGAAGCTTCTTAACCGAGACCCACACATACAAATTAAAAAATATATGAGTATGTTAGTGAAATGAAAAAAATGCATTTGTTTCGACACTTCATTCCGACCAACACGACACTTTCGACGGTCACGACACTTCTTGGATCTTAAGACACAAAAACAAGGACCAGCTTATATATTAATTGTTTTGTATAAACGCTCAGCCTATTAACACACTTTTAGGTCACTGTTTTCACAACGAAAATGGCAAAGACAACTCTTAGTAACGCCATCTAGGTTCGTTCGTCAAGGTTTATTTCATTTATAAGAACAGTAAACAATGTGAACTCTATTTCAGTGTCAAATTTTGGAAAACAAACTGGCTGACAATCAACTGTTTTTCGAATTCGACAAAATCCCAAAGAAAAAGCAAGATGCCGATTCGCCACCGCACTACTTCCCGAAAATGCTGCTTTCAATCGGTACAAAGACGTTCTGCCGTACGAAGACAATAGATTGAGACTAACCCCGACCAAAAATAATAAACACGGATACATTAATGCATCCCATATTACCGTAAGTACCATTACAATAAATAAAATTACACTGTGTTATCTTCCAGCTTTTCATGACTGTTTTTATGTGTTAGGCAACAGTGGGCAGCAAACAGAGGTTCTATATTGCAGCTCAAGGACCTACTAGGCAAACGTTACCGTACTTTTGGCAATGCATTTGGGAAGCAGAAGTCTATTTAATAGTGCAGCTGACAGATCCTACCGAAGATATTACTTACCTTCCTGACGCTGATGAAAGATGCATTGACATCGATCAGGTAAGACTCTTCGTTATTAGAACGATTTTATCAAATTTCAGTTAAATCAGTTTTTGTTAATTTCAGATTTACATTAGTAATTATACAAAACTCTTATCATCATCATGTTCAGCTATGTTCTACGCTTATGTCATTGATATTTGTTTCTTATCTCTAGTGACTATCTAAATCCGTGCAAATTAATTAACTCTGATCTATTAGCGATACAAGAGTATTGTGATAATCACAATCTTAAGAGCATCCTACAAAAGTTAAAATGTTTATTGTTCACGTCAAATAAATACTATAGTTACCTTAAAGAAAACATTACCATAAAAATGGGAAATGAATTAATTTCTCTGGAGACGAAGCAAAAATTTTAGGTATCACGTTTGATCGTTACAAGAGATTTACGAAGCATGTTAACCAGTTATTTAAAAAGTCATTCGTTGTTTTAAAACTACTCTATACAAACAAATCAATTTTAAACTTCAAAATGAGGAAAAAATTGTGTGAAACATTTGTTTTGTCAATCTTCTATTACTGTTATACAGTGTACTATCCGTACCTAACTGAATTTACCAAGAAAAGAATTCAAAAAGTACAAAATACCTGTTGTAGACTTCCGCACTTCGTAAATTTGACCATATAAGTCAAAAACTAATAGAGATAAACTGGTTAACAATGAAAAAGACTTGGCAATATCAGTTTTGTAAATTTGTTCATCGTATTATTCACACGAGAAAACCGGATTATCTTTGGGAAAAAATAGTTAATGCTAATCAAATTCACAATACAAGATTCAGCAACCTCTTATATGTCCCTAGACATTAATCAGCCATGTTTCAGCGGTCTTTCTCATTTAACGCAGTTAAAATGTATAAAAAAATATTCTGAAAAATTTAGATGATACAACTTTACTTGGTTTTCAAAAGAAAATTAAAAAGTTCTTGTTTAACGACACTTTTGTTTTTAAATTGTCTTAATGTAGTTTGTCAATGTCAATACTTTCCTCCATATTGTTCAATTGCCTCAGTTACCTACTGTGGTAATAAATATTTTGTGAAGAAATTTGTTTTGTTTAGGGTTGAGTGGAAGAATAGCCGTAGGCTAAACTCCGCCTTTTGTTTTGCTATGTATGTGTATACTGTATAGATTTATGTATGTGCATGCTGGATAGATATATGTATTACATGGATGAAACAATAAAGACGCTTTATTATTATTGTTATTTCTTTAAGTATGCTTCGGTTCTTTGATTTTTGGAACCCGGTTTTCTTTCATAAACATTGGATACCATTGCCCTCCTGTTGTTTTACCAAGTATTTTGCCGTTGCCATTTCTATTTTCTTTCGGTCAATACTGATAGCACTCATTAACCAAATATCGAGAAGGGTGTTGTCAATACAAGTCTTTCCAATTACTCTCTTTTCTGTAGCAATGAGGTTAGTTTGTGATATTAGTTTCTATGGAAATAACTCCATATAAACTTGAAAGTCTGTATATTTCAAATGTCCAAACGTTTCAAGGTCTAAATCAGACCCTGTTTTCAATGATATTAACAAAGGAACAAGAAATTTAAAAAAATAAAAGGATTCGCAATGACAAATATCGTAATCACAATTTGACATTAATGTTTGACAATAAAACTTATGTAACTAAGGGAATTTACTGCAAATTTGATATATACAGGGTAGCACAAAAAGTTTTAAAGATCATGTGAAATAACAAAGCTTCTTTCAAATTGGAAGAATTTGAAAGAGTTATCTTCAGAATTTCATGTGGCGTTCCTAGGTACGACTATATTAATTTCATCCTTGATTATTGGCAACCAGGAACGGCTAAATTCTATAGAAGTACTAGCTATACAATCGCTTTCATTTAATAAAATTAAAGCAGACTCATTCAGAGATGCCACAATTATCATTCAGAAAACAATTGGTTTCTATGTTGGGTTCTCCTATTTCAATTAGACATGGCTCTATTCTGCGTTTGAAT
Source organism: Octodonta nipae (assembly GCA_034190945.1). Taxonomy (NCBI): domain Eukaryota; kingdom Metazoa; phylum Arthropoda; class Insecta; order Coleoptera; family Chrysomelidae; genus Octodonta; species Octodonta nipae. Next base: position 39,419,844 of record CM067216.1, on the reverse strand, counting down.
CTTTCTTGTTTAACAACATTTCTTGTTCTCAAGTAATGTTGCCCATAATCGGTCTTGAGCTAGCGATCTTATTCTAGCATTTTCGCAAGACCAAGAATGAGAACACAAGGAGCAACATTTTGACTCCAAATTCTAGTAAAATTTCATAGTTAAGTTAACCTAAGAATTTACAGGCTGGATAATAAATTCATAAACAAATTTCTAGAATTTAATAATTTTATTTCGACATTTGTATTACATTATGAAAACAATTTATTGATTTCTTTTTAATTGTCAGGATTACCAAATTTGGTGGGAGTTCTCACAAAAGACTGGACACTGCGTGACGAGCAAAGTTCGCCTCTGTCACGTCGGCTCTCGCAGATACAGGACGATATGGCACTTGAACTATACGGAATGGGGCGAGCAAGGGTGTCCCACGTCTGTGGCCCATTTTCTCGGTTTTCTCGAGGAGATGCAATCCGTTCATCAGCATTCGATGGGTGAAATACCGCCGGGACACAACAAAAACCCTCCGATATTGGTACATTGTACAGCCGGGGTGGGAAGAACGGGATTGACAATACTGTGCGATCTGTTACTTTATACAGTCGATCATAACCAGGTAAGAAAACGAATTAGTTATTTTTATGTATTCACAATAAAAATCTAATTAAATTATAAAAAAACAGTAAAATTCAAGATTCAACAAAGGTAGTAAAAATAGTATTAATAGAAGAACATAAGAAAAAGTAAAGTAAAATCATCTTAGTTTTAATACCCTTTATTTCACTTTATAAATCCCCAAAAACCGAGCTTTCACATTTCCACTTTCTGGAAACTATTTACCTAAACAAACTAATTTATCGCAAAGTATAACAAGTAGCTAAAAAAAATTATTTATCCCTGTGTTAATAATTTTAAACAATCACCAGTCAGTTTTAAAGCACAATACAACTGGAAATAACATTTTCTTCAATGACAGAAAACTCTTGATAAATATCTTGAAATCTGGAGTCTATAAGCTTACATGTTCAGAGTTTAATAGTTTCTATATTGGTATGACCTCCAGAAATTTTAATACCCGTTATCAAGAACTTTTTTTTATAATTAATAATACAAATTCAACATATGCCAATCATTGTTTAGAAACAGTCCAGTCTTTTCCTAAATTAGTAGATATTAGATAGATTATTCACTTCCACAATTTCAAATCGATTATTAGCCTCCTGGAGTTTGATGAAAAAGCAGTATTAGTGACCCTCCTTCATTCAAATTAATCTTAAATGATAAGACAGATTTGCATAAAGGCGGCTTTTTATATACAGGGTGGGCCATCTAACTTTTTTTTAACTAACGGTCATTTTCAACACGGTAACATTTATGTCAGATCTGTTTTGACAGAAAATTAGTTTGAAGTCTCCCGTGAACGAAAATGGTTGGATATACGCTTGAACAACGTTGGGAAATACTCAAAAATTATTTCCAAAGTGAGTGTGTTGTTGCCGAATGTGTGCGAAAATGCCGTACTTCTATGGGCCGAAAAGAAGCGCCGTCCGCTCCGTATGTGAGACAATTTGTGAAAAAAGTGCGTGAAACTGGTTTGCTCATTGACAAACCAACACGTCAACGTGCTTCTACTGTGCGAACACGGGGGAATATTGATGCTGTAGCACAAAGTGTGGCCGATACTCCGAGCACATCAACTCGCCATCGATCGCAAGAATTGCACATTTCGCGCACTTCTTTGAGGAGAATTTTGCATAAAGACCTCGGAATGACACCGTATAAAGTTCAATTGGTACAGGAGTTGAAGACAGACCATCCAATGCGCAATCGCTTCGCACAATGGGCCAATGAGCACTTGAACGAAGACCCGGAATTTTACCGAAAAATCATCTTTTCGGACGAAGTTCATTTCCACCTCGGTGGATATGTTAACAAGCAAAATTGCCGAGTTTGGGGAACGGAAAATCCACATGTGGTCGTTGAGAAGCCAATGCACTCCCAAAGAGTGGCTGTTTGGTGTGGATTTTGGTCTGGCGGCATCATCGGCCCATTTTTCTTTGAAAATGAGGAAGGAGCAGCTGTTACTGTGAATGGCGAACGCTACCGCGCCATGTTGAACGATTTTTTTTACGGAAATTGATGAATTGGACGGCATCTGGTTTCAACAGGATGGTGCCACGTGCCACACATCGCGCCCATCAATTGAGTTATGCCACACTCGATTTGAAAATCGTTTAATTAGCCGTTTTGGAGATGTGAATTGGCCATCAAGAAGCTGCGATTTGACACCGCTGGACTATTATTTGTGGGGCGCTGTTAAAGACAAGTGTTATGCCGATAATCTACAAGTAAATTGACGCGCTCAAAAACAATATTCGTGCTTGCATCGCCGAAATACAGCCGCATACAATTGAAAATGTATTGAAAAATTGGACCGGTCGAATTAGCTACTGTGAGGCCAGCCGTGGAAGCCATTTGAATGAAATTGTTTTCCATAAATAACCGGAAGGATTGTACTTTCGAATAAAAAAAAACAAATTGAAAAATATTCACTAGTTTTTTTTTATAGCATTTTCAAAAAAAAAGTTAGATGGCCCACCCGTTATTTAGGTAAACTATTTTGGGTTTTCCCCACATTATGTCAAAATAATATCTGCACTTATAACCTTTCATAACCACTTCCGTAACAGTTTATAGAGAATAATTGATAATAAATCGCACAAGTTCGGCTGGGTTATCAAAAATAGTCGGCCATACTGATTCCGCCATTTTGAGTTTTTAAAAATCCTTATGATTTTCACTAAAAACATTATTTTTTTTGACTTTTGGATTTTGCCTGGTTCTATTCATGTATCAATATGCTTATTTTTTGAGGTTAGAAAAAATCTATATATAAATAGGCAAAGACAAAACGATTAGGTACCATTTTCTCCGCTGTCTCTCAACCGATTTCCTTCATTTTTGTTTTGTTAAGTAGCTACTGACGACCTTCAGTGCAGAATGCTAATATTAAATAATAATATTGGTTCATTCATTAAATAAAATTCATTATTTACGTCGATACTGTCAACGCCAAACAACTGACAGTGCCGCCGCAGCCAGACGGTCAAAACTCAAAACATTGAGTAATTATATATGGAGAGAATTATATTCTTAGAGCATGTACTTGTGGAAGTGGCATACAAGCGTTGTTAGTGTTTACTGGTAAAATAGTCAATGTAGTAAATCAGTATTGATTTTTCGGACGCGTTGCAGTAACTTTCATATTAAAAATTCTGTTTTTACTGTGAATTTGATTAACATATTTTTATCACAACCTTCCCAAAGGTGTTGTGTAAAAAATTGTCAGACATCGGACAATAAAGAATGTATTAAATATTTAAGTTCTCCTAGGGTTGTTGGTCCTCTCTTTTCTTTAATATTCCTGAACTTGATTGAACCCGCAAATGATGAAAACTTTTAGGTTGCAAAGAACAATTTTCCAATTATTATATCGAAAATTTTGCCAGGATCGGTTCTTTCTTAAAAATAAACTTTTTACAATTTCATAAAATAGGGTCGAATTTCGACCACTGGGCGACCACTAGTATATGTAATTACCCCCATATTTGATTATAACATACCCAAAGATATCGAATATAAGTCATTGCTAATAGTTTTTTTCTTTACTTGCTACAGATTTTGAAGCTAAATTTTGCAATTTTATTTTTTGTGTCCGTCAATATTCTAGTAATCTAGAATAATTAAGCTTCATTTTAAAAAACAATTTGTTTTGATATCTAAATATCTATCATCGTTCCAAAGATACATATTCGATTACACATTGTCATATTTTGTTTTTAGAGACAAAATAGAGTATTATGGGAAATTTCAATGAGCTTCGTTGGCTCTATTTGAGCGTTAATTTTTTTTTGTTAATATTGCTATGTACTTCGTGGGTTCAATTGAAAAATTATAACAACTAATATTTACTTTCACTTTCTAGAACTTTATTTACATTTAAAACAGCTGATTCACAATACATTTTCATATAAGCTAGTCGTCGCGGTATAACTGCCTGGCGATCGTGGCGTTCTTCTTTTATATCACCAGCGTAGAATTCTCCAGTAGAAATCAACATCGTTCCTTCCGCTGCCGAGCCTTTTCGAGAATCGTATTTTTTTTATCTTGAAGCGTTTGTTGTCGTGCTGAAATGACACAGGGTCGGCTTTGGGTAAATTTCGTAACAATATGTTATGCGTTTTTACTATTAATTTTAAAAAATCATGCTGTATGCATTAAAGACAGACCAGGACAAATTCTATTTCTACTAATACGAATATTCTTTTGCAGGAAGTATGTATACCTAGAGTAGTGACCGTTCTACGCCAACAAAGAGCATACATGATTCAGACGTTTTCGCAATTTAAGTTTATATATTCGCTGCTTATTCATTATTTGAAACAAACCAGGCTTATTTAAGTAAACACATAACAAATATTGAAACTGCAGCTTAGAATATTGCAGATATGTTTAAACAAAATGATCTGAATGATTATTTTCAACTCGTGAATTTGAAATACCAATTGAAATTAATTACGACTGCTATATTACTTGATAATGGAACTAAATTTTGTTAAGTGAAAGAGTGAAAATTTATTTAATTACCGCAATAAGCAATATTACTGTAATGTTGAAGAAAAAAGTCTTTCAATACCAAATGCAATTTTGAACGTAAATGCATGGTGCTGAACTAATTGTTTATCAAATTGTTGATCATGCTATGATTGTAAACGATAATGTTAAGCTTTAAATGTATAACTTTGTTCTCAGGATTTGGTCAAACCTTTGATTTGCGTAATTTTAAGTATTTATTGATATGTAATTTGCATAAATGATACTAAAAGTAAAGGTAGTTCTTATTGGTAACCGCAACTTTGTTATTTGAAATTTGACGAAACATACCGTTTTCAGCGCATTTTTACTCAGAATTTATAGTTAACTTATCATTTAATAGTATATTGCCACAAATGTGCAAAGTTTCATGCCATAAGGGGGTTTAAAATTTAACTTTATGCATTTGTAGCGTTCATATTTTTCCTAACAGTGTGTATAACATTCAGTTACAGTTAATAGGCAGTTGCCACTGACTGGAAAATTGGGCACTTCTTAAAAAGAACTTAGACTTTAAAATGTTTATAATTAGCTCAGGTCATTTACGAAATTACATGACACAATTAATAGTAAAACAAAATCGACATGAACGGGTTCTAATGATAAAACCTGACCAATTGACACAAAATTCAACATTTTTTATCGATGCGTTTTTGTTTTTTAACAAAAAAAACAGCGAAAAATCGCTAACAATTCAGTTTTTTACCTTTTACACAAAATCCACTGATAAAACCGTGTTTGCTACTATGAACAATGTTGAAGAGAAATGAAAAACCTACAAAATGAGCTACTATACGCTCAACTTCGTTAATTGGTTTCTTAGATAATGGAAGCTTTACCCGAAATTCTAAAAATAAATAAATAATTGCTTACATATTTTTTTATTTTATAGCTGAAAGATTCTTATTAACTGAAGCGATATATCTTTTCATACCCAATTCATGTTCTAAAAATAAATACTGTAGTCCCAGTAGTTGTTGCAAAATTTCAATCAATCATATGGAAGACATATTTTTTTGAACGGCCATATTACCTCACCGGATGACCCTATCATTATGAATAAACCACCCATGGAAAGTAGAAGAGTTGGTCTACAGACCCCTCATCTCGCTTTTTCAAAATTTAAAGTATAAATACATACAAGATTGAAAATATTTGGCCATTCGAAAAATTGCTAACGGGTGGTACTATATTCTTATAATAAATAATCTTAAAGCAAATTTTAATTTTAAGCAGATACATATTTATATTTCTTGCATAATATGGATTTATGTAATAAATTTAGCAAAATGGAATACCTACACTCCATTTAGCCACAGATGATAATGACGGAGCAATCATAATATTACGCTAAATGCGAAGGCTATTGCAAGCGATTTTTCCATTTGAAAATGTTTCAATAAAAGATCAACACATACCTACCTATATATCTAAAGAAATTTGGCTTGTCACTAATTGGTATTTATTAACAAAAAATTAAGAGGAACTTGAATTGAACAACATAAAAATGGCATTGTTAACTAAATGAAGAATAACATCTTATGTCTTCTATTGTTAACTATTATAAATTTGTATCGGCTTTTAATTTTTATATAATAATCAAATATGAAATGTACTGAAAGTGTAAACGAAGGAACCTACTATTATTTACTTATGTTTTAAAAAATCTATGAATAGAGAAGGCAAATTTTCGTTTTTTATTTAAATTTAAAATAAGCATATTAAAAGTGATTGCTCTATCATTATAATCAGTGTCTGTCTAAATGGTGTTTAGGTATTCCATTTTGCCAACTTTATTACATAAATCCATATTATGCAAGAAATATAAATATGTGTCTCCGTAAAATTTAAATTTGCATTAAGATTATTAGTGCAGGACTCGTCCAAATAATTTTTTAAGGAATGGCCAAATATTTTCAAAACTTATATGTATTTATGCTTTAAATTTTGGAAAAGTGAGATGAGGGGTCTCTAGATCAACTCTTCTACTTTCCAACGGTGGTTTATTAATAATGATAGGGTCATCCGGTGAGGTAATATGGCCGTTCAAAAAAATATGTCTTCCATAGGATTGGCTGAAATTTTGCAAAAACTACCACTATAGTATTTATTTTTAGAACATGAATTGGGTATGCGAAGATCTATCGCTTCAGTTAATAAGACTGTTTCAGCTGTAAAATAAAAAAAGGAAGCGATTATTAATTTTTTTGGAATTTCGGGTAAATGTTCCATTACCCAAGAAACCATTTAACGAAATTGAGCATATAGTAGCTCATTTTGTACGTTTTTCATTTCTCTTCAACATTGCCCATAGTAGCAAACACGGTTTTATCAGTGGATTTTGTGTAAAAGGTAAAAAACTGAATTGTTAGCGATTTTTCGCTGTTCTTTTGTTAAAAAACAAAAACGCATCGATAAAAAATGTTGAATTTTGTATCAATTAGTCAGGTTTTATCATTAGAACCCGTTGATGTCGGTTTTGTTCTACTATTAATTTTGTCACCAAAAGGTCTTTTTCTCCGTAAATGACCTGAGCTAAATGTTCTATTGTTATAACACCTTAAATAATCCATAAAAACAGTTTAATCCTTATTTAAAGAAAATATGTTTTGTTTTCTAATAATAAGTATTACCCCACATGCCGAAGTTATTGCAGTTATTCTCCTTAACATGTCTAAAATTGTAATTTTTTTATGTGCTTCATTTTTTCATGACAGGGAGTAGATAATGATTTATGTAAATATGATTATCATTTATAATCAAACAAACTCAACAGTTACATGTTAAGTTCTTTGCCTTATAATTCGAAGTACCCAGGTTGGGATCTTGGTTCTGCTGTTAGGAAAAATATTGTTAATTAATAGTGTATATGTTACTAGCAATATAATTTAGTTACCAAGATATCCAATGAGGGATGTTTACATCAGTTGACATTTGTTGGTATGGTTGTGTAATTTATCTTTTCAAATGCAGTATGAATATGTTAATTGTGGCAAAAAAGTGACAACTCAATTAAAATTATTAGTTTTTCAGTTGAGCCAACTTAAAATTTTGATTTTTCTATGTTGACTCTATTTTTATGCTTCAAAATTTTATTTACGAAAATTTAAACTAATAAAATTGTTTCATCCCTCGTCAGGATTGCGGCAATGCTCCATAATGCTGATAACTTCTATTTTGTAAATAGTCGTTATACACTGGATCATTTTATGTGTTGTAAAATGTTCTGTTCATTTTCTTTAAGGTATTCTGTGACATATAAAAAAGCAACACTATATAAAAGTTGTCCATTTTATTACTGTCATCATTTCGAAGGAATTTGAGATGGTTTTTATGGATAACACTAGTTTCAAAAGAAAATATAATTTAAATTAAGTACAATACCAAATCTCAATTGTTGAATATTGTCAGACTTCCAAAAACTAAAAACCTAGGTAATTGTTTCCCAAAGTTTGTATAAGTTTTGTTAATACTAAGGTACATGAATTTTACTAGTGTTTATTTCTATTACAATATGAACATTGGACTTTGTACCAACAATTCAGTTTCATTAAAAAAAAACTAAAAATGGTTACTTTTTAAACATTTGTGGCCACTTTTTGTTAATTTCAGGGATTTTTAGAGAATAATACCAAATTTGAGGTAAAGAATTGCATTTTTAAAAGTACATATTAAAATTTAAGGTCTAGGTCTGACCTCATCAATAATACAGTGTTTAAGCCAAAATTTATTTAAGCTAAAGAAACCCCACCATAATGATGTAGAATGAAGAAATTGATTCCTCATAATGATCAGATCCAGGATTTTCATTTGGGGTGGGCTTGATCTCGTTGGGGAGGGGGGGCTTGACGTCATTGAAAGTTGATTTTAGCACAATAAACACTAATAACACTTAATTCAGACCATTGAAGCCTTTTTTCTAGATTTGGAGTGACTTACATTGTGATATTGTTTCTGGTCATAACTAGATTACTTCCATATAGTTTTTCAAGATTATTGTTAACTATATTGTCTATGTTATCTTATGTCTAAAACAGAAACATAACAAATCACCATTTGACAAAGACTAGACTAATTATTAAACAAAAAATTCTTTTTCCTCCAAAAAAATCCCTAGAATAAGGGAAATCCCGAGACCGACAACTCCGAGGCAATCAAATGTTGTAACAGTTTTATCATCAACAGTACAGTGTTGCCATATCCAGACAGGTAGGAACATTCTTCTATGGTGCCAATATATTTGTAGTCAAATTTTGGTTTATTTGCATCAAATTATTTTACAATTCACGTGTTTCCGGATTGAAACTGCTCAGTTTAAAGGAGTACCCGCAGTTAAAACGGTAATATCTCACTGACAAACTTACAAGAAAACGGCAATGTGTCGTGAACTAGTATTTTTATTTTTTACAAAATCTTCATACCACAAGCTCTTAAGTATCTTATTATCATTATCATGGAGTCATCTACAAAAAATAATACAAATGAATGTTTTAAATGGTGATGATTTTTTATGTGTCACAACATTTTATCCATAAATCCAACTCCAACCATTATGTGTTATAGTCGACACAGCAATGTTTACACCTAGTCATATCAAATATACCCTTTCAAAAACATGTTTTTATGTGATTGTTATCATTTAGGTCACCTTTAAAAATTATTTCATTATATACATTTTATTACAGTTAAGCTTTTTTCTGTTAAGTAATTTATTTAACACGATGTTATTTCTTATACTCTTTGTGTATTGATCAATATTTTGTGTGAAATTTATTATTATTTTGTCTGAATTTATTTTCATTATTTTTTTTTTTCAGTAATGAGAAAGGCTGTGTACATAACATTGTATTCAATAATTTTTTGACTTGTATTAATTTTTTTTTCTCTCATTGTAACTATTGTGATTGAATATTATGCGTGCCTTAATTGTGTAAATTATATGATATTGTGTACCAATAAAATATTAATAAATCATAGAATTAACTTTATTTGTTCATGGGTGTTGGTGTGGCATATGCAGTATTGTTCATCAATTTTTATGGGATAGGTACACACATTTTTACTCTGTCCTTTCAGTTCAAATCAATTGGGGGAGGGGGCAACTGCCTCCCCCATTTAAAGGCCAAAAGTGGTTTAATACGAAAAACAACGGATTTTAGAATTTGAAAAAAGAATTAACGGCTATTAAAAAAGCGAGACGAAAAATCTATCTTGGGAGATTGGGATGTTTTCTTACACCAAAATTTGGTACACGGAGTTTGGGGCCGCCGAGTAGATTGAGATCCCAATTGATTCAGTGTCATGTGATGAGAGTGAAAAAAACGCAAAATTCACCCCATTGTAATTTTGTTCGGCGTCTTTCATTTTTTAAACCCAGCCTTTCATTTGGTATGAACGGCCTTTCTGGTACAGCTCATGGATTTGATCTGATCATGTATGGGTAGAAAAAATCCAGTGTAAATTGGAAGGTGGACAGACTCCTATCGAAACCTGAGGATTTGATTTAACAACCAGATGGCGCCAACATAACACGTGTACCAATTATTTTTTCAAGATTCAATAAAATGGAAAATAATGTATCACTTAAATCTGGGTTAGTTCGTAGATCCACAAATATTATGTAAATGGTAAATAGTGCTTTAAATTTGCACAATTTTTAAAATATAACTTTGCCATCTGGCGATGAGGGGTTGTGAAAAGATAAAGAGAACAAGAAAGGTAAGTAGCTAGACTTCAACACTAAATTATTTTTAATATTTTAACACTAAATGAATGTACAAATCCCAAGCAAATAAATACTTATAAAACACCTGGCTTCTATAAAAACTGTTCATGCAAGAATATGAAACAGAGTTTTATAAAAAGCGAATTGTACCCAAGACTACAATGAAGTCATTTCCACATATTCAATATCTACAAAAATAAGATTAGAATGTATGGAAACATTTACACTTATAATTGTATAAAACATCAAATTGTTTGATCAATAGAAATATAATCCGTTACGATTTGGTCATTGAAAATAGATTGAAACTTGATTTGAGTAATATTTGAAATGAACATTAAATGAAGAATATAAAGGCAGACCATATAAATTTTCCTTGTTTTTGAACTGGTAATGACCTTGAATGCTACGCAGCGCCATCTAGCGACGAGAGATTTGAATCATAAGGGAACGCGTTTCTCGTACTGTGGGAAAAGGAAGCCGGTCCACCTTTTAATCTTACGCCGCGGACAAATCACAAATCTTGCACAGCCTACCTTCAACATGGCCATTTTTCGTGTACATAACTTTAAATATCTCAAAATCCGAACTGGACATCGTTCTTTTTTGGGGATTCAAATAAAACACAAAATATGTGAATAAATCTATTTAAACATCAGTATAATTTCACTTATCTTCTGGTTTAGAGAAAACTAAGGTGTATCCACATTTGCCACAGTAGTGCCTGTCTTCCATGGCAGCCATAAAAACTCCAGCGCCACATTGTTCAGCTGGACATTCACGCCTCAACCTGTGGATTTTACCATTTTCGTCAACCTGCAAAGAATATCATGTCAGAACAATGCTGTCCTTCTTTATAAATAGGTTTTATACTAGTATATTAGTAATTGAATAATATGAAATTGATAACAAAATGGGAGTGAGATGTGTAACTAATTTATTTTTGACTATTAGGTTGTTATATAACAAGTTTTAGGGTCCAAAAAATTTCAGACTGGGTAGTCACCTAACAATGTATTATGTCTATATGTTGCTATAAAAGATCTTGGAGTATGTTGTAAGTTTCTATCAGCATATTTCTAAAGTTTGTAAAGTAAGTAGATTATGGTAGAAGACTCTTTGTAACAACAATACATTATCCTTCGCAGTTAGGGTGTTTGGTATTTTCCTCTGTGGTCAATTGAAAGATTTCAAATTATGTTCCTCTTGCCTTGCTGTGTCAAACAAACATAGTATTGATGTTAATAATTGTCACTGGGATTTGACGTTTCAGCTGTCATAAGACCTTAAATAGATTGCCCTCAGTTTCTCTCACAAATATGTTTGAATGTATATTATCACAGATTTTATGTAACCTTAATGTATTCTTTACTCCCTTTCAGCTTAACTGAGTTCAACATACCCAAATTCTTCCTTTGGGTCCTTAACAATGGAGATGGGGAATTCAAACTTTGTTTTTAAATAAGAATTAATTATAATAAGATATAATTTTGGTTCATGCTGCTTATGTACTATTGACTAGTTGTATTTAATGCAACATGGTGGAATTATCCCAGAAATTTAATGAATATATTTTCAATAAAGTTGTAGTTAGGAATGTTACAAGATTTACCAAACTTCATTTACCTTGTAAAATTTTAGAACAGCAAGCTTATCCTTCTTCTTCTTGTGCTTGATTTTCTTTGGAGTGGAGTAATTCTTCTTCTTGCGTTTCTTGGCTCCTCCTCTCAATCTAAGCACAAGGTGAAGGGTGGATTCTTTCTGAATGTTGTAATCAGAAAGTGTACGTCCATCTTCCAATTGCTTGCCGGCAAAAATGAGACGTTGTTGATCTGGGGGAATGCCCTCTTTGTCTTGAATTTTTGCTTTCACATTTTCGATAGTATCAGATGGTTCGACCTCAAGGGTGATGGTCTTACCAGTCAACGTTTTTACGAAGATCTGCATTTTGTGGAGCTATCTGAAAAAAGAAAACAATTTTTGTATGGGCAAATTATTTTTGTGACTGTGATATTATCTAAATATGTAGAGGTGTCTAAGATTTCTAGACATGATAGACACCATAGAACAATGAAAAAAAGAGTGGAAACTTAAATTACATAAAATGCAAAATATTAACTCATATGATGCATAATGAAAAAATATAAAAATCTATTTCATTTTGGTGTGTACCTACTTTTCCAAACTGGAAATACTTTCATATGGTTCATATCGTCATTGTACTTTATACAAATATTAATTAAAGTGATGAAGTGGCTCCATGAAAATACATCAGATTCATCTTCAGTTTTAATGTATGTAAGCATAAATAACTTCAATATATGTTATCACCCACAGAATTAAATTTTCTTTTTAAAGGGGTCTCATAAAATACATTAGCAGACAAGGGGGTGGTTGATGGGATGTGACAGGGGGGGTCTAAGGAAATGTGAAGCGCTTTCACGGATTCTGCGCTCTCTATTCAATAGCAAATGAAAGTAAGACTTTACAAGGCTGATGATAAAATAAAGTTGCATATATAATAGCCACCTTATTTCTCATATACAATAGAACCTGGTTAACTCTAATAATTTCATTGGAATTGGGAAACATTTCAAATAAATGAGTTAGCGTGGCGAGTTTATTTAGACATACAATGCTTGTGACGTAATATTTATAAGAGGGTAGCAGAAAGGGTGACGCAGTATGATGAAGGGGGGGGGGGAGTGGTCCAAAAAGGCACAATTTAGCATGACATATTTTATGAATGGCCCCTAATGGTAACAGTGTATTTGATGAAAGGACTTTATGCTGTTGCTGAAACCTATAAGAGTTGTTCAAATTGGGAACAGTTAAGTCTGGGGGACCAAAATGTCACTGAACTAAATATACAAAAAAAATATTTGTAGTCTATTTTGAACAATTTACTCTAATTTAATCAGTTAAGTTCTGTATTAATTATAAGGGCTACTCTTTAATGAAAATGACACTCTTAATTTGGCGTTTTCAGAAAACTAATATGTTACTAACATTTTCCCATCAAGATGTGAAATGGTAGAATATTAAAATAAGGATCTGACTTAATGTTTAGTTATTTTTATGGTTTAATGCTGGAATAATATCACACTTGAGAAAACTTTTATATTAAAAAGATCCAAAAGTTAAAGTAAAGTAAAAGTAAAGGTCTGAATGTGACCTTATTCATGGAATTATATTCTTAATTATAAAAATCAATTGCTATTCATTAGTCTAAAAATCAAAATTGGCCTAACTGATTTGAGTACTTTTTTGTTATTTTAATCATATCCAGGGTGGTTAAAAAAGAAAAAATAAAAAGGGGCTTCCAAAAGAACAGTTGAAAATTGAAACTTCTGAGCAATTCACTAAACAAATATTGCATAGCTAGATAAAATAATGTTCAGTTACTGAAAACAGTTAAAACAAACATTGGAAAGCTACATGGAACAGCTAAGTCAGACAACCATAGATAATTAGTGCTACTAATGTGAAGATCAAATTCAATTTTATATCTTATCAATATAAGAAATTCATGAAAATAAGATGCCTCAGATATTCTTCAGAAAATAATTAATGTAAATGTTGAGGATACAAGTAAAATGCATCAGTTCCAAGATATTTTTCCTAAAATAGGGCAGATTTTTTATTGGCATTAAAAGTACACTGGCCTGGATCAAAATGATTAATACCTTTGTAATACAATTCCCTAAAACAGAGCAATTTACTGGAATCATACATTTCATTAAATTTATAGAAGTATTTGAAAACCTCAATAATGATCTATATTCCAGAAACAAAAATTATCTCACCTTTCAAGAATGTAGTAAGTAGCAATTCAACCCCTCCGCCAAAACTTTGGTGTTTAAGAGATGAATTTTGTATAAATTCCAATTTTTTCAGAAAATTTAACGTGATGTATTCATATAAATTTGAAACACATGCATAAAAAATATAAATTTGATGCTCATAGTCAATCTACATCCCTTTAAAAAAAATGACTAGACTAATGAACCTCTTAAAAAATGGCTATAGAACTTATATGACATTGTTTTCTTAGCTTACAGTGAAAGCTAAGAACCAATAAACTATAAGATTTCAAATAAATAAATAAATGTTCAATATTTTTAATAAATTAATATTTCATTTGATCAAGTTACTTCTGCCAAAATATTCTAGTATCTGTATCAATTTCTAAAAAAAAACATTGTGACAGATCAATAAACCAACAACTGGAAATCTAAGAGATTGAGGACTGTTCTAAGTGAAACCTATATTGCCACAAAAATTTTAAAAATGAACATTTCATATACTGCTGTAATAAGAACTCACATTACTCCAAATATTAATGCTAAATAAACCTACAAATTTAATTTCTCAGGTATACCTGAAAAACATGGGTTTTATAAAATAAAATAATTATTTTTTATCAAATCTTTAATGAAGATATAACAGATCACCTAAATCTACCTTACACTAACAATACAGCATTTATACATCCATCATTTTCAGGATTATTAGTGACTTGGGCATATTTTCCCCAAACAACTTTGCCAGATTGGGTTACCAGACCCAATTCTGAAATGTTGACTTCAATAACAGTACCCTTCGTGATAACCCCTAAACTAGTAAACATAGGTGAACTGGGATTCTTCTTGACTCCAATGATTGGCAGGTGGAAAGTTGCTTTGAGTTCAGGATGTGTGACATGTGCTTTCTTGAAACGTAAAGCCATTGGCCTGATGAATCTCTCGAATTTTGGTGGTTTCCTTGTAAAACTTTCCCCAACAAATGTAACCTTTGTGACCATCCTTTTCCATGCTTTTCTTTTAGTTTTACCAGATTTAACAACCCTAAGTACTTCAGCATCAGCTTGAGCCCTAACTTTTGGTATTGGAACATCCCATTTTCCAGCCTTTTCTTTTCTCTTTTGTTTGATCATATTTGACAAAACCTTGGCTCTCGATTGAACATCTCGATCCAGCAAATACACAGGCAATGCTCCTTCAGCAACTTTTTCTGTAGTCTTCTTTAATTTTTGCTCTTGATGTGCCTTTATCTTCTTTTTCATCTGAATCTTTTCATTCCTGCGTTCCTTGTTGAAAATCTTGGCCTTGATACCGCGGAGGCTTCTCGCTATTTGCGATCTCTTGTGGGGCTCACGAGCCTCCTTTTTCCTTTTGCGCTCTTCATAGTCAAGTCTTCGACCGTGCAGTTTGCGGTGGCGCTCAATATATTCGTTCTGCGGCATTGTGAAACTGTAACAAAACAAATACACATATAAGAAGTTTCAAAAGGGGTTTATAATCATATTCAAGAGGGTGATACTCCCTGAATATGACTACATAACCTAAAACTGAAAAATCACTTACCTCTTAAAAATCAACTTTTTTTAAACGGAGAAACAGAAATTGGTCATATTCACAGAGCATTCACTATCCCGATATGTTTAATAACATGACGAAATACATCACAACTTATAACAAATACATGTTTAACCATGCTTATCAAATTTGGCATACAAAATTACAAACCGGATAAAATTTGTATACTGAGTTACAATGAAATAGTTATTAAATAGAAATATCAATAATTTATATAACCTTTTTCAAAATAAATTGCTTAAAACTTATACTCACGTTTTACTCCACCATAACACGCCGTCAAAAGAAATTGGACAATCGGAAATCACGGATATGTCAAATTCATAAAACAGCAATATGGTTACTTCCGCTGTTTTGTGATTAATTTTCATAGATTGGATAGGATTGTAAATAAATGTATACTCAAGTAACGTCCTCTTAACAGTCACTAGTGAAGCTCATATACCGATGGCTAAATTTTCTTAATTTTTCAGTTTTTGCTGCTACAGATAATTTATATTACAATGGAACTGTTACAGTATTAGTAAGTATATACACGTTTGAGTATTTAATAGATACCAATATTTATAAATTATTGGTGAACTAAACACAAAATAGGAAAATTTGACGGAAGTTTTGCACTTTAGCCATCGATATACGAACCTGAAATAGTACACAATATTTATTTTACTGAAGGCCAATTTGGTATTCACGTCCCACACGACCTTCGGAAATACCGATTGCACTTCATTTATATCAGCAGTTTTTCGAGTAACTTCATCATTGAAAACTGTTCGAGATTCGTGTCCCTTGTAGAGCAGATAACCGCTGTCCACCTTTTCTTTCTACATTCTCGAGATAGCCTGCGAAGTGCAAATATCGAGATAAGCGTAGAAAAAGTAATGAGAGCCATAAGCTAGTTCACACTAGACACTATTCAGCAATTCAACCAAAACTAGTTGTTACTCTTTTTATTGCTCTTTTTCTAAACTGGTTATGATATTTGAGCTTTCTGTACTTCATCCAGTAGTATTTGCTAAGATAACAATTTAAATAAATTGCTTTCTGGTTAAATATCAAATAGGTAGCTAATTTTGATTACAAATCTAGAGCCGTCCCGAAATGTGACGCCACTACAGGATTGATCACTCTAATTATAATTATTAATTTCTCTAAGTTCTAACTCTAAATGTCAATTTAACCTCAAATATCCTAAGTATTTCTGAAAGGGGAATATTTATTTGTTTAGAATGATTTAAGAACTAATAGTTATTTTTTTAATTTAACAAAATGGACAATAAGCCAGAAGAAAATAACATTAGACCCCAGTTCGGAAACCGATTTCTAACAGATGAAGAAAATGTTTTCGCGCATAATGCATGGTAGGATTACAATTAATTTTCTATATAATTTACAAAATTCATTAAATCGATGCTTTTGCCATACACATCATAGAAAGAAACCTAAATATGGCTGTAGATATCTGACTCCAAAATCTGATGTTTTTAGTCATAATACATGGTAAACATTTTTCTTCTTATAATTAGTTCTATTTGAGTGTAATTGTTATTATTGTTTTTCAGGGATGATGTTGAGTGGGATCAAGAGCAAGAACAGGAAGCTTTAAAGAAAGTGCAAACAAATAGCACAATAAATTTGAGTGAAGATGCCATAGAGAAGTATGAAAGTGATGCCTCAAAATATTGGAATGATTTTTATGATATTCACCTTAATAAATTTTTCAAAGACAGACATTGGCTATTCACAGAGTTTCCTCAGTTAACAGCAAAAGAGGGAGAAAAACAGACCTTGTTTGAAATTGGATGTGGTGTGGGAAATACTATTTTCCCAATTTTGCAATATTCAACAAATGAAAATCTTTTTATATATGGTTCTGATTTTTCTTCAAATGCTATA
This sequence comes from Octodonta nipae, assembly GCA_034190945.1. Classification (NCBI taxonomy): domain Eukaryota; kingdom Metazoa; phylum Arthropoda; class Insecta; order Coleoptera; family Chrysomelidae; genus Octodonta; species Octodonta nipae. The sequence continues at coordinate 39,402,204 of CM067216.1, read as the reverse complement.
GACATATTGAAAGCTGCTCCAGAGTATGATGAGAAGAGATGTCAGGCCTTTGTTCTTGATGCAACATCAGAAAATTGGGATGTACCATTTGAAGAAAACAGTATTGATATAGCAATACTCATTTATGTATTATCAGCCATAAATCCTACAAAGTAAGCACTCAAAATTATTATGTGCCTATTAAATTATCTAGGTATATCTTTTAGGTTTCAACATATTATTCAGCAAATCTACAAGTATTTAAAACCTGGTGGTTTAGTAATATTCAGGGATTATGGCAGGTATGACTTGGCCCAATTGAGGTTCAAACCTGGACGATGTTTAAGTGAAAACTTTTATGTTAGGGGAGATGGCACTAGGGTATATTTTTATACACAAGGTTGGTGACAAGCTATTGAATAGATATCTGAATATTTTGAAATACTAAATTATATAATTCTTTTGAATTCAGAAATTTGACACCTCTAGATAAAAAGACTCATTCTCTATAACTTTTCGATTGACAGCATCATGATGATGTCTCATCTCTTTTCCCAATATTAAGCAAAAACACAAAAATCCACATTTTTTGGGGTTTTCAATACTCAGATAAATTACTTATATAAGTTACCAGTTTAAATTATGTTGGCTGTCAAGCAGTTTGCTGTTGAATTTTACATCACTTAAAAATCTCTATGACTGGTGTATTAGGAATTTAAATAAAATAATTTGTTATCCATTTGGGGTATTGCAAATCTTAAAGGAGATTTTGTGATAATTCCAATAATTAAGACAAAAATAAATAATTTCTACCAACAATAAAAAAATCATTTTACCAATATTTTTTCAGAGGAAGTAAAATCACTATTTGACGGAGCAGGTTTCCAAGAAGTGGAAAATCGGGTTGACAGGAGACTGCAAGTGAATCGAGGAAAGTTAATCAAAATGTACAGGGTTTGGATACAGGCTGTATACCAAAAACCACAGTAATTTTAATTGTATAATTTATACAAGTCCTAAAGCATAATATATTAATTTAATAAATAAAGGTTACAAAATATTAAATATATGTTTAATGCTTCCATCAATATCAATCGGAAATATTAATTGCACTACAGTAATAAATGGACGTGTTTACAAAAAAAAATTTTGTTAATCAAAACTCATCATCAACATGAAATGGTTATCAATTTTGGTGGAAGACATTCAACACTGCCAAATACAGAAAACTAAGCTGCACAAAATACAACATGTCGGGAATGGATTGTTTTAGTAAAAAACACAATTCTGTTTTTGAAACAAAATAATACACCTATAAATTACAATAATATACTATAAAAGGGGCAACAATATGTACTAGACAATTTTCCACATACACATCTTAATCACTTTGACAGGTGTTACACTCTCAGTCTGGCATCAGTTCCAGTTGTATTATCAAACTCATTTATGTTCAGATATTTCAAAATAATAGAAAAATCATCAATTTCATGGATACAAATATTGTAAAATGTTTTTTGTTGTTTATGAGGTGGAATAGCCACCGAGCATACCTGACTTGGCACTTTGGACTATTTTCTTCTGGGTGACATGGAAAACTTCGATAAAATTGATTTGAGCAACAAAAAAAATCTATTGATTACCAACCATCAGTTTGTCAATTTATTAGCCATCAACGTTATAAACTGAACCAATTCCAGATGGAATGTGTAACACTCACCTTTGAGTTAAAACAAACAGTCATAAATAAGGAGCTGAAGTGATTTAGTATTAAATTCATTTAATTTTTAGTGTACAATGGAAAACTTGGTATTAAATTTAAAGTATTTCACATAGAAAATAACATTTTCAGATATTTCTGAGAATTTAAACATGTTTTCTGAGAAAATTAGAGAGGTCATATATTTGACAAAGTATACAAATATATATTTCTATGATCTATGAACTTTGTCCTGGTAAATAGTGTGAAACTGAATAAATTTAAAGATGAATCCCGGTTTTTCTAGTTACTCGAATATTAAATTTAAAGTATTTCACATAGAAAATAACATTTTCAGATATTTCTGAGAATTTAAACATGTTTTCTGAGAAAATTAGAGAGGTCATATATTTGACAAAGTATACAAATATATATTTCTATGATCTATGAACTTTGTCCTGGTAAATAGTGTGAAACTGAATAAATTTAAAGATGAATCCCGGTTTTTTTAAGTTAATTAAATTAATAATGAAAACCAAACAGCTTCCTCATGATTTATAGTCTACAAGTCTCCCTAACCATAGAATTATTTCAGCATAGAGAGAAAAAGAGAAGCTATATACAAAATAGAGGGATCTTCCATATAATATGTTCTTCATAGATGTTATACTTTTTGGTACTCTATCTGTAATATCTTCAAGGCTGAATGGGCAAAATTGAATAATTTCCAATATAAGTTGGTGACATTTCAGCTTTAATTCAGAATCCAAAAACTCTTTGGGATGTTTTTTGTCTACATAAACATGAAAAACAACCTTAAAAAAATCCTGAACAAACGAAGAGGGTTACTTCATAGATTAAAAAAAAGAATATCTTTTGGAAGATTTAAACTGAATTGTATCAAGCTGAAAAACAGACAATTTTGAGACATGTATCATATGTCATTTTACCATTGACAAGGTTGGTATATTGTGGAAAAGGAGAACAATGAGTAAAGAAGGAAGATAAGATATTTAAAGTTGATATATTTTGTGAAGGTTTTAGTCTTGATTCTTTTTAAAATTTCACTATAAATAATGTAGCAAAGAATTCTAACATCCCAAACATCACAATGTCAAAAGGATGTCTTCACTTCAACTCCTTACTTAAATGTAACTGTCATACGTCAAAATTTGTAAAGGAACAACATTCCGACAAACGTAAAAAAAAATCTCAACTGAAAACTACATCACGCACATTCCTTACAGAACAAAAAACTTGTTCGATTTATAAAGCAATTTTTTTGTACACGACGGATTTAATTGTTCAAATACATTATTTAATTACCGCTATTATTAATATAAAAAGGTCAGTTGTTAGATACATAAAAAAATAAGCGAACTGCTTATCTCCCTACACTTTGCATAAAACAATAAAATTGTTTTTCAATTTGATGTTCTGTGGCGTTGAAGAAATCAAAATGGCATCTTTCGTGTAATATGTTAACAGATGCCGGTTTCCGATTTATTCAAGCCCACCAAAGATTAGTCTAGCGTTATTTATGATGATTTCCCGATATTTCGATATATTAAGGCTGTTTTACCTAAGGCTTTCTAAATCACATTTTGCATTTTATCTTAAATATAAAAGACGGATACAATTTTTGTTACAAAAAACCCTGAATTTTTATCATTCTCATTTCTTTTCTGAGGCAGGATTATGGACCGATATATTTGCAAAGTTATTTCAATTCAAATGTTACGATCTCCGTGTTATGTTTCTCGATGTTCTTCTGACACTTTGTCGCTATAGGCAGCGTGAACGCTTTCACAAACAAAACGATACTGACTCTGGAAAAAATAAAAAATAATTAAATCACTTATTAAACATTCTGCAAAATAGCTGCTGTATTATAATTTAATCTAATACATATTAAAAAATTATCTGTTTGTCTTGTAAATGTTATTTGCCGCATATTCTTGATTATTTTTATGTTGCTCTTTTTTGTGACTTAGAAATGCTCATTAGAACAAAAAGCATAAAAGTAGCATAATGCTGTCAGGAGATATAGCGGCAAGCAAAATAGCTCTATCTTCTCGAACAATACGACAAATTCAACTTTCAAAGACATAGAAGTTTATTTTTCTATTGTACAAAATGATTTCAATGCGGATAAAGTTTACAGGTTCACACTATACTAATTGGGAGAACAGCTGTTCTTTCTTCATATGCAGATAAGCCACATCTGTTATGGTCACCTTAGCGAAACTGAAAGGTCCGTAAACTGGACATCGGGACAGTGTAGAAAACGTTTCATTTTGGGGAATCTGTTTGCATGTTCTACAAGTTTATGAGGACGTTCTGACCCTAGACATTAATACATTATACCCTTCTATTTTCAAGACAGTAGATCAGGCTAAGAATAAATGTACTTACAGCATTTTGTATCATCATTGCTCTTTGTTCTCTCATGGTTTTTACTATCTCCAGCGGGTAAATAGGTTCTTTGGCCTCGATCAAACATAGAGCCGTTTCCATCAGAACGAGAACTCCCGTCCTTCCGATGCCGGCACTGCAATGGACTACGATAGGCGCGTCACCTTTTCGCGAATTTCGAACTTTTTCTGTGAAACTCAAAAATTGTTGAGGGGAATCGGGCACTCCGTGATCCGGCCAAGCGATGTATTGCATGTGCTTTATTTCTCTTGACTGGTCATTCTGAAAAAAAAAATGAAATCAATGTATTTAGATCAGAGGTACTTGAACTCAGTAGATTGTCTCAAAATTATAAAAAAATAGTTTTGAATGATGGACAACCAAAACTTCTTTCTTTATCCATATTTATCGAATTCGGCGTTCCAGAGGACTTAATGTTTGGTCAGATAATGTAAAATATAACATCCATAAGAATATTTCCCCTATGGATTTGAGTTCCACAGGGATCTGTACTGAGCCTGTTCTTGCAATTCAGTGATGAGAAATAAAGGCATGCTGTAACAAATTTAAAAGTTTTAAATTTATCATGTCTGAAGGAAATTGCTGTATACAACTTGTAATTAATCTATAGAAAAAAGTCATTAAAAATCAACTTGAATGGTTAGAAAACCAAAAATTACTCTTCTATCATAAATAAGGATTCCAACGGTCCAGAAAAGTTAATGATTGCCTCAGAGACAACCATACAATTTGTACTTTCATATCAATCCAATCTTATCCTGACATTTTGAGATTCTAATCCATTTATAAACAGTTTAAACAAATTCAACTGATATCACTTCTATAAAATCTTGTTTTTTTTCCATCTTATTTTCAATGGAAAAGATAGAAAAAAAAATCCCTAGCCAACTTTTATTTTTTTTATATCAAATTTAATATTGTTACGGATTCCCGTGGGTTCAATTAGACACTTGTCCAATTATTACTACTTTATTTTATGATGAAAACAAATCCTTAACCTTCAATTAAATTTCTTGACACATACAACACAAAACACAATTCACACTCATGTTTGCTTAGAGCATAATACTTTACTACTTATGATTATGGAGTGTAGAGTAAAAGGAGGACAAACTTATATGGGAATAAAACTGAAAAAGTGTCCAGCGGACGGTTTCAAATAAGAAGTTCAAGAAATGACCAGAATGGCGCAAGTGTGACCACAGGGGATGTTATGAAGTTACTTGTCAACGGATTGAAATAACACAAATCCTACATTTAGAAGTGAAGCGGCTGAAAAAGTGAGAGTGATGTAATTATTAGTAAAAATCGTAAATAAAACGTAGAAAATCCGTTATGTGAACTTCTTATTGTAAATGGTTGTCTCTGTTTTTTGTAATCTCTGCAAGTGATATGAGTTTATAGTGTGTTAATTGTGATATAAATTAATAAGCGTGTGCCCTAGTTTTGACTTTTTATAAAACGGAGTGATTTTATAATTGTTATTTTGTTATAAAACTTTTTGAAACAGTTAAACATTGGGAAAAATTTGTATATTTGTAATATTTTTATGCTTATTCACAAATAGATGTTGGTGAATTAGATGCAATTCTTGTATTCATATTACATATTTATTTTGAAAAATGTCCCTTTACAAAGTTGGTGTTTCTACTTCCTTGTTCACCTCTCTCTAGATAAAAGGCAATTAACAATTCTTTTCATCACTGAATAAACTGCTATAATTAAGTTATCTCTTCTGTTATCATTATGGAACAAATTTCACTTGCATTTTATTCTAGAATAGTTTCTTTTTCAACATTTTCACATACTGGTTTTCCATATATTTTTTCTTGTCTCCATTAACTACAATTAAATGACTATTTTTGGCATCTTTCTGCTGTATGTCTATTTTAAATATTTCCAAAGGTACGCCTGGTGAATGCTCCTAGAAAAATATCTTCAGAAGTTTGTTGAAGTTCTCGAGTTGATGGACAATGCCATAATCAGTTTATTAATTATATAATAATGGGTTCTTCAGGGTTTAATTTATGTAGGATATCTATCTTGACCTTTAAAAAAATGTGCAAATAAAATTTTGCCTTTTGTTCTGGACATTTCCATTAGTTGATGAAAACTAACGTGATACTGACTAAAGCTACTGAATAATTATTGTATTATTGTATATGACAATATATTTTCCTTACCTTAACGTCAATCAAGACGAAATCTCGAAACACAAAGCTCTCGGAAGGATCAGTCTGTTCGCTGATACACTTAATGATCGCGTTCTGCATGGTCAGCACTTCACCCACGTTTGGCCAATATTTGTGACATTTCGTTCGACCCCTTTCCACTAACGTCGTCAGCATAACTATCAAATTGCAATTCTCTTCCAACATCATCTGCCAAAAATCTTCGGTGGTCGTCGATAGAGGTCCTTGCGTGGCTATGTATTTGTTCACTTGATCCGTATTGGATATCGTCATGTTTACATAATTCGCGTTTATGTAGTCGCCTTGGTGGCCGTCTTTCAAAATAACTCTGGTTGAATCATCTGGAATCAAAGACAAAAGGTCATACAGAACTTATTAGCTGAGGGAAAAGCAACTTTATTTGGAGAGCCCTAAACAGAAAAACAAACCGGTGAAAACTATTGTAATTATTTTATTAAATTTAATATTTTTTTAATTCTTATTATTATCAATTAGATTTATTTTTACAATAAATAAGAATTTGTAAATCTATAATGTATAATCTTTAATACTATATGAAAGTTGTAGCATCTCTGATTTTTAGTGTTTCTGAGTTCTCTGGGAATAGCACCACATAAATGGTTCAAGGTCTAAATCAGAACCCATTTTTAATGGTACTAACACAAATGAACAAGAAATTAAAAAATTCAGAAAAAAATATAATCTTTTACCTTGTACATATCAAATTTGCAGAAAATTCCAATGACTACTAATATAAATGGACCTGTCTGTTTACATTAAAAATGGGTTGAAAGATCATTGCCGGAAAATAATAAACAAATGCTTACGAGACGCTTACCGGTGCCAAACTTCTTTCAATTGCAACAAATAATACTTAAATCTAGGCATTCTACACTAACGCATTACGGAATCGTTACGATTCATGTGAGGAGTAGCCAACAGTGCACTTTACCGACAGTTCGCTTTGTTTATGTTTGAATTTGAGGTTAATTTCAATTTTCCTATTATTTTTCGTGTTTTTGGTGTTGAAATCCGTGATTATCTTGTGTACGTGTAAAAAAAAATAAAACAATGGTATTTCAGTGCTATATATGCAGGAAAACGGCATATTCGTTTGCCGAATTATTTTCTCACCGTTAAGTGTCAGATCATAAACGTGTTAACTGAGTTTTAGAATAGGTCATTTAAGCAGTAAATAAAACTACATTTTACGTGAATAAATAAATGTTTTGATAATTACTGTTACATGTTAAAAATTAAGCCACTAATTGTTTTGTTAGTGTGCACATCTTTTAATGGATATTACTATCTTTATATTTGTATCTGACAAGTGAATCAACCTGAAAATCTGTCCTAGGAGTTAAGGGAGAACAGCAATTACACGGAACGGCTCCAGATTCGGAACCTCTGCGTGCTAATTCCCTCGAAAATCCTAGATGTCGGTCTTACATCTCGCGTCTTCAAATTTAACGAAATGTATCAAATACATAAAGAAGTGTTCGAGAGGACATTCAATTGTGGGAAGCGCAACTGATGAGGTTCCCTGACCAGAAACAATATGTATTATATATAATATATATTGTCTTGCATACAAAGGAATGACACTTCAAAGAGAGTATATCTTTTTCATATTTTTAAAATTAATTGTTTACAAGGTATTAACATAAATATATAAAAAATTCTCATTTCTCGCTTTATTTCCGAAACCATACTACCTAAAATTTTGAAAATAATTATGGGTACTGGGGTTCACTTGAAATTTATAGGAAAAATTATTAAAAAACCCCCATTGTAATTGTAGGGACTAATTGTACAATTAAATGGAAAATAAAATTTCAATTTTCAAATGCATCATGTAATATATCAGATAACAGGCTCATTAAGTGAATTACAAACATATCATATTTTTAAATCATAAAGAAATTAACAAACATATTAAACATTGACTTAATTCTCACTTTAAAAACTACACTATTTAAATTTTGAAAAATATATTAATTTATGATTTAAAGCTTGAACTATTTTGCCCTTTATCTTCCAATCTACAGAGCCTCAAAATTCAGACAGTAGATTATAAAAGGCTTCCCTGAAAGTTTATTAATAAAATAAAACTCTAATGTTAATTTTTGGGGCCAAATTAGAAAATTAAATACATATGTATTCTTATAAAAATCAAGCGTATCCTGAAGCAGATAAAATAAAAAGTCTATGTGTGGAAAATGAAAGTGTATATTTTTTATAAATTTAAAACGCTTCCTTTAAAAGATATTAGGGTAAATATAAGAAAATGCACTCATTCCCTGCTTGTCTGAAACTGGATTATTAGAATCTTGAAGGTGGTACGGAACCCTCAGTATGCGAGTCCAACTCGCATTTGACCAAATTATTCTTAAACATTTCCTTGCCTGAGTAAGTATTTAGTAAAAATAACTTAGTCATCTACATTGAAATAAAAAAAATCAAAGTATAAGTACCTAAAACCTATCATACCCTGCTTTACCAACATAGAATTGAGAAATTTTACAAGTAACAAGAATGTCACAACAAAACTGACCAATAATTCAGTGGTTTTTATTCAATGCTTAAAATTTCCACTCATATTTCGTAAACATAAACATTGTGTTACTTACACGGTGATATATCCCTATATCGATTCTTGTTAGCATTGATTGACTTAGCTGCCTCGTCACAAGTGAATTCTGGATGCTTTCTATAAAGCATCTCGTACCGAGCCACCAAAGCACCGCTGGCTAGACCGTCAGCTAAAAGCAACATGCTTTGTTGCAAAGCATCACTAGGAGATATCGGCCTCACTTCGCTTACTGGCACGTATTGATACGGAGGTTCTTCGTATTCTTCGATTCCCTGATAGAGGACGTTCGGTCTGACCACAAGATTCAGTTTACCTGAAAAACAAATCTTGCTTATATATATGATTAGTCTTGAGGGGTGCCTGAGAATTTCTACCTGCGTTAGTTGCCCTAGCTTCTTGAATCAAATTAACGACGTCTTGATGAAGAGCCCTCGTTACGTCCCTGCCGTTGATTTGAATTACTTGATCGCCTTCGGACAGTCTCGGGATGCATTTGTCTGCTGGTGTGTTTGGAGCTACCCTGGAAATTGATATTGGCACCGAAGGTTCCGTTCCCCCTGTAAAAAGATGAGAATAGTTTAAAAAGGCATAACTGAATGATTTATTGACATGTTGAGCCTATATTAACTGCAACTTAAAGTAGTAAATTAGGGACGATATCATGTATTGACAAGATATGAAACTGTGGAATATAACTACCGAATGAACTAAGCAATGATAGTTTTTTGTTTTAACAAATTTTAAACCGCAGTTACAAAATTAAATAACAAACAAAATTCGTTGTATCGAACATGTTCCCAAGTATATTGAAGAATGTTTATTCTTAATCTCCGAAATCCTTAACCACAACATCAAAAGGACATGAAAAAAGCCTTTGAGTTGTGCCTGAGCCAAAACTATGGTACATTTAGTGATACAATTCTATGAGTGAAAATCAGGTTTATCCCTTCGTCCATTACTGGCTGATATTTTCATGTCTCATTTAGAAGAACATGATTTATTCTGATATAGATATGTCGACGACATTTTAGCTTACTTCACAGGCACAAAAAGAAAGCTTACCACCTTCATATCATTCCTTAACACTTTACCTTTAAATTCAAACTTAATCTAGAAATTAACTCTATCTCGATCAGTTACCCAGACACCATGCTTACCAATAAACTTAATAAAATGACGTTTAATGTATTTAGAAAACCAACATTTACAAACACTACTATCCAAAATGCATTCTTTAGTCCACACTCACACAAACTAGCGGCATACAAATCGATGATACATAGAGCTCTTACATTGCCACTATTAAAGCAGATCTAATAAATGAATTCGATATCCATTAATAATGGTTATCGCCATAAATTAACCAATAAACTTCTTTTTAGGAAAAAAGTCAAATAGTTCAAAAATAAATGTATCAAACAGTAAAAGAAATTCAATTTAAATGCGTTAACCTTACTTATTTTAGAATCACATGTCAGAGAATTTTCGGCGATTTTCTGCAAAAGTTGCACGTCGTAGTAAAGTATATGAGATCACCTAGGAATCTTCCTTAATGGATTAAACGTTAAAAAACTATACACATCCATAAGGAGCTTTCGAAAAATCGACAAATATGTTAGGGATATTGGTCGATTTCCATGCACACATGTGTTCATTAACAAATTTCATCACTTTACCAATAGGATTCTTTTCCCAAATTTGAAGTTTCACCCATCCGGATATATATTCTATTAAACAAGAGTATATTCATTCAAAACGGTTCACCACAGGAGAAGAAATCAGGTAACATATATACAAAAAAAAAAACGCGACGAATTGATAACTTCCTCCTTTTTAGAAGTCGGTTAAAAATGTTCAGAGTACAATAGCTTTTATCTTGGTACGACCTGTAGACATTTTAATATACAATGTCACGAACACTTACGTTCCTTTAGACTACATAAAACTGATTCAACATTTGCGAATCATTTTCTAACTACAGGGCATACTTTACCAAAATTTTCAGCCGTTTATTGAAACACTTGAAAATATAGAAATTTACAAAAGCTGTTCTTCTAATTTGCAACATAACGAACAAGTAGAGTTGAAAAAAAAACCATCATATTTGAGATCTTTATGTAACTGGTTAGTCACAGATTCATATATTTAAGAAAATCCTTACATAGGTTTACTTCAATGCAGTTTCTATATTCTTGTACAAACTAATATGAGATATTTATGTAAGCCTTCAGGGAATTCCAGGTATACCTACCTACTCTTATAGAAAATACCCCTCTTGTTCTGTTTGAAACGTTTGTCTCGATTCGTTAATTTCAGCCCGTTTGAAAATGAAATTAAACAAAGTAATTCTTTTCCACAATCATTTATAATTTGTCTATATAGCATTTTTTTAAACATTTTGCTAAACTAACCCTGTATTTGCTTATTTTTACAACTATTGGTCTAAAAACAAACCATGCCTCCGTTATTTTTATGGATTTGTCGAAATTTTTATCTTGTTCTGTTCCCTGAACTATTTTAATGTTCCTGGATTTTCTCTGCTTTCCAAGTTTATAGCAACCCAATTGTATTAAATTGCATTTGGATTAAATAAAAATATTTTCCTATTCACCTTTAATATTGAAGCCGTACTTTCCGTCTTCGTCAGGATGAAGAACGATAGTGACGACACCTTCATCAATGATTTGTGAAGTCGGCGAATGACTCAAGCTGTACGGTGGCGTATCGTAGAGTCCATTCGATGTCGGAGATGGTGGTTCTTCATCTGCATAACTCATTACTCGTCCAGCTATGCCTGGAGAGAATGGTCCTTCCAGGGCTTTTATTATGAATCCACCGTCACTAAAAACATATGGTAAGATTGAAAAAAAACACAGTGGCATCTGAATTAATTTAATGCTGGCCCTCGGGCAGCAATGTGAACGTCTAAGTGTTTATTGGGAAATAACACCACACTTTAAAGGAAATTGCTGTATATTCCAAACGTTTCGGGGTCTATGTCAGACCCCGTTGTCAATGGCTAAGAAACTACGGATTAAAAAGGTACAATTTCAAGATGTAAATTTAAATATTTGACAATGTTTATTATTTGATTTTTGACGTAACTAAGAGAATTTTATTTGTAATATACAGGGTAGCACAGAAATTTCTAAAGATCATATAATCATAAAGTTCCTTTCAAATTGGAAGAATTTGAAAGGGAGATCTTCAGAACTTTATGTGGCGCTCCTAGGTGCGACTTTCTTATAAGATAGTGCATTCGCCAAAAATGCGACCAAAGAACTTTGTTGATTCAGTGATCCCATTAAAGTCATAAGGGAAAACCTAGGAAAAACCTTATGAACTATCCCGATATTGGGTTGTTCACAAGGACATGACCATTAGCAATTTCTTCCTTAATCAAATTTTTCAAATTGTCGACAATTTGAAAAATCCAAAATTTGTGAACATGCTTGGGACCTTGGTCATAAAATACAGTTTCAAAATTCAGTTATATTACACAAAGAAGAACACAACTCCAAAAGAAAACTAAAAGAGTCTGCTTTAATTTTGTTAAATGAAAACGATTGTATCGCTACTACCTCCGTAGAATCCAGTCGTTCCTGGTTGCCGATGATTAAGGAAGAAATTGCTAATGGTCATGTCCTTGTGAACAACCCAATATCGAGATAGTTCATAAGGTTTTTCCTAGGTTTTCCCTTATGACTTTAATGGGATCACTGAATCAACAAAGTTCTTTGATCGCATTTTTGGCGAATGCACTATCTTATAAGAAAGTCGCACCTAGGAGCGCCACATAAAGTTCTGAAGATCTCCCTTTCAAATTCTTCCAATTTGAAAGGAACTTTATGATTATATGATCTTTAGAAATTTCTGTGCTACCCTGTATATTACAAATAAAATTCTCTTAGTTACGTCAAAAATCAAATAATAAACATTGTCAAATATTTAAATTTACATCTTGAAATTGTACCTTTTTAATCCGTAGTTTCTTAACCATTGACAATGGGGTCTGATCTAGACCCCGAAACGTTCGGAATATACAGCAATTTCCTTTAAAGTGTGGTGTTATTTCCCAATAAACACTTAGACATTGAAAATTATGCCACAAGTATCCTTCAGAAAATAGCAATGTAAACATTTAATACTTCTTTAGTTTCGAGAAAAAAATAAGACGTCGCGTCCAGCAGGTTGAGACACGATCCTGTATTACTATTAGTCTAAAATAGTAGGAAAAATTTACACTCACTCATCAGATATGTGAGAATCTTCAGTCCACGCCTTTTTGGGCTCTTTCGAATCTAGCGATGTGACTTTGTGGGCATAAGGACCTGGCGGCCTTGCAGGCGCCGTACCTTTTCCTCTTTCCTCCAGAGCTGGTTGAGTTGTTATGACCTGCTTCACCTGAAAAAATATACACGTCTTCTACAACATGAACTTTGTTGTCATTATTGAGAAACATATTCAAGAATTGAATTTAAGAAAATTGAAGAAATGGACAAAGAGACACAACCATTATGAACAAATTATCCTGCATAAAATACAAAAATATTTTTACAAAGTAAAAAAGCGATTAGAACATTTTTTGTTACTAAATTACAATACACAAAAAAAGATATTCAAGAGCAAAAACACCGTCAGGAGAATGATCACAAAAACAAAGCCAGGTACTCCTGCAATATCAAAAAACTGTATTATATACAACATACCCGGTGAATGTGGCAATCTCTACATTGGGCAGACAATGCGACCACTGGACACCAGGGTTACGGAGCACCGCATAGATACTCAAAGAACTGGGACCAGCCAAGATTAATTCTCAAGGAAGAGCACTGGTATAAAAGAAAATTCATAGAGACGGCATACATAATCTCGAACGAGAAGACCCGTTTTTGAGTCACTGCCGCTACGCATTTTCAACAACTATCGCCAAGAACGGAGACACTGATTTGAGGAGGTAAGGAATTAAGCGACCCAATACCCATGACCATCGACGCATGACCGGTTAAGAGTATACATACGACGGATAATCATTGACACGTTGTGAGATCAACTATTTCAAGACAAAACTTTGAGACACAATCTTTATTTCACACATAAGTTTTATGGGAAAGTCACGTCACACCAACAGAAACCAATAAATCTTTATATGAGAGAGCAAAAACAGATTTAATAGTCAAACAACATTCAAAATTCAATTATACTAAAAATGCATTGATAAAATGCCCTACCAATGTAATAAATGTTATATTGGAGAAACCTCTAGACCTATAAATGTTCGAATAAACGAACACAAAAATTATATAAAGAAACGATAACACGAAAAGTCAAAAAATTGTGAACATGCTTGGTACGTTGGGCATAACACACAATTTCAAAATTTAACCATATTATACAAATAAGAACACAATAAAACGAAATGAAAGAGATTGTATCGCTAGTACATCTGTAGAATTCAGACTAGTTACCAATAATCAAGGATGAAATTAATAACACAGGTCTACAAAAAAAGTTTTCTGTACTTTACATGATATATGAAGTATTTTTGCCTCCTGAACACGAATCTGTCGTCAGATTTGGTCTATTACCCTTCAGTCTTCAGCAAATAGCTGGAAAGCTTCAGAAAAATGAAGACTTGTGGGCTAGTCGAATCTGCACATGTGATGTATAGGTTCCGATGGAGTTTCACATGCTGAACATGTTTTTGCTATCAAAACCGCTCCATCTCTCGTCAATCTTCAGAAAATCGCTAAAAACTTTCAGAAAATTGAAGACTTTGGAAGACTGGTCAAACCTGCACGTACGACATATGGTTTTTGACGTAATTTTGAGTGCTGAGCAATGTTTATTTACCAAAATTGTTTCATCCCCTGTTGATCTTCAGAAAACTTTTCAGTCTTCGCCAGTGCTGCCAATTTAGCATTTTTATGGCTAAATTTAGCATTTTTTCAAGTGAATTAGCATGAAAAAATTCTTTCTTTAGCATTTTTCCTCATAAATCAACAATTGTGTGCATGTTTATAGACCTACCGATTTTTCTACCTTATACATTAAAAATATATACTAATCGTTAGATTTTCATTTGCCCTTTTTCGCTAGGTTAATATTTTTAGAATTGTCAAAAAAATTAACGATCAAATTAATAAACATGAATGTTGAGTGAAAATAGCAAATAAAAATGTATCTAACACTATTATTCTATAATATAACAGATAATTTGGAAAAGGCAGTTATAAAATAAAACCCCTTTGTATTTACTCAGGATAATCTCATATTTATTAAATCCAATAATCTATAATCTTTGTAAACAGTCCGAAATTCCCGGTCTATGAAGTAAGGTAAGACATAAACGCTAACCATTTGTTAACCAAGCTTAGGACCCAGTTCTACAGACTTTTTAGGCTAATAAACCAAATTCCGGGAAAGGGAATTATGAAGATTTTAACTGACCCATCCTGAACTTGTATTGCAGGTAAGTGATGTTATTGGCGTAAAAACCCAGGGTCTTAACAGCAATTTTAGAAATATGTACTAGGAGAAAGTATTAAACAATTCTATAAGCAAAGGATAGATCGAACGACAACGTAAAACATAATATCGTCACTTCGGACACCGCTCAGTCTATGATAATCACCTTATGATGTATCTCTCTTATGTTAAACAACATGCATGTTACGGCCATTTCCTGTTAAATTCATTCATATTTGCATATTTATCAATGAACATAATAGGAAATGACCCAATTACCGTAACATGCATGTTGTTTAACAAAAAGGAAAATCTACATATGCATAAAACTATACCAAAATCGGGAATAGTATTTAGCATTTTTTCATTAATTTTGGCATTTTTTTAAATGTAGATTTGGCATAAACCAAAATTTTTAGTTGGCAGCCCTGGTCTTCGTAAAACCACTAAAACCCTCCAGCGAAATAAAGAATCCTCAGGAGTAGTTCAATGTGCGCCATATTCATGAACAGGTTTTGAGATTTTTTGGCTTCTCAATGTTATATCAGAAGTGAAAGATATTAATCCTTTAGTTGCCCGCGGGAACCTCCACGTGGTGACGGTCTTCACCACTTTACCGGCAGAGTCCTCGGGGAAGGCTTTGACGCCGTCATGGCAACTAAAGGAAATTTTAGTTCTACGATGCAGGGTCGCGTACGTAAAGTACGATACCCAGTATCGGTGGCTGGTCAGGGTGGGAAAGCGGGCCCGCAGTCATCGTCATCATGCGACCATAGCTCTGTACCGGTGGGCCACATGGCCGTTACAAGGTATAATGCTACAGGTGGTTTAGAATCTTCATACAAATGTAAAAAAAGATTAATTCTTTTTGTCACATTTGTGTTCGATTCGTCGCCAAAAAGGATCAAAACCAATTGAATCAAGATCTTCAGAAAATATACAAAGATGCTTTAAAATGGGAGTCTTAAACGTTGAATGGACCCCTCTCATCATTTGCAATAGTTGCCCCAGCAGATAAAAAAGGTACAATAAAGTTTGAAAAACCAACAATATGGAGAAGGCCACATACGGAGAGTGATTGCTACTTTTGCATGACAAATATTGTTGGCTTTAATAAGTCAAATATCATATACGCGAATGTATCATCCGTTAATAAAGCTGAAGAATTGAAAAATATACTTTCTCCCGTAGATGACGTCATAGACTTAGATAATAATGGTTTTAACGAGAAAGAAGATGTTGGTCCGTATCAAATGGAAGTTGATGATGAAGGTGAAAACATTGGAGATGAAAGTGAACACGACGGCGACCCTGAAGCTGAATGTGAAGGTATTGACGAAGATGAGAGTGGAGATGAAGGTGAAAATGACGAAGAAGGTGAAGCTGATGAAGATGACAGAGATGATATACAAGATGATGTTATAGATGGAAGTGAAGAAGACGCTTGAGATGAAGATGAATATGAAGATGATGAAGATAGTGGTGAGGACTACGTCGAGGAAAGTGACAAACTACGTTTTTACAACCAGAGACATCTGAGCGATTTGATTAGAACCTTAAATCTGCCAAAAGACAAAGCAGAATTTTTAGCTTCTGATCTGAAAAGTAGAAATTTATTAACAAAGGGGACAAACATAACACTTTACAGAGACCGAGACTGGTTTGACCAGTCTTCCAGCTTCAATTTTTCAGCGATTTCCTGAAGACCAACAGGGAATGAAACAATTTTAGCAAAAAAACATTGCTCAGCACTCAAAATTACGTCAAAAACTATATGTCGCACCTGCAGGTTTGACCAGTATTTCAAAGACTTCAATTTTCTGAAGGTTTTTAGCGACTTTCTGAAGATTGAAACTTTTTTTTGTAGACCTGTGTAATGGTAATGTCCTTTTGAACAACACTGTATCTGGATAGTTCAGAAGGTTTTTACCTACGTTTTCCCTTATGACTTTAATGGGATCTCTAAAACATCTCAATTTCCTTGATTTCATTTTTGGCAAATACCCTTATAACAAAGTCGTACCTCAGAAATTTTGAAGATACCTCTTTTAAATTCTTTCAATTTGACATATGCTTTGTTATTTCATATCTGTAGAATTTTTATGTGCTACCGTGTATATATCAAGTTAGCTAGTTGCTTCCATTTATATTGTTAAACATTTTAATGTCAAATTGTGAATGCTAGAATAGGCCTTGTATTTACATGCCAATGGTGTGAAAACTGTTCGAAAAAAATAACAAAAGTTGACGCATGTCCACAAATAATTTTCGAATATGAAAAGGCCTATTGTATTAAATTTCGTTGTTGGTATTGTGTTAATTTTTTATTGGAGTATTTGAAATATACAGAATTTCTAGTAATTGTGGTCTCATTCCTCAGAAATTCTAAAATACAAACACCGACTTAACTTCGACTTCTCGACATGGAGTTTTATTAATGAATACATTTATGGTGGTTGTGGATTCATCTGAATCAGTTTAAATGTTGAGATATCTTTGAATATTGTTGTATTTTGTATTAAAAATTCCATTTGCCTTTGAAAAGATTCTGTGGGGTCTTTAGTAAAGACCTGATATGTGCCTGAATTTAAAAAAAATTCATTGTTTTGTCTATACAGGGTGTTTTGTAGAAGGTTCGCCAAACATGGAGGGTTGATAGGTGGGCTCATGTGCTATATTATGTAGCTGATATAACATCTAGATAGCTTACAGTTTGTGTTTTTTTCTTAATTCTCAGAATTTTACCTTTAAACTATTGTAACTTTCTTATCTTCACCGAAAAAACTTAAATCGATTCTATGATGTTTGTTTGCTCATCTGCATTCGATATTTCACACAAATGATTGGTTGAAAAAATGATATCGAGTCCACAAATTTCAAGGTTCCATAAAAAAGTAATTAAGTTAAACACTTTATAACGTTACAAAAAAAAGAAGATGAGTTAATAAAGATCGAGAACTTCTAATACTCATTATGATACGAAGGTTCGCATACTTAGGTCAGCTTCTAAAATTAATCATGAAGAGGTAACGCGGCGTAGGGCAAAAAAAATTGTCCTGGCTCCATAACATTGGTCAATGGATTGGATTACGTTCTATAGAAGATCTTATACATACAGCAAAGAGCAGAGAAAAAAATAATATTGTAGTCGCAAACATCCAGTAATGGATATGGAGGTATATCTCAGCGAAGCAAACAAATCAACTACATTCTACTAACTCCATATTTAAAATACTTCACCGTTATAGAAAAGAAAACAGGCGGAATAATCAAAGACTACATCAACAAGCATTTCGAAATTATGTAAATAAATGTGATTATGAAAAGCAAATAATATCAAGAATGTTTACAAAATACCAACTTTCATAAATACGAAATATATAAAAACGCACATTGCATTTACAACACCACATTCACGAACTCGATAAATTTAACGACACAAACGATTCATTAAAGAATAATTACATCCATAATATTGAAAGTGCTTCAAATTATCTATGAAATTTATCGTAATTGTTGATTTATTGATAAAGCATTCTAATCTTGAGTCGACTGAGAAAACAAACAATTAGAACATCATCATATTATTTAACATACTATCAGATTAAGCAGAGTTACTTACTAATTGTTTGCTCGGCGATCTGACGAACTTCCTTTCCAGAATTCCACGCTGACGGACGTCGCACACGGTCTGGAATTCCGTTCGGCCAGAATACGTGAATTTCGAACCCAGCGTCAGAGGGAATTTTCTTCTAGTTCTCGGCGAATGCAGCCTGAAGAAGGTATGATGTTCGACGCAGGCTTTCCATAAGGTTTTGGATGATCGATACGATTCCATGTTGAAGCCCAATAAGGTATCGTACGATTCAGACTGAAACAAAGTTGTTCTCTAAGATTATATTCAAAATTGAGATGATCATTATTAATCATTTGTTAAAAATGTCTAGTTACTTGAATACATACAAAATAAACGCATACCGATTATTCCACCCAAGGGCTGAGGGAGTAATCGGCACAACGTACTAAGAATGTGTGAAAACGTCTAAACTGCATGAATATTGAGTAGCATTATCAGTTTGAATGTTTATTTATACATGAGGTGCCTCGTGACACAGCAACGTGTATTGTTGGTTGCCACAATATACACTGGATAACAAAAAAGTGCAGCACCGTGTATAGGGCAGCACCGTGTAAAGTGCAGCACCGTGTAAAGAGCAGCATCGTGTAAAGTGCAGCACCGTGCAAAGTGCAGCACCGTGTAAAGTGCAGCATCTCGTAAGTTTCAGTGTATATGTAAACATGATGTGAGTCGTGACACAGCAATGTGTTTTGATAGTTGCAGCAATATACAGGGTGAGTTTTTTTGATGATCAGTATGGGGAACTCGGAAACAGGCGGAGATAGAGCAATGGTTAAATTGGGAAAGATTTGCAGTTTTACTGCCCCAATTTAATGACACTTTCGGATTTTTGTAAAAAGTCATGGCTAACTAGATATTTTGATTTTATAAAAAACTGTAAATATCAAAATTGAAGTGAATTGTATCCATAATATGATTATCATGCCCTCGTTTGCGTGACAGTCCTCGTTTTCGAGATATGACACAAACTTATCTTTTTTTGAATGGAAACCATAGTTGGCTATGACCTTAAAAAATCGGATATTTTTAGAGCTTTTCAACGATATAATACTCGATATAGTTATTCATAAAAATAACGGAGTTATGGATGCTTTTCTCTCTTATTTTCACTTTTAACGTAGGTAGCCATGAAGTTCGTGCAGCTGAGGAATACTTTCATAGATATTTTGATCGTCGTCAACCTGCTCTATGTACATTTAAGACGCTTTACGATAGTTTATGCAGATATGGATCTTTTACTAAACCACCAAAGGAACGTAATCAAATTAACGAAGCAGCACAAATAAATGTTTTGGCAATGGTAAATCAAAATCCATCTACATCAACTCGTGACATTGCGGCAGAAGCTGGCACATCTCAACGAACTGTAGTTAAGGTACTGAAAGCGCACAAGTTCCACCCGTACAAACTTTCAGTTTCTCAAACTTTGCATGCTGGTGACGAACATCCACGTATTTTGTTTTGTACATGGTTTAGAGACATGTGCCTTGACAATGCACAGTTTCCATTAAAGGTGTTATGGTCAGATGAAACTAGATTTACTAACTGAGGTATGTTCAATAAACACAATGAGCATATCTGGGCTAAAGAAAACCTTCTCCATATAGAAGAAAGACGACCCCAGATAAAATTTGGTTTTAATGTTTGGTGTGGTATCATAGGGTCTACTATTCTGGGGCCTTTTATCTAGGACGAATCACTTACTGGGAAGCGCTACTTGCATTTCTTGCAATACAGTTTTCAAGACATGTTGCATAATTTGAATTTGAGAACTCGTTTAGAAATTGAGTGGTTCCAACATGATGGAGCACCTGCTCATAACTCATTATTAGTAAGACAACACTTAGATAATATCTATCCAAACTCTTGGATAGGAAGAAATGGCCCACGCGAATGGCCACCCCGGTCTCCCGATTTGGCTATTTATGAGGTGCGCTAAAAAACAAAGTATACAAAAGAAAGTATGAGACAGTTGGTGACTTAAGGGAGGCGGTATTACAAGCAATTGAAGAAATTGATAGGCGGTCTGTGAGGAAAGCGGTAATGTCAATCTTAAAAAGATGCAATTTTTGTCTCAATAACAATGGTGGACTTTTCGAACATAAATTGTGACCATTATTATGTACTTTAATTTCTTAAGTTTTTAGTAAGTACCTACTTATTTAGTTTTTTCGTTATTTCTGATATACCTAATAAAAAAACCGTTCAATGTTTTGTGGAATAGTTATTAATAAATGAATCTATTTCATGGCTAACTACGTTAAAAGTGAAAATAAGATAGAAAAGCATCCATAACTCCGTTATTTTTATGAATAACTATATCGGGTATTATCGTTGAAAAGCTCTAAAAATGTCAGATTTTTTGAGGTCATAGCCAACTATGGTTTCCATTCAAAAAAGATAAGTTTGTGTCATATCTCGAAAACGAAAGCTGTCACGCAAACGAGGACATGACAATCATATTCGTGATACAATTCCCTTCAATTTTGAGATTTACACTTTCTTTATAAAATCAAAAACAAAGGGGCTAGAGGGATTTGACTAAATCGACAGAATTTCGTTTTTTCAAAATATCTAGTAAGCCATGACTTTTTACAAAAATCCGAAAAGTGTCATTAAATTGGCCCAGTAAAACTGCAAATCTTTCCCAATTTAACCATTGCTCTATCTCCGCTAGTTTCCGAGATCCCTATACTGATCATCAAAAAAAACTCACCCTGTATATTCAAGAACGAAAAGTTGGAGGACTGTGTAAAGTGCAGCACAGTGTAAAGTAAATTACCGTGTATGTGAATATTTATTTAAAAACAAAATATTTGTTTTTAGGTAATATCTCAGAAAAAATTGTATAATTTGTTTAAAATAAATTCTTTTTTTTTAAGTTGTTTATTTTTATCGCTTAAAAAGCTAGTGATTCTGAGAATTATTAAATTAGTTTAATAGTAATTTTCGATAGTTTTGCTTTGTTTTGGATTTACTTCAAAATTAAAATGTCAAGAAATCGCGGTCATTAATTTCGTCATTAAAAAATTGTGAGCATTAAAGAGGCTACTTTGATATGTGGGAAATTTCTAAATGAATGAATGCCAACCTATCAATGGTGTTGGTAGTTTGGAGTAGGTGGTCAAATGGTGTAACGGTATGGACGTCCTAGACTATTACGATCGGATTTTTTTCTCCCAGAAATAGACAGTAAATCATAAACGAGATGATCTAGATCCAGTACAAATATTCTCTAAGATTCATACCAAATGCATCTTTCAATAGGATAACGTCAAACTTCATATTACTGGTAACACAATAACAAGATACATGAATACGACATATACAGAGTGTTTCTAAAATCTAACTCAAAATTTCTGCTGTTATAGAACTCAGTAAAATTTTTGTAATTTTTGGCCTAATAACTTAAAGAGCAGTTAATACTAATTAATAAATGAATTAAACAAATGCTAACAAAACCTGTAAAAACTAGTGAAAAACATCGCAAAATGTATAACAAAGCACCAACTTACCAATTCTCTCCTAAGTTGTATAAAAAATTGTTTCCTTTTAAATGATATCTTCATAATTTTGGACCACGAGAACACGTTGATTCTGATATTTTTTTGAAACACTACTAAACCTAAATGCGTTACACCTAATTGGATTTCTTTGTTTGCATTGTCTTTTGCTTTGTGTAATTCGACGCCGTACATCTCGATACGTTTGGCATGATCTAAGAAGTTGAACTCCGCATCAGCAGGTAATTGACCTCTAAAAATTAAAAAAAAACAATGTCCATAGTGATTATTGAAAACGTGCTGCGGCCTGGCAAACTTGATATCAAGCTGACACTTGGCTATTCATCTTCTTGGAATAAATCAAAACTATTTTGATTTTCTCCAAGATGACAACATAGTAGCCCAAACGGCGTCGAGTGAAAAATAAAGATTTTGCGTTAGGATAAAAAAGCTTATTAAAACAACATACTTATGCAGTTTGTGCAGCTCCGATATTTTTGCTTCTATTTCAGGCGTTTGACCTGGAACCAACTGGAGATTGGAGAGATAATTTGGACCATGTTCTTCAGGCTGATAATCACCTAATTCAGCTGAAATAGAAAGAAATCTAATTAATTACAAATAAATTTTATCCTCAAAGATGTTTTAGGTTCGTTTAATTTTGACTAACCATGTAGTTAGTGGTATTTCTACTCCTCTGAAATTTTATAATCTTTGAATATATGATTAGTGACGCCATCTTCAAAGTACCGACATTTCTGATGTCACAGATTTTGAAGTTTATGTATTCCCCTTATTTTTTTAATGCACCTTATTTATATATAACATTAAATACAATCTACAAAATATTATATCATACAAGTTATTTCTTCTGAATAAGGTAATAACTGGTACTCAGAATTGGTATTAATTACTTAAGTAAAAATACCTACAAACTAGGGTACAGAAATTATATTATTATTAAATTTTCATTAGGTATTTTCATAAACTAGCAATTTAAGTTTTGAGATAAATTCTGATTCACTGAATTATTTTTCTATTGTTTTTCTTCTAAAATAATCACTTATTTTCTGATATTTACACTCATCTGCTAATTTATTAAATATAAAATGCTCTTATTGCTACATATAAAGCTATTGTTGATTCAATATATTTTTCAGTAGAATCAAATTACAGAGTTTTTAGTAAATACTGTTTTGTACTGTTATCGGACAAGTTTCTAGACTTTCACTAATGTCTACTCTTTTTAATATACTTTTTGGAGCCTTGAAATCGATTTTATTACGTTTTTGGTATGCACATCCCTATACTTATTTTAGATTTTCTTGGGAATAATACCACATCAGAGTTCAAACTTGTGTATATTTTAAAACCAAACGTTTCAAAATCCTGTCGGATTTCGTTTTCAATGAATATAAATTTATAAAGTAAAATTGAAATATATGACAATTATTTTGACAAATATGTTTACGTTACTATGGATAAATTTCTTTGATTTTAAATATACAGGGTGCACAAGAAATTCCAAAGATCATTATAAATCAAAAAAAATTTTTTCAAGTTGGAAGAACTTGAAAAATTGTCTTCAGAATTTATTTGTGGCGTTCCTAGGGACGACTTTCTTTTTAAGATAGTGCATTTGCCAAAAAATGCGATCAAAGAATTCTGATAATTCAGTGATCCCATTAAAGTCATAAGGGAAAACCTAGGAAAAAACCTCATGAACTATCCCGATATAGGGTTGTTCAAAAGGATATGCCCATTGTTAATTTCATCTTTAATTATCGGCAACCAGACATGACTGAAATCTACGGAAGTAGAAGCGATGCAGTCGTTTTCATTTAACAGAATTAAGGCAGATTCTTTTAATTTTCGTTTTGTGCAGTGTTCTTCTTTGTGTAATATTGTTGTGTTTTGAAATTGTATTTTATGGCCTTGGTCCCAAGCATGTTCACAAATTTTTGATTTTTCGAACTGACGTTTCTTTATTCGAATAAATGAACATCAAAATTACATAAAGAAACGTCAGTTCGAAAAATCAAAAATTTGTGAACATGCTTGGGACCAAGGCCATAAAATACAATTTCAAAACACAACAATATTACACAAAGAAGAACACTGCACAAAACGAAAATTAAAAGAATCTGCCTTAATTCTGTTAAATGAAAACAACTGCATCGCTTCTACTTCCGTAGATTTCAGTCATGTCTGGTTGCCGATAATTAAAGATGAAATTAACAATGGTCATATCCTTTGAACAACCCTATATCGGGATAGTTCATGAGGTTTTTCCTAGGTTTTCCCTTATGACTTAATGGGATCACTGAATTATCAGAATTCTTTGATCGCATTTTTGGCAAATGCTCTATCTTAAAAAGAAAGTCGTCCCTAGGAACGCCACAAATAAATTCTGAAGACAATTTTTCAAGTTCTTCCAACTTGAAAAAATTTTTTTTGATTTATAATGATCTTTGGAATTTCTTGTGCACCCTGTATATTTAAAATCAAAGAAATTTATCCATAGTAACGTAAACATATTTGTCAAAATAATTGTCATATATTTCAATTTTACTTTATAAATTTATATTCATTGAAAACGAAATCCGACAGGATTTTGAAACGTTTGGTTTTAAAATATACACAAGTTTGAACTCTGATGTGGTATTATTCCCAAGAAAATCTAAAATAAACTAGAAGATGCCACAAATAACATTCAGAAAACATCCCTATACTATTATGCCATAAGTTGGTATAGGCTACAACATAATTCTAACATGATACCTGTATTCATTACTTTATTTAATTTTACAAAAGTGAAATGTAAATATTTAAGTTTTTTAAATAAAGTTGATTATGTGATTTTTCATTTTAACAATGTATCCCAAGTATTAGCCAAGTATTTGACTGTTACAATTCTGCTTACTAATTGTTTGTTAATTCTAATATCTAGGGTATCTGCATTTATCTTTATGGTTTACAACATCTATACACATTGTTTTATCAACATTTATAGTGAATTTATTCACATAACCATCAACAACCTTTTTTAAAATAAGTTTCTTTGTTTCCATTTGATATGACAGAGAATTGATATAGATAAAAAAGAAGTGGTCCCAAAATGGTTCCTTGTGGAATACCTAAACTTTCAATTCCTTGCTTTCATCTACTAGGCTCTAATATACTGTGCTAGTTCCTAAGGTTTTCCACTTGTACCATAAATTTCTAGTTCCACAGGCATTAACCAATTCAAAAGAAGTAACTAATGCTAGTAAGTATTATCCATTTTTGATAAGTGTTACTTTCTGCATTGCCATTTCTGTACATTTTTTTTGATATCCAAATTGATTTCTATTGAGTATTTTGTTTTTATCTAGAATCATTGTTAGTTATCATGAACGATATTTCATTTTTTTGTGAAATTAGAGACAAGTGGTCAGTGATGTGCTGTCCCATCTCTTTCGACCAATTTATAAAATGGAATAACTTCAGATACTCTAAGAGTATGTAAATGATGTATGAGACTATTGTTTTCTTGGATTATTGGCTTGAATACACACACAATCATCTACATTACTTTTATTTACTTTTTTCATGACTTCTATTTCATTAGTTAAAGAGAATATTGTTAGATAATGAGTATTTTTCACTTTATAACATTATAACTTCATAAAGTCTATCTTTTCCATATTATGCATCCAATGTGATGTGATGTGTCTGATTAACCACCCAATTTTGATTGATAAATGTTGAAGAATTCTGAGCTTTGTAATAGATCAATTTGGGCATCAAAATGAAGAAAAAAAGTATCCAATTTAAATTTTATTTGTGTAATATTAAAACCAAATGAACAGATTTACAGTCTTCTGAAAAACACTGAATAATCTTGTATATTTAAAATTTTGGAAAAAAGTGTGAAGCTTTGTAAATCCAATTTCTTTACCTGTCCTATTTGAAAACTTCTATTTAGATGGGTACCACTTATAGTGAAATGTCCACCAATTCAAAAAAATATATATTAAAGATTTCCAAAATTGGACACTTTACTCAAAACAGGTGGGAATAGTTGCAAAGCAATATTTTATGAACTGAGGAAATACAAAATATAAAACTCCTAAGAACTAGTTTGTCTTTATGGATTTTTTGGTAATAACACCAAACCTGGGGGAAAATTCAGTATATTTCAAAAGTCAAATTTTAAATCAGACAGTTTTCAATAGCAATTAAGAGAAAGAATTAGAAAAAAAAATGTCATTCCTGGTGTCATAGTAAAATTATCAGCAAAGTTAAATTGTGAACTACAAATTTATCTTTTGAAACTTTAGTTTATAATACTATTAACAACAAGGTGAGATTAGAATCTTGAAACATTTGAATATTTTACATATACAGCTCATTGTTCTAAAAAGTGTGGTTTACTTTCCTAAAAACTATAAAAATAAATCACCTGTTTATGCAAGATAGACACTATACATTCATTTTATACAGTTTTAAAGTCTAAAGCAAAATTGCTTTCAAACATCCATAAGTTTATCTGTGAATATAGATGCAGTAGTAATTAGTGTTGAGTAGGACATAAATGAGGCGCTTCATTTGTCCCGGACATAAATGAGGCGCTTCATTTGTCCCGGACATGACGTCAAAATGTAAGAGTGCCTCAAAATTTAAAATTGTACTACTTCAATTTTTTTGTCGCGGTCGAGCGAGGCAGACAAACGACAAGCACGTCACGTGATCGCGTCACTGTCGTCGCGTCTGATATTTTGAGCGAGAGTATATTGTCTTTCATGCGAGGCGAGGAGGTGCAAGGAGGCGCGCATATTTCGTACTATAATAATTCAAATGGTTCAGTACGCCTCACCTCATTTGAAGTGGGACATTGTACTGGCTCAGGACAAAAAAGAGGCTACTCTTACAAACTCTTTTTCAAGTCGTGTCCTACTCAACACTAGTAGTAATAATGTAACAAAAGCAAAATTATACTAATCAAATTAACCAAATTTATTTTTGATTTTCAGCCCACGGTGAAAGATTATCCTATCAGAATCTGAGAATTTAATGAGGACTTCATTTACCAAGCACAGATGGCGCCGCCATAACATGTGTACCAATTATTTGTTCAAATGATTTAATAAAACGGAAAATATCATAAGAATTAAATCTGGGTTAGTTTTTTAGATACACAAATGTTATTAAAATGCTAAATAGTGCTTTAAATTTGCACAATTTTTAAAATATAACTCGAATACCTCACGCCATCTGGCGAAGAGGGGTTGTTGAAAGATAAAGAGAACAAGAAAGGTAACTTGACTTCAACATAACAATGAAAGGCAGACCATATATATTGTTCTTGTTTTTGAAAAACTCAAATTGCGATAAAGATAAATAAAATAAGGGATTTTTTTGTATACAGTATATGCTACAATATGTGTGACAATGTAGTTTAATGATGAAAAAAAGTACCAGCAGACTGGTAATGATCTTGAATGGTACACATGCCATGCAGTGCCATCTAGTGACTAAAGATTTAAATCCTCATTAAGGGAACATGTTTTTGGTATTGTTTCAGCCATATCAGTTATTTGAATTTATTAGTAAGTGACAGTAGCTTTACAGTCCTATAATGGCTATAACAAATCTACAAGTAATTTTGGACTTTTTGTTTAGGTCTTAAGTATTAAAAGACTGTGAAATTGTATTATTCAATGAACAAGGTCTACTAGTTTTCTTTCATTTAAAAATTGCACATATATAAACATTTTGAAAATTTTTCTGTCAAACAAATAGGTAAGTGTGAGTCATACCAGGTTTTTTCAAAAAAAATCTAATGAAAAATTTGTTTATTATCTGCCAAATTTAATTCAGGTATAGTGCAATTATGCAATCCTGCAATTCACACAAACAACTCACCTGTTACACAACTATTTTCCATTATTTTTATAAATTAATTGTAAATTATAACTGAATGCAGCAACATTTAACTGAGAAAAAAATTATTATGAAAAAAAGTATATTGCCTGATAAGGATACTAAATCTCAATTAATATCTTATCTTTTAATCTTCATACTGCATATATAAACATGTCATTAACACTTGTTTACTTACATTGTGCTGTATAGCTAGCTAATAAAATGGCAGTGCTGGGAGCTAATTGTAATCGTTCTTCCAAAATATCTCGTCTCAATTGTAAATAAAATTGATACCTTGTATATTCCTCTTGTAATTTACTTGGATCTGATACATAAAATTTAACTCTAAAATACAATGGGTGTTGGCAGTTGGCTAGTTGCTTTTTTATTGCCTTGGATGCATCTACCCAAGTCTGAAAAGACACTCCTAAATTTCACAAAGACAACAAATGTTCTCTACTTACCATCCATACTGAAATCTGGTTGCCAGGTGGGGTACCATTTTCTGAATACTGAAGTCCAAAATAGTCTTTTTCAACTAATTCTAGGTGTTGATAAACAAGTTCCAAAAGAGTAGATCCCTTAGCACGTTTATCAATATGAAAAACATGCTCAGAGTCATCTAGAAATCTCACTGTGACACTGAGACTTTTTAACTTTCTTTCCCTTGCTGCAGCCAGCTCTAATGCATGGACATTATAAGTACCACTAGAACCACTAAATACTCTTTTGGAAACACTTTCAATCATCTTCTAATGCAAAGGAGTTCACATGATCAGCTTGCTAAAATGAACTAATAATCACATCAGAAATACCAGGTGACTATAATTTACCTTTGTGGATTTCCCTTATCATTTTAATTCTGTGGTACCATATCTGGGAAAATCATTTTAACTAGTTATTTCTTCTCACTTTTTTTTGGTCATTCAGTTCTGAGATTTTTATATTGTACCAGTTAAATTGTTCATTTTATTTCATAAACTTGCTGGTGATAAGATAATCCAGTTTAGAAAATTATAAAGATTGTGACTAAACAATGAAGTGACTAATATACGGAAGACATTTGAAACATACTAGTGAAGTTAACACTGTTCTGTAAGTTCTACAGCATTTTTTAAATTATTATTATAAAAGTTTTAAGAAATAAATACATTTTATGATGCTAGTCTAATCATTTATGTAAATTGCAATGACACAATCCGTCATCACTGTCAACCACAAACCAGGAACTGTCCTTTTCTCAAACACAGAAACAGAATATGTAACTAGGGCATAGACTTTGCATATATATAGAGTCCTAATATAACTATGGTACTAGCGTGAGATGGAGCCACAGTCTTCTAGCATTGTATTGTAGGTAGATTATTTTGGCTACATTATGAAATGAGTAAAATTACATTATAAAGTCCTAGAACCTGACAAATTGATGTTTCGTATTTTAATTATTACAAATGATGATCGTCTGCATCTTCAGTATCTTATGAGATGACAGAACAAATTCACCGAAAAGAAACTTGAACAGATTGTAGAAATTAGTGAGCAATAACCAATAAACTATCAAGTTTTGTGGTTTTAAAACATAACCAAAGGAATCGTTAAGGTTTATTGCGCTGATGATGACAGGCAGACAAATCTTACATTAATTTTTTAACACATTTTAGTCTTTGATCAATCACGTTCGTTTTATCATTGTTCTGGTAGGCCAAATATCTGTGATAATTCACTAATTAACACTTTTGGATCTAAATCTTTGACATTGGTTTGCTTATTTGCTTATAACATAACCAATTCTAGATTCATTAGTTTTATGCGGGCAAGTATGGCCAATTCAGACCAAAACGTTTGTTAATTTTCCTAACACAATCGTTCAGACATTTCATTTACAGATAACAACAGGAATGTGAGACGATTACATGTTCTAATTCTATGGTGAATTGTATTTTAGGGTATAAGGAGTTACAATATTTCAAAAAGTTTCTTGATTTCTGTAAACTGTATCTATAAATATTTAGGTACAATATTAACATCGAATTTATTGTTATACATACAAAAATCTCTTATGTATCTATGTTCTTTGTAAGGTAACTGATATAGCACATTAATATTCACGAAAAAATACAAAAAAGTAACGATTTGAGATTTAAAACTTAGTCAAGGGGCCTATGGTGTTCCAGTCGCCTCTTTGTAACTATTTGTTAGATATGTTAATGAACCAGACCAACTTTTTCTGATGTATATCGAAATATTGAAATGTTTTTTTTAGCTGTATTGTCTCGTATTTTATGCCCATCTTCAACAAAACTGGTTCTAAACAACTACTCACAAAAGTTCAAAGATATAAGAGATTTGAAAGTTTGATTTGGTTTCATTCATAAATCACAAAGGAGCCACGGCAAGCGCCATGGCTCCTAGACTAACTGAAAATAAAGTCTTTGCAATATATTTGTATGAATTTCTTTAACCACAGTTCTAGAAACGTCCGTATACTTGAAAGATTCCAAACGTTGCAAGGTCTAGATCTTAATCACAATTTCAAAAATTGTAATATTAAAGTATTTGACAATATGAAGTGATATAACTAAGAGAATTTACTATTTGATAGGTAAAGGATCACAGCAAAAAAAACTAATGCTCATGTAAAAATAATGAAGCTCCTTTCAAGTTGTAAAAATCTGAATGTATTATATTCAGAATTTATTTGACGTTTTGATATCGCGCATTCGCCAAAAATTAGATCAAGAAATTCATTGTTAGTGATCAGTTAGGAAAACTTAGGAAAACCTTATCATTTATCCCAAAATCGGGTTTTCCAAAAGGATATGGTCATTACGAGTTTCATCCCTCATCATCAGGAACCAGGAATAACTGAATTTTATAGTAGTTATACCTTTACTTTCATTTAACAAAGGTAAAACAGATTCTTTTGACTTTAGTTTTTTGGGTGTAAAATAGTTAAATTATGAGATTGTGTTTTATGACCAAGGTCTCAGGATCTGTATTGAATTTTGTTTAACGCATTATTATTGAATTTTTAACGCTGCTTGTTAGCAGAAAGCAGAAGCGTATTTATAGGAGGGAGGGGGGTCTACTGGAATGACAGGGAACAGTAATAAAGTATATACAGACACAGGAATCTATTTTCCAAGCTCTCTCCCCAATGTTAATGTTAAAGATAGGTTCATGGTAGACAATGTCTGCTACTCTTTATATGCTCACTGACAAAGAAATCGCAACACCCAGAGGGTGATGTTTAAATTTAATATTGTATTGGTAGCACCCTATAACATACCGGCTACTGCTACATGCTTAATATCAAACTGAGGTTAATGTCAATGTGGTTAATTCATCAGAGAAGACAACCTGCTGTTGTCGTTTTTTGCACCACTGTAGTCGTTGCCGTGAATGCTCAGCGGTCAGAGGTAGCACAAGATGGGGTCGATAATGCTGCAGTTCAAAAGACCTTATACGGCGGTAATGCGTTAGCATAACTTACAAAATGGACATAAGCCTTAGACGTGGATCTTGAGCTTCATTTGTGCCCCTTCAACGTCCGACGCCTACTTTTATCCGATTTTGGTTATTATCAGACCACACTTGACACCATCTCATAACAGTAGTTGGATAAAAAAATTAATCGACCTTTTTTAAATTCACTTAAGGCGCGTTGACATTATGCCAATTCACTAGCGCTAGTAGACTAGCACCAGTCGACTAGCTTGTTAAAAGCCTAATATAAACAGTGACTAGCGCTAGTAGCGTGCGTATTTTACTAGCGCTAGTAAAGTTCGAGATATTTGAACTTTTGTTTACCAGTAGTGTGATTAAAAATGGCGGCAACTAACAGCTGAAAGCATAATGACACAGTAAAATTCGTAAAATTGTACATTTGCATATGGCAGAAATTTAGAAATGGCTTTAAAATGTTCTCTGAAGAAATGTCCTTTACCAGATTTAATTTAGAATTTTATTTCTGGAAACAACTAATTAAGGGAGTCAC
Source organism: Octodonta nipae (assembly GCA_034190945.1). NCBI lineage: Eukaryota > Metazoa > Arthropoda > Insecta > Coleoptera > Chrysomelidae > Octodonta > Octodonta nipae. The sequence continues at coordinate 39,369,790 of CM067216.1, read as the reverse complement.
AAGGAGCTTTCAGAACAGGGCTACTTTGTAAATAATTTCTTTCAATACATTTTCTCACGCATCAAATTTTAGACATCTAATCCTTCTCGAGTCCAACATCTCGACTTTCCTGTTCCCTATTGATACCACTATGTAAACAGATTGACACCTACCAGTCGACTGGCGCTAATCTACTAGTACTAGTATACTATACTACTACTATACATTTGGCGTACATGTGGTATTTTGAGCCCCTGAACATGAAAAATACACCTCAAAATTGTTCGACTGCTAAAAACTGATTTATTTTGCTTATTTTCAAAAAATACGAGGAAATTCAGTAAAAAAACTATTTCGATATATGTTACAAAATTTGGTTTGGTCAACACACATAAAACAAATACTTACAAAGAAGCCACTGGAACCTCATAAGTCCCTTGCCCTTATGTTAAGTTCACAATCTCTACTTTGTTGTATTTTGTTATAAATGTTAATGTGTTACATTAGGTACCTACCGATAAACTCGAGTTTAATATTTTAAATATAATATACCGTTTATATATATATATATATATATATATATATATATATATATATGTTATATCACACTTTCCAAATTTCTCTATTTAAAAAAGATTTTATTTACAGTTGCACAATTATTAACTTTTAATATAAAACTTGAAAATAACAATATAATACTTTATAACAATAAAAAGACAAAATGAGTGTTAAACTAAACTAGACAGAACTGTAAGTAATAATGAATGATGTTAGAATGAAAAAGTATAATTTATAAACTAAGAACGCTGACTAAGGTGTCGCAGCGCTTGCAGTTCTCACGGATGTTCGTCTGCGGGTAACTGGAGACGACACGTGTTATGCTGAGTCAGCTGGGAACTTGTTGCTTGGTGTTTTCATATAAGTCGATGGAATTAACTTATATAACAACTCCCATCCATAATAAAAAGTTGATGCTACAGCATCGACTTTTAAGGGAGGTTCTGCAATTCAATATCATTGACAGGACTAAGGAGGCTATGGAGTTTTATCCTGGGCTTGATGGTTGATGGACCTGGTGGTGGTGCTGGATCGGCAGAAGGGCTGATCGTTGGGGGCTTCTGGAATTTCTTTCTTATGATGTTGATGGAAAGGAGGGCAACCACAATTGCGGTTGTTGCTATTGTGATGATCGTAAACCAGGAGGTGTGTTTCTCCAAGAATGGTTGGTCTAGGAGCTTTTCCAATTCCCTGGAGTATTGGCCAAGCTTATGGTTAGCGATATTCAGATCTCTGGCATCCAATTCCTGTGGTCTCATGGGTTTCAACTTTGGAAGTTGACTGATGGTTGGCAGGTTGTCGCAACAGTTGTAGGGGATGTTGACTGGATGACTCTTAAATGTGATGTTGTCAACGTTGTTGGTGGTCCTTCTGGCATGGACCCTGGTGTTTCCGATGAAGGCATTGCAACTGGGTTGGATGGTCAATAGAGAATTTGTGGATATGGATGGGGTAACGACATCTTCTCCCTTGTACTTGATGTTGATGGGCAACTGTCCAGAAATCGAGATTAACCAAATGTTCGGGTCAATCTCTTGCATATTATATTCTTCGGCATATAATATTACAGGTTCACACGTTGGTGGAAGTGCTGCTTGTCGAAGAAGCTGTCCTTCACAAAGGGCTTCTTTGTCTATGGTGTGTGGAATAACTTTGGAACAGATCTTATGTTCTTTAGATAATGGCTTACAGTCACTCAGGTCTTTGAAAGATGCGTACAATAGCGAATCGTCATCTCTCGCGATATATTTTAATTTTGTTGGAAGAATATGGTGAAATCCTGTCCGACTATCCAAAACTGGGATAGGATACAGGCGGTATAGTGTATAAGTTTCAGGATTGACTAAGGGAATTTTTAGTACAAAAACAATTTTAGTATTGATCTGAAAAGCTTCAAATTCTATATTCTGTGATATTTTCTGAAGGGAGTCGACCAAATCTACTGGGTTTATAATTCAGCTATGTAAAATGTTTAGACGGGTGAAAGAGACTGCAGTTAATACATCGTTGAGAGTATCTTCAATGTATACGTAACTTTCCATTAAGCTTTCACACAAATCCAAGACATTGGCCTGAAGTTCATAAGAAGCAAGATCGTCTGTAATGAACTCAATTGACTTCCTAATTGCTTCGATATTTTCCGAAAATATTTTCTCTTCGGACTGAAATTTTTGTATTGTGGTGTTAAGGTTCTTAACGACCGAAGTTGTTACTGATAATTGTCGTTTCATTAAGTTTTCAATTTGATGTTGGTCTTTAGTTATTTTATTTTAGAGTCACTAAAGTATTGTCCGTCTGTTGCATCTAAGTTACCGGAAATAGATTTCCAAATTGATCCCAGTCCGTTAATGAGTCCGCGTTTCTTTCTGTTGGTACTGTAAGTCTCAGTGTCAGCCAAAATATCTGTATATTTGATGTTAACAGATTTTGATATATGTTTCAGGGGGCTTACGTGAGTCTGTACTTTTGATTTGAAGATTTTAATGTTAGTTTTGTTGTCGTTAATAGTATCTAAAAATCTGTTCAGTATATTGTCGTTGTTTAAAATAGCGTTTCGAAAGGGGCTTAGATCTTTGTAAACAAGGAGTGTCCATTTCTCATTAGAAATTTTAAGGGTGCCTTCTTCATGAAAGAAAACTCCTATAGTATTGTTAACAGGCGTAATGGAGTACTGTTGAAGGCTCACGACTGAAAACAGTCCACAGAATCTGAAAAGAAGGGATTTATTTAAAATAAGGTTTTAGTCTGTCAAAGTTAACTTTAGTTATTTGGTTTGTTTGCAAATTTATGACGGTGGCAGAGTTCTTTCGTATTGCTGTAATTTCGAAGGGGCCGTTGAATTTGTTTTCGGCTTTGTTTTTGATTTGGGACTCTTTTACGTAGACTTTGTCGCCTACTTTGTAATCGGGTTGTTTAGTAGAAACGTGTTGGTCAAATCGCACTTTAGATTTTTCTTTCTGTCTTTCGGTTTTAGCACGGGCGAGTGTGTAATAATAGTCCATTCTGTTATTTAGGTCTCTTACGTATTTCGAAATAAGTTTTTCCTGGTTGTAAAGGGTTTCTGGAGGCCTACTAGAAGTGTGCCCAAATATGAGTTCATAGGGCGTGAAACCGGTGGTTTTATTTTTTGTGTTATTATAACAGATGATGGCATAAGGGAGGACGTTAAATGGATGTTCGGTTGGATGTTCCGCTGTATTTGCCCTTATCATTTCTGCTAAGGTCGCGTGAAATCTTTCAATAGAACCGTTTGACTCGGGATGTTGAACGCTGGAGAATGTCAGTTTTATGTCGTATAGTTGGCATAAATCCCGCATTAAAGTGTTGTCAAATTCACGTCCATAGTCACAATGGATGCGAAGTGGAGTTCCGTAATGTTGAAAGAAAATCAAAAGGGTGTTTACGACAGTTGAAGCTGTTTTGTCGTTTATGGGGTAGGCTTGCGTAAATTTCGTGGTTCGTCCCTAATAGTCAGTGCATGATTTCTAGATAGATGTCAATGTTAATACGTTCAAAAGGAGTCTTGGGTGTTTCCGTAATAACAAAAGGTGCACTTAGGTTTTTCCTACAGAACTTTACCTTTTAGCAAGTTTCGCAGGATTTGATGAATTGTTCTACAGTTTTAATTAAGCCGGTCCAATTGTATTTTTCCCTAATACGTCTGATGGTTTCGTTAATGCCACGATGGAGGTTGTTTTTACCAGAGTGGTATTGTTGTATTATTATAGGAATTTCGTCTTCGGTAGGAGTTGTAACAATGTTTTGGCAGATTTTTAGTTTGATTTCTTTGTCGGAGAGAATGAAGGATAAAATTTCAAGAATGGGAAGTTCTATGTTATTTTCTATGCAGTATGTTTCGGAGTCGTTGAATTGATCTTGGTTGTTATAAATAATTTTGAAAAGATGTGAGACGGCAGTTTCAGGGTCATAGGGCAAAGGTACAACTAAGTATTTTCTATGCCTGACAGATTTACTGGCCATGATGTTAAGAGTGTCATAACTGAAATTAGGTTCTTCTTCGAAAAAGTCATCAATAATTTTGTCGTGTAAGTCGTTAGTTTTGTTTTGCCAAAAGAATGTAACTATGCGTTTGTGGGACTTGTCTAGAAGTTGAGAATTGGATATTTCAATTTTAGAGTAATCGATTATTGACTCAGTTTTGTAGAGTTGAACAAATCGATTAAACTCAGCGATAATTCTTTCGTCATGTTCGTCGTCATTGTCAGAGTTTTCAGGTTGTTCGGAGTCAGTTTCGTTGTTAGCGAAAATTTTTATTTTGGAAAGGAAATCAGCACATTGCCTGAAATGGTTGATTTTGATGCGAGAAAGACCATCTGCGTTTTGGTTTACCTTGCCGGGCTTGTACTCAATCTTATAATTGTATTCCTCTAGCTTAAGGCGCCATCTAGCTAGACGACTGCCAGGATCTTTGATCGAAAAGAGCCAAGTAAGCGGACGGTGATCACACAGAAGTGTAAACCTTCTCCCAAAAAGAGACGGTCTGTAGTGCTTAACAGCCCAAACTATGGCCAAAAATTCTCGTTCGATGGTAGAATATCGTGTCTCTGCAGCACAGAGGGTGCGAGAAGCGTATGCAACAGGAAGATCTTTTCCCACAGGGCCTTGAGAAAGAACCGCTCCAATAGCAAAAGCACCAGCATCAGTAGTGAGCAGGAAGGGTTCTTCAAAGTTTGGATATATCAGTATTGGGTCAGATACAAGGGCTTGCTTCAGTTCATTGAAGGAAGACTTGCAATCTGCGTCAAAGATGAATTTGACGTCTTTTTGGAGTAGTTTAGTCAGAGGTTTAGAGATCTTCGCAAAATTTGGTATGAAGCGTCTGTAATACCCAGCGAGATCAAGAAAAGATTTAATGTCTTTCGGAGTTCGGGGTTGCGGAAAGTTCTGAATACATTCAACCTTTGAAGGGTTTGGTTTTACACCTTCTTGTGTGATAAGATGGCCAAGATAAGCCACTTCTTTACGAATAAATTCGCACTTATCAGGTTGAATTTTTAGGTTAGACTTCCGAAGTCGTTTAAATACTTCTGTTAACCGGGAAATGTGTTCATGGATGGTCGGAGAGTAGACGATGATATCATCCATGTATACGAGACAACGTTCATTCTGTATACCGAGAAGAATATTGTCCATGAGCCTCTGAAAGGTAGAAGGTGCATTTTTTAAACCAAATGGCATACGAACGAATTCGTAATGACCATTTTCGATAGAAAAGCCAGTCTTAGGAATATCTTCCTCTTGGATTTCCAACTGGTGGAACCCGGAAGCGAGATCTAGTGTCGAAAAGTATTGACACTTTCCAAGTTGGTCGAGACGATCGGAGATATTTGGCAGAGGATATTTATCGTCTACAGTCAATTCATTTAATTTCCTGTAATCGATAACAACTCGCCACTTTTGTTTACCAGAAGCATCGAGCTTCTTGGGGACGACCGATACAGGGGAGGACCAAGGAGATGAGAAGTGCCTAATGATACCTTGTTCAAGCATTTTTCCAATTTGGGTTTTCACTTCCTCTTTATGAACTTGAGGATATCTGTATGATTTAGTGAAAATGGGCTTTGCGTTATTCGTATCAATCGAATGTTTAACCTCGTTAGTGAAAGTCAAGACGTCACCTTCAAGATAGAAAATGTCTTGAAATTCCAAACAAAGATTAGTGATTTGTTCGCGTTCTTCGTCATTTAGATGATCAGTTCTAATTTGTTGTCTAATAGTTGAGTTTATGTCTATGTATTGGGAATCATGATAATCGTCTGTATTGAAATTCATAAGAGGGTGAATTTTGTCAAGTGGTTCCAGTTTTAAATCAGAAAAAGTTACTGTTTTGGGCATCGCGTTAGCGTTGATGATGGAAGTTAGAAATTCGCCATTTGCGTTAACGTGTACGAGTGCGTTTGGAAGTCGTACTCTGTCAATTTCTTGAATTGGTAAGATGGCGTCGATGTTAGAGAGATCGCATTTAAGTTTAAAGATCTTTTCTGTTCGTGCCTCAATAGTTATTTTGTTTTGTGTGGGTGTTTGTGAGTTAATATTTGGCTTAACATTGGGTGTGTCGGGTACATCAGTTAAGGGTTGATCGTTATCGGGAACTTTGTGTAAAGGGATGGTTTTAAAATTTGTTATTAGCTGTTTAGATTTTAAGTCAACTATGCATTCATAGTGTTCGAGAAAATCTAATCCTAGTATGCCGTCAAACTCAATGTCCAAATCGTATATGAAAACTTTATGTGGGTTACGTGGAGCGAATGGAATTAGGGTAGATTGTGAAATAGAGGTTTTTTCTTGGGTAATACCTTGAATCGTTACCCTTTCAGGAGATCTTTGGGTGAAATTCTTTACGGTATTTTCTTTGAAGATAGAGATACCAGCTCCGGTATCAATAAGTAGTTTGAATTTAGAAGAAGCGTCAAGAATGTAGTAAAGGTTTTTAGAATTAACGGTAAGAAGGGGGCTTAGAGAAATAGTTGCTCCGGGAAGTTCAAGTCGGGGTTCAAATCGTCCAGATTCAGATTTTGAATTTGGGTTTCGACTTCGCACAAAGTTGCTGTCGAATCGGGAGGTTGGTCTAGGCTCGGAAGCGCTAGAAAATCCTGATAATCGTGACAATTAAAAGGCTCGATAGGGATATCGTCAAAAGTTTCTTCGAAGCCTGAGTAATTTTGACTATCATACTCATAGTCGTAAGTGTTGTTGTTAGTGGTATAGTAATCAGAATTTTGTGAATAAACATCATTTTGATGTTGATTGAAATGATGTGTCCTTTCAGGGCGGTTATTCGGGTTATTCTGTATAACAGAAGGGCGAGAATAATTTGGGTTCATTTGAGACCTAAAAGGGGGTCTCTGGAAGTTTTGTAGACGAAACTGTTGTCCTTGTTGAACCGGGGGATTATTTGAGGTGAAGTTTGGCCTTGTTTGTTGGTTAGGCCCAACAGGATTTGGCCTATGGTTTTGATTGATTGTTTGAGAATTGTTTTGATTTTTCAATCGGCAATTTACGGCTATGTGGCCTAATCGACCACAATGAAGACACTTAAGAGGTTGTGTCGGCTTTCGTGCTTGGAAGTTGGATTTGAGAGGAACAGATTTATTCGTTTTCTGATCCTCGAAATAAGAAAGTTGAAGCTCTCTTCTAATCCGGGAATGTGCCTCTAGAAGGTCTTTAGGATTACTGGCACGTATAACCTGACCTAAACGGGGTTCTAATCCCGTAAGAAGGGTGTTCATAACCACTGTATCCACTAGAGTGGTCTTTTTGTTCTGGACTAAGCCCAGCCGTTTTGTGGATGCAGGAGTGCATTTTCGCACTCAATACCTGGAGTCTATTGTAAAACGTTAGTGGAGACTCGTTCGAAAGCTGCTTTAGACGTGAATAAGGGAAGAGAGATCACGAGAATCTCCAAAGTGTAGGGTCAAGAGTTGTTTGATTTCAAGGTACGATCCGAGGTTCCTTGAATTTATCAACTGCGCCGCTTTCCCTTTTAGTTTGCTTTTGATATGTATCACTAGCAAATACTTTTGATCCGCGGTAGACATATTATATGCGCAATTACACGCATCTATGAAGGTTCCCAAGGAAATTTGGTCGCCCTCAAATTCGGGTATAACAGAAAATATCTCCGTTAACCGGTATCTTTCTGTTTCAGGTGTACCTGAATTTGGTGAAGCTTGTGCCATGTTTATCGATATAAATGAATGGAGTGTAAAGTTTATAGAATAAAATGTTAAAGGGTATAGAAAATTAATAAACTGTAGAATACGTTAATGGGAATAACGATTGTTTGAATGATAGAACAGTATGGTAACCAATTAAAAAAGTAAATTCAAATAAATCAGTTATTCAAAATAAAAAAATCAATGAAATAAGTAAATCAGGTATACCAATATAAATAAAATAAATCATTTAATGAAATAAATCAATGTTTCATTTGAAATCAAAATAAAAATCAAATTGATAAATATGTAAAATCAAATAATAAAATAAATTAATATTAATCAAATCAAATAGATTATATCAAATATTAAAAATCAATGTTCAACAAAATAAATCAAATAATATTTACTTAAAACGAATGACGATTCACCATTACTTACATCAACAGGAACATTGAAAGCGCCGTGTTCTACGTTTGATTGCAGTGAGGACTTCTTCCAGGTTCGTTGTTCCGTTGAGGGATAGGAATCCGCCGCTACCAGTTAGAATACTCGTGTTCTAGTAACGTTAGACGGATCCTACTGACTGCGCCAATTTGTTATATCACACTTTCCAAATTTCTCTTTTTGAAAAAGATTTTATTTTTAGTTGCACAATTATTAACTTTTAATATAAAACTTGAAAATAACAATATAATACTTTATAACAATAAAAAGACAAAATGAGTGTTAAACTAAACTAGACAGAACCGTAAGTAATAATGAATGATGTTACAATGAAAAAGTATAATTTATAAACTAAGAACGCTGACTAAGGTGTCGCAGCGCTTGCAGTTCTCACGGATGTTCGTCTGCGGGTAACTGGAGACGACACGTGTTATGCTGAGTCAGCTGGGAACTTGTTGCTTGGTGTTTTCATATAAGTCGATGGAATTAACTATATATATATTAACTATATATATATATATATATATATATATATATATATATATGTTCTGAGAGGCTTCCGCGGTCATTATTATGAACTAAGCTAGGTTCCGGGTGAGAACCGCGTCTGAATTTATTGAATACTCGACGTTTCAACTCCTGCTTTGGAGCCATTATCAAGAGACAAAAGTGAAAAAGAGTTTCAGAGTCTAGATCGAACTCGGGGCCTCAATCTGCCTACTCCCCAAGAGTCACTAGATAACTGAACTGAATTTGAATCTGCTCTGCTTCTTTTATTTATAGTTAGCGCTGGGTTAGAAGGGGATGTCACGTGATGAGGCTGTGTTGTGATTGGTTGGGTATTTGTGGGCGTGTCTGTTTTGTTTAATCTGGCAATTACGGAGGTCCAAGCTGTGGGAAGGCGAGTGCTGTCATCGCGTCTATTTAGACAGACAGGTCTTTTCTCTAGTTCGATGGCTTCGCGAATAGTGGATGCCCTAAGAGAATTGAGAGATATGATAGTCCTACTGTCCTCGAAGTTGATAGAGTGCCCTGTTTGGATATGGTGATGCGCGAGAGCTGAAGTCGGATCTTTTTTACGAACTGACAGAGAGTGTTCATATACTCGATGGTTAACGCGCCTGTTGGTACGACCGATGTAGCTTTGTGGGCAATCGCGACATGAGATTTCGTAAACTCCTCGATCCTCGTTAGGTACTTTGTCTTTGGGGTTACCGGTTAAGTTGCCTATAGTTTGAGTGGTGTTGAAGATAGTCTTTATTTGATGTCTTTGTAAAATCCGTGCTATTTTGTCAGTGACTCCTCGAATGTATGGAAGTACGGCTTTTTGATGTTGTTGTTCTGTTTCTGACGGGATTGGTGTGATTGGGAGTTGTTGAGATTGATGAATTATACGCGCAATGTGGTCCGGATGATAACCGTTTTGTCGAAGGATTTGTTGAAGATTATTAAGTTCGTTTTGTCTATTGTCAATATCTGTTAAACGAATAGATCTAAGAGTCAAAGATTTCATTACAGAACTCAATTGGGCAGGGTGGTGGTGTGATTGGGCATTTAAGTATCGATTGGTATGGGTTGGTTTTCTATAGACGGTATGTGAGAATCTGTCATTGTTGGTTTTTGTTATGAGGACATCAAGAAACGGGAGAGAAGAATCGGACTCGATTTCCATTGTAAATTGTATATTAGAATGTATACCATTGAGGTGTTGTAGGAAGAAGTCTAATGAATCTCTGCCATGAGGCCAAATGACAAAAGTATCATCTACATATCTAAGCCAACAGGAAGGTTTTAAATTAGACGAGTTTAGGGCCTGGGTTTCGATTTGTTCCATGAAAATGTTAGCAAGCACTGGAGAAAGAGGTGAACCCATTGGGGCCCCACGGACTTGTTTGAACAGAGTGTTTTGAAATGAAAAATAAGTGTTAGAGGAACAGTGTTGTACAAGTTTGATGATGTCAGAAGAGATATTGTATTTTGTTTTTAGAATGTCTAACGTTTCTGAAATGGGGACATTGGTGAAAAGAGATACAACATCGAAGCTAACTAGGATGTCATTTTCTGAAATTCTGTAAGCACTTAGGATATCTAGGAAGGAAGAAGAGTTCTTTACGTACGAGGATGCTTGCTCGGCTAGAGGTTGAAGGGTTTTGGCTAAGTACCGGGCTAATTCTTGGGTCGGGGATTGTACCGAACTGACAATGGGCCTAAGAGGAATGTCCGGCTTATGAATTTTGGGTAGTCCGTAAATTTTCGGAATTTTAGAAGACTTTTCACGAGGAATGGTGATCTTTTTAACGTCAAGAGGAAGTTGTGTCCTATTGATGATTTCCTTAGTCTTTTTCTCTAAGTAAGTAGTAGGATTATTGTTCATTATTTCGTAGTATATGCGGAACTACTGGGAGTATTAATGTGAAAATTAGTATACAGGGGGTTTTCGAGGAGCAGGCTTTAGTTACAATATTTTCAATTCTCTACGACTTCCGGTTGTACCGAAAGTGGACCCAACTTTGTTTTATAAATGGAACATACTCTTTTTGTAGCTTGTTTAGAATCTATGATGAATTTTAAGATAACTTTATTGGAAACATCAAATGTCTGAAGGGGTCCAATTAAAAGTTATTTCAACTTTTTGAAAATTTTGACAGATCCAGCTCTTTACAAAATATTATTTGTGTGGGAGCAAATAGAGCCCGATCAAAAATTACCAGAATTTGCCTGAATAAAACTTAAAGCATCTTAAATCTTTGAAAACTGTTAAAAAAACGGAGACCTCAGAAATTGGTACTGAATTCGAAAATCGTACAACTCATTTTTTTCAAATGGCATCTCCATTTTTTCTCAAAACGATTGGAATTTAGGCCAAAAAGTAGGAGTTTATACTTACAAGACTAAATGAAACAGTTTTTATATACACTTGGAAAAATTAAAATTTCCGTGTAGCTATTAGAGATATATGAATTATTAGTATGCTTTTTTGAAGGAACCGTCAAGAGACGTATATACATTACTTTACTTTCTTAACCATGTATGTAGAATTTGATATGGTTATAAAAAAGTATGTGAAACGTTTCCATTGCGATCTCCGTATAGATCAAAGCATACTCATAGCATCATGACGCAGATCATTTTCTGGCAATCCACCTTTGTTGTTATCGGTGCAGCATTGACAATATTTATTGTTCGACCCCAAATAAAAAAAGCTAAGGAGTGATATCGGGAGAACGAGGGGGCCGTCGATGAGGACCATTATTCTCTATCCAACGATCTTCAAAATGATTGTCTAAAAAGTTATTCACAAGTGCAATATTATGAGGTCGTGTTTAGACCACAGCTGATTCTAAGTCAACTCTAATGGATGTAAATCATTTTCTAAAATTTCGAGATATCTCTCACCTGAAAATAATGTGTGGATTAGTATCACTCCAGTAATGTGGTTGACTATTCCATAAATTTTGCCTCATCCGTCCAAATCATTTTGTTTAGAAAATGTTCGTCTTCCTGAATTTTGATTAATATTTGAGCGTCACCTGCTCTTAAATTCTTAACTAACGAGAATGCAATCTGATGGTTCTTATGTTTTTTTAGGATCCTCTGAAAACTAATCATAGATATTCCGACATCTCTTTCTGCATCTACTGAGGAATTTTCTGGATATGCTCTTAAGCATGCGAAGACTGTAACTTAATTCTCTTTATTATCTACGACAGTTTTCTTGCATTTTCACAAACTGTCCATCTGTTTTGCAAATGTGAATGAGCACCGTCAGCGTGTCATGAGTGGGTGTTGGTCTATCCGAGTATCGCGAACGGAAACTTAGTTACTACATGATAAATGCTTTCCATATAATTGGGCTTTAACACCAAATTATTAGCAAATATTGTTTGATGACACTCCAGCATTTGTTTCTTGTCGATTCGTTCAAAAAAGCCTAGTGATATTTCAGATTTCTCTCACAACCACAAACATTCTTTAATTTGGGAATGGGGATTCAAACATAAAATCCATCTGAAAAAAATGAGATAGCCGAATTCGGGGCCAATTTTTGAACACTCCGTATATTCTTTTGAAATGTTTCCAAAGATTTAGGAAGTTTCACGTTTTAATCGGGCAAATTCTGGTATTTTTGACCTGGCCCTCTTTGTTTCAAAAAACAAAAAATAATTTTTTTAGAAAGCTGCACCTGTCAAAATTTTCAAAAAGTTTAAATAACTTTCAACTGGAGCCCTTCAGAAATATGATATTTTTAATAAAGTTATATTGAAATTCATCGTAGATTCTAAAAAAGCTTTAAAAACAGGGTGTTCCATTTACAAAAACAAAGTTTGGGTCCATTTCCGTTAGAACCGGAAGTCATAGATAACTGAAATTATTTTAACTGAAACCATCTCCTCGAAAACCCCCTGTATACTAATTTTCAGATAAATAGTCGCAGTAGTTTCTGTTATACTCGTACATATCGACTCAGCTCATTGTGGTACACCCTGACATTAAATATAAAATTAACCACAACTTGAAAACTATCGGTCATCGGACTTTGCGGCCATGAAGACATTTGTTCATTTCGTTGAAATCTACAAAATAGGAAAATTTCAGCCAAATCCACCGGGGGCCACTTTACATAAGGAATGTGCGGGGTCCTATTATATCAAACAGAATTATTTACTTCTTGATAGGTACCTTTTGCCTTTTGTTATAAATGTTAATGTGTTACATTAGGTACCTAACGATAAATTCGAGTTTAATATTTTAAATATAATAGACCGTTTAAAGAAATGTGGATACACATTTAGTATCAAACAGAAATATTTACTTCTTGATAGGTACCAATAAGAAGTTATATTTTTGTAAAGGCAAAGATCATTGTGAGATAAACATTTATTTAGATGTGGGTAAACATATATATGTTAACACAAAACTAATAATTTATATTAAATAAAGATATAAGACAGTGTAAATAAAATCACTGATCTGGTATCAGTTGTATCCCAGATGTTGAACTTTGGTAGAAGTAATCGTGTTGTTTCGAAACTAAAGTACACTACTAACTGATTAGAAATTAGTTCAATGGTATACGGTAGAAACTTAAAGGATAGTTTCAACTTTTTTGTTAATTTTCAATGGTGATTATGGCGAGTAAATTATTAAAAATCGGTTTTATTGGTGGTGGAAAGATGGCACAAGCTTTGGCAAAAGGCTTCATATCAGCAGGTATATACACATTACAATAACATCCACATTAATTCTAGGGAAGTTGTTTTTGATATATAAAATAATTAAAAGTTCCCATTGATTGTGAAAATCCGGTATAAATTCCTTCGTAGAACAGACCAGTGCATATTTAATTTGAAAATAAAACATTTTTATAAGCGATTTTTTGTTCAAATCTTCTAGAGGTGATTATAGAAAATACCTATAAAAAATTTTTTCATTTTTAGGATTCCGTATATACAATATACGGATACACAGCAATTTTCTCCTAAACTACTGGACGGAAAAGGTTGAAATTTGGTATCAGTGTATAGTCTGGTAACCCGATCAGGAGTACATATCGTAAATGAAAAAAAAAATTTAGGGATACTTCTGGGGGTAAAAACTAAAAAAATCGACCGATCCCCCCTTATCTCCGAAACTATAAGAAATAAAATTTTGAAAAAAATTAGAGATAAAGGGCGTCACCTGAATTTTATCGGAAAAATAAGGAGAAACCTCTACTAATAATTTCGGGGGGGGGGCAGATTACAGAATTAAATGAAAAATAAAAAATTAAAATTGTTTCTAACACATCATGTAATATATCAAATGATAGCATTATGGCGAAAACAAATATATTTTTTTTCATATTTTTAAAATAAATTATTTTAAAGATATTATCAAAAATATAAAAATTTTTACCCATTCCCCCTACCTTATCTCCGAAACCATAAGCCGCAAAATTTAGAAAAAATTAGAGAAGTAGAGCCTCATCTGAATTTTATCGGAAAAATAAGGAGAAACAACAACTACTAATATTGGGGGGCATATTACAGAATTAAATGAAAAATATAAAATTAAATTTTCAAACGCATCATGTAATATATCAAACAAAAGGCTCATTTTGTGAATAAACATATATACCGTATTTTTAATTCATTTGTTTAAAAGATATCAACAAAAATATTAAACATCGACTTAACTCTCACTTATCTTGTATTTTTAATTATTTATTATTTAAAACTTGACCTATTTCTCCTTTATCTTTCAATCCACAGAGCCTAAAATTCAAACAGTAGATTATAATAGGGGTCTCTGAAAGTTTATTAGTAAAATAAAACTCTAATGTTAATTTTGGGGGCCAAATTAGAAAATTAAATACAGATTATTACAAAAATCCATGATTCGCTTGATTTTTATAAAAATATGCATTTAATTTTCTAATTTGGCCCCCAAAATTAACATTAGAGTTTTATTTTACTAATAAACTTTCTGGGAAGCCTTTTATAATCTACTGTATGAATTTTAGGCTCTGTAGATTGGAAGAAAAAATAGGTCAAGTTTTAAATAATAAATTATTAAAAATACAAATAAAATATGTTTTTTAACGGTACTTTATAGAAAATGGCGGATCATGGGGGGGGTCATGACTAAGTCATATAAAATTTAAAAAAAAATTGAAAAATGCAAAGTAAATTGAATTTATAACTTTAACTTGCACCATAAATTGTGAATTATTGGAAATTAATTCTGGTTTAATTTTACATTCTGTTTTAGGTCTGGCAAAAGGTGAAACTATGATTTCCAGTTGTCACCCGTCTGATATTGCATCAGCTAACGCCTTTAAGGCAGGTATACATTTTTTCGAATTTCTCAATATGAAATAATTCGGCAAAAATTATTTCTAGGCTCTTGGCGCAGAAGCGATATTCGAGAACGTTCCAGTAGTACAAAAATCTGAAGTCATAGTATTAGCCGTCAAGCCCACAATAGTACCGGTTGCTTTGGCTGACTTAAAAAAATCGAAAGAAATTAAATCCAATAAACTGTTCATGTCAGTTGCTATGGGAGTGACAATTAAACAATTAGAACAGGTAAATATAGAATATAAGCACAAAAGCAATAGGTACTATTGAAAATTTGTGTTTCAGTTCCTTCCCGATGATGCCAGGGTGGTAAGAGTGATGCCCAATGGTCCGGCACTTGTAAAATGCGGAGCTTCAGTTTTTGTTAGTGGTACAAAAGCAACTCGAGAAGATGCTGCTTTAACTAAAACATTGCTGGAATCAGTTGGTCTGTGTGAAGAAGTACCTGAAGGTCTATTGGATCCTATAACAGCCCTCAGTGGATCAGGACCAGCCTACGTAAGTAGAACTATTTATCTTCCTCTTCTTTGTGTTACTAGAAGTGTTCACCTTGATCGAACTTTTACAATTTTCTGTTGTCTCTGTTGATTTTATTCTGTCTGTGGCTTTTTGACTGTTTTTGTAATTTACTATTATAACTTCCAAAGAGAGTTGTGTTTTCTAACCAATATCATTTCTTCCAGATATATGTTCTGATAGAAGCTCTAGCTGATGGAGGTGTTAAGATGGGGATTCCAAGAGACCTTGCTTTGAAACTAGCTGCCCAGACTGTACTTGGTGCTGGAAAAATGGTGATGGAGACTAGACAACATCCAGGCGTTCTGAAAGATGAAGTAACAACACCTGCTGGTTCTACAGCTTCTGGATTACACTCACTGGAAAAAAATGGTAACTTTCAAAAGGTTCTTGAACAAAAAATACCTAGGAAATGAGTTAATTTTTTTCTCGTTTTAATATAATTCTTGCAAAATGACCTTGAGAAGCTCATCCGCCTCGATTTATGCCACTCTAACTTTTCTTGAAAACGTGTTAACTTAGGTTTCTAGCCTCTAGGCTCATCACATTTTTTTACCAATCGATGATGATGCTTTTCGGTCATTGAATTCTAACTTCTAAGTATAAGTTCCATGTTTTTACGTCATCGGGTATTGCTTAACCACTTGGCGGTTATAGTTTCTCTATCAAATTCTTCCTAATAAATAACTACCTTTCTGTTTGGTTACCTACCAAAAAAATGTTGCAAGTATTTTTTCAATATGCAATAAAAACGTAGATGAATGGTCCCTTTCCAAATATAGTGCAGTGGCCGATTTTTAGTTAAAATGGAGATCTCAGTAGTCTGATGGTATACCTAACATTATTTTGAGGTTATATTTTATGTCTGAGAGCGTGTATTTTGGTTTTAAGTTTAGTTCTGTTGTTCTTTATGATTTTTTGATGACTGTTGAAACTAATTTTCACATTATTGGCCTAGGCTGTACTGATATTCAGATTGTAAGGATTTTTTAAAGCTTTCAGGGCATCTGTTATCAACTGCATTGAAGCAGCAACTGAGACGTGCAGAGAGATGTCGAAGAGGCTTTAAAAATAATGGTGAAATAATGATACAAAATGCCTTAATTTTCTGTGATAATTAAGAAGATAGAAAATTGTGTGTGCTAGAAGTCAAGGATTTGGAATTAAATTCAGTTGTTCTTTTTAAAACAACAGGAAATAAAATGTGTTATTGTGCATTTTTAATTTGTATTAAAAAATGCTACATAACTGTCCTTTTTAGTTTGTAATGCTCAGTGATTATTCAAAAAAGACAATTTTGATGACTTAAACGGCATTGCAGTAAGGAATGTTACAGAAAGGTACCATATAATTTTCTAGAACGTGAGATTTACGTTTTTCCAGAAAATCAGACAAAAAAATAATACAGTAATTAAGGGACTATACTTTAGTGAATTTCAATGAATCTGCACTGTATGCAATGTATAGTTTGGTGACCCGATCAGGAGTACATATCGTAAAAGAAAAAAAATTGATTTTAGGGGTATTTCTGGGGGGAAAAACTAAAAAAATCGACCGTTCCCCCCCCCTGATCTCCGAAACTACTGAGCCTAAAATTTTGAAAAAAATAGGAAATATAGAGCGTTGCCCGAACTTTACAGGAAAATTAAGGAGAAACCATTAATGTTAATTTTGGGGGGCAAATTATAGAATTAAATAAAAATTTAAAAATAAAAATTTTTTCAAACGCATCATGTAATATATCAAAGGAAAAGTCTCATTCCGAAGAACACAAATATATTTTTTTCATATTTAAAAAAAATTATTTAAAAAGATATTAACGAAAATATACAAAAATTTACCCATTCCCCCCCCCCTTATCTCCGAAACTATAAAACGTAAAGTTTTGAAAAAAATAGATTTATAGGTTCTGACCTGAAGTTTACTGGAAAAATAAGGACAAAACCTCTACTTTTAATTTTGGGGGACCAATTACAGAATTAAATGGAAAATATAAAATTAAAATTGTTTCTAACCTATCATGTTATATATCAAATGAAAGGGCTCATTATGACGAAAACAAATATATTTTTTTCATATTTTTAAAATATTATCTAAGTGTTGTCTTACTAATAACGAGTTATAAGCAGGTGCTCCATCATGTTGGAACCACTCAATTTCTAAACGAGTTCTCAAATTCAAATTATGCAACATGTATTGAAAAGTGTATTGCAAGAAATGCAAGTAGCGCTCCTCAGTAAGTGATTCGTCATAGATAAAAGGCCCCAGAATAGTAGACCCTATGATACCACACCAAACATTATAACCAAATTTTATCTTGGGTCGTCTTTGGTCTACATGGAAAGGATTTATACGTCGATGTTCGTCACCAGCATGCAAAGTTCGAGAAACTGAAAGTTTGTACGGGTGGAATTTGTGCGCTTTCAGTACTTTAACTACAGTTCGTTGAGATGTGCCAGCTTCTGCCTCAATCTCACGAGTTGATGTAGATGGATTTTGAGTTACCATTACCAAAACATTTATATCTGCTGCTTCGTTAATTTGATTACGTTCCTTTGGTGGTTTAGTAAAAGATCTGCGTAAAGCCTCTTAAATGTACATAGAGCAGGTTGACGACGATTAAAATATCTATATAAGTATACCTCAGCTGCACGAACTGAATTTTTATGGCATATGATATAACATTCCACCATATTCAGTTTTTCTTCTTTAGAATATTCCATTTTATCACGAAAACTTGTCAATATCGACTGTCAGTTCAGCACTACTAATGTAATAACTCTCAAATGAGGAAACGTCAAAGTGAAAACAATCTTTTTCATGGCTACCTTAGTTAAAAGTGAAAATAAGAGAGAAAAGCATCCATAAATCCGTTATTTTTATGAATAACTATATCCAGTATTATAACGTTGAAAAGCTCTAAAAATGATTTTTTGAGGTCATAGCCAACTATGGTTTCCATTAAAAAAAAAAGATAAGTTTGTGTCATATCTCGAAAACGAGAGCTGTCACGCACACAAGGACATGACAATCATATTCGGGATACAATTCCCTTCAATTTTGATATTTACACTTTTTTATAAAATCAAAACCAAAGGAGCTAGAGGGATTTGACTAAATAGACAGAATTTCGTTTTTTCAAAATATCTAGTATGCCATGACTTTTTACAAAAATCCGAAAGTGTCATTAAATTGGGCCAGTAAAACTGCAAATCTTTCCCAATTTAACCATTGCCCTATCTCCGCTAGTTTCCGAGATCACCCTGTATATGGAGGTTGAAACATAAGGTGGAATAGAATTAAAGTTATACAGGGTGGTTCAAAAAATGTTGTATTGTGTGGCACATAAGTAGTTGCGTATACTAGGTGGTTGAAATTATACATATATAAATATCTTATCTATGGTTGAAATAAGAGTGAAGTAAAACTGAAGTTATACAGAGTGGATGAAAAAACGAAAAAAATCTAAATAAACATATGCAGTAAGGATATTTGAGTTATAGGGAGGGTTCAATAAATGTTAGAATCAGTTGCATATATAGGATGATTGAAATATAAGATTGAGTGGAGTTATATTTCTACAAGGTGATTAAAAATTGGAACATAAGTAGTTGCTTATACTTGGGTATACCTATAATAGGATGGAGAGGATCAATACTAATACAGGGCGGTTGCAACATCGTGTGGAGTTGAATTATAGATGTACATGGTGGTACACCCGTACAAACTTTCAGTTTCTCGAACTTTCCATGCTGGTGACGAACATGTAGAACAAAGACGACCCAAGATAAAATTTGGTTTTAATGTTTGGTGTGGTATCATAGGGTCTACTATTCTGGGGCCTTTTATCTATGAGGAATCACTTAATGGGGAGCAAGACATGTTGCATAATTTGAATTTGAGAACTCGTTTCGAAATAGGGTGAATTAGAGTTACGCTGAATGTTTGGAAAATATACAAAAAATACAAATTAGAGAGAAGGAGCAAGAGACAGAAAGAGAGAGAGAGTTAAGAATACGCTAAAAAAATCAATAGAATTATACCTTAAATCAGATAAAAAAAGAATATATATATATATATATATATATATATATATATATATATATATATATCAGAAAATAGTGATGTTCTTTTTTAAATATAAATTATTATTTCTGCTGTACAATTTGTTTTATAACTGAAATAAGTTGATTAAGTTAAGTTCAATCTGTCAGTCTCCATTTGACAATTACCAATTAACATTTTGTGAATTGTGGGAACGAGTTTTTAAATTTTTGCTTCATATATTTCCGAAGTAAAATTAACATAATACAGTGATAGAAACTGACCGTGAACTTTAAAATAAACGATTTATCAAATTGCGGTTTATTAAAATTTGTTTCTTCCGCTTTTTTAATATGATGCAAGGTTATTCCTTACATATTACTAGTTTTTTCTTACTACGTTTAAGCTTTAAAACTCTTTTTTAACACGCTTTTATTAGGTTGACCTGTATGTATCTATGTAACGGAAACTTTCAATGCAATTTTCACCAAAAATTTTCTCGTGTGTTGTGTTTTGGTCACTGTTCTGGCAGTAGTCGAAGGTAATGAAATAGGAATGTTAGGCAAACATGAATAAAGTAAACTTGAATTTAGTGTCAAACGAAAAATATTCCAAAATCAAAGCTTTTTATTAAAAATACTATAGACATCGTTGAGACTAAAAAATAATTATAATTAAAAAATAAATAAAAAAAACACGCTTTGCTAGTAAACCGAACTAAAAAGTAGAAAATAATGTTTAATTATGAACATAAAGTTTAATCAAATTTAGGTTATTAGCAGAATAATTCGATTCAAAGAAAAAAGTGTGGGGTGCATTACACTATATTTTCATAAATCTTCTCTCATAAATAGTGGCCAATAGAATAATTGTAAAATTTAATATTTCAAGCACCCCACACTTTTAACTCTGACCCGAATTATTCTGTTTATAACTTTATTATATTTTTATTCTGAGGTAGTTAATCATCATTGATTGTTAAATTTTCTATTGCTGTAATATAAACTGTTCATAATTAAACATTATTTTCTTCTTTTTAGTTCTGTTTACTATTAAAGCGTGTTTTTTTTTAAATTTTTTCTAACTATAATTTTTCCTTATAAGCTATATAAGCACATCACATCGTCGTAGTGATTACATTTTATCCGGTTCAGGAAGTAAATTTGATATTCTATTTTTTCGTACAGTACAGAAATTTATCTGAAATGTTGATGGTTCTATTCGCAAGAATGAATTTTTGAAATGAATGAATGAATAAACTATGGTTGTCCAGGCTGTTTTTACCGTTGACACCTTATTCTGTTGAGAATATTCAATTCAATACAATACAGCATTTAACTCTATGACGCGTGAAACCAAAGCCAGGACATTTTTATGTTTACTAACTGAGATTGGCTGTGCATATCAATATGTAGGATATAACATGTAGTCTTTTTAGAGTTTCGTATATACAATATAAGGATACCCTTATTATATCACTCCGGATTTCTGCCTCTGTCACATCACAGCAATTTTCTCCTAAACTGCTGGACGGAAGAGGTTGAAATTCGGCATCAATGTATAGTTTGGTGACCCGATCAGGAGTACATATCGTAAAAGAAGAAATTTTGATTTTAGGGGTACTTCTGGGGGGAAAAACTAAAAAAATCGACCGTTCCCCCCCTGATCTCCGAAACTACTGAGTTAAAAATTTTGAAAAAAATAGGAAATATAGAACATTGCCCGAAATTTACAGGAAAATTTTGGGGGGCAAATTATAGAATTAAATGAAAATTTAAAAATAAAAAAAATTCAAACGCATCATGTAATACATCAAATGAATCCCCTTATCACCGAAACCATAAGCTGCAAAATTTTGAAAAAAACAGAGGTATAGCGCCTCACCTGAACTTTACTGGAAAAATAAAGAGAAACCCCTAATATTGATTTTGGGGGGCAAATTATAGAATTAAATGAAAAATAAAAAATTAAAGTTGTTTCTAACGGATCAAGTAATATATCAAATCAAAGGGGTCATTATGACCAATACAAATATTATTTTTTTATATTTTTAAAATAAATATATTTTAAAATATATTAACAAAAATATATAAAAAAAATTACCTATTCCCCCATATTCCCCAAACTATAAGACCTAAAATTTTTTGTTTACAGGAAAAATATGAAGAAATCCTTAATATTAATTTTGGGGCCTAAATTATGGAATTAAACGGAAAATAAAAAAATATTTTTTTAAGGCATCATGCAATACATCAAATAAAAGGGCTCATTATGTGGAATACAAATATATATTTTTCATATTTATAAAATTAATTGTTTACAAGATATTAACAAAAATATATAAAAAAATCTCATTTCCCGCTTTATTTCCGAAACCATAATACCTAAAATACCTAAATAATTAGGGGTACTGGGGCTCATTTAAAATGCATAAAAAATTACTATAAAACCTCAATATTAATTTTGGGGAAAAATTATAGAATTAAATGGAAAATAAAAATTAAATTTTTAAAGGCATCATGTAATATATCGAATAATGTGAATTACAAATATATCATATTTTTAAATGATTTGTTTAATAGATATTAACAAAAATATTAAACATCGACTTAATTCCCACTTTAGAAACTACACTATCTAGAAGTTTGATAAATATATTTTATTTGAATTTTTAAATAATTTATCTAAAAGCTTTAATAATTTATTATTTAAAACTTGACCTACTTTCCCCTTTATCTTTCAATCTACAGAGCCTAAAATTCAGACAGTAGATTATAAAAGGCTTACCTGAAAGTGTATTAGTAAAATAAAACTCTAATGTTAATTTTTTATAAATTTAAAACGCTTCCTTTAAAAGATGTTAGTGTAAATATAAGAAAATGCACTCATTCCCTGCTTGTCTGAAACTGGAATATTACAATCTTAAAGGTGGTACGGAACCCTTAGTATGCGAGTGCAACTCGCACTTGAGCAAATTATTTATACTCCACACCCTGTTTAGTGATAAAGTTTGGTAGATATTTTGTTGTGGTTCGGAATTCGCAATTCGGGTTCGCATTCTAAATGTGCTTTTTGGGCCGCTGAATCCATTTCTAGGGTTAGTTTACCCCCACCATGTCAGGATTTTTAGCAAATCGGTAAAACCCCTAGATACCCTGACATGGTGGGGGAAAATAAACCCCTGAAATGTATTCAGCGGTGCACCAAACATTTAGAATGCGTAATCTTATAACTGAGATCAAAAACTTTTTAAATGTGCCTGTTATTCTTAGATTAGAAACCAATATAGAGACCAGTTCTAATAAAACAATTTAATGAGTAATTCCGTAGTGCATGGCAATCTTTGATCAAGTAATCTGATATGAGAAGTTATTGGAATTTGTTTTTTATTGTCAAGTTGCATCACACAGAATGCTTGATTTCCTCAAATGATCATTGCATAGCAAAATCTCAAGTGTGAACTTTGATATTTCTTCAGTTGAGTCATGGGTTTAAAGAGTCGTTTTTAGAATGTAATCACGTTTTTAAGATTTTTAGAAATTTTGAATTCGAACGATGTAAGATGAAGTATGAGAATTCATAATTTTTTAAGAGCAAGTAGGTATAGCCAGTAAATTTTGGGGAACCATTATTTATCTTAAAAACCGATATTGATTCAGATGGAAAAGTACTTGATCACTCACTAGCAGTAGTGAATTCGGGTCTTCTTCAAACAACGTTGTGGGTAGACCCCCATATTCAACTGCTGATCCACATAAATTTTGGAAGAAGACCACTCCAATCCAATAAACATAAAAAGAGGAGTAAGACAGGTGTGATTTTGTCTCCCCTGCTCTTTAACATATACTGCTAGAAGATATTTACCGAATACTTAAGAGTATAGCTACATCAGTCCTGGATCTAGGGACGGCAAGCCGGACCTATGTTTAGCGCGGCAAATTTAGAGGGTGGCAGACGATTACATAACTCATCATAATTAACGTAGGTCTGACAACTTTGACTAGCTGTGTATTCGTCTGCAAAGTCTGAATTTGCTGCCCTCAGAATTAGCCGGCCTCTGAATTTGCCGCTTTCTAAATTTGCTGTAAGGATCATGGGTCTGGCGTACCCCCTCTAGATCCGGGGATGCTGTAGCTACATTCTTACACCAGTTTATAGAGCAAAATTTAATTAATTTTTGGACATAAAATTCAAGAGAATTTATAGATAATTATTGCTAAGATTTTAACAGTAAACTCGTATAAGTAAAAGATTTAAATAATAAAAATCCGCAAAAATACGAAAATCTTTTGTTTTTTACTTATATATAATGAAAAGTAATGGAGGAATCGTAATGCCGTCTACAGGAAAGTGGTAGTGAATACGGAGTCCTTCTTAAAGAGTGTTTGTACATCTTGATTGGATCATTTTTTACCGAGTAAGCTCATAAAAACTGGTTATAACTTTCTGGCAACTAATACTGGAATATTAGTCATCGTCAAAACTATAGTTTATGATATTAAGTTTATATAAGCTTACGATGGATACTATTGAATAAGTAGTTTTTGAACAATTCGAATTTAAATAATTTAGAGAGCTATTTTGCACATCCCACCGTATTAACGAGACTAGTCCGACCGGGATATACTAAAGATATTTTGAAAGTTCAAATTTTCACTTCAATCTGTTTATATTGGTTTTTCGCTATAATGCCGAGAAGTTACTTTAAAATAATAGTAAACATTGCGTTAAATGTACGAATATGTGACAGCCAGCCAGCGGTGCACTGACAATAGCGGTCAATACACATGGACGGCTCTAGAATTTTTTTAAAGTGGAGACACCACATGAAAATTATGGTAAATTGTATTATTATATGTTTTTTCTTCGGCAGTTTATTAAGATTTTATTTATACAAGGTGAGTTTTTTTTTTGATGATCAGTATGGGGATCTCGGAAACTGGCGGGGATAGAGCAGTGGTTATATTGGGAAGTATTTGCAGTTTTACTGGCCCAATTTAATGACACTTTCGGATTTTTGTAAAAAGTCATGGCTTACTAGATATTTTGAAAAAACGAAATTCTGTCGATTTAGTCAAATCCCTCTAGCTTCTTTGTTTTGATTTTATAAAAAAGTGTAAATATCAGAATTGAAGGGAATTGTATCCCGAATATGATTGTCATGTCCTCGTTTGCGTGACAGCTCTCGTTTTCGAGATATGACACAAACTTATATTTTTTTTTGAATGGAAACCACAGTTGGCTATGACCTCAAAAAATTGGACATTTTTAGAGCTTTTCAACGATATAATACTCGATATAGTTATTCATAAAAATAATGGAGTTATGGATGCTTTTCTCTCTTATTTTCACTTTTAACGTAGGTAGCCATGAAAAAGATTGTTTTCACTTTGATGTTTCCTCATTTGAGAGTAATTCCATTAGTAGTGCTGAACTGACAGTTGATATTGACAAGTTTTTGTGATAAAATGGAATATTCTAACGGCGAAAAACTGAATATGGTGGAACGTTATATTATATGCCATAAAAATTCAGTTCGTGCAGTTGAGGAATACTTTCAGAGATATTTTAATCGTCGTCAACCTGCTCTATGTACATTTAAGAGGCTTTACGATAGTTTACGCAGATATGAATCTTTTACTAAACCACAAAAGGAACGTAATCAAATTAACGAAGCAGAAATAATAAATGTTTTGGCAATGGTAAATCAAAATCCATTTACATCAACTCGTGAGATTGCGGCAGAAGCTGGCACTAGAAGTGTAAAGTATCGTAACTTTTGAGTACTCGTAACTATTGGGTACTTTTCAGTTAAGTTCTCATTACTAAATACTCGTTACTCGAGTACTCGTTCGGTACATACTTCGGGCATAGAGGTTTGATTATACTGTGCTTCGGGTAAAACGGTCATATGAGTAAATGTAGATATTTCGATGGTAAATGGTGTAGGTATGAATCTCATTATATTTGTTATTGGTATGTCGGTGATTTAGCAGTGTATGGATCCTGCGTATGTATATCTTTCCAAAAAACGGTTTTGGATTTCATATTAAATTAAGTAACTCGCCCCTAACCAAAAAAAGAAATGATACTCTTAAAAATAAAATACCCAACCTAGAGATTCTAAAAAATAAATTGGTAATAATTTGTTAACTGCGGGCATTTATTTTTCTTACTGTTAGTGGCGCAGATTGTCAAAAAGGTCTTTATTTTAGCCAGACAATATCCCAATGTATCATGAAATTCTCTCTGGACATTTTCAAACATGTTAGTAATTTCAATGAAAGACTGACGAATTTTGGCTTTAAGTTTATCCAAATTATTAACTCCTTCATGCTGATGGCCGTAGATATCTTACGTTACATGTGGAAACAACGGCAATTTTTGACTTATTGGAATGTGTTGATAAAAATAAAGTAGCGGGACAGCGCCCAACGTCTCACCGGCTTCATACCCTCCATGCGTACGTAGTACTGTAATGTACTGATTGATTCGAAATTGCGTGGGATTTGTAAGTTTATAACCACACCCTCTGATATATTATCTTGCCCGACCCCAGAGATTCGTGTTCCACAGCTGTATACTGAAGTACTGAATTTATTCGATGGTTGAATAAACAAAATATGCGTCATAGTAATATATATTATTTGGCATGTACAACAAATACAATTTAAAAACCTAAAACCATTTTTTTCTTTTTAATTAAAATATAAGTAGGTACAATATTAAAAATGGATAATATAAAAAAATAATTGTATTGAATAGAGCTTATAAAGATTACCAAATTGAAATAAAAACATAACATCATAAATAGAACAAGGTTGGTAGAGATTATTACACTACATCTTGGTTGCAAATTTTCTGGACATTATTTCCTTTGTGACTACTACGTCTAACAGAAACCAGTTCACCATATTATAACACAAAAATAATTATGAATTTAAATATTTTTTTGACCTATTTACGAGTATTTTAAATAAGAAATCTGTAATTACTTTCAAGAAGCTTCCTTAAAATATTGATCGATGGCACAATTCATTTTCCTCGCTGTTTGACCGGTTCGGCGGCTAAAAATTAAATCAGCCCATGTTGACATTCATCATGTATTCGATACTTACAGAAACATTCGAGTACTCGAATAACTATACCGCTGGTGAATTTTGTATTCGTTACTTCGGATCTGGGCAAGTAGCGAGTACTCGAGTTACGAATAGTTACTTCTCTTACACCTCTAGCTAGCACATCTCAACGAACTGTAGTTAAGGTACTGAAAGCGCACAAGTTCCACTCGTACAAACTTTCAGTTTCTCAAACTTTGCATGCCTGTGACGCACATCGACTATTTTGTTTTGTACATGGTTTACAGTCATGTGCCTTGACAATCCACAGTTTCCATTAACGGTTTTATGGTCAGATGAAACTAGATTTACTAACTGCTGTATGTTCAATAGACACAATGAGCACATCTGGGCTAAAGAAAACCCATTCCTTGTAGAACAAAGACGACCCCAGATAAAATTTGGTTTTAATGTTTGGTGTGGTATCATAGGGTCTACTATTCTGGGGCCTTTTATCTATGAGGAATCACTTACTGGGGAGCGCTACTTGCATTTCTTGCAATACACTTTTCAAGACATATTGCATAATTTGAATTTGAGAACTCGTTTAGAAATTGAGTGGTTCCAACATGATGGAGCACCTGCTCATAACTCGTTATTAGTAAGACAATACTTAGATAATATCTATCCAAACTCTTGGATAGGAAGAAATGGCACACGCGAATGGCCACCCCGATCTCCCGATTTGGCAGTTATAGACTTCTATTTATGGGGTGCGCTAAAAATCAAAGTATACAATAGAAAGTGTGAGACAGTTAGTGACCTAAGGGATGCGGTATTACAAGCAATTGAAGAAATTGACAGGCGGTCTGTGAGGAAAGCGGTAATGTCAATCTGAAAAAGATGCAATTTTTGTCTAAATAACAATGGTGGACTTTTCGAACATAAATTGTAACCATTATTATGTACTTTAATTTCTTATCGTTTTAGTAAGTACCTACTTATTTAGTTTTTTCGTTATATATGATATACCTAATAAAAAATCGTTCAATGTTTTTTGGAATAGTTATTAATAAATCAATCTATTTCATGGCTAACTACGTTAAAAGTGAAAATAAGAGAGAAAAGCATCCATAACTCCGTTTTTTGTATGAATAACTATATCGAGTATTATATCACTGAAAAGCTCTAAAAATGTCCGATTTTTTGAGGTCATAGCCAACTATGGTTTCCTTTCAAAAAAAGATAAGTTTGTGTCATATCTTGAAAATGAAAGCTGTCACGCAAACGAGGACATGACAATCATATTCGGGAAACAATTCCCTTCAATTTTGATATTTATACTTTTTTATAAAATCAAAAACAAACGAGCTAGAGGGATTTGAATAAATCGACAGAATTTCGTTTTTCAAAATATCTAGTAAGCCATGATTTTTTACTAAAATCCGAAAGTGTCATTAAATTGGGCCAGTAAAACTGCAAATCTTTTCCAATTTAATCATTGCTCTATTTCCGCTGGTTTCCGAGATCCCCATACTGATCATCAAAAAAACTCACCCTGTATAGGTACTAATATATGTTATGATTACAACTTCTTCTAGTAGTAGACCCTGAGTCAATATTATTGAGCTTACATCCTTCAATTTTTTAATGATTTGCGAATTTTAACCGATAAATTTAAGTTCAATACCCAAATCTGCTGATTATTCATTTTGTGCTTCAAAATTATCGATTACACTCTAGGTTCAGATATACCGTCTGACTAAGCAATTGGACCTATCAAATCACACCATTTTACGTATGCAATTCACTGAAACTTTACCTCACAATAATTACCACAATCAGAACACTCGTTTGATAAGAAATAATACAGTTAGAACATTCTTTATAAATTATATTTTAATAAGTTACTGAGATTACAGTTATTTGATATAAAAATTACATAAACCTATTAATTAATATCACATTTAAAAAAACTCTCATGCTAATTAGGTACAAATGTTCATCAATTTTTCATGCTGATCGCACTTGAAGCCCGCGTGATTACCACGCGATCATTTGTGAGACTCCTCATTAAAATTATTTGCTAAGAAAAACGCTAATATTTGCCAGTCAGAATATACAGGGGTAGGATGACTGTCAGCGTGATGCACAGTATACAGGTGAGACTCATGGTGACTATGTCGTTACTCTCTTCGATCCATTCTTGTGTGTCGAGCTCGTGAGGGCCTCGATGGAACTCTTTCACTTCCACGTCGTAACGAAATTTCACTCTGAAAACAAATGGAGTATAATTACTACTAACTATGTACTTTATTTACTACTAATTTTTTCACAAGACTTTGCATGAAACTGCATTGTAATAATAACAAAAATCAAACAAAATATGTGTGGTGCACATGATAATTTGTAGCTTTGGTTTAGGTAGGGGTAAAATTAGCAAAAAAAATGTCGTAGAGGGGAGCAAATCTGAAAAAAAAATTATCTGAGCACCTAGATCTAGAAGGAGATAAAATTGGAAGCTGTAAGGAATGTGTATATCTAGGCATAAAATGAACATCAACCTGACGAAGTGAGGAGTCAATTAAAGACAGAATAACTAAAGAAAATAATTTGGTCAAGTGCGAGTTGGACTCGCATACTAAGGGTTCCGTACTACCTCCAAGATTCCAATATTCCCGTTTTCAGACAAGCAGGGAATGAGTGCATTTTCTGATATCTTTTAAAGGAAGCCTTTTAAATTTATAAAAAATATACACTTTAATTTTCCACACATAGACTTTTTATTTTATCTGCTTCAGGATTCGCTTGATTTTTATAAGAATGCATATGTATTTAATTTTCTAATTTGGCCCCCAAAAATTAACATTAGAGTTTTATTTTACTAATAAACTTTCAGGGAAGCCAATTATGATCTACTGTCTGAATTTTGAGGCTCTGTAGATTGGAAGATATAGGGCAAAATAGGTCAAGTTTTAAATTATAAATTATTAAATCTGTTATTCCAATTATTTAAAAGTACAAATAAAATATATTTTTTTAAATTTAAATAGTGTAGTTTCTAAAGTGGGAATTAATATTTTTGTTAATATCTTTTAAACAAATGATTTAAAAATATGAAATATTTGTAATTCACATAATGAGCCTTTTATCTGATATGATGCGTTTGAAAGTTGAATTTTTATTTTCCACTTAATTGTATAATTTGTTCCTAAAATTACTATGGGGGTTTTCTAATAATTTTTCTTATAAATTTCTAGTGAGCACCAGTACCCCTAATTATTTTCAAAATTTTAGGTAGTATGGTTTCGGAAATAAAGCGAGAAATGAGAATTTTTTATATCTTTAAGTTAATATCTTGTAAACAATTAATTTTAAAAATATGAAAAATATATATTTGCATTCCTCATAATAAACCCTTTCATTTGATGTATTGCATGATGCGTTGAAAAATATTTTTTTATTTTCCGTTTAATTCTATAATTTGGCCCCAATATTAATATTAGGGATTTCTTTGTATTTTTCCTGTAAACAAAAAAATGTAGGTCTTATAGTTTGGGGAATAATGGGGGCAATGGGTAATTTTTTTAAATATATTTCTTAAATATATATTAAAATATTTATTTAAAAAAAAAAAAAACATGTTAGTATTCGTCATAATGAGACCTTTGATTCCATAGATTACTTGATCCGTTAGAAACAATTATAATTTTTTATTTTCCATTTAATTCTATAATTTGCCCCCCAAAATGAATATTAGGAGTTTCTCCTTATTTTTCCAGTAAAGTTCAGGTGAGGCGCTATACATCTATTATTTTTCAAAATTTTACAGCTTATGGTTTCGGAGATAAAAGGGGAAGAATGGGGAAATTTTTTTATATTTTTGTTAATATATTTTAATTAATTTATTTTAAAAATATGGAAAAAATATATTTGTTTTCGTCATAATGAGCCCTTTCATTTGATATATAACATGATGCGTTAGAAACAATTGTAATTTTCTATTTTCCATTTAATTCTGTAATTTGCCCCTCAAAATTAAAAGTAGAGGTTTCGCCTTATTTTTCCAGTAAACTTCACGTCAGACCCTATATCTTTAATTTTTTTCAAAACTTTACGTTTTATAGTTTCGGAGATTAGAGGGGGGGAATGGGTTAATTTTGGTATGTTTTCGTTAATATCTTTTTAATTATTTTTTTTTAAATGTGAAAAAAATATTTGTGTTCCTCAGAATGAGACCTTTCATTTGATGAATTACATGATGCGTTTTAAAAAATTTAATTTTTAAATTTTCATTTAATTCTATAGTTTGCCTCCCAAAATTAATATTAATGGTTTCTCCTTATTTTTCCTGTAAAGTTCGGGCAACGTTCTATATTTCCAATTTTTTTCAAAATGTTAGGCTCAGTAGTTTCGGAGATCAGCGGGGGCCAACGGTCGATTTTTTTAGTTTTTCCCCCCAGAAGTACCCCTAAAATCAAAATTTCTGCATTTACGATATGTACTCCTGATCGGTTCACCAAAATATACATTGATACCAAATTTCAACCTCTTCCGTCCAGTAGTTTAAGAGAAAATTGCTATGATGTGACAGAGGCAGAAATTCGGAGTGATATGATAAGGGTATTCATATTTTAAAAAAATTAATATAAAATATATTAACGAAGATATACCAAAATTAACCCATTCCCCCCCCCCTATCTCCGAAACTATAAAACGTAAAGTTTTGAAAAAAATTAGATATATAGAGTCTGACCTGAAGCTTACTGGAAAAATAAGGAGAAACCTCTACTTTTAATTTTGGGGGGCAAATTACAGAATTAAATGGAAAATCTCCGAAACCATAAGCTGTAAAATTTAGAAAAAAAAATAGAGGTATAGCGCCTCACCTGAACTTTACTGGAACATAAGGAGAAACCCCTAATATTCATTTTGGGGGGCAAATTATAGAATTGAATGGAAAATACAAAATTAAACTTGTTTCTAATGGATCATGTAATATATCAATTCACTCATTATGACCAATACAAATATATTTTTTTAAAGTTTTTAAAATAAATATTTTAAAATATATTAAAAAAATGACCCATTCCCCAAACTATAAGACCTAAAAATACGAAGAAATCCCTAATATTAACATTGGGGGCCAATTAACGCATCATGCAATTTTTCATATGAAGGGGCTCATTATGAGGAATACAAATATATATTTTTCATATTTTTAAAATTAATTGTTTACAAGATATTAACATAAAGATATAAAAAATTCTCATTTTTCGCTTTATTTCCGAAACCATAGTACCTAAAATTTTGAAAATAATTAGGGGTACTGTGGCTCACTTGAAATTTATAAGAAAAATTATTAGAAAACCTCCATAGTAATTTTAGGGACAAATTATACAATTAAATGGAAAATAAAAATTCAGTTTCCAAACGCATCATGTAATATACCAAATAAAAGGCTCATTATGTGAATTACAAATATATCAGATTTTTAAATCATTTGTTTAAAAGATATTAGCAAAAATATTAAACATCGACTTAATTCCCATTTTAGAAACTACACTATTTAAATTTTGAAAAATATATTTTATTTGTATTTTTAAATAATTTGAATAACAGATTTAATAATTTATAATTTAAAACTTGATCTATTTTTCCCTTTATCTTCCAATCTATAGAGCCTCAAAATTCAGACAATAGATTATAAAAGGCTTCCCTGAAATTTTATTAGTAAAATAAAACTGTACTGTTAATTTTGGGGGCCAAATTAGAAAACTAAATACATATGTATGCTTATAAAAATTAAGCGAATCTTGAAGGTGGTACGGAACCCTTAGTATGCAAGTCCAACTCGCACTTGACCAAATTATAATTTATTTTGTTAGTTTGAACCCAATAAATGTTGTTTGTTCAAAGTTAGTTTATTATATTAAATCGTACGATACTCTATTTTGGTGAAAGGCACTTATGAACCGTACTTAGGTTTATTGTTCATCAATGGGGCACAAATTTGCTCCCAAACAATGTGGCCAATAGCTGTTTCTAATTTGAAGAGTTTGGCTAATGATTTGGAGCGAACGACAAATCCATGAAAACAGTTGTCGGTCTTGTATTGCAAGTACAAAACAATTTACGAACAAAAATTTAAAAAATACTACGAGTAATAACGACTCAACCGATTAACTCCTCTACATTATTATCTTCTTGTTCAAGCTTATCAATAAAACTTCATCCCATTATTGAATACTTTCGCAAAAAAGGCTTTATGGGAGACTTCGTCTAAAAGAGTGATATGGTGAATTAATTGGATTTCTTTTATATAACTGAATTGTGATTGCTACTGTGTTATCCAAAATCAGTTGTAAAGCTATTTACCTTATAATGGGAATAAAAATTCTTATAAGTACGAAAACAAGAATAGTTACTAGAACAAGTTAAATACTCACAATAGGTACTTAAGAAACATTTGTGTTGACCTAAAACTTGTAGCAAGGTAAATTTAGTTGTTATGAAGTAGGAAAAATACACTACTTATAAAAAATATGTCCATATAGCGCAAGTCAAAAATGTGTATGAAGAAACTTTAGTGCATCACTGCATGTAAAGCTGGGTTTGATCAAAAACGTAAGTAATATGTTTGATATAATAGTAATAAACAATGATGAAAAAGGCTTTCAGAACATTAAAATAATGAGAACACAGAAAGATGCAAGTTTCAAAAAAATATATATACAAATCAAAAAATTGTAGAACTGTTATAATATAATTTACAATCTCCTGAAAACTGTTTCTTCTTATAAGCCTCTAAAATGTAACAAATTTACTTCTTGTGCTCTCAAGCAGATTTATTTCCTGAAACTTATGGATGTATTGAATGGAGATAGAGAAAAGTTTTACCCAAAACATGTTGTAGGATACAGGGGAAAAGCAAATTGCAAATAATTTACACGTACCTAGATTATTTTGATAATTTTTAGTGTTTTGGAACAAGTTTAAAATAAAATATTTCTTAAGAATGTAGAATGTAGAGATCGACTTTTCCGAAATTTACCAATCTCCCCAAATCGAATCATTTCACACAATTTCATTATGTTTCTCTAATACTACACAATATCACTACACACTTCACTTGAACATTTCACTACCTACCTTTTGACTTCGTTGGAATCTCTTCTCCAAAACAATGTCCCGGCAGGATGTCTGTCCAGGATCCATTCAGGTTCTGCTATTGAAAAAGGCATTTTGATTTGTAAATCTCTTTAGTTTGTTGTCACTTGCAACTGATATGTCTGTTTGAACTGATGAATCCGTCGCTGCTCTTATAAGATCGCAAATTTTCGCGTGCGCTGAACCAAATCCTTATCTTGATGTACTTGATAAGACTGGAAAAAAATAAATAAATAGTAATGTTGATAACGATCACAATGTGTGTCATGTCAATTCAATGACAAATGTTCTGAATGTACTGAGTTATTGTTTTTTCAGTTTTCTTATCGCTTGTTTCTTTTGTTCTAGAACGATTTCGCGGGTATATTAGCTTAAATTATTGTAAAAATATAATGAAACTAAAAGAATGAATGGAATTGTAATAGCTACATTTAAAATTCGGGTACAAAAATTATACAAAATTATGATTTTAAGAATGAATATTAGGGACAAAGGAGTTGTTCTCCCTAGTTCACAATAGGGTGATATCTGCATGCTTCTTCTGGGCATTTTTGGACCCTTCAAATTCTCTGTTCATCGTTCTCTCGATTTCTTCCCATTGATTTCTGGATTATGCTGGACCATTTATCATCGTTTTCTCTTGCGTTATTACTTTGGCAACACCTACTATTTTTGTTATGGTTTCTGAAACTTCAACCTAACAGCAAGACAGCTAACCTCAAGCTTCAACCTAACAGCAAATCAGTTAACATGAAGGTTCACTCAATTCCTATAGCCAGATTTTTATAACATAATTTCCTTGTTTGATTTCATTACTTCGCCAACCGCTCCTTGACAGTCAACCGCTCCCTGACAGTCAACTACCACCGGACCGCCTATCAGTTAACTTCCTCGCTGTTAGGTTGAAACTTAAGGTTAGCTGCCCTGCTGTTAAGTTGAAGCTTGAGGTTTGCTGCCTTGCTGTTACGTTGAAGCTTGAGGTTAGCTGCCTCTCAGTTAGATGAGAACTTGCGGTTACACGGTGCCGGCTTGAGGTTAGCCGCCTTGCTGTTAGGTTGAAGCTTGAAGTTAGCTACCCTACTGTTCGATTAAAGCTTGAGGTTAGTCGCCTCTCAGATAGGTTAAAATTTGCGGTTAGATGGTGCCGATTTGAGGTTAGCACCGCCACAAGACCGCTGCCCTGCCTTCATCTCTGTGCCTTCTCTCAGTTCGGTTAACTGCCTTGCTGTTTGAAGCTTGAGTTTAGCTGCCCTGCTGTTAGGCTGAAGCTTGAGGTTAGCTGCCTTACTGTTTGGTTGAAGCTTAAAGTTTTCTGCCTTGCTGTTACGTTGAAGCTTGAGATTAGCTGCTTCTCAGTTAGGTGAGAACTTGCGTTTAAACGGTGCCGACTTGAGATTAGCCGCCTTGCTGTTAGGTTGAAGTTTGAAGTTAGCTTCCCTGCTGTTAGATTAAAGCTTGAGGTTAGCCGCCTCTCAGATAGGTTAGATCTTGCGGTTAAACGGTGTGAATTGAGGTTAGGACCGCCACCCGACCGCTACCCTGTCTTCGCTTCTGTGCCTCCTCTCAGTTAGGTTAACTGCCTTGCTGTTCGAAGCTTGAGTTTAGCTGCCCTGCTGTTAGGTTGAAGCTTGAAGTTAGCTGCCTCAATATTAGGCTGAAGCTTGAGGTTTGCTGCATTGTTGTTACGTTGAAGCTTGAGATTAGCTGCTTCTCAGTTAGGTTAAAACTTGCGGTTAGATGGTACCGACTTGAAGTTTGCCGCCTTGCTGTTAGGTTGAAGCTTGAAGTTAGCTGCCTTGCTGTTAGGTTGAAGCTTGAGGTCAGCCGCCTCTCAGATGGATTAGAACTTACGGTTAGACGGTGGCGCCTCTCAGTTAGGTTCACTGCCTTTCTGCTTGTTTGAAGCTTGAGGTTAGTTTACTTGCTGTTATGTTGAAGCTTGAGGTTTCCTGCCTTGCTGTTACGTTGAAACTTGAGGTTAGCTACTTCTCAGTTAGGTTAGAACTTGCGGTTAGCTGCCTTGCTGTTAGGTTGAAGCTTGAAGTTAGCTGCCTTGCTGTTAGGTTCTGAAGTTAGCTGCCTCTCAGTTAGGTTAGAACTTGTAGTTAGACTATGTCGATTTGAGGTTAGCCGCCTTGCGGTTAGGTTAGAGCCTGAGGTTAGCCACGTGTTTTGTGTCGTCAAGTGTCCCCCTATCTACTCATTTTGATTTTTTTAAGCGCTTAAATAAAAGTTATCCAGATAAAAGTAGACAGAAACCCTTGGGCACGTCAACCTTAATTTAATAATGTCCAAATTTGGGGATAAATAATAAATATAGTTCTCATGAACTTATGGCAACTTCAATATTTGATATGTCGATTTGAAAAATGTAGTAATTCTATATATAAGGCGTTCAAATTTCAAATCGGTTACAATACAAGTTTTTTTAGAAATATTTGTTTTTTCTTTTATTCACTTAAACCAAAAAAAATGAACTGAAAGGTGTAAATATAATAATTAGAAAAAAATCAAAGCAAGTGTTCAAATTGGTTCATTTACTACCTGTCAAAGGGCAATACGAGTTTCAAATTCGTTTTTAACGTTGGTTAGCACTTGAAGAGTGTTTAGTCAAAGTTCTTCCATTATTCTCATCTTCCGTATTATTTGGTTGGTTGACATAAACTTTTGATTTTATATAGCCCCACAAAAAGAAATCGAGTGGAGATAGGTCGGGATATCTAGCAGGCCATTCAATCGGTCCTCTCTTATCAATCCATTTGTTTGGGAAAATGCTATCTACATAATTTCGGTTGTGAATAATGTGATGGTGCACCGTCTTGCTGAAACATACATCATCAGGCATGCGGTATGCATTTTCATTGCCTATCTCTTGTAAGGGCAACTTGTTCAATTTATTGGTATTCTCCCTGTTGTTTGAACGCCAAAATTTTTCTCAAAGGCAACGACCAATCATTTAAATCCCCCGAAAAAACATTTTTATGGTAAGAAATAAACGTTTTTTATTATTAAATATATAAATTACAAAATAAAATATATTTTTTGTACAGGAGTGTAGTGGCGCTTTGTTCTTCTATATTATTTTAGTACGTACTCTTTCAATATTAGAGTTTCTAATTCATTTTATTCTTCAGCTTGCTTATTCGTATTTGTAATTTTGTTGTTTATTTCAAATTAAGAGAGTACTTACAAAAAACAAGCGACTTTAAAATGATTTGAAGGTAAAGATAAAGGATCTTTGTGAGTTGTAAACTAATCAATCAAAAAACAAAAAATGAAAACATATGGAAATCTATTACAGTTTTGTACAAAATATGAAAAGATGAAAACATAAACACTCTGACTTTTGGTAGCTTATCGCTGTTTTAAATTTGTTTACCAACACGTGCCAATAGATTATAACGCAAAAAGCATGAACATATAACTAAATAAATGTTTTGATTTCCTCAAGAATTTTAGATAACCTAATGTATAATTGATAATTGAAGTATTTACTAGTTCCATAAGTAATATGAAACTTATTAGAAACAATAGCTTGTAATTTAAATGTACTCAAAAAATTTGCAAATAACACAAGTGTTATAGAAATGTGGGTCAATAAAATTTCAAATGTAAAGGCAATACCTATCTTAACACTTAGATAATTACGTTTAATTATTTTTGTACTCTCTAATTCAATTCAATATACTAGGCTTTGTATAGAGATAAAAATTAATTTTCACCGAAAAAAAGACATGATTTTCTTTTGTAGTGTTTTGTCTTTTGTTTCTATAAGTATTAAGTTTTCTCTTAAGAGTAAGAAGATACATTCATAAATACTGAATTGATTCGGCCAATACTTCATGGAAATTCATTAAAATAATTAACTGATACTACAAATTACGTTTTATTAAAAACTGTCCGACGGGTTTCGACTGATGTCTTTGTCAAGGAACTAGACTAACTGGGTATTTCTTGAGGAAGTGGTATTTATATTCAAGGAGTGATAATAATTTTAAATTATTACATGTAATTTTAAATTATTACGTTCAGAAAATAAAGTCAATAAATTAAACCTTTTAGAATCATTGGAGATTAATAAACTTAAAAATACCGGTAATTTGTTAAACGACCAGACAGAAATAAATAATTCCCCCTTAATAAACCTCTTTAGTTAATCCTTTTACCTATAATAAAATTAAATAATCCTGTTCAAAATTAAGTACCTGGTAATTATATCACTCCTTGAATATAAATACAACTACCTCAAGAAATACCCAGTTAGTCTGGTTCCTTGACAAAGACATCAGTCGAAATGCGTCGGACAGTTTTTAATAAAACGTAAATTGTGGAAATTGCAATTTTAGTATCAGTTAATTACATTCATAGATATTTAGAAGAAATGTTTTAACATTAAATAGAGATGATAAAATAGTAGTTCAGATTTGCAGGATACATAAAATAGTATAAACATAATATTTATTTTTATAAAAAAGATGATTAATTAGTAGAAATTGAATCTTGAAACCCAAAATTTGAACCCCCCAGACCCCTCCGCGCTGGCTACGGCCATCGATGACTACAAAAAATTGTACAGCCTATATGTGAAAATTTCGTTATGGTACCGATCTCTTAGGTACTTTGAACGGGAACGTAAAATGATCGCTGATCCAGACAAGTATTGATATGTTAGATTCTAGTACATTGCATATAGATTTCCCACAAGTGCACTTTCCTTATCAAACTCAAACTGTCAATAAGTTATGAAACAAGTTATTCAAACCGATATCAAAACCTTGTTGCTACCTGGTTACGTACATATATACTTAGATGATGATTTACTTAATGTCTATCAGACAGGTGTTACATACTTTAAACTTCCTGTAAATCTCATATACAATAAGATAATTTTATCTGTGATTTGAAGTATTTACATTATTGCATTCCTATGTAAAGTTCAAATGCACTTAGAAATGTTTGTTTTGCGATATATGGTAGCGAATTTAAACCAGTCACTGCAACTTTTCTTTTGTCGAATTAGTTTAATATTTATTGTTTTGATTACTTCAAAACAGATCAAAATTTTTCTCTTTATTTCAATATTTATTGTCAATATTTCCGTTTACCGGAAATTTTAGAAGCTAAAATGGGACAAATTTCAAAAAAGAGCTGCAGTCATTTAAAACTTAACGATGAAATTTAAATCCATTACTAATGATAACACAAAGAAATAGAAACAGAGACAGGAGATAACAAGGAACGGGAAGTATAATTCGTAAGAAGCTTTCGCTCCTATCGTTCATTCTCAAATGACTGCCGTTCTTTTTTATTATAATTTTGAAACAATCGTTTAGGAGATATTATATAAAAATAATTTGGTCAAGTGCGAGTTGGACTCGCGTACTAAGGGTTCCGTACCACCTTCAAGATTCTAATATTCCAGTTTCAGACAAGCAGGGAATGAGTACATTTTCTTATATTTGCCCTAATATTTTTTAAAGGAAGCGTTTTAAATTTATAAAAAATATAAACTTTCATTTTACACACATAGACTTTTTATTTTATCTGTTTCAAGACTCGCTTGATTTTTATAAGAATACATATGTATTTAATTTTCTAATTTGGCCCCTAAAAATTCACATTAGAGTTTTATTTTACTAACAAACTTTCAGGGAAGCCTTCTATATTCTACTGTCTGAATTTTGAGGCTCTGTAGATTGGAAGATATAAGGCAAAATAGGTCAAGTGTTAAATTATAAATTATTAAATATATTATTCAAATTATTTAAAAATACAAATAAAATATAAATTTCAAAATTTAAATAGTGTAGTTCCTAAAGTGGGAATTAAGTAGATGTTTAATATTTTTGTTAATATCTTTTAAACAAATGATTTAAAAATATGATATATTTGTAATTCACATAATGAGCCTTTTAAAATTGAATTTTTATTTTCCACTTAATTGTATAATTTGTCCCTAAAATTACTATGGAGGTTTTCTAATAATTTTTCTTATAAATTTCAAATAAGCACCAGTACCCTTAATTATTTTCAAAATTTTAGGTAGTATGGTTTCAGAAATAAAGCGAGAAATGAGAATTTTTTATATCTTTATGTTAATATCTTGTAAACAATTAATTTTAAAAATATGAAAAATATATATTTGTATTCCTCATAATAAACGCTTTCATTTAATGTATTGCATGAAGCGTTAAAAATATTTTTTTATTTTCCGTTTAATTGTATAATTTGACCCCCAATATTAGTATTAGGGATTTCTTCGTATTTTTCCTGTAAACAAAAAAATTTAGGTATTATAGTTTGGGGAATAAAGGGGGAATGGGTAATTTTTTAAATATATTTTTTTAATTTATATTAAAATATTTATTTAAAAAAAATTAAAAAAATATGTTAGTATTCGTCATAATGAGCCCTTTGATTTCATATATTACTTGATCCGTTAGAAACAATTATAATTTTTTATTTTCCATTTAATCCTATAATTTGCCCCCCCCAATTGAATATTAGGAGTTTCTCCTTATTTTTCCAGTAAAGTTCTGGTGAGGCCCTATACATCTATTATTTTTCAAAATTTTACAGCTTATGGTTTCGGAGATAAAAGGGGGGAGAATGGGGAATTTTTTTATATTTTTCTTAATATGTACATATATTTTAATCAATTTATTTTAAAAATATGGAAAAAAAATTTTTTTTTTCGTCATAATGAGCCCTTTTATTTGATATATAACATGATGCGTTAGAAACAATTTTAATTTTCTATTTTCCATTTAATTCTGTAATTTGCCCCTCAAAATTAAAAGTAGAGGTTTCTCCTTATTTTTCCAGTAAACTTCACGTCAGACCCTATATCTTTAATTTTTTTTAAAACTTTACGTTTGGTATGTTTTCGTTAATATCTTTTTAATTATTTTTTTAAATGTGAAAAAAATATATTTGTGCGAATAAGACCTTTCATTTGATGTATTACATGATGCGTTTTAAAAAAATTTAATTTTTAAATTTTTATTTAATTCTATAGTTTGCCCCCCAAAATTAATATTAATGGTTTCTCCTTATTTTTCCTGTAAAGTTCGGGCAACGTTCTATATTTCCTATTTTTTTCAAAATGTTAGGTTCCGTAGTTTCGGAGATCAGCGGGGGCCAACGGTCGATTTTTTTAGTTTTCCCCCCGAGAAGTACCCCTAAAATCAAAATTTCTTCAGTTACGATATGTACTCCTGATTAGGTCACCAAACTATACATTGATGCCAAATTTCAAACTCTTCTGTCCAGTAGTTTAGGTGATGAGACCGAGGCAGAAATCCGGCACAAAACGGTACATATATGATTGTACAAGCATGACTGTGTGCCGCAAATGTCTAGTTCGCTTTGGCTGTTTTTTGCGTTGTCCAGTAGATAGAAATGCGAAAGGAGATGCGATGTATGGTGAAAAGAAAAAAAAAGTTTTCATATCTCTTAATCTTCGAAAAAATCAAACAAGTGGTAGTACAACATCGAAGGCAATACCAATACCCATAATTGGTCCTGAATGAATACAGATTTTTAATTACTGCATCCTATCATCCTAATATAAAAATCTGATGATTTACTTCGCCAAAGACCCGACTGTATTTGGTATATACGCTTAAAGGTTTCCAGCAATTCTCGGTTCATCTTCACATTGCAAAATTTGATGATAAGCGTGAGAACTCATTCAGAACACCGAGTAAATTCATAACTGGTGCCTGGTTGTACAAGCCACTTCTACCAACGTTGCGCCGACACAAACACGGCTTGTTCAAGCTTACATGCTTGAAATTCAATCCAGCAACAAGCAACTGTTGAAATGATTTACCAAAATTTTCCTACATACACTACAGTTTGATTGTACAAAAAGATTGATCGTGACACTTGTCAAACTTGAAGTAACATCTGTAGCCACCTTAAGTATGCTAAACTTCAGTTGACTCAGATATTACTAAGTGGTTGAGAAATGGTTGTCAAATTTTGAAATAAAAGCTTGTAAAAATAATAGTCACTTACAGTAACACACAACATTATCTAGTTGATAGTAAAGGCGTATTTGACTACGATATTTTGCTATAGAAAGTATATCAGGCTTGGTGGACTACGATCTTAATTGTCACTACGATAAATATAATTATTAGGATCAGAGGGCATTTACGTGAATGTACAGTTGTACAAATCATTGGAATTTTTTTATCGGGTCTTTTTAATTGACAACTGTCATCTTTTTAATTGAATATTGCGTATATAATCGTATACGTATTTTTCGTTTTAAACAGGTTTTTATTAACCCGTTACTTGCCACACTAAATGTTCAGTATATATTTTTTTTCGATTCAATTTTAACGAAACTATTTTGTCTGTTC
Source organism: Octodonta nipae (assembly GCA_034190945.1). Lineage (NCBI taxonomy): Eukaryota > Metazoa > Arthropoda > Insecta > Coleoptera > Chrysomelidae > Octodonta > Octodonta nipae. Next base: position 39,327,632 of record CM067216.1, on the reverse strand, counting down.
ATTGGGGTTTTCTCTCCTCAAAATTTTTTCCTGCAACAGATAAGTATTTAAAATCGTATTTGGAGAACAAAGTGTAGTAATGCAATTTCGTAAAATTGCCTGGATTATTGGCTGTCCGTACAGAAATTCTTCCTCACAGTTGTTCTGAGAAAAAGAGATGTCTTTAAATGATCAACCAGTATTTCTGTATATAAATAGTATATGGTATGGTATAGTGTTATACTTATCTGTTTGGAGACGTTTCAACTCCGACTCTGGAGTCGTTGTCAATCTTTTGTTGAGTCTTTCGAGGTATTTTCAAAAAATTTTCGCACTGATATGGATTTTGTTGTTTGTGAAAAAATTTTGACAGTGACAATATGTCATTTGCCGATCACTAGGTACTGAGGGTACCATTCTTTTGCTCTTCTAGCAATAGATCTCTCCAGCTCAAATGAAGGTCGATTGAAGGGGCCCCGATTTACGTATTGTTTATCATCATACACCTGGATTCTTTAAGTTTTCTCTTTTTTAAATTTTCCTCTTTCAACAAGATCTTTGTTTTATGTCAATCTATCCTATGGCTTCCGGTGCTGGTTAATACATGGTTGGCCAAATTTGACTTGTCCACATGTCTTCTCGAAATATTATATTGGTGTTCTTTTTTCCTTACTTCTAAAGGTCTTGAAGTTTCACCGGTATAACTATGGCCACAGTCACACACAACACTGTACACACAATTTTTGGAATGTTGAGTTGCGGTAAATGGTTTGGTATGTGTGAGGATAGAGCGCAATGTATTATTTGTTTTGAAAACAGTTTCAATATCGTATTTATTTCCTAACCTATTTTTTTGGATACACCTGGGACATTTGGAATGACGTTCATAATTTTGTTTTCTTTTTGGGTTTGGTTGGTATTAGTGATCTGTTGGTTATTTGTGTTGGTTTGTTGTAGCGATTTTCTTTCTAGTTGATTTATAGTTTTATTTATAAAGTCTTGGGGATATTCATTTTGGAGGATGCTCTTTGATAATGTTGACCTCGTCGTTAAATATTTCGATGGATGATGATATGTGTTTTGCTCTATCATATAAGCACTTTACAACACCTTTTTTTACATTCAAGGAATGGTGGGAGTTAAAATTCAAATATCTATTAGTATTCGTAGGTTTTCAAATTTCCTTTGCACCCAAGACAATATATATTATATATAATATATATTGTTTCTGGTCAGGGAACCTTCATCAGTTGCGCTTCCCACAATTGAATGTCCTCTCGAACACTTCTTTATGTATTTGATACATTTCGTTAAATTTGAAGACGCGAGATGTAAGACCGACATCTAGGAATTACACCTCGAAGAGAGTATTCAATATTTCTGACAGGTGAAGTAACCTGAAAATTTTATCGTGACATTTTGTCCTAGGAGTTAAGGAAGAACAGCAATTACACGGAACGGCTCCAGATTCGGAACCTCTGTGTGCTAATTCTCTCGAAAATCTTAGATGTCGGTCTTACACCTCGCGTCTTCAAATTTAACGAAATGTATCAAATACATAAAGAAGTGTACGAGAGGGAATTCAATTGTGGGAAGTGCAACTGATGAAGGTTCCCTGACCAGAAACAATATATATTATATATAATATATATTGTCTTGCGTACAAAGGAATGACACCTCGAAGAGAGTAATCTTGATAAGACTCAATTTTTTTTCACTTTACAATTTATCCCGCCCTAGAAAATTTGTTGCACTAGCCCCGACTGCCCCTAGTGATTGGACTATATGCTATTCTGATAAATTGTATTACTGATGAAAACACGTTACTTATTTGGTAGTTCTATGAATATAGAAACTCGTTATTTTTATGCCACCACATATTAAAGCAGGACATCACTTTCAAAACATACAACCATTTTTGAATACAATTGCATTTAGAAAATTAATTATTAATTATTTACACTGAGTAATGACATTACTAAATGAATATCACTTATAACAATAGAAACTTAAGCATTGAATGTAGGTTTCGATATTTTTTAATCACTATCCGATACCAGTGCGTTAGCACTAAGAATTGATAACCTTTTTAATAATCAAGGGTAGATAGATGAAAAATGGTTGTTATGCAAAAATTCTTAAATGCTATAAACAATAGTAGAAAAAACTTCGTGTTCGTACATGAAACTTAAGTTTTACTAACGTCATATAGTTCTTAAATGAATTAGAGCTTAAAATGTTTTTTTTTCATTATACTTACAGATGGAACATAGAGGATTAAACTGACAACATAACTTCCAAACAAGACGTCTTAAAAAATCTGCCAAAATTGATTTTCTAGCAAAACTTTCATACTAACTGTATTTGAGGTAAGAACCCTTTTGTTTAAGACGATGAAGGTAAATTTATCTCTCTTCTACCCATAACATCCCACATGTGTTCAATGGGGTAAAGCTCGGGTGATTTGGTTGGCCAACACTCGGAAATGTTGAAAAATAGGATTACAGAGTCTCGGCCGATATTGAGGGAGATGAGGTTCTACCAATTCATTTCCTAAATATGTGGGTCTGATCTAGACCCCGAAATGTTTGGAATATACAGCAATTTTCTTTAAACTGTGGTGTTATTTCCCAAGAAGCACTTAGACGTTATTCCTTATGTTTCCTGCCTCTCCGAAAAAATTAAACGTATTGGCAATAAATACCAAGTAAAAACGATTTTTAAAACAAATAATACTTTAAAATCAAATTTGACAAAAACAAAACCGGAAAACGGTACTCAAAGTTTAAAAAATTGTGTGTACAGTTTACCTTGTGCCTGCGGGAAAACATATACCGGTAGACATCAAGACCTCTCCAAATTAGAACAAAAGAGCACCAATACAACGTCTCAAGAAGACATATAGACAGATCAAGATTGGCAAATCATGTACTCACGGATAATGGTACACACAAAATGGACTGTAATAAGACAAAAATACTACTTAAAGAAGAACATACCAAAAAAAGAAAAATCAAAGAAAGTGTCTGCATGTTGTTGAATAATGGAGAAATCGGGACACCCTCTGTAGAGATACCGGTTGCATGGCAACAACTTCTGACGAATGAACATCAAAAAGGAAACTTCAAAGTCAATTAATCAGTCAATTGACATTACCAAAAGTCAAGCGAATATAGTGCAAAACATTCAAACAACATTGTTCGACAACGATTCCTGATAAGAAATCGAAACGTCACAATAAAACAGATAAGTACAACACAAAATACACAACGTTTTATACTGGAATACTAGTTGACAAATCTGTAGACCTACTTTCTCACAGTTAATCCTATAAGAGGGCAACTAGTGTTCCGAGCAGTTTCCACAAACTGCCCTTAGATACTACACCTTGATATTCAAGTACTTAACTTATCTGTATTTTTCAGAAACCATTGCGAGGAGAGAAAATCCCAGATGAACATTCAAAATAATCATTTACCTCCTCAATCATTTAGAAACTACTTACATATATGTAATTGAGTTGTGGAAAACGGCTCTAACGATTTCGATGAAATTTTCCCATTTGGAAATTTCGATGGATAATTGGGAAAAATCGTTTTACTGAGAAATTAAATTATTAAAAAATTTATTGACAGTTTATGATAATCAAGGCGGCGACTTTGTAATTTCAAGGCGTTCAAAACAGGGTGATTTGGTAACCTATGTAAAAGTGACTCCTGTTGTAAAAATTCTTTTAATACAGGGTGATTTGATGACCTATTTGAGAGTGAAATTTTTTTTAAACATTCTTTCAATAAAAATTGTGTTTGTATGTTCCGAACATGTAAATATTTTATGCCTCCGTCATAGGTATTTTCCTAGCATTATATTTTTATACCTAGACATTTCAAGTTTTCAAGGTGAAAAATTGGCACGGTAGGCAATTTTTGAATGAGTAAGATCTCATGATTTCGCATGTTAATTTGATGCATATAATATGAATTGGTGGTGTAAAATTATAATTATACAGGGTCTTTCAAAATATTTTAGATGGTCCATAAGAGTTGCTATGCAGGATGGTTAAAATATAGCGTCAAATGGATTATAGTATGGCTAGAAAAAATCGAGAAAAAATGATTGTGTAGGGTACCCCATAAGCAGTTGGAAATTAATGATACCTGACATACAGGGCAAAGTACAAGTATTGTTATGCAGGTCTCTAAAAAATGTTAATAGAATGTTATACCTATAGGGTAGCTTATTAGCATTTGCATTTACAGGGTGGTTCCAATATAGGATGTACTGGAATTATAATTATATTATAATTATACATGGTGGTTCAAATAAAATTACAATAGGTGGCCATAAACAAATGCATATACAGTGTAGTTAAAACATGGTGGTGTGAAATTATAGTTATACAGTGTGATTTAAAATATGTTATATTTGGTAACCTGTAAAAAGTTGCATTTATAAGGTGGGGCGGAATTATAGTTATATAAACTGTTTATAAAAATGTAGAATATAAATGAAAGGATTTGGAAACAAAAGTATTTGTAGAAAGGCCAAAAGCGGTCGCATATACAGGGTTGTTGCAATATGGAATCGAGTGGAATTGTAGCGTGATTAAAAAAATGTTAGAATGTTTGGATGGGTTTTTCATTAGAAGTTGCATATATAGGGTGATTGAAATATAGGGGGGAGTAGAATTGTAGTAACACCATGTAAATAAGAAATGTAAGAAAACAATATTATGTTAGGGAGTTTAAATTAGTTTACATAGCAAACGTCCGATTATTTGGATATATGTACGCTTATGATAAAACCTTGAATTTACGAGTGAAGCTCGGCCACCCAGGTACTGAAAGTATTGCAGTTTTATATGAGTACAATTTAAAAAGACACCATCTCCATATAATTGCAAAAATAGAAAAAATCAAGAACGCAACTAAAAAAAAAGAAGTGAGGGGCAAAGCCGTAGCCGAAGATGTTTTTTTGATTGGTGATGGGCTGATAAGGACTGCAAAATTTTTATTCTTGTTCATAGATATATAAAATTGTATAAATATAAAAGGTATTAGTCTGAAGCTGGTAGACAATGTAACTCGTTCCTCGAAGTTTCCTTGGATTTCTATCGTTTTGAAATGATTGATCTCACAACGTTTCAATAGCTTTGGCTCTGCTATCAGGTGGATAAAATTTATTCTTATGAAAGAGACGATTGGTTAAAATTGATTCTTTAAACCCCCAGACCCCCCCCCCACCGCTGGCTACGGTCTTCCTGAGACGTTAAAAAGACATAGAAAAAAAGTGAACTATTCAAAGCAGTTTCCAGATGGAGAAAATATCTTGTATCTAGAAAAAAAAGGAAAAGTTCGCTGTAGACAGTTTGTCCAGAATAACAGCTACAAGACTATTAGATTTAATGGACGCTCTCAGAAAGGACAGCCTCACTGGAAATTTTAGTATGCGCAGTAGAATGAAATTTCAAAAAAATAACAGATTTGCACGCAGCTTGAGCTTGAAAGACACAGGCACTACGAGGGGAGGAAATCTTTGAAGAAATTATTGCCTCTTGATATAACGAAACAAAGTTTTTCAATAGTGGTAACAGTAGCACTATGTAACATTTTTTTACTTTTGCATTATTTTGTTGTAATCATATTTATCACTGTTTGTAAACTTTCTTATTACTACTGTTATCAACTGTTTTGTTCACCTCTTGTTTCACGTCTTTTCTTTTTTATTTACCCATTTACCAAAAAGGTTGTCCATTATTGCTTTAGTAAAAAACGATCAACGATTATGATTCAGGCAGGAGCGATTGTAAACAAAATTTGGGGGGCGGGTGACGCGTTTTTAAACATTATTTTGAATTCATATTTTTCATTTCATATTTGTAATTTTTTATTTCAAGAGATTTGGCAATTTGATGTTGACTATTTTTGGGGCGGGGGATTCTGGACCTAATATTTAGACAAAGTACATCAACATAACATATATTATAATGAATTCTTGACTTGGTTTCAAGGCGATCTTGAGCGTTAAAGCAGTTAGCCGTATTCTGTTATTAAATGCAACATATTCACCCGATCTAAACACTTGCGATTTTACTTTGTTCATGAAATTGAAAGTCCTTTGTACGCAAAGGAATGACACCTCGAAGAGAGTATTCAATATCTCTGACAGGTGAAGTAACCTGAAAAATTTTATCGTGACATTCCAGATTCGGAACCTCTGTGGGCTGATTCTCTCGAAAATCCTAGATGTCGGTCTTACATCTCGCGTCTTCAAATTTAACAAAATGTTTCAAATACATAAAGAAGTGTTCGAGAGGAAATTTAATTGTGGGAAGCGCAACTGATGAAGGTTCCCTGACCAGAAACAATGTATATTATATATGATATATAATGTATATTGTCTTGCGTACAAATGAATGACACATCGAAGAGAGTATATTAGTATTCGTCATAATGAGCCCTTTTATTTGATATATTACTTGACCCGTTAGAAACAATTATAATATTTTATTTTCCATTTAACTCTATAATTTGCCCCCCAAAATGAATATTGGGGGTTTCTCCTTATGTTTCCAGTAAAGTTCAGGTGAGACGCTATACCTCTATTTTTTTTTCAAAATTTTGCAGCTTATGGTTTCGTTAACATCTTTTAATTAATTTATTTTAAAAATATGGAAAAAATATATTTGTTTTCGTCATAATGAGCCCTTTCATTTGATATATAAAATGATGCGTTAGAAACAATTTTAATTTTATATTTTCCATTTAATTCTGTAATTTGCCCCCCAAAATTAAAAGTAGAGGTTTCTCCTTATTTTTCCAGTAAACTTCAGGTCAGACTCTATACCTCTAATTTTTTTCAAAACTTTATGTTTCATAGTTTCGGATATAAGGGGGGGATGGGTAAATTTTGGTATATTTTCGTTAATATCTTTTTAACTATTTTTTTTAATACAAAAAAAAATATATTTGTGTTCCTCAGAATGGGACCTTTCATTTGATATATTACATGATGCGTTTGAAAAACAATTATTTTTAAATTTTCATTTAATTCTATAATTTGCCCCCCAAAATTAATATTAATGGTTTCTCCTTATTTTTCCTGTAAAGTTCGCGCAACGATCTATATTTCCTATTTTTTCAAAATTTTAGGCTCAGTAGTTTCGGAGATCAGAGGGGGGGAACGGTCGATTTTATTAGTTTTTCCCCCCAGAAGTACCCCTAAAAACAAACAATTTCTTCTTTTACGATATATACTCCTGATCGGGTCACCAAACTATAGATTGATACAAAATTTCAACCTCTTCCGCCCAGTAGTTTAGGAGAAAATTGCGGTGATGTGACAGAGGCAGAAATCCGGAGTGATATTATAATGGTATCCGTATATTGTATATACGGAACCCTAAAAAGATCGACATTTGAAATGTGCATCATTTCAACTTCCATTTCCACCCCTATAATAGTAAATACTTTTCCCTTAATCTACCTAACATAAGGTTCAATTTAAGAAAAGAATTGTTACGATATCGCTGTTTTGCTCTAGATATTAGGTTTCGGTTAAAAAAATGCTATTTGACCCATAGTGGGGCGATTTCATGCTTCAGGGGGGATGGGGGGCGATACTGTACTAAATTTTCCAAAATATAATTTTAAACCCATATTTCGTGGACTGTTACATTTGAAATGGTGGTTATGTGGTTTAAACCCATAGAAATGACCTTCTTCTAGGCTCTTGGAGATAAGATTACCTTGTTTTAATGTTAAATTTACTAACTTGGATACGCCCATGGCTTGATTAGAAGTTCCCAAACACTACCATTTCCAGCTGTGTACCACACACTCCAAAAACCAATGTGTTCCATATGTAACCCTGTATAAATTTTCATTTTCATACACAAGTGTATGTCATTGAGTTCTAAGATATGGTTTTTGCGTTTTCCGCAACAGATCATGATAACAATTCAACTCATTATCGTACATTTGAGTGTTTGTTCCGTGCACTGAAATTGGCAAATAATTTGAATTGAATGCCTGAGGTCAAGTAAATCTAAACAATTTAGGTGACTGTGACTAGGGGTCTATTTTTACTAGTTGTTGACTAACAATTCACACCAATTTTGTCATCAACATTGTTAGAATTTTTTTATATCTGTTTGAGTAATGTATTTTGTAACTATGTAGTAATAATGTTGACCACTCTGACATTTAGGTCCTAGAAAAAAGTCCAGTTTTTGCCATTTTTTTTTACAAAAATGTCAATGATTATTGCCTGATATTTAAATTTATTAACTACTTCAATTTGTTCACCATTTTTACAGATTTCCAACTTTTGTGCGAGATATGCTAACCTATTTGTATTCATTCTTATTATATATATTTGAATTTCTCTAATATTCAACTTGAGTTTATTTATTTTAACCAACTGTATAGTACGTGTAAATCTTCGTTCAATATATCTGCTGTTTCAATGACATTTTCTTCGAACAATAGATATTACAGTATGTCCGTAAAAAGGCTGACGCATCATTGTTTTATACATTGGTGTAGGTGATTTATATACATAGCGACCAAAATAGGCCCCAGAACACCGCCCTGAGGTTCTCCATAGGAATTATTTCTGTCATGTCATATCTGTCATTTAGATAGTTAAAAGATCTATAGCTGTGTCTTGCACGCCGTATAACTTTAATTTATGTTCATATTCCTTCTCCTTTTTGCACATACCAATTGCACCACTGTCTTAAAAGAAGTGATTTTCTCTAGAACTAGACTAGAATACTGAATGAATCCTTCCGTCAGCTCTCAGTATTTATATATGTCTTCTCGGAATTCTCCAGAAGGTCAAAGACCCGTCGAGAGATTTCCTTCATGAACTAGAATTCTTCGAGAAATTGATCAAAGCCAGCCGCCGACTTCGATGCGCCAGACTAACAACATTTCTGATTTCCCGAAATATCTAATGAATGTCGATTCCACGAATTATCTAATGAATTTCCGTCACTGTACTTTTGTTATTAGTACTATTATACTCAATGTTAAATCGTTTGGAAAAACACATTTTCTAAGGATCAAATTTATTAACTTTAATAACGGTTATCCTACAACATAATATAGAGCTTTTATTAATTTTAAAATAGGTCTTTTTTACACTAATATGATCGTCACCAATACTTTCGTTTATTAAGGAGAAAATTATTTTTTGAAGTTTATTAAAACTAATTACTTGACAACCCAAGAAAAAAATGTTTGTTTCTGAAATCATCTGTGTATCTAGAGTATATTCTATACTGTCGGATAGCTAGCTATTTGACAGTTTCATGATAATGCTGGTTAAAATTTTTTTCCTTTAAAAAGAATTTTGTTTATGTCTAACTTTCTCTTTTTTGACCAAACATATCCTTTACTGTTCGCCACATTTGTTTACTATCTTACCTTGATTTATCTTCTTAATACTTTTTCTTTTTCTTCTATGTTTGTAGATATTCCAGTCCTCTTCAGATCTTGTGTGTATAAACTTTTTATACGCTGTGTCACGTAGCTTTTTGTGATGAAATTTAAAAATAAACTGAGAAGTAAATAAGTGTTCCTCTCATTGTTTTGTGAGTTCAATTTAATTATAATTGTAACGTGTTTGTTATTAAATTTGAAGACGCGAGATGTAAGACAGAATCTCGGATTTTCGAGAGAATTAGCACACAGAGCCGTTCCGTGTAATTGCTGTTCTCCCTTAGCTCCTAGGACAGAATATCACGATAAAATTTTCAGGTTACTTCACCTGTCAGAGATATTGAATACTCTCTTTGAGGTGTCATATATATATATTATATATTATATATTATATATAACATATATTTTGCGTACAAAGGAATGACACCTAGAAGAGAGCATTCAATATCTCTGACAGGTGAAGTAACCTGAAAATTTTATCGTGACATTCTGTCCTAGGAGTTAAGGGAGAACAGCAATTACACGGAACGGCTCCAGATTCGGAACCTCTGTGTGCTAATTCTCTCGAAAATCCTAGATGTTGGTCTTACATCTCGCGTCTTCAAATTTAACGAAATGTATCAAATACATAAAGAAGTGTTCGAGAGGACATTCAATTGTGGGAAGCGCAACTGATGAAGGTTCCCTGACCAAAAACAATATATGTTATATATAATATATATTATCTTGCGTACAAAGGAATGACACCTCGAAGAGAGTATTCAATATCCCTAACAGGTGAAGTAACCTGAAAATATTATCGTGACATTCTGTCCTAGGAGTTAAGGGAGAACAGGAATTACACGGAACGGCTCCAGATTCGGAACCTCTGTGTGCTAATTCTCTCGAAAATCCTAGATGTCGGTCTTACATCTCGCGTCTTTACATTTAACGAAATGTATCAAATACATAAAGAAGTGTTCGAGAGGACATTCAGTTGTGGGAAGCGCAACTGATGAAGGTTCCCTCACCAGAAACAATATATGTTATATATAATATATAATATAAATTGTCTTGCGTACAAAGAAATGACACCTCGAAGAGAGTATTCAATATCTCTGACAGGTGAAGTAACCTGAAAATTTTATCGTGACATTCTGTCCTAGGAGTTAAGGGAGAACAGCAATTACACGGAACGGCTCCAGATTCGGAACCTCTGTGTGCTAATTCTCTCGAAAATCCTAGATGTCGGTCTTACATCTCGCGTCTTCAAATTTAACGAAATGTATCAAATACATAAAGAAGTGTTCGAGAGGACATTCAATTGTGGGAAGCGCAACTGATGAAGGTTCCCTGACCAGAAACAATATATGAGGAATGACACCTCGAAGAGAATATTTGTTATTAAAGATACTAAAGCTTAAATAAAGAATATTTTAGTAAATAGAAAAAAACTTTTTCCGGTAGTTCCAAACTAACTGCTGACAATGGTGCAAACGGCCTAAAAATGAATCAAACAAAAACAAAAATAATGTGTAATAGATCCTACCAGGGGCCTGTTTCATGATTAACTTGTAAATTGTAGAATTTCGTTTCGTAATTCAACAATATTATTGGACAAGTTACTACTTGTAAAATCCAAAATACACAAGTGCTCTTTTAAAGCAATACATCATTGCGAGGTATCGTCTAGACAACATGCTCTTATAATTTTTTCAGTAGGAAGCCTATATAGCAAACATGTCCATGTAGAAATCTCATCTAACATGTCATAATAAAACTTCAGTTTATTCAAAGACGTTACTTTACTCAGTATAATGGGAAGGATTGCTAAAAGACATCACTATAGGTACTTTAGATATAATATCGATACTTGTTTCATAAGCATAATCTGTTTCACGTCTTGTAGTCTAGATATATGCAAAAAGTCACCATAAAATATCGGTTCTGTAAACTCTTGAAGACGTTTCTTTTCAGGCAGTCCAATTGGAAAAACGAAATCTCCCCATTCCACAGCAGACATTGCAATTTTCACAGGGGAGCCTTCAGTTGTTGTTTTTTGCAGGATAATTACTGGTGAGTAGGATCTTGCGGGGCTGGGTGCACACTGGATCTCACAGCATGGGGAATCCAACAACAGAAACCTCGAATATAATAAGTAGTACTTTTCCTTAATGGCAGCATTCTCGTACATTTGTAGGACACGGTCAAAGACTCCAGTGTAGTTGGTACTCGAATCACCATCACTATAACCGTTTTCACACGGTTCGAATTCAAAGTCAAAAGAGTCACTGAAATTTGCACGAAGTGCATATTTCGAATACCAATATTTGGGATTTTACAAGTTGTAACTTGTAGAATAATTTTGTTGAATTATGAAACGAAATTTCACATGTTACAAAACTACAAGTTACAAGTTGATTATGAAACAGGCCCCAGTTGTGATATACACATGCCTTCACAAAACAATCAATGAACAAAATAAGAGGGACAGACCTGACAGAAGGATCATCAGTATTACAAATTTTGGGCATAATATACAAAGAACAAGCACCAGGATAAGAAACAACAAAAATAAAAGGCATCGCCATAGACAGTCCATGACAATATACAAGGATCAAAAATAGACAACAAAATCCTGAAATTTAGATTCAGTTTCAGGTAGAAAATCCAAGGATGAGCCCCTTCCTCAATGCTATGAATGGGCCATATAAAGAGATTTATCGGAGATTTACGGAATCAAGCCTATGTATAGAGTTGGATCAAAGAAGAAGATTGCTGTTGTATGGTTTTCTCCAGATAATTTACAGCCATTTAGCTCGTGAGTCATTGAATGTTGTGGACACTGTGGACAGTAGAAGCAAATTTGCACTCAATCTAATGCCAGGCAGAACTTGAAAATGGCTTACAAATTGTGAACTGGAAAGAAAGACATAGGACGGAAACAAGTTAATTTTTTAAATTTATTTAAGCTTTATTGCCCAACAGTATATACTACTAGCTGAGCAAGTATACACAAAACTAAATAAAAATACGCTGTAATTAATTAAATCTATCATAATAAATAAACAAAACATAAAATGAAAAACAAAACAAGAAGAAATTAACTCAATTAACGTAAATATTTCAATGTAAAGCGTTTACCGTTGATTCATTCACAGCTTGAACCAGATCTCCAACATGATAAAAATAAATGTCACAATGCTTGCAGATATTGGTGTAATAGTAACACATATTGTGCATAGGAAATCTGAACAAAACGTTTGTTCGAGCCCTAGAGCACAAAAATGTTAAGCTCTTTCTGGCATCAGATCGAGGTACCAGAAAGTTGATTTTGTTAAGTAATGTGAGTCAATGTCATTATGAAGTAGGTTGAACACAAATTTTAAGAAGGCACATACTCTTCGTACATTAATGCTGAGAAATGAAAACTGATTCAATAATCTGTCACGTGTAATACCCTGTAGTGGATAGCTATTGCACATTTTGAAGTACAGATATTTCAGAAACCTTCATTGAACTCGCTCAACAGAAATTTTGTGACACTCATCAAAAGGATGCCATATTATAGCTCCGTATTCAAGCCGAGAACGTACAAAAGTATAATACAATATTTTTAAAGTCGCAACATTTGAGAAACCTTGACAACTTCTTACAATGAACCCATGCATTTGAGCAGCATTAGATGTCATATACTCAATATGATTCGTTAAAGTCAGTTTGTCATCAAAAATAATACCAAGATCCTTTATTTTTTCACATATCTCAAGGAGATTGTTGTTAATATTATATGAGAATTTAACAAGAATATGCTTCCTGGTGAAACTGACAACTTTACATTTCCCGATGTGTAGTTGTAAGTTTTTATGATTACACCACATTTGAATAACATCTAAAACATTTTGCAAAATTTGGCAATCTCTGTTACGGTAAATGACTGGAATTATTTTGAGACCATCAGCAAACAACAGTTTACCTGAGGTGATGACATCAGTTAAGTCATTTATAAATACTAGAAATAGAAGGGGCCCAAATTTGATTCTTGGGGAACGCCGGATGTTGGAAAGAAATAGTAAGAATTATCTTTATTATATAAAACAAACTGAGTTCTGTTTTTGAGATATGTTTGCATAATAGTTATGGCTTTATTACTGAATCCAAACCGCGAAAACTTATTAATTAAAATTGCATAATCAGTTCTATCAAATGGCTTCGAAAAATCAGTAGATTTTTACTTAGGAAACGTTGGATCAGCTGAAATAGTAGGGCACAATTGCCTGTTTACTAATAGATTATATAATGACTTCAATGATGTACAGAGTGCACCAATAGGTCTATAACAAGAAAAGATGGAATCCCGTCTGGACCTGAGGACATTTTGTTGTTTAATTTTTATTTTTTGTCCTTATAAAAGACCAAAATATCTGAGCATTATTGGGTATTTCAAACTCTATTGCTCCAATATAGTCACAGTATGCCAATTTAATTTGCTCTTTAGTAAGAGTTCTAAGTCTGCAAAAGTCCTCGCTATGGTAGATATTCCCAAATTTCTTATAGCTTCTATGAAATTGTTCCTTAAGTTTTATATTTTTTATTAAAGAAGTAAACCAATTAGGAAATTGACATGAAAAAAGTTTACATCGAGGACATGCAGATCCAATATTTGGAATAGTTTATTATAAAAACATCAACGGCTTTATTCGAATCAGTAAATTCATCAAGTAAGTCCTGTTAGTTGCTAATGATTCATTATAAAGTGCCGGATAATTTGATTTTTTGAAATTATACGATTTAAGATCTTTATGTTGCCTAATTTGTTTTTCGTTTTTATAAATATTATCAAAACATATTACAATGAACATTTGTTAAAAAAAGATCCAGTAATCTATTGGAAGTATCTCTAGTTTAATTATGTCTGTAATATTTATATTGACATAGTTGGGTACATTAAAGTCACCAAAATATTAACTTACATTGCTCCAGAATGAAAGCTTATACTTGAAACCGGCTTGAGGAATTTGGATCTTTTAAAGTGAAATCTGTTAAGGGAGATCCCGAAGTGGCCCCATATTTAATTTTCAAGGACATTTCTTGTATCGTGTTTTAGAAAATCGGCAAAAACTTTTTAACCACTTTCAGTGTGTCTTCACAATTTAGAGAAAAAGTTATTCTTCATCAAAAGATTTGCATTGTCTGAAGTGTATACTGCAAACTGCAATTATTACATGTCACTTTTTCAACTGTATACGAGGTTTGTCAACAAACAGAAGTAATTAGAATTGAAAACTGCATCAAATTATGCTATATCACCAAAAAATAGATAAGGAATAATTTTTTCTTAAATGAAAAATCTGATTTATTTTAAAATTTCGCGGTGGAGAGCTTTAAATCAATGTAAAAGGATTTAAATCAAAATATCTGATTTTTAAAAATTAATATGTATAATACTTCAATTTCTACTAGTTATTCTTAATTTTATGAATGTACCAAGTTTTTCCCATAACACGCAATAGAAATTGAAAATTTCACTACACGATTGATACGAAATCGTATAGTAACAAAATATTGTTCTATTTGATTACAATACACTATTTCTTAAAATATTTTTGCAAGGAATGTACTAAGTTCTAAACTGTTGATTAAATATGATAATTACTTACTTTTGGTTCAATAAGTAAGATCGATTCAATACGTGACACAAATTTATGTACTCGTAAGTGAAAATAGACAGTGTTAACACACAAACTAACGGCGAAACATCAACTTAACTGTTGGACAGCAGAATTGCGACTTTTTTCCTGCTGATACTTTTAACATTCACATTATCACATTAATTGTTGAAGCTTGCGCTGTGTTGGAAGAGAACCGGTACGTCGTGTTACATAAACCAACTATTCATTGTTTATATTTATAGCGTCGTTACTAAGGTCAGAATAAAAAAATGATTTAAGCTTGTTAAAAAATAAATCAATCACGGAAACATTTACAGTGGACATAAATCATTTAAGAATTAGATTCGTGCATCCTTAGCCTTACTGGTAGCAATAGGAAAGTGACAAAATATAAAACATTTAAAAATATATATATATAACCGACTTCTACCTATAACTAAAATGCTAAAAATAATTATAACAAAATACAACACTAGCAAATAAATAACACATTCAATGTTGTTAGGTACCTACCCAGGAGGTAAAAAATGTAAACATTAAAATGTGCTCATTCTGTACAAATTAATTACCTACCAATCTAGTATATTTTGAAGCCGGGGCCAAGCAAATCTAAAATCCTTCATAGCGTACTTATCTACTAATTCATCAAACTTGATTGTTGCTTGGCACCGACTTCAAAAATATACTAGATTGGTAGCTAATTAATTTGTACAGAATGAGCACCTTTTAATGTTTACATTTTTTACTTCCTGGGTAGGTACCTAACAACATTGAATGTGTTATTTATTTTCTAGAGTTGTATTTTGTTATAATTATTTTTAGCTTTTTAGTTATAGGTAGAAGTGGGTTATATTTTTTTTAAAAATGTTTTATTTTCAACTTTTTAGTTTTTTTTTGAACTCAGGTAGTTTTCATTCTTTATTTTTTATTTTGTATGTATAACCTTAATAGACAGAACCAGGTAACATTGAAAGCCTCAACATTACACAATGATACTTTCTCATTTAAATTGACAGGCAAATCTTTACGAACAAAATGTACTAGTACGCGTTGACTTAATAAGCCCAAAATGTATTTATGCCTTATGGACTACGCCATGTAACCTTTTTTCAACTTTTTTGACAACCCTGTATAACTATAGATAATTCCACTCCAACCTATGTACCAACCAGCCTGTACATACGACTGCCCACGGACAAGCATAAATTTGTTAGATGCCTTCTTAAAGTATAGGACGGAGTAGAATCCATCCCATATTTACGGAGTCAAATCCGTCCTATATTTCAACCATAGTATATCACTCCTTGTGGGCTACCCCATAAATTATTTCATTTTTAACATTTTATATTATCGCCCTGTGTAAGATTATTTCCTCTCCACACTTTATGCAACTTCTTATGGGCTATAAAAGAAATAATTTTTTAATCACACTGTATAAATATAATTCAACTCCAGCATATATTTCAACCATCCTGTATATGATATGCTTATGTCCACATCATATAACAGTTTTTTAATCACCCTATATAATTTTATTTTCACATTTTTTCCAACATTTTTATACCACCAAACGTCCAGTCCACCCTATATTCCAACCATCCTGTATATAGGGCTGCCTACGGACCACTATCATTCTAGTCCGTCCTATATTTCATTCTTCATATAAATGCAACTCCTTCTACCACTTTACTTTGTGATTTTGTTTGCTATAACTAAACACCCTGTCTATAAACCCACCAAATAGCAGTTTAAAGTTTGACATGTGTTGTCACTGAATTTTCTATTAGGCCGGGAGAATGTGACAACCAAATGCACCGTCTTCACAAAATGCAAAAATTTGCATTTAAATAGGTATTTGCCTGGTATACAAACAAAACGAGCTTGGTACTCATTGATTTCAGGAGCCGAAAATACTATGCTTTACTACATATATGCTTAAGATGTACATAGAAAATTTTCAAATTCGCAATTAAAACTTCCAGTGCCTAAAATTACCGCACTATTACGTTGGAATTAAAATATTTATGAGGAAATGTCCGTTATGTCATTTCGATGAAATTTTTGATAATAATTTTAGAATTTTCGGCGATTTTCTGCAAAACTGCAAGTTGCACGTCGCAGAAAAGTATATGAGATCACCTAAGGATCTTCCTTAATAGATTAAACGTTGAAAACTATACACATCCATAAGGAGTTATCGAAAAATCGACTAAAATATTAGGGATATTGGTTGATTTCCATGCACGCATGTGTTCATTCACAAATTTTATGACTTTACCAATATAATTCTTTTCCAAAATTTGAAGTTTCACCAATCCGGATATATAGTCTATTAAACAAGACCATATTCATTCAGAACGGTGCACCACAGGAGAAGAAATCAGGTAACATACATACATACATAACCTCCTCCTTTTTGGAAGTCGGTTAATAACATAAATATATTTATTCAGAATTGAGTGATTTTTAAAAATAGCAAAATTCTGAAGCAGGTATTCTTCCAGTTTTAAATTGAACATGTTTGCATAGAACTAAACGTGGATTTTGCTAAATCCTATTTGAAAGGTATTACGATTGTTTACTCAAACATGTCAGTATTATTATTATTATAATCAGCTTTCTTAGAATTCATTGAACATTAAAATAGATTAGGTACTCTCAGTTATAACATAATATAAATAGCTTTAAAATAATACCGACTCCAATGCATAGTAACAATAATGACACTAAAAAGTAAAAAATAATTCAATTGGATATTTAAAAGGAAATATATTATATGTTCTATAAAACTGTGTTTGAAGTTGATGTCAAGCCTAAGAGATGTATATATTTTACATAGGAATATAGACAGCTTT
This sequence comes from Octodonta nipae, assembly GCA_034190945.1. Lineage (NCBI taxonomy): Eukaryota > Metazoa > Arthropoda > Insecta > Coleoptera > Chrysomelidae > Octodonta > Octodonta nipae. The sequence continues at coordinate 39,309,701 of CM067216.1, read as the reverse complement.
ATAAATTAAATATGTCTGTTATTAATTTAAATATTTATATGTTATATACATATTTTTCAGGCTTGGCACCAACTTCAGGTGAAGTTTAATCGAACATATAAAATCTTTCGTTTTAAATATTTAATTGAATTATTTTTTGCTTTTTAGTGCCATTATTGTTACTATGCACTGAGATCAGTAATTTTTTTAAAAGCTATTTACGTTTTATATTTTTAGTGATATAATACCGTAACTGGATGCTTGTTTCAATTGTTAACTTTGTTTTATAACAATTTCTTTATAGACGAATCAGGGGTACCTTACTATTAGACAAAATTAATATTTTTCTGACGAATCTCGTATAAAACTGAAAAAACTCACATGTGACGAGTTTATTGTAGGTTCCGGACCACGCAGATCATTCTATGAAAACTTGAAGAGTATATATTTTTCAATTATTAATATGTTAATATCTGGGTAACAGAACTTCACTCGTAAATCAAGGTTTCGTAAAAATGTGGATACATTTATATAAATATGCTATGTACACAAATTTTTCCTATGACCAAATGAAGCAGTTTAATTTCAATTCAATAACATTTATTGAGACACTCTTTATAATAATTCCACTTCACAGTATACTTCATTTATATGCTTATGGACCCATTATAATTTTTTTCTAAAATTTTGTGAACCACCCTATATAACTATAACACTTTATATTTCAACCATCCTGTATAACAATAACACTTCATGCTCTTACCATTCTGTATATGCGACTGCCTGTGGACCATCCTATAAACACTTTTTCTTTGTAATTTTTTTTTAATCTCCTAGTATAACTTTATTTCTATTCAGCCCTATATTTCAACCATTGTATACATACAACACTTTGTAAGGTACAAAATAAAACATTCTGTTTCAACATTTTTTTAGTCATCATCTGTATAACTAAAATTCTCCTCCAGCCTATATTACAACCACCCCATATATACAACTGCCTATGGGCTACAAATTTAGCACTTTTTTCCTAACAAGTCAAGCTGCATACCTATAATTATAGTCCAGCATATACGTCAACCACCCTGTATATGCATCTGCCACTGGCCACCCAACGTAACATTTTTTTAACCACTCTATTAAACTACAATTCCACTCTCCAACCAACTGCTAATTGGCTATCCTAGAAGTATAACATTCTTTTACCATTTTTAAACCACCCTGTATAACATATGTTCTACTACTCCGCCCTATCTTTCAACTATCATATGTAATCAACAGCTTGTGGGTTTCACGATATATTTTTTTTCTATCTTTTTTCTAACCAACCTCTATAACTACAATTTCTCTCCACTCCACTCTATATTCTAACCCCTCTGCATATGCAAGTGCTTATTTGCCACCCAATAAAACATTTAGCTTCTAATGTATTTAACCATACTATATAATTATAATTCTACAACGCCTTATATTTCAACGAATTTATATAAACATATAAAACTGCTTTTTGGCTACATATAACATTTTTTTAACCCTCTTGTATACTGTTAACGATGAACTTGTATAACAATAACGGTAGTAATGGCAGGAAATAATAGCGACACAGAGAACTCACCTTCATGTGTGCCTCAAATTAACATGCGACTCGTTAGCTTTTAGCCATCTTAAAATCTTTTTTTCTCTGAAAACGTTAATTAATGTTAATTAATAACCAGTTTCGATATTGCCAAAAGAAATGGGAGATCCGTCATTATTAAGGAAAACGAACCTTTTTTGACAAACCTCGTATACAGTAGATAAAAGCAACATGGATTTCGTTTTAGGTTTCAGACTATGCAATTTTTTTTATGTAGACAAACTTATTATTTTCTAAATATTATTAATAAGAAATAAATACATAAGTAGAAAATATTAAATGATTGGAATTGTACCCAAATATAATTAAAATGATTGGACTTTAAACACTTAGTTTTAATTTTCAACATAAAAAATTCAAATATTTTTAAAAATATAAACAGAAAAATATAAATATACAACATATTTATATAATATTTTTGGACTTTAGTGAATCCTTTCATTTTGGAGGTTTATCCATAAATGTCGTTGAAAAAGTGACTATGTAAATTAAAAATGTAAATTTAAGCAGTCAGGTAAAATGTTTAAGACAGTTGTTCTACCAATAATTTATATTTAAAAAAGAACCGACTTCGACAGGCTTAAAATAAAAACCGTTTAGAAACCGTTTGCAATCAATCACTATTTTCTAACATATATTCTTTTTTTATTTGATATATGGTACAATTCTATTGACTATTTTAACGTATTCTTATTTCTCTCTCTATCTCTCTTTCTCCCTCTCTATAATTTGTATTTTTTTGTATATTTTCCACATATTATTTAACTTTTTTATTCGCTTTGTTATTTGGACCACTTTCTAAAAGTGTAACTCTAATTCACCCTATATTGCAACCACCCTGTATATGTTTGTGTGTATTAGTCACCCAATATAAATTATTTATCTATCATTTTCTGTACAACTGTAATTCAACTCCACACGATGTTGTAACCGCCCTGTATAAGTATTAATCCTCTCCATCCTATTGACTGTTTCTATTTTTTTGTTGAAATCACACTGTATACCTATAATTCCACTTCACCTAATATTTCAATCATGTATATGTAACTTCAAACATTTTTTGAACCTTCTGCCGTATAACTTAAATATCCTTACTGCATATGCTTATTTAACCATTTTTTTAACGTTTTCTTATCTACTCTGTTTAACTATAGTTTTACTCACTCTTATTTTAAACACCTAGTATACGCAACTAATTATGTGCCACCCAATACAAAATTTTTTGAACCACCTTGTATAAATATTGTTATATACTCCATGGATTCCATTAAAATTCAAAAACTAATATTCACTACCACTTTCTAGAACTTTTATTTAAATCAAATATATACAACAGTTGATCACAATAACAATTCTACATAAGCCTTTCGCTGCACTGCCGCGATTATGGGTCGCTCCTTTTAAAACCAGCATCGACAATTCTCGTACAATCCATTATCAATTCTACAGCTGCCGAGCCATTTCAAGATCAATTTTTTGTCCTAAAAGCGATCGATGTCGTACTGGAACCACCTATATATGCAACTGTTTATGTACCACCGAATATCACATTTACTTGTAAGATATTTTGGATGCACATGTATAACTGTAATTTTACTTCACCCTATATTTCAAATGTGCACATTGCTTGCTGTTTGAATTTCCATGCACGCACATACACACCACCGACTTCAAGCCCCGTAAAATGAAAACCGTTACAAACACCCGGTCAGGGGCGGATCCAGACACGAGCTTCCGGGGGGGCGATTTCATGTTTCAGGGGGGCGATCCTTTACTAAATTTAACTACATATAATTTTAAACTCTAATTTTTTGGACTATTACATTAAATATACTCGTTTTGAGGTTTAAACCCATATAAATGACCTTCTTCTAGGCTCTTGAAGTTAAAATTACCTCGTTTTACTAGTAAATTTACTAACTTTGAGGCTCTCGGAAGGGGCGATCGCCCCCATCGCCCCCCCCTTTGGATACGCCCATGCACCCGGTACCATATACTTACATGGCATGTCTTGACATTTAAACTAGATATTTATTATGAAAATTTAACATTTACATTGATTTTTACCGTTTTGTGCACATATTTTTGCGATTTTCAGAAATACTGTATGTTTTACTTCATAGAAAATTATAAGGAATCAAGCTAGAACATCTGTTTGTAGAATACAATTTAAAATATTCAAATTGATTGAGCCGTTTTAGAGAAAACAGTGTAGATTCATCGAAATTCACTGAAGCGTAGTCCCTTAATTACTGTTTTTTTCTGATTTTCTGGAAAACCGTAAATCTCACGTATAGAAAATCATATGTATCTTTCTGTAATATTCCTTAATGCAGTGCTGTTTAAATCAGCTAAATTGCCCAAGTTGTGTTTGAACAATCACTGAGAATACATAAAAAAAGTGCCGACGAATTAATAACCTACTCCTTTTTGGAACTCGGTTAAAAATGAGCTCCTGAAGTGAAACACTAGTAAAAATAAAAACAGAGGCAAAAACTAAACAATACAAAAGAATTTAAGTTTTTTAGGAACAAATGAAAATCCAAAAACCAAGGATTCAATAGATAGGGCATTTGAAAAAACAATTTTAAACTTCTTTCTGGTTAAAAGTTTTGAGATTTGCATACCACAAATCTGACTATATTAACTAAAATCGAAAATATATCCATTACAAATTCAGCATTACAAAATTCATTTATTTTCAAACGTAATCCAGCACAGTTTGGACAAACATTGATTCGAATGTAGGTTATCGCAGGACATCATCGACATGTATTTTGATTTTTCCGCATTTTGTTGTCAACAAATTGCGCATTCATAAGAAATAAAATACAACGATCAAGGTTGACATTTTACTAGAAAATGGTTTTAATTACGCATAGAAACTAATGAAGTTAATTATTCCAGGTGAATTAATTGTGTAAACTTGAATTTCTACAAGTCAGAAGTTATCTTTATAACAATGAAACCATGTAAATAAATTCATATTCAGAGATTTTACTCGTTGAATTGTATAGTCATTTGTGTACTTTGATATAAGTGAACAAATTAAATAACAATTAAATGTATTGTAAATAGTCACTTTTATTACAGACTTCATTTAATTTCACTTAAGTTTCCTTTAACCCAATCAACAATTTTATTATGACAAGAAAGGATTTTTGTCGTTTTTCAAGAATTGCATAAAATAGGTGTACTGGTAGAGATGGAGTTGGACATGTACATGGCACAAGAACCTGTATGGAAATTGTGAGAGGAATCAAGAAAAGGCAGTTCCGAACAATCACTGGCGAAAGATGAGAAAAACACTTTAAAACTGACACCATTTTAGCTCAGGTCATTTACGAAAATATGTGACAAAATTAATAGCACAACAAAATCAATATCAGTGTGTTCTAGTGATAAAACATGACTAACTGACATAAAATTCAACATTTGTTATCGATGCGTTTTTGTTTTATAACAAAAAAAACTCTAAAAATTGGTAACAATTTAGTTTTTTACCTTTGATACAAAATCTACCCGTTGGCTACTATACGCAATAATATACGCCCAACTTCGTTAATTGCTTTCTTAGATAATGGAACATTGTACCTGATATTCAAAAAAAATAAACAATCGTTTATATATATTTTTTTATAGCTAAAACATTCTTTTTAACTAAAAGTTTAGATACTTGTATTCCCAATTGATGTTCTAAAAATAAATATTGTAGCCCCAGTAGTTTTTGCGAAATTTCAGTCAAACCTATCGAAGAAGAGTCATATTACCTAACAAGATGACCCTATCATTCTGAATAAACCAGGGTTGGAAAGTAGAAGAGTTGATCTAGAGACCCCTTCTCATCTCAAATACATATAATTTTTGAAAATGTTTGACCTTTGGGGAGTGATCCCTCTGGACGAGTCCATTCGAGAAATTGCTGTAAATAATAAATAATCGTATTAAAAATGGTAATTTTATGAAAACACGTATTTATATGTCTAGCCTAATATAAATGTATGTAAGAAATTTAGTAAAATGGAATACCACAACTTCATTTATACCTACCATTGAGTACATAATTACTGCATAGATGATAATGATGGAGCAATCATTTTTAATATGCAAAAGGCGTAAGTTGTTATAAAAGATTTTTCCGTATCTAAATAATTCAATACATATTAAAACATATATATGAAAAGAAATTTGACTTCTCATCTAATACTATTTATTAATAGAAAATTTCTTAACAAGAATCTGAATTGAACAACATAAACATTCCATTGTTAACTAATTGAAGATTCACATCAACATTTTTTCTGTTAGGTATTACAATTTATATCAACGCTTCATATTTATTTGATAGTAAAATATATATTATAACTTTAAAAACTAATTAATGATAAGCCAAATTTCTTTACAAATATACAGGTTTCAATATTTTATTAAATCATTTACAGAAGGGAAAATCGTTTACAATAGCTTATACCTTTTGCATATTAAAAATGATTGCTCCATCATTATCGTATAGGTCTACATGGAGTTTTGGTATTCCATACTGCTAATTTTACTACATAAATTCATATTATGCTAGAAATATAAATACGTGACTGCATAAAATTACAATTTGCAATATGATTATTTATTATAAGGATAGTTTTATGGTACCCCTTAGCAATTTCTCGAATGGACTCGCCCAGAGAGATCACTCCCGAATTGTCAAATATTTTTAAATATTATATATTATTTAAATTTTGGAAATTTGAGATGAGGAGTCCCTAGATCAACTCTTCTACTTTTCAACCCTGGCTTATTCATAATGATAGGGTCATCTGGTGAGGTAATATTGCTCCTGATTTTTTTTTTAGATAGGTTTACTGAAATTTTGCAAAAACTATTGGGGCTATAATATTTATTTTTGGAACATCAATTGGGAATGAAAAAATCTACCCTTTCAGGTAATAAGAATGTTTTAACTATAAATAAAAAAAACATTTTTTTTGTAATTTCGACTATTGATTGCATTATCTAAGGGACCAATTAACGAGGTGGAACGTATAGTAGCTCATTTTGTAGGTTTTTCAGTTCTCTACGACAATGCTATGATAGCAAACACTGTTTATCGGGTAGATTTTCTTTAAAAAACTATTTTTTAACGATTTTTTGCTGTTTTTTGTTAAAACACAAAAACGCATCCATAAAAATTGTTGAATTTTTTCTCAATTAGTCATGTTTTATCTTTAGAACACGTTGGTGTTAGTTTCATTCTACAATTAATTTTGTCACCAAAAGGTCTTTTTCGCTTTAAATCACCTGAGCTATTTACAGAAACAACAGGTACAGGAGAATCACCCGAGGTAAACAGATCATTGCAGAACATCCCACGGAAATCAAGGAGGAACCAGCTGGATCCAGAAAATAATTTGGTAACAGAAATCAATTGTTAGTAGGAGGAGATTAATTAGGGGCATGTTGATTTTTTTGGGTATATGGTAAATTTTTATATTAAATATCTTCCATATCCCCTTTTATCCACTAGCGTGGTTCCGCTACTACGAGAGAGGAAGAGGTACAGTTCTAGATCTGCTTAGACGCTGATACGAACAGCTGTCAAACTACGGCAACCATTGGGGTTCCACAAGGGTCAATTTTTGATCCGATATTTTTTATACTATTAATGACCTATTACAGATAGTTAAAGGTGCGTCAGCCTATGCTGATGACACGGTAACCACTTCATCAAAAACTTGTTGGCTGGAGACAGAAAGGGACACAAATGTGAATTATAAGTACATGGTTCTATAAAAATAAAATGTTAAACCAGAACAAAACGCATATGCAAATGAGGCAAGTAGTGTGCCTATAATATTAACTATAAATATCGAGAACCATTCAATAAAAAGTGTGAGTAGCGTCAAATATCTAGGACTAATTTTTGAGAAACACCTGAGATAGAAATAGTTATCCAATTGCCTACTGAAATAAATATAAAATGTTTTTACTGTCTCATGTAATTAATAAATTTTGATTTATGTGTACCTAATAGTATGCAACTAAGATGACGACTTTTAAATTGTTCTGGTCCTCGCCGATAGATGTAAGGACGGATATTACAGACTATAACAAATATAATAGGCGTTATTCCGTCGCTTGTCCTGTATGGTTATTAATAAATAACATCAAAATGTTGTAACCTACCTGCAAAATTTTATAAATTATACCATGGAATTATTTATATTTTTATAAAATATCTATCTCGCAACAACTTTCTTGTTGACCTTATTGCTTTTTCATACCCGTTTACCATAATAAATATTTTTTCAACTTTACCCCTTGGCCCACCGACACCAAGCGACGGAATAACGCCTATTAGGTCTGATGTTTATAACAATTTACTGAAAAACAAAAGATGAAACTTATTCTAACAGGTAAAATGTAGCCTTCTTCACTGTACTGTTTATAAGATTTCTCCTTTTTCAAAATCATTGCATAGTTATACGTTGTTTATTAAACACAAGACAAAAATTTGAGAGGTTATTTACTGGGATATTTTAGGAATATTTTGTTCTTTGAAGGTTAGATACACCTAAACATAGTATACAAAGCATTGCTTGATCAATGTTAAAAAATTGTGACGTGTTTTAGGCCCGCCCTAGAGTTGTTGTAACGCGTTGGCTGTTTGCATTTGAAGAGTTTTTCTGGTTTTGTTTCATATGATTTAGATCATATTGGAAACAACTTAATTAGAGAATGTTACGGTGCAAATATTAGCAGCGACTTTGTGACGTCTGCTTGAAAAAATGCACATCTAATGTATTATTATTGAGAAAACCTGTCGTAATTTTTTTGACAATAACAACATTTTAGCTAAAATTACATCTACAAGAAAATGATTACATCCAGCTTGGATACAAGCACCCAGCCGTCACAACATTTGCTTCCAAACTACCTGTATTTAATTTCTTAGAACCTCCAAAGTCCGTGAGGACTGTTGTCAATTTTCGAACCTACTTTCATGTGCAATAGCACCCTATACCATATCGCTCACTGTTCAGTATACATGTCGCTTAACATCAAATTGAGGTTGACGTCATTCTCTTCGGTGTCATCTAACCCTTCTTTGGCAATCATGTCTACCCAAGCAGAATCGAGATACATCAGAAAAGACGGTCTGATGGCATTTCAAATTCCAATGTTGTCCTTCTCTGCACCACAGTCGTCGTTGCCGTCGATGCTCAGGGGTCAGAGGTAGCACAAGATGGGGTCGATAATGCGGCAGTGCAGAAGACCTTATACGGTAGTAAACCGTTTGGACACTGATAAGATGTCTTTGTTCTCCTAAGTATCCTCAGCCAAATTTCGAGTTGTCGAAAATCGGCCTCTAAGACCATAATTTGTGCCCCTTCAACTTCCGGGGCTTAGTCTTAGTCCAATTTTGGGTATTATGCATCAGCTAGTTTAAGTGATTTTGACTTTATTGGCTTAGTGGAAACATGGCTATCGGATGCAGTCTCTAGTGCGCAAGTATTTCCTGAAAATTACAATATATTTCGCAGAGACCGTGACTTTCACCAGTCAAAGAGAGCAAAAGGTGGTGGTGTACTTCTAGCATGTAAGTCTAAATATGTAGTTGAACCTCTTGATTTAAGTCATTTGCTTAACCAGTTTGTCAATATTGACATACTAGGTGTTAAATGTGCAGTATCTCATAACACTTTATTAGTATACGTTCTGTATATACCTCTGTATGTCACGGTAGCTGATTATGAACTTTTTTTTGAGCACTTTGGTCAAATTACAGTCAATCAGGCAAATGTTCTTATTCTAGGAGATTTTAACTGTAGTAATTATAGTACTTATAGTATTAATAGTGTAACTGATAATCGGTGTCAAGCCATTTTAGATTACCTGGACTTCACAAATTCAGTTCAAATTAATAACGTTTTGAATTCGTTAGGGAGGATATTGGATCTTGTCATTGTTAGCAATAACCTCAAGTGTGAAGCATTCAGGGAAAGCTGTCCCTTAATTAACATTGAAGATGCACATCATCCCTCTTTGAAAATACTTGTTAGCCTTCAGTGTACTAAAACTGAAAATTTTACTGCTGCGCTTAATTCACAAATGTACAATTTTAAAAAAGCATTCTTTCCCGAGCTCTGTCGTATATTGACTGGAATTTTTTGGATAGTGAGGACGGTGTAAATGAAATTTTTGAAGCGTTTTACCATAAAATATATCAAATTTTTGATCTGTATGTTCCAAAATATAAAAATATTAATAGAAAGTATCCAGTCTGGTATACTATGGATATAATTCAGAATATTAAAACCAAGGAATATTATTATAATAAATTCCGTAAAAAAAAATTAGATCATCATTATTATGAATTTTCCAGGCTACGTAGACTAGTTAAAGCTCAAATTAAAATAGCATATAGTCACTATCTGAGACAGGTTGAAAACAGTATCCTCACAGATCCAAAGAAGTTCTGGTCATATATACATAATAAAAGAGGCATTACGCAAATTCCTGGCAAAGTATCCCATAATGGTACCGACTTTAATACACCCGACTCTTTTGTGGCAGGTTTTGCTAATTACTTTCAAAGCGTATGTGTTCCAGGGCAAGATAATGAAACAGACTTAAATAGAAATAATGCTCCCCTTTGTCATATTTCCTGTTTTTCTGAAAAAGATATTTGGAATGCCATTGCGAAACTCCCAAATAAGTTTACTTCTGGAAAAGATATGATTCCCAGTTTCATCTTGAAGGATTGCAGTTGTGTATTTGTCCCTCCTTTATTAAAAATTTACAACCTAATACTTCAGAAATCGGAGTTTCCTGAAGTGTGGAAAATTGCAAAAGTATGTCCCGTTCTTAAAGCAGGAGATAGAGCCAATATCGATAATTACAGACCAATTTCAATATTAAATAATTTTGCCAAAGTTTTGGAAATGTTCTTATATAACTTGATTTATCCACAAATCAAATATTTAATATCACCAAACCAACACGGTTTCATGCAATATAGGTCGACTACTACCAATTTAGTTGAGATTACACAGTATATAGCCTATTAATAAATTACAATATTTTGGCTTTAGTGGTTCTCTACTCAAATTACTTAGATCTTATATTTCGAGCAGATGTGAATATGTATCCTATAATGGTTATTGTTCTAGAATATATTTCTCTACATCGGGTGCCCCACAGGGCTCTAATTTGGGACCTTTATTATGTTTAATGATTATTAATGACCTTTCTACATCATTGGAGTGTAGAAACTTAATGTTTGCTGATGACCTCAAAATTTTCTTGAACATTGAATCTCACATGGATTGCCTGTCCCTTCAGAATGAACTAAATATAGTTTCAAAATGGTTTATTGAAAATTGTCTACCTCTTAATCTTAGTAAGTGTAAGGTATGTACTTTTAGCCATAAAACCTACCCTATTTTATTTCATTACATTAGATGTAGTGAAATCAGGGATTTGGGGATAGTGTTCGACAGTAAATTGAACTTCGCCACACTTAGAAGTAATGTTAAATCTCAAGCTACTAAATCTCTTGGTTTCATCATTCGAAATTGTAAATCTTTTACTAATGAAGATGCATTAAAAACTCTCTACATTGCTCTGGTTCGTTCCAAATTGGAATATACTTCGATAGTGTGGAAGCCCTATTATATGAGTCATATTAAATCTTTAGAAAATGTTCAAAGAAAGTTTGCTAAGTTTCTAATCCATAGCTCAATGGGGATCTACCCAGAGAGGGGATTGGAACAATCTGTCCTCCTGCAACAAGTCTCTATTTAACTTACTTCACAACTTCATAGATGCTCCTAATCTCCTCTACCAAATCAGTTTCCATATTCCCAGATTAAACTCACGATACATCCCCACGTTCTACTTATACGGTGCAAGAACCAATATCCTTACTAACTCGCCGCTGCACTTTATGTGCTTAAATTATAACAATATTGCGAATGATTGCGACATTCTTCATAATTCATTATCCTATATTTTAGATAAATCCATTCAAAACTTTTATTTAAATAAGTTGTTAGGTTAAAATTGCTAATGAGTTACACATTTATATATACTTACATCCGTATACCTCTTTTTAACTGTATAAACTCATTCACTTATTTTCTTCTTGTAATTATCTTAAAAATGCATTAATATTAGTTTGTATGAAATTTGTCATGTAAATGGATATTCTGTTGGACAATAAATAAATAAATAAAATTATCTAACCACGCTTGACAACATCTTATAACATTTCTGTTCGAGTTAGCGATTTCTGGAAATGAAAAACTCGCCTCCCGTAAACCAATAATTCGACATCTTTCAAATTCACTTAGCTGGCGATACATTTGGCGTACATGTACTTTAGGCATTTTAACAATATTAAACCTTGACTTTTGATCCCAATATTAATTGATAAAAAAAGTTTACACCAAATTTTACTGATTTACTTCTAACTATAGCATCTATGTTTTACCAAAACAATATTGACTTCAAACATCTTCTTGCGATTTCTTTGTCGGTGAGAATATTTTTGATGGATGATGTTGGTAATATTAGATACTATCTTGTCCATAAAAAAGTCAACTCATAAGGTGTTTTCTAAAGGGATGTTTATTCTGCTCTTTCAACCATAGTAAATTACGAACTTAAGTTTTTATCTATTGTCTGGCTTGACGTCAATGAAGGTTGGTTTTCGCACAATAACCACTAAAAAAGCATACCACTCAGATGATTTTGGGGGGTTTCAGCCCCTTAGCCGGCTGGGTTCTTGTCTCTCACCAGCATTAAGTAACATATTTATGGAAAACTTTGAACAACAAGTAATTTTTTCAAAAGAAAATAAACCTTTAGTTTGGTGGCACAATCTTGAAGAACTAGATAAATTATTAAATGACAAAAATAACAAAGAGCCAACTATCAAATTTACCCTAGAAATTGAAGAAAATAACAAACTATCTTTCCTATACATATTAATAACAAAAACAGAATCTTTATTCGAAACAGAAGTTTATAGAAAACCAACTCATACAAACAGATACCTAAATTTCAATTCAAATCATCCGAATACAGTAAAGAAAGGTGTCATTAAGTCATTATATGATAGAGCAAAGACCAACTGTTCTGATGATAATAAATTCAACAAAGAAAAAAATAATTATAAAAAATGTTCTCACAGGAAACAATTACCCCACACAATTTATCAACAAAGAGTTAAACAGACTTGAATAGACAACAAACCTTCCGAATCAACCCAGAACTTCTCCTATTAACACTACTACAGGACAACTACATTACACTTACAACTATAACATATATACACGATCTGTCAGAAAGATTGAAAAGAGTGGGCAACAGATTTAATGTTAAAACAACATTCCAAACAAGAAATGCACAGAAATCTCTAATATCGAAAACAAAACCAACCAACAAAACCCAGAATTCAAAAAACTGCATATACAAGATTCCTTGCGTTTGCAATAAATTTTATTAAAAATTATAAACATCGAGACCATTAAACGTACGAATAAATGAACACAAGAATTACATAAAGAAACGACAATTTGAAAAATCGAAAATTTGTGAACATGCTTGGGACCTAGGCCATAAAATACAATTTGACAATTCAACTATACTTCACAAAGAACAACATAACACAAAACGAAAAATAAAAGAGTCTGCCTTAATTCTTTAGAATGAAGATGATTGTATCGCTTCTACTTCTGTAGAATTTAATCGTATCTGGTTACCGACAATTAAGGAAGAAATTATTAATGGTAACCTCCTTTTGAACAACCCAATATCGGGATAGTTCATAAAGTTTTTCCTAGGTTTTCCCTTATGACGTTAATGGGATCACTGAAACAATAGAATTCCTTGATCGTATTTTTGACGAATGCGCTATCTTATAACAAAGTCGTACCTAGGAACGCCACTTATAAATTCTAAAGACAAGTCTTTGAAATTCTTCTAATTTGAAAGCTGTTTAACTATAATACATGATCTTTTGAATTCTTTGTGCTACCTGTATATCTAAAAACAACAAATTTTCTAATATCAATTTAAATGTAATAAATCAAATTTTCATTTTGCAATTTACTTCAATAAATATAAAGCAATTGACAACGAAGTCAGAATAGACTTTGAAACGTTTGGTTTTCCTTCAATATACGTCGTTTTATTTTGATTGTGGTGTTATTGCCCAAAAAACATAACAGTAAAATAATTTTTATTAGAAGAAACATTATTTAATATTTGCAACATGATTGAGTGAAACATACGAGTATATTGCGTTAAGTTAAGTTGAAATGAATTAGTTACTCAAATCAATATTAAAATTAAATTAAATGTCTTCTTGCATCAATTATAGGTAGCTGCTGGTTGTCCTATGTATTATGTACAATAGGTATGTAATCTACGTAATATATTTTAACATGAATTTAGCACAAAAATTTAATGGCAAGTAACGTTACCTATTTTCGTGGTGATCAGGTACGTAAGGGGGGATCTCGTACGAAATTTACTTAAGCTTCTGTAGGGTTTCATAATATTGTATTTCATTGGTTGTTGTATTAAAAATAATGTTTTCGCTTTAACTCACACTATTTAAGTTTGTGGATGAAAGAATTCCTCATTCTATTGTGTTAAAATCTATCCTTCGCCTCTCCTTGGATCCCCCTGATCTGACTTTTGAAGGAAGGTCAAGTCTCTAATATAAAATTTTGCAAACGGAGATTTGGAACGTTTATAACCACGAAAAGCACATTTTGTGGAGGTATTGTATATTAATTGAATGTGAAATTTGTTTATTTGCAATTTATTGATTTTCTATAAACGAAGAAACTTTTATTATATAAACAGCTCCATGTTTCTTACACAGAAAATTAAGTATGGGTATCTCAAGCTCAAGGAACTATGGTGACGGTCGGAACGAAGTGTCGAAATAAATCAAATTTTTGCATTTCACTACCATACTTATCTTTTTTGTACATGTGTACGTGTGTGCCTTCGTTGAGAAGCTTTCGCTTCAATAATCAACCATTAGGAAGATGAATTGTCTCCACTGTAACTAACGCACTGTATAAAACACTTCATCGACTAGAATTCAGTAGGGCTTCCTTTTCTCTTTAAAACGGACAATTTCCCACTGATTTAATTCTACATTTCCACTTCACAAAAGGAACAATAACGGGAATCCTTGTATTCCGCCCACTTTCAAGTTTTCGGCTATTGAATGACTCATTATTATATTCTGGCTCTATATTCGGAACGTGGGAGGAGGCCGTTGCGAATTGTAACTCCACAAAACGGCGCTCATAATTTTGACTTCGTATTGGAAACGATATGAATGTGAATTTCGTAACGATTCATTATCGTTGAAAAGCAACAACAATACTGTGCGAGGAGAAAAGGCAGGTTAGCGACCCCCGACATTGAAAACTCCATTGAGATGTTTACGATATTCTAAAGTGAGTTGTTTGCGTCAAAAGCTTAAGTTATTATGTAAATACAGGAATATGAGTTTTAGTCAGAACGATATTCACTGGATTGGAAAATTTAATTAAAGCGCTCGGGAGCTTCGGGAATATGTCAGAAGCATCAAGCTTTTACCAGTTTTTGTATTTGCTGGAGGTTAATGGCAATGGAGACAGTGTATGATTACATAAACTCTTTGAGCTAAAATTGAATGTTGCGATATTCGTGGCATCTCGCTTGTACTTTAAAAACTTAACAAATAATTTATATTTTAAAAAGAACCGATTTCAACTGGCTTAAAATAAAATACCGTTTAGAAACCTTATGGAATTAATTACTATTGTCTGACATATATTCTTTTTTTATCTGATTTAAGGTAGAATTCTATTGATTATTTTAGCGTACTCTTATCTCTTTCCCTCTCTCTTTTTCTCCCTTTCTCTCTAATTAGTATTTTTTTCTATATTTTCCACATATTTCCTAACTTTTTTTGTTATCTATTTATAAAAAGGCAAAGACAAAACGATTAGGTACCATTTTCTCCTCTGTTTCTCAACCGATTTTCTTCATTTTTGTTTTGTTTAGTAGGTACTGACGACCTTCAGTGCAGAATGCTAATATTAATTTATAATATTGGTTCATTCATTAAATAGAATATAATAAAAATTCATTATTTACGTCCATAATGTGAACGCCAAACAACTGAATGTGCTGCTGCCGCCAAACTCAAAACATTGAGTAATGATATATAGAGGGACCAATGCGGTTATATACTTAGAGCATGTACTTCTGGAAGTGGCATGCATGCAAGCATTGTTATTGTTTAGTAGTAAAGTAATCGTTGTATATTATAATTATACAGGGCCATTCCAAATATGTTAGAAATCATTTTTTTCGTGGGTAGCACATAAGCAGTTCCATATATAGGGTGTTTAAAATATAGAGTAGTGTGCAATTATAACTAACAAAATAATTATATGGGGAAGCCCTTTAGCGGTTGAATTTACAGCGTTCTTGGAATAGAAGGTGCAGTAGAATTACAGTTATACAGGATGATGCAAAAAATATTATACAGAGATGCATGTACAGAGTGGCGGAAATGGAAATGCAACATTTCGTAACCCATAAGCAGTTGTATTTATAGGGAAGATGAAATATAGGGTGAGAGGAATTATAGATATACAGTTTGATGATAAAAAAATGTTAGAAAAGGAAATAATTTATAGAGTAGCCCACGAAGAGTTCCATATATATGTTATATCACACTTCTCAAAATTAAGTCTTTAAAAAAGATTTATTTAACTTGTACAAAAAAATATAAACTTTAAAATATAAATGAAAAATAACAATATAAACTAACTACAGACAGAGTAATAATGAATAACAAACAAGAGAGATTTTACAATATATAACCTAATGAGTGCTGAATCGGCACTGTCGACACGGCGATTCCCACGGATGCTCGGTGGTGCTGTAATCTGATACTCCACGTGTCGCTGACTCAGCTGGGAATGTTGTATTGTCGTTGCGATAAAAGTTCATGCTAAGTTCATAGTATAAACTTATATAACAACTCCCATCCATATAAAAAAGTTGATGGTACAGCATCAACTTTTACGTCAAGTTCTGGAGTTCTGTATCGTCGGTTGGATTCAGGAGGGTGTGTAGCTTTCCTTTGGGCTTAGGATTTGATGGTGCTGTCGGTGGCATGTGCTGGACAGCGGAGCTTGGTGTAGTGGTATTTTTGAACCTCTTAAATAAAGGGGATAAAGGGTGTAAATCTCAGGATCAACTGAAGGAATTTTGAGTACAAAAATGATTTTGGTGTTGATTTGAAAAGCTTCCAATTCTATCAAATCAATGTACTGAGCAACATTTGAACTGTAAATAGGAAGTGGTAAATTATTTTCATGTAGTGATTGAGAAATCTTTTGAAGGGAATCGACCAAATCTACTGGGGTTATGATCGAACTATGTAAAATTTTTAAGCGGGCGAAAAAGACTGCAGTTAAAACATCATCGAGAGTATTTTCGATAAATATGTAACTCTCCATTAGGCTTTCACACAGATCCAAGATATTGATTTGAAATTCATGAAAATCAATATCATTTGAAATGTATAAAATTGACTGCCTTATTTTTTCGATGTTATTCGAGAATAGTTTCTCCTCGGATTGAAATTTCTGTAAAGTGTTGTTGAGGCTCGTAATGACAGGTTGTTACAGATATTTGTTTCTTTACTAAGTCCTGAATTTGGTGTTGGTCTTTAGTAATTTTAGTTATACAGTCATTTATGTATTCACCATCTGTTGCGTCTAAGTTTCCTGAAATAGCTTTCCAAACTGATCCCAGTCCGTTAATAAGTCCGCGTTTTCTTCTGTTAGTAGGGTAAGTTTGAGTGTCAGCGAAGATGTCTGTATATTTAGAGTTAACGGATTTAGAAATTTGTTTCAAAAGGCTAACATGTGTTTGTATTTTTGGTTTAAATGATTTTGTATTAGTTGTGTTTTCGTTGATTGTCTCTAAAATTCGGTTTAGTATGGCGTCGTTATTTGAAATAGCACCTCTGAAAGGGCTGAGGTCTTTGAAGACAAAAAGTGACCATTTGTCGTTTGAAATTTTAAGTGTGCCTTCTTCATGGAAGAAAACTCCTATTGTATTGTTAACGGGTGTAAGAGAGTATTGTTGGAGGTTCACGACTGAAAACAGTCCACAGAATCTGAAAAGAAGGGATTCATTCAAAATATGGTTTTAGTCTGTCAAAGTTAATTTTACTGATTTGGTTAGTCTGTAAGTTTATAACGGTGGCAGATTTTTTTCTTATCGTGGTGATTTCAAAAGGTCCATTGAATTTGTTTTCAGATTTGCTTTTAATCTGAGACGCTTTCACGTAAACTTTGTCGCCTACTTTGTATTCTGGTTGGTTAGTCGAAATATGTTTGTCAAATCTAACTTTAGATTTTTGTTTTTGTTGGTCGGTTTTTGCGCGGGCAAGTCTATAATAGTAGTTCATTCTGTTGTTAAGGTCCCTAACATATTTGGAAATGAGTTTTTCCTGATCGTATATTGTTTCGGGGGTCTACTAGAAGTGTGCCCAAAGATGAGTTCGTAGGGCGTGAAACCAGTAGTCTTGTTTTTAGTGTTGTTGTAACATATAACTGCGTAGGGGAGGACGTTGAATGGATGTTCGTTCGGATGTTCGGCTGTATTTGCCCTTATCATTTCCGCTAAAGTCGCGTGAAACCTTTCGATAGAACCGTTTGATTCGGGATGGTGGATGCTTGAAAATGATAACTTTATGTCATATAGTTCGCACAGGTCCCTTATTAGAGTATTGTCAAATTCACGTCCATAGTCGCAATGGATGCGAAGAGGGGTACCGTAATGTTGGAAAAATACTAAGAGGGTGTTTACGACTGTTTTAGCTGTTTTGTCACCAATAGGGTAAGCTTGAGTAAATTTGGTGAGTTCATCCCTAATAGTCAGTGCGTAGTTTCTCGTTGGATATTCGAAAATATCAATGTTGATACGTTCGAAGGGTGTTTTTGGTGTTTCGGTTATGACAAAAGGAGCACTTAAGTTTTTCCTACAAAACTTTACCTTTTGGCAAGTTTCGCAAGACTTGATAAATTGCTCTACGCTTTTGACTAGTCCAGTCCAGTTATACTTTTCCCTAATATGTCGAATAGTCTCATTAATTCCACGGTGTAGGTTATTTTTGCCGCAGTGGTACTGTTGCAGTATAATGGGAATTTCGTCTTGAGAAGGGGTTGTTACAATGTTTTGACAAATCTTTAGTTTTATGTCTTTGTCTGCGAGTATGAAAGATAGTGTTTCGAGAATAGGTAGTTCGACGTTGTTTTCAATGCAAAAGGTTTCTGATTCGTCGAACTGTTCTTGGTGGTTATAGAGGATGTTAAAAAGATGCGAGACAACAATTTCGGGATCGAATGATAAAGGGACAATTAAATATTTTCTATGCCGGACAGATTTGCTGGCTAGAATGTTTAATGTGTCGGTAGTGAAATTTGGGTCTTCTTCGAAAATGTCTTCGATGATTTTGTCATGCAAGTCATTGAGTTTATTTTGCCAGAAGAAAGTGACTATTCGTTTGTGAGATTTGTCTAGGAGTTGGGCGTTAGAAATTTCTATTTTTGAGTAATCGATTATCGACTCGGTTTTATATAATTGAACAAATCGATTAAATTCTCTTGTCATTCGTTCGTCATGATCATCGGGTTCTTGATCATTATCGGAATCTGGTTGTTCTGGGTCGGTTTCGTTATTTGCAAAGATGTTGATTTTAGAAATAAAGTCGGTGCATTGTTTGAAGTGATTAATTTTGATACGGGAAAGAGCGTCTGCGTTCAAATTTACTTTGCCGGGCTTGTATTCGATTTTATAGTTATACTCCTCTAGTTTGAGGCGCCATCTGCCTAGACGACTGCCAGGGTCTTTGATCGAAAAGAGCCAAGTAAGCGGACGGTGATCACACAGGAGTGTAAACTTTCTCCCAAAAAGGTACGGTCTGTAGTGCTTGGCCGCCCAAACAATGGCTAGCAGTTCCGTTCGATAGTGGAATGTCGAGTTTCTGCAGCGCAGAGTGTACGGGAAGCATATGCTATAGGAAGATCTTTTCCTACGGGGCCTTGTGAGAGAAATGCTCCAATTGCAAAAGCACTAGCATCAGTAGTGAGCAGGAATGGTTCTTCGAAATTTGGGTAGATCAAGATAGGGTCAGATACAAGGGCTTGCTTCAGTTCGTTGAAGGAAGACTTGCAATCTGCGTCGAAGATGAATTTGACGTCTTTCTGCAGGAGTTTCGTTAGGGGCTTTGAGATCTTGGCGAAATTGGGGATAAAACGTCGGTAATAACCGGCGAGGCCAAGAAAAGATTTAACATCTTTAGGAGTTTGGGGTTGAGGAAAATTCTGGATGCATTCAACCTTTGAAGGGTTTGGTTTTACTCCTTCTTGGGTAATGAGATGACCAAGGTAAGCCACTTCCTTACGGAGAAACTCACACTTGTCAGGTTGAATTTTTAAGTTTGACTGTCTAAGACGCTTAAAGACTTCTGTCAAACGGGACATATGCTCATGGATGGTTGGTGAATAGACTATGTCATCCATGTAAACAAGGCAACGTTCATTTTGGATACCCAAAAGAATGTTGTCCATGACCCTCTGAAAAGTAGAAGGTGCATTTTTTAAGCCAAATGGCATACTAACGAATTCGTAATGGCCATTGTCAACAGAAAAACCGGTCTTGGGAATGTCTTCCTCAAGGATTTCCAGCTGGTGGAACCCGGAAGCGAGATCCAGTGTCGAAAAGTATTGACACTTACCAAGTTGATCGAGGAGATCAGAAATGTTGGGCAGAGGATATTTATCGTCTACAGTTAGTTCGTTTAACTTCCTATAGTCGATAACAACTCGCCACTTTTGCTTACCAGAAGCATCGAGTTTCTTGGGGACGACCCATACGGGGGAGGACCAAGGAGAAGAAGAGTGCCTGATAATGCCTTGATCAAGCATTTTGGAAATTTGGGTTTTCACTTCCTCCTTATGCACTTGAGGATATCTGTACGATTTCGTGAAAACGGGCTTGGCATTATTGGTGTCAATAGAGTGTTTGACGGCGTTAGTAAACGTCAAAACATCGCCTTCGAGATAGAAAATATCTTCGAATTCTAAGCAGAGATTCGTGATAAGTTCTCGCTCTTCGTAATTAAGATGTTCTGTCCGAATTTGTTCCCTGATAGTAAAGTTTCTGTCTAAGTTTGTAGATTCACAGTAATCGTGTGTATTCAGATTTAAGAGAGGGTGTGTATGGACAAGGGGTTCTAAATGAAGATTGGAAAAGTTAACAGTTTTCGGCATTGCGTTCGCGTTTATTATCGAAGTCAGAAATTCTCCCTTTGAATTAACACGTACAACCGCGTTGGGAAGTCGTACTTTGTCAATTACTTGTGTCGGTAAAATTGCGTCAGTATTTCTAAGTTCACATTTTAGTTTGAAAATTTGTTCGGTACGTGCCTGGATTGTTATGTGATTGTTATGCGTATGAGGTTGTGCGTTAGTACTGGGTGTGTCTCTTGGTTGTGAATTAGATTGGTCGTGGTCGGGCACTTTATGTAGGGGGATAGTTTTAAAGTTAGTAATTAATTGTTTGGATTTTAAGTCGACGATACATTCATAATGCTCGAGAAAATCAAGACCTAATATTCCATCAAACTCAATATCTAGATCGTAGATAAAGACCTTGTGTGGATTGCCTAGAGCGAAAGGAATTAGGGTGGATTGTGAGATCGGGATTTTCTCATGAGTAATGCCTTGAATTGTTACTCTTTCGGGAGATCGTTGTGAGAAGTTTTTGACAGTGTTTTCTTTGAAAATGGAGATACCAGCTCCGGTATCAATTAGGAGTTTAAATTTTCCAGAAGCGTCGTTGATATAATAGAGGTTCTTGGAATTTACTGTCAGAAGGGGACTTAAAGAAATGTTTGTTCTGGGAAGTTCAGATCGGGATTGAAGTCTTCCAAATTCAAGTTCTGTATTTGAGTTTGGACTTCTGAGATGGTAGTTGTCGAATCTGGGGGTTGATATAGGCTCGGAAGCGCTAGAAAATCCTGGTATTCATTAGGGCTGAAAGGTACGACAGGGGTATTGTCTACCGTTTGTTCAAACCCATAGCTTTCATAGTTTTGGGTGTTGTCATCGAAATGCTGCTGATTATTATCAGTATAATAATCATACTCATCTGCATAATATTCGTTATAGTTGCCATTTTGATGGTGATTAAAATGGTGGGTCCTTTCAGGACGGAAATTTGGGTTTGTCTGTATTACAGACGGTCGAAAGTTGTTCGGCTTGAAAGGTCTTTGAAAGTTATTTGGTCTAAATTGTTGACCTTGATGATTTGTGTTATTGTTGATAGGATTTGGCCTCGATGATTGATTCGGCCCAATAAAATTTGGTCTTTTATTTTGGTTAAAAGGCTGAGGGTTATTTTGAAATCTTAACCGACAGTCGGCAGCAACGTGGCCTAATCGCCCACAACTTAAACATTTAGGAGGTGGAGTTGGTTTTCTAGCCTGAAAAGATGGCTTGGGTGGAACGGATTTATTTACTTGTTGTTGCTCAAAATAGGATAATTGAAGCTCTCTTCTTATTCGTGAATGTGCCTCAAGAAGATCCTTCGGATTACTGGCACGGATAATTTGGCCTAATCGAGGTTCTAAACCGGTAAGTAATGTGTTTAAAACCATGGTGTCAACGAGAGTGGTTTGAGCGTCTTTCTGCTCGGTGCTCAGACTAGGAGCTTTTTGGATACATGAGTGCATTTTCGCACTCAATACTTGAAGCCTATTATAGAATGTTAGGGCAGACTCATTGGATAATTGTTTTAACCGTTGAAGGTCGTGTATTAGTGAGGAAAGATCACGAGAATCCCCAAAATGAAGAGTTAGAAGTTGTTTTATTTCGAGATAAGACGCAGGATTCCTCTAGTTGATTAACTGCGCCGCTTTTCCCCTTAATTTATTTTTAATGTGGATTACTAACAAGTATTTTTGTTCAGCAGTTGACATGTTATATGCACAATTGCAAGCATGAATAAATGTGGCCAAAGAAATTTGGTCGCCTTCAAACTCTGGAATTATTGAAAATATTTCCGACAACCTATATTTTTCAGTTTCTTCGGCAACAGTGTTGTTTTGTGCTTGTGCCATTTTGATTTAATAGAATTCAAAACGAAAAAGGTTCAAATCAAAATAATAAAATGGGATAGAAAAAATGGTATCAATAAAATAAATGGTGTAAAAATCAATAATTAATCAATAAATTTGTAAATGGAGAAATACCAAAGTTTTTTGGACGATAGAATGGTATTAGTAAAATAAAATGTAAATAAAATCAATAAATCAAATAATTCACTCAATCGAATGAATAAAATCAAAGTAATCAATTAAATCATAAAATATTAATGTAATCAAATAATAAATCAGTGATTCAATTCACTGAATTGAAAAAATATCAAAATATCAAATCAATCAAATATTAAAATCAATTATTAATAAACTTAAACGTTAGACGATTCACTATTACTCACATCAACAGGAACATTGGAAGATCCGTGTTCTCCTTGTTATCGCAGTTGGGACTTCTTCCAGGTTCTTTGCTCCGTTGAGGGATAGGAATCCGCCACTACCAGTTCGAAGTAAGCTCGTGTTCTAGTAACGTTGACGGATCCTACTGACTGCGCCAATTTGTTATATCACACTTCTCAAAATTAAGTTTTTAAAAAAGATTTATTTAACTTGTACAAAAAAATATAAACTTTATAAAATATAAATGAAAAATAACAATATAAACTAACTACAGACAGAGTAATAATGAATAACAAACAAGAGAGATTTTACAATATATAACCTAATGAGTGCTGAATCGGCACTGTCGACACGGCGATTCCCACGGATGCTCGGTGGTGCTGTAATCTGATACTCCACGTGTCGCTGACTCAGCTGGGAATGTTGTATTGTCGTTGCGATATAAGTTCATGCTAAGTTCATTGTATAAACTTATATAACATATATGATGATTGAAATATAGGTCGGAGTAGAATTATAGTTACAAGATAGTTAAACATTTCATAAACAAAAAGTGTAAATACGGTGGCTCATAGGCAGTGGCATATACAGAATGGTTTACCGGGTGATTCAAAAATGTTAAAAAATATTATGCGTAGTCCATGAGCAGTTGCATATACAGGGTCGTGGAAATATATAATGAGATGGAATTATTATAATGAGGATTTTAATAAATGTTAGAGAATTGAGTGCAATTATAGCTATACAGGGAGGTTAGAAAAAATAAATTTGTAGGGTAGCTCATTAGCGGTTGAATTTTCAGGTTACTCAACCTGCCAGAGATATTGACACAATTGGTCCAATTTCGACCACTGGGCGACAGATAGTATGTTTTATTAATTAGACCACTTTCTATATCTAAGTGTAACTCTAATTCACCCCATATTGCAACCACCCTGTATACAGTGAGGACGCGTGGGTTGGAACAAATTCATTTAAAATTCAGATGTTGGTTTTTTGGAAAAACACTCGGACACGTCGGTTTTTTTTTAATTGCGGTTTTTGTGAAGATAAACTCATTTATACAGGGTGGGCCAAAAATAAATTGAAACCATCAACTTCATTTTTTCAAATGGAAACATTTGTTTTTTATTTCTGAATTCTGCATTGAATTCTAAGTATTTTTCATGTACAATATATTTCAAAATTTAAATAGTTTCAAAAGTGGGAATTAAGTCGAAGTTTAATATTTTTGTTAATATCTTTTCAACAAATGATTTAAAAATATGATATATTTGTAATTCACATAATGAGCCTTTTATCTGATATATTACATGATGCTTTTGAAAATTGAATCTTTATGTTCCATTAAATTGTATAATTTGGCCCTAAAATGACTATGGGGGTTTCCTAATAATTTATTTTCCGTTTAATTCTATTATTTGGGGCCAAATAATAGAATTAGGGATTTTTTCATATTTTTCAAATAAACAAAAAAATTTAGATCTTATAGTTTGGGGAATACCGGGGGGAATGGGTAATTTTTTTAAAATATTTTTTTAATATATTTTAAAATATTCATTTAAAAAATATATATTTGTGAGGGGCTATACTTAAATTTTTTTCAAAATTTTGCAGCTTATGGTTTCAGGGATAAGGGGGGGGGAATGGATAATTTTTTTATATTTTTGTTAATATCTTTTAATTAATTTATTTTAAAAATATGAAAAAAATATATTTGTTTTCGCCGTAATGAGCCCTTTCATTTGATATATAACATGATGGGTTAGAAATAATTTTAATTTTATATTTTCCATTTAATTCTGTAATTTACCCCCCAAAATTAAAAGTAGAGGTTTCCCCTTATTTTTCCAGTAAACTTCAGGTCAGAACCTATACCTCTAATTTTTTTCAAAACATTACGTTTTATAGTTTCGGAGATAAGGGAGGGGGGGAAATGGGTAAATTTTGGTATATTTTCGTTAATATCTTTTTAAATATTTTTTTTAAATATGAAAAAAATATATTTGTGTTTCTCAGAATGAGACCTTTCATTTGATATATTACATGATGCGTTTGAATTTTTTTTTATTTTTAATTTTTTTAAATTCTATAATTTGCCCCCCAAAATTAATATTAATCGTTTCTCCTTATTTTTCCTGTAAAGTTTGGGCAACTTTCTATATTTCCTATTTTTTTCAAAATTTTAGGCTCAGTAGTTTCGGAGATCGGAGGGGGAAACGGTCGATTTTTTTAGTTTTTTCCCCCCAGAAGTACCCCTAAAATCAATTTTTTTTCTATTACGATATGTACTCCTGATCGGGTCACCAAACTATACATTGATACCAAATTTCAACCTCTTCCGTCCAGTAGTTTAGGAGAAAATTGCTGTGATGTGACAGAGGCAGAAATCCTGAGTGATATTATAAGGGTATCCGTATATTGTATATACGGAACCCTAAAAAACATCAAAATATCAAATTAAATAATTGTTGACCATTAACTTCCTGACAATACTTAAGACGGTTTTCAAATTCTCGTAACACTTCAATTAGCGTTTGTGGCAGGATTCGTTGTATTTCTGCCCTAATTCTATTCTTTAATTCCTCGATATTTTCCGGCTTATTGAAGTAGACTTTCGATTTCACGTAACCCCAAAGATAAAAATCTAACGGGCTTAGATCTGGAGACCTAGCTGGCCATTCGATATTACCTCCTTTCAATCCATCTATTTGGGAAAATATATAACCTCGCACTGTTCGCGAATACGGCTGTTGAAACCATACCGAATCTGTCATTATATTGTGGTTTTCACCATTCGGGTAAAGTTCTGTTAAACAGTCTAAATACTTTTCCGAGTTAAGTGTTCCCTCAATAAAAAAGGCCCACAGTTGAAGTACCCACAGTTCCGGCCCATACGTTAACTATCTTGGAAAACTGTGTATGACTTTCCATAATCCAATGTAGGTTTTTGATGCCCAACATCGAAAACTTTTCCTGTTTACTGAACCATTTAAACAAAATGTTGCCTGGTCGGAAAAAACTATCTTACTTGAAAGTGTGGGTTGGCATCTATCCATCATTATTTCGCAAAATTCTACTCTCCAGTCCAAATCATCTTTAGTAAGTTCCTGAACTAAATAAACTTTGCATGGGTGACATGTATTTCTATTCAAGCATTATAAAACAGAAGATTTACTTCTTGACTGTTCTGCGGCTATTTGCCTAGTGGATTTGTGAGGATTGTCCTTGTAAATCGAGCAAAACATTTAATTGTGTATCTTCTGGAAGATGTTTGGTTTTGTAATTGTCTCTTACGTGGCCAAATTCTAGAAACTTTTTTTCTTTTTTACTATCTATCGCCCGTGTAATAGGCCGCTCCGGGTACCTCATATTAAACAATTCGCAAACTTCAGCTTGTGTTCGAGTTCTGTCGCCATATCTTACCATCATCAAAATTTCTATTCGCTGCTTTTCAGTTAAACGCGCCATACTTTGAAAATTTGCAACTGCACTTGACAACTACTTATTTGAAGTACAATTATAGTACAGTTTCTATGGAAATAAACAAAGTGTTAAAAACTCCAGCATTAAAAAAAAAGATTTCCATTTATGCGACTAAAATACCGCCAACAGTCATAAAAACCGGACGTAAATAAATAGGTTAAAAGCAACAAACACCTTATTTTTACCGCTGTTTTCTTAACTTTAGAAAGAAATGTATTTATTTTCTGTTAATTTTCGGTATAGGATATTGTACATGAAAAATACTTAGAATTCAAAGCAGAATTCAAAAATAAAATAAAAAACAAATGCTTCAATTTGAAAAAATGAAGTTGATGGTCGCAATTTATTACTGGCACACCCTGTATAAATGAGTTTATAATCACAAACACCGCAGTCCAAAAAAAAACACACGGGTCCTTAATTTTTAATGAATTTGTTCCAAACCACGCGTCCTCACTGTATAATGGAAATGCTGTGGAACCTTTGGTGTGGCACAAATGTAAAAACACAGTTTTACACCCTAACACCAAATCTTTAAAATAAGTAGACTCAAATTTAGATTGCTAATTTATACAGGACGCTCAGGAAAAAAAATCCAAATTTTAAAACTACAAACAGGAATAGCTAAATTTTTTCATATACTTTTTTATGTTAGATTCCTTTAATTACTTTGGAATTTTTAGATTTAGTCAACTTTGCCTTAAGGCAAACGTGCCATGCACAATTGGAAGCTTTTAATGGTGGATATCATGAACAACACAAGTCTACGGAATAAAGGATACGTTGTAGATGTTTGCCGATAGATCCAGATGAAATGTTCGGAAGAAATTTCGATATACCACGGCAAAACAAGATTTGCCGGATACAAAAAATTGTGTATCCCCACTAATAAGTTACAAACATTTTAATCTAAACTTATAAATTTGAAGATATCACCCCGTATAAAGAGCTTCATTTCGTAACCTTGCAACCGAAATCTTTCCACGTGGTTCGCTAGTTGTGACAATTTATTGTTAAAAAAACAAAAGGTAATCACATCCAAGGCTCAGCGAGACATTTATTTAAAATATGCAAAATTTAGAAATGATGTAACCTTCTATTTCGAGTGTGTGTTTTGTAGTTTCAGTGGCATAAATGTGTGTTCGATGGTGCGGGATGAATTTTAATAAAATCCAATTAACATGCTGGCTCTTTATTTATATTATGAACAGGCGAACGGACTAAACCGCGTTGGTGGGATTGGATTAGAGGATTTATTTTCGAGAACATATCAATTTTCGTCATTTTGAATGTTATTTGTAATTCTTTATACAAAGTAAAGCATGATAGATTATTTTTATTTTGAA
Organism: Octodonta nipae; assembly: GCA_034190945.1. NCBI lineage: Eukaryota > Metazoa > Arthropoda > Insecta > Coleoptera > Chrysomelidae > Octodonta > Octodonta nipae. Next base: position 39,281,659 of record CM067216.1, on the reverse strand, counting down.
GTAATTTTTTTTCTTATTATATCTATTCTGCTTATAATAATGTAAAAAAGCCTGGACATCTTTTGAGTAATTGGGAAGGAAATATTTGACCTTTAGAGTAGATTCGTTATATAGAAGCAGACTGTTGTCGCTTCATGGTAGTTCAGGTGTTGTTGCATTACCACAGGTTTTTGATAATTTGAACAGATGATAGAATGGCATTTCTAGACTTATATTTCCTTCACAGATTTCTTCCACCCTATAATTCAATTTTATGAAACATTTAACTTCGGAACAATTTATTTAAAGAACTAAACAATACGCCTGGGAAATGTAAGTAAAAAAACAAATATAATACAGGAGCTTCATTTCAAAACTTTTGAAATATCGTTAAAAGAAAAAGACAAAAAAGAACGTTAATTTGTATTTACGGGGAAACACATTTTACACGTATTGGCCACCCTGCAGTTACAACCCCTAAGCAGGAGTGAATATCACTTCAACAAGTTTAAATACAATGGGCTATTATGAGCTACCTCTTTTTAAAGGTATCTTTTTTGACACATCATTTTTTAAAATCAGATTATTTTTTGCAGAGTAATGCTATTCTAAACTTTCAAATTAAAATAATTATTATTTAGCGTTAGAATTACCTTGTGCTTAAATTAGATGTTCAAAATGTCCGCCATTGTTGGAAGGCAATGGTAAAGTCGCACCTCGACTTCTTCCCGCACTTTCTGAAGCGTCTCTGGTGTAATCCGCTGACACTCCTCCACTTCTAAGTTCAAGAATATCGTGAGGCTGAGTTTTGTACACCAGTTTTAGATGTTCCCATAAAAAAAGTCCAGAGGCGTTAGTTAGGGTGATCTTGCTGGCCATTCTATAGCGCTCCTTCTTCCAATCCATATATCTGGAAATGTCTCATTAAGCTAATTTAGTACAGGCAAGGCATAAGGTGGAGGGGCTCCGTCCTGTTGAATCAATAAGTTTTCTGGGTTTAGCAACAAAGTTCCATCTTGATCTATTTGGTTTTCTAAAGATTCGCTTAAAAGGGGATTTATAACATTTGCCAATAAGTCCAAATACTATTCCCCAGTTAAATTTTCTTCCACGAATAAAGGACCAATAATTTTATTTCCAAGAATTTTGGCCCATACGTTGATTTTCTGGAAATGTTGGTTGTGCTCTTCCCGAAAAACTTGTGGATTAATATTGTCCCAATATTTACAAGTATGTTTATTGACAAATCCATTTTAAAAAATCCTGCTTCGTCAGAAAAACAAATATTTTTACTAGGGTAGGGTCTGCATTTGCCCTTTGAGTCATTAGTTCGCAGAATTCTAACTTTCATAATCATCCTCAGTAAGCTGTTGTAAAAGCTGTATTTTGTAGGGAAATAATTTATTTAACCTGGAGACTTTTGGCATTGGTGCAAAAAGACCTAACCTGTGCAGATTCAGTTGAAACTCTACGATTGTTAACAATTTTATTGTACACAGTTCCAGTTTCTTGAAATTTATGAGCTAAATCCAACACCTAATGATGCCCAGTATTTTTATCAGCGTTGTTCTTCCCCATAAATAAATATTATTTCAATTATTTCTTGTAAAGTATAAACCATTGTCGAAATTTGATGGTCAGTATACAACGAAACCACTACTAATAAAAATTTACAGTCACACATATTTTTCGCACAAACATTTAAGGATTTGTTCTCACTTGCTTATCTCGGTATTTATACTCATGCTTTTTTTCAATGACCATTCCATATTTTCAATTTTTTACGGTTTGTAGGTCATTACACTGTAAAAATAATCTGATTTAAAAAAAATGTTTGTCAAATATTGGCAAAAAGAGACCTTTAATAATAAATATGACATGATACCACTTTGTATTTAAATTTTAGAAGTGACTTAATTGTCATATCAAACTTTAATTTTGCATTTAATATTTCAAGACATGTTAAAGCCATTGAAAACGAGGTAAAAATAGACCCGGAAATGTTTGGTTTTTCCTTGAATACACAGATTTTTGTTTCGATTGTAGTGTTATTTCCCAAGAACACATAAAAATAGTTTGCAGTCTTCTAAATCCGGAACACTGAAACAAAATGTATCCCTAGATCTAGAGAAATTTCTTTTCATAGTTTTTAGAGAAATAACACCACAATTAAGAACAAAAAGCTGTATATTAAACAAATGTTTAAAGGATCCACAGTATTCAACAAAGGATCAAAAAATTTTGTTGTTTCAGTGATTCTTTTAATGTCATACCCCTCTCCAGGCCTACGCCACTGACCTATCCAAACGTTAAACCGAAAGCCAGAAGATGGAATATTAATACTATCTTACTTTACACAGTTGTAGATTTAATTCCCCAAAATCTAATCTATATAAATAGGCAAAGACAATACGGTTAGGTACCATTTTCTCCTCTGTCACTCAACCGATTTGCTTTATTTTTGTTTTGTTTAGTAGCTACAGACGACATTCAGTGCAGAATGCTAAAATTAATTTATAATATTGGTTTAATAATTAAATAATAAAATAATAAAAAATGCATGCTGTCAATGCCAAACAGTGCCGCCATATTGCTTGGAGAGAAAATCATAAGATCCAATGTGAAACACAAACTAAATTTAATGTAAAACTAAAATCTTTGGCTCTTCGCTAAAGTTAGCCTACATAGTCATGCTATTGAAATAGAACCAATGAAAAATTATAAAACATAATACTCGCCTTTTATTGGGAGCTCGCAAGTTTGCAGTTTGCAACTTTCATTGCATTGTAAATTTGGTTTGGCAACTAAAATCAGAATTATGTTGCACCTCATCAATTTATTTCTGATATCTTCTTTATTTTAACCTTATACATTTATTTTTGTCGGCCAACTTTCATATAAGTTTAACTAAGATTACAGAAAATTGTGAAATTATGCACAAATTTACGATAAATAGGTAGATCTGACAACACTGAATGCTTAGCCATCTGCCGGAAATTTGATTTAAACTTTGACATTTCATTACTTTTGTAGCGATTAGGTTGAAAGTTTTCAATTCAGTAAGACAAGATTTCAAAGTATTTTCAAGGTATCAATTTCAACTCAGAAAAAAACTCAAAAATAGGTGTATTTAACTACTGTTAATTAACAGTATGTGATTCCTATTTCTTTATATTTTCTACATAAAACAGAAATCGTAATGGGTTACTACGTTGGCAAGTACATTTTTTATATTGAAAATCATACTGAAAATGAATGTTTTCTGACAATGTGGGTATCTTATAGTTAATTAATTTTACATTACATGGTCCCATTGCTGCAAAGTTCTGACTGTTAAAAACATTTTAAAGATTTGTTTGAATATATTGGCTTAAATTATTATTTATTCTAGAGTAAAATATATTTTTTTACATACATATTACCTTTGAAATCGTGCACTGCTGGCTTTAAAATTTACAACCAAAATGTTCAAAAAATTGAAAATCCAAAACGCTCTACACAACAACAGAAAACACTGCGTAATTATAAATGCTAGGTTGGTTTTCAAATGACAAACAAGGCAGTGGCTGGGTAACGCTCTTTCAGACCAAGTGATGACCATCTTTTACTATTTTTGGACTAGCTTTATTGAGTTTTCACTCGTACAACAGCATCCCAAACATTGAGAGAGGTGACAAGATCTGCCTGTTTGACGATCACAACACGCAAACAGTCATCGACTTGCCTGAAGGTTCATACGAAATTGGTGACATCGAAGCTTATATTAGAAAGGCACTTGACATTCATTTGGCAAAGGACGTTGAGAATATTTTCTCATTGAAACCCAACAACAATACTCTCAAGTGTGAGCTTTTCAGCAGCAAGTACGCTGTGGACTTTCAACCACAAGACAGCATCGGTGATATTCTGGGCTTCTCTAAACAGCTGCTACCACGCAATCAAGTTCACAGTTCCGATTTGCCAGTGAACATTATAAAAGTTAGAACGATTCATCTCGATAGCAACACCACATCGGGAGCCTTCTACAACAACACTCCTTCACACACCATTTACGAGTTTGCCGTTGCAGTTGATCCTGGTTTTACCATCGACGAAACACCTCAGCATTTAAACTATTTGCCGATTAACAGAAGCGAAATACATAACCTCACATTGCAAATTTTGAATCAAGACTCTGAACTTGTGAATTTTCGTGGTGAGGAAATCACCATCCGACTTGAGCTGAAACAACTACAATAATTATGGGTCGACTTGTATTTGATGAAGAACCATATAAGAAGTCAACCGCTCCTCAACCACCATCAGTTTCTATGAAACCTCTCAAGAGATCACTCACGTTCTCAAACAGATTGTTTCTACAAACGCTCGGCTACCATGTCAACTCCTCAAATGTTCGATATCTTCCGCAAACCAAATTTTAATGATAGTGTAAGATGCGAGGAGTTGCGAACCTATCCATACGTCAAGTCATTCGGCAACAATGATATCGTTGAAATCACCGTCAATCAAACAGATTGTTGGTTTTCCATGGCTGATTCCTGCATCTCAATCCAGGGACAAGTGGTGAAGACAGCAGGCAATGGAGATGTTTCTCTATCACCAAATGCTGGAGCTTTCTTCTTCGACAGCGTTACGTACGAGTTGTGCGGCAAGGAAATTGAAACCGTGAGAGACCCTGGTCGCGTGAGTACAATTCGTGGATACTTGTGCTACGACCCCAACTGTTCAAAAGACCTATTCATAGCCGGGTGGAATTTTCCACATAAAGCGTATATGAATGCCGCCGATAAAACTTTTCACATGTACATTCCATTGGGACATTTTCCATCTTCAACGACTACAAGCAGGTGATGTGTGGTAAACAAACAATTCGTCTGGTGCGAAGCCGTAGCGATGATGATTGCCTTATAATCACGGATGCTGCTACCAAGGGTAAAGTGACAATAAACAACATCGAACTCAAGTCCGTCACATTTTTCCAAACGATGACGTTAAATTGGATTTACTGCAAGCCGTCAAAGCGGATTCCAGTAAATGGGAGCTAAATGAGTTGCCTGCTCTCAAAATAGGTGCTACTCGTGAAATTTGGGCTGTGAAGACGTGTGCTGCACTGGAAAGCCCTCGTTACGTTATCTTAGCCTTCCAAACGGATCGCCACAGCAACATCAAAGAAGATCCCACGGAATTTGATAATATTCACATTTCCAATATTCGTCTAAATTTAAACAGCGAATTTTGGCCTATGGAGAGATTTGATTTAGATTTTTCAAAGAGTGAGTACGGTGAGGCGTACAAAAGGTATACGGACTTTTATCCCAGCTTTGGCGGCGGCAAACACCCTCTACTGGATTATGTTGCATTCAAGACGCACACCCTATTCGTCATCGATTGCTCCCGACGTGAGGACACCATGAAATCCTCGACTGTAGATATTCGCCTGGATATTGAAAGCCAGACGGGATTTCCCGATAAGACCCGAGCCTTCTGCATAATTATCCACGATTGCCTAATGGAATTTCTCCCACTCAGCGAAATTGTGCGAAGCTTATATTAGTTCACTCAGCTGTTTAGAAAATCAGTTTCGGTATAGCTTTTCAACGGTTCACCATGGAAATTGCAATTGTCGACATTCAAGGTTTCGAAATCGAGGGAAGATTTGTTCCCAAGGAATTGGTTATCAAGACACATAAACGCACAGGTGTGTTTTTATTTAAACCACCCAAACCGTTTAACTATCTATCAGCAGCAGACAAAAGACAAGTACGATATTTGGAACAACGGCTACATTGACTCCACTACTCTGATGGCCACTATGATTTAAATACTATGAACGACATTTTGAGAATTTACCTAACCAAATGCACGCACATATATGTACGAGGCCATCAGAAATATGACTTTTTATTTATCAAGTTATTTGAAGAGCTGAAAATTCACAATTTGAGAAAACTGCTTAACGAAGATGGGGAATCACACTATCACCTAATCAATCTGGAGAACTTCAATGGCGCTGTTGAACTGAAACCTTCTGACTCTCCATGCATTTTTCACTGCCGCTGCAATGATCCAGTACGATGTGCAAAAGAAAATGTTGATGTAGTTTATTATTGGCTTCTGAATAGTGTTTTACATAAATAAAACATTGTATATAAGTATGTGTTTTAATTATTCATTCTTTTCCTTATACATTTCACAATTAATTTAAGTAATAATATTGTAATTGTAGAGAGTGTTACACAAATAAGAATTAACACTTTGTGGAGCTCCTCTTGTAGGTTAGCATCACGTATAGTCATTGAGCTGTTCGATAGTAAAGTTTTTTCATCTTGGCAAGAAGCTGCTGAAATCCAGTCAGTGTCACCTTCAGTGTCATCAGAAAATATCAGCTTCAGTTTGAAATTTTTTGTTGTGTTTGACAGGCGAGCAAAATATACAGGCAACCGTCCATCGTTTAATCTATCTCGAGCCATCAATGTATAGTTGGAGCGGTTCAAACAGTTCCCTGAAGGGCATACAGCCATGTCCTTGGTTCCATAAGGTATATTAACATACAAGACATTTTTCAAAATTAATGTGAATATTATAAAGCTTGATTTAAGTAAAGTCATTTTATCGATCTGCATTCAACAGTAGTTGGTGAGACACTATGCTCATCTTGCACCTCTTTCGTTACTTTATTCTAAAAATTATTAGCAGACTACTAGAAACCATAACATCAAATTCTTGATTCATCATTAAAATTTTTTCCAAGTCTCAATATTATTACGCTCGGCCTTGAATCATCCGACAAAATCAGAGACTCGAAGGAGTTGCCGTTCTTGCGCAGGTAGGCGCTCGCTTACGAAAACTATAGACTCGAAGGAGTGGACGTTCTCGCGCATGCAGACGTTCAATGCCTTGAATCATCCGACAAAATCAGAGACTCGAAGGAGTTGCCGTTCTTGCGCAGGTAGGCGCTTTACAGAAAACTATAGACTCGAAGGAGTGGACGTTCTCGCGCATAGGCTTAAGCAAAAGATTTAAATTTTTGTACAGACAACAAAATATCATATCCCCCCATCCAGCCCCCAAATATCTAACCGAACAAAGCCCAAAAACACGCGCCCGCGCAACAGGCATGTACTATACCTTTTCAAATAAACATTTCTCGATTAACCGCATTAGCGCAGCTCGCTGGGTACCTGACTTTGTAATTAGGCAAGCCGCGTTCGATACCCGGCCAAGTATTTAGCTTTTTTTCTCTGTAACCATCACAACCAACAACAGATGGCGTGCACCCTGCAACCCACAATACAATGACTTTCAATTATTAACAACAGATGGCGTGCACCTCTGCAACACACGCAACCCACAATACAATGGCTTTCATTTATTAACAACAGATGGCGCACACCTCTGCGACACACCCAATGTCTTCTTTCCAATGGCTTCTTCTTATTATCCAAACAACAACTACCAACAGCTCGGCAGCAGCTCCTGGCGAGAACTCGATGACTGGTTACCTTTATGTCCACTTCCGCCCCAGAACTCTCTTTGTTTAACTACTCCTATAGTTCAATAGGAAAATATTTAGTATTGTAAATTATAGATCAGTATTGATTTTTCGGACAAGTAGTACTAACTTTCGTAGAATATAATATTTATAATTTTTTTGTTGTGATTATAATTCTGTCATTAATGTAATATAATTTTCACAATATTCTGAAGGTGTTGTGCAACAAATCATCAAATAGCGGATAACTGAAAAGTCATTAAATATTAGAGTTATCATTGGGTTGTTTGTCATCTCTTTTTTTAAAACCGGAAACGGAAACTTTTAGGTTACAAAAAAAATCCGGCGATAACAAGACATTGACATATTTATGTAAAAAAAAATCCTACAATTATATACCCAATTAAAAAAATATTTCGTGAATTATTTCTATAAATGTAATCGAAATAAAATAATAGGGATAGCAAATGCCTACTTTTCTAATTTCACCTCAACTCTATGTCTTATACAGATAAAATAACGTCAATAATGTTCAACTCATAGTTTTAATGAATTAGGGTCGAATTTCGACCACTGGGCGACCGCTAGTAAATTTAATATCTTTATGGACACCAATGAAAAATTTACTCTAAGAAGTTCTTAATTCTTTTAAACAGTGTCAATAGACACATCACTGATAAAAGGAATTCAAAGAGTATGGAAAATAACAAACACAAAAAAACTATTATAATATAAATCGTTGATATTTTTTTAATATATAATAAAAAATGACTAACTGTGGCACGATTGTAAACAGCATTTAAGAAAACAATGCAATTTGTCGTAATTACTGGACCTACCTCGCTAAGCAGTAAGTAAACAACACACTTTAAAATAGTCTAGTGGCTGTATTTCTGATTTATATATTTCTCATAAATGTACTTCCCAAATTATTTTCACATTAACTTGGCACTGACTTCACAAAAACTATTATTATTTTTTGCTTTTTGGTCAGGTTTTTTTTTAAGTTGGTTTATGTTACCTCAAAATGTATTAATTTTACAATTATTAGGCTTAAATTGGATGCAGTTTTCAAATTTCAAAGTTTTTCGATCTTGCCAAAAATACTGTATATTACTTTTAAGCAACATCTCATTTCTGTTGAATAGAATAGAGTAAATTGTTTTCTCAGTAGTTATATGTATTAAGGAAGTTTTGCATATGATAAGAACTTAAGTGGAGCCACTGTATTATATATAATTTGAGAATCTTTTTTAGGTATGTTAATTATGAGACATTTTACTTTTATTTCAATTACACTCATAGCTAAATTTTTTAATAAATACTCATTTTAAAATTTTTAGTAACAGCATAATTGGATTCAGTTTCTATTCTAAGACACTTTGTTTGATAACAATTTGATATATTATAAAACACTAGTCGTTACCCGCGGTTTCACCGGCCTATGGAATATACAAATGCAAAAAGAAATAACTTATGAAACATCTGGAATATCGCAAATAAAAAAAATCTAACTTTTTTGAACCACCCTACATAACTATAAATCCACCAATCCCGAATATAATTCACCAAAACAACAATAAGAGTTTAACTCAACATTTTTTTGAACCAACTTTTATAACTGTAACTCTACTTCAGCCTACAGTTTAACCATCCTGTACATGCTGTTTATTTGTCAACCAATTTAAAATTTTATAAACACCGAACTATAACTCTACTGCAGCCGATAAATCAACTATGCAACTACTTATAGTTTCAGGTATATCAAAATTAATATTGATAATTTTTGAGCCGCCTTGTAAAGTATAATTTGTCTCCACCCCATATTTTAACCCCCCTTTATAGGCAAATTTTTCTAACATTGTCTTAATTTTTTTTGATCCAGCCTGTAAAATAATTCTACTCCGCCCTGGATTTCAACCATCTTGTACATACAACTACTTATGGGCCACCAATATAAGATTTTTTGTACCAATCTGTATACCATTTATATTTAAACCATCCTGTATATACTGTTGGTAATTAGTCAACCATAATAAATTATTTGTCTATTAGTTTTTTAACCAACTTGTATAACCATAATTTTACTCTACAAAATATTTTAACCACCCTGTATATGCATCTGCTTAGGGGCCAGCAAATATAACATTTTTTAAACACTTAATTATAACTCTGGTCCACTCTGTATTTGAACTATCTTATCTATGCAACTGCTAATGGACTTCGCTAGATAACCATTTATCTGATATTGTTTTAACAAACACCACTTATATGCAATTTTTTTAACATTGTTCTAATCACATTGTATAACTATAATTTTAGTTCACCCCAGGTTTCAGATATTGCATATATATATGCAACAGCTCGTGTTCTATCCTACAAAATATTTCGAACATTTTTTTCAAATACATTGCGTATGCAACTATTTATCCGCCATCCAGTAAAACATTTTTTTGGTCCACAATGTTTAACTATAAATATAAATCCATTAATTTCCAATATATTTCAGCAATACTCCAACTGCTTATTGGTCACCCTATATAACAATTTTGTTCAAATTTCTTTTATATCACCTGGTATGTATATCTCTTCTTCAACCTGTATTACAACCACCCTGTGTATACTGCTGATTATTATTTACCCAATATACCATATTTTAAATAGTTCGCTATACCTCTACTCCACCCTACATTTCAACTAAATCCTATCTGGGCAACTGATTATAAGCTACGCTATTTCACAATTTTTCCTCATGAACCACCGTTCATTTTAAACTTTTTCTAACCTTGTTTTGTATCACACTGTGTAACTATGACTTTACTTCGCCCCATATTTCAGGTACTCCATATATGCAACTGCTCATGTTCTACCCTATAAAACAAAATTTTTCTACCATTTTCTTACCCACCCTGTATAATTATAATTCTACTCCACCCTATATTTCAACCATCCTGTATATAAAAGAGCTTGTAGATCATAACATATATTTGTAATATTTTTTAAACACACCTGTATAATTGTAATTATACTCCGGCACATATTTCAATCATCCTATATAAGCAACTACTATAATATCAGTCAGTACTTTATTTATACAAGGAAATTAAATGAAAATTCATTTGTAGAAGAAGATTTACAATATTTTCAGCAAGATGGAGCACAATTTTGTAACTCCAGTTAGTCAATGGTTAGATTACCACTATCTCAATCAGTGGATTGGAAAAATAGGGCCAGTTGAAGAACCACCCTACATCCCTGGACCTAAAGCTATTCGATTTTTTCGTAGGAAAGGATAATTTAAAAATAAAAGTCGAGCTACTTCTAGAGATAGTGTAATGTTTTTATTTTCACACTCGGGTTCAGTTCAGTTCTTGGATTTATTTAAAACACAGTCCAATACACTCTAATTTATTTCCACTACTTTAACACAATTTATATTCACAGAACTATTTACAATTTATCTCTACTTAACTATACGGGCGTCGAATACTGAATGAGTGCTACCGCCAGCTATCCGTATGTACATATTTCTCTCGGAATTCTCTAGTAGGTTAACGAGCCATCGGAAAATGTGTTCTCGAAGCTTTGATAAAATTCGACGAATTCCCATTAACGCTAGCCGTCGGCCTCGGATCGGTAGACAAACAAATGGGATTCCCAGAAATATCGGACGAATACCAATTGCACCAGATATCGGATGAATGCCGATTGTACCAGATATTGGATGAATACCGGTCACAATAGATTTGCAAATTTCCGTCAAAGTTTCCAAGATGGGCTATATTCATTCAAGAATATTTTTTTGAAGACAGTTCAGGAAACTGGGGATAGCATTAGAGAAACACTAAACCGCTCGGACTATTGAAAAAGATACAAAACATTCGGTCCAGTTTGAAATGGGCCAACCTTAACAAACGTAGGGTAATAATAGACCATTCGATGAGTATGCATAAGGAATTGAATAAATAAATAGCCGTGATGTGCGATCTTTTGCCCCCGGGTTCGCGGGAGTTGCCAGAATCCGAATTGTAGAATCGCGCGATTAAGCAGTCAACAGCCCGATCATTCGATAGGAATAAAAACAGGTGTGCTTGGCAAGATTATAACACCGATGGGATAATCAATTCCGCATAAATGAGTGTATGAAAACGACCCGAATCATGCAGGCATCTGAATCTTACGTTAGTATGTGGTTAGGGATAAGAAAATGTTTATGCTAACTATAGATTGTTACATCATTTTGTACGTTAATATTCTTTGAATTCATATTGGGTGATCTTGTGAACAAAAAAGGATATATGCTAATTTTACGGTCGGAAAAGTTTTTTTCTGTGAATAGAAATTTGATATATTTGAATACATATATTGCGCACAAATTATGTACAATTCGTTTTATGCGAGACGAATTTTAATATTGTATAGTGAATTTGTTGGATTTAATGTTTTTTCGTTTGAAATGAAACTTGAGATGTATTTAATATAGAATCTTGATTTTAAATTCTTAATACTACATTTTCGATTATACAAAAATATGTCCTTGTATTTTTCATAAGGATCCCTTCAAAATCGCCAACTTACTCTCTAAGGGAAAATACAAGGTACTGCCAACTGATCCAACTTACAACACTCTCAGATATTATGCTGAATACATTCAACCCGAGAGAAGGAGAAAATTGGCGCCACATCACAGCAAATGACCATATTTTCATGGACTACTCAAGATCCACAAGTCTAGAGTACCTCTCAGACCGATTAAAATTCACCTAACTCACCAACAATAGAACTACCAGAGTTTCTTCTAGCAATCATCGAACCTTTGGACGGCAAAACATCATCGCACGTCAAGAATTGAACGCATTTTGTCAAAATCATTAAATCCATGGAACTTGTGATCGCTTAGTAAGTTTCGACAAAAACATTCTCGAACGTACCATTAGACGAATCTCTCAACAAAATGAAAAAGAAACTTACTGAAGACGTAACCCTGATGGAGAAGACGGAGCTACCAATATATTTAATAACAAACTTTCTTCAGGTTGAATTAATTATTTGGCAACACGGGGGGGGGGGGAGAAAACTACAGACGTTCCTGGATCACCTACAGCGATCCCAATCATTCATTAGATTCACCATGAAAAGGTAAGAGAGTGGTGCTTACCATTCCTTGATGTGGAGTACCAAAGGAGTTACTTGTGGTGTATTCTTGATTATTTTAATGTGTTCTTGGAAAATAACACCACAATCGAAACAAAAATCTGTATATTCAAGGAAATAAATACCAAACGTTTCCAGGTCTATTGTGACCTCGTTCTCAATGGCTGTAAACATGCATTGAAAATATAAAATGCAAAATGAAAGTTTGATATACAGCGTGAGTTTTTTTTTGATGATCAGTATGGGGATCTCGGAAACTAGCGGAGATAGAGCAATGGTTAAATTGGGAAAGATTTGCAGATTTACTGGCCCAATTTAATGACACTTTCGGATTTTTGTAAAAAGTCATGGCTTACTAGATATTTTGAAAAAACGAAATTCTGTCGATTAATCAAATCCCTCTAGCTTCCTTTGTTTTTGATTTTATAAAAAAAGTGTAAATATCAAAATTGAAGGGAATTGTATCCCGAATATGATTGTCATGTCCTCGTTTGCGTGACAGCTCTCGTTTCCGAGATATGACACAAACTTATCTTTTTTTGAATGGAAACCATAGTTGGCTATGACCTCAAAAAATCGAACATTTTTAGAGCTTTTTAATGGTATAATACTCGATATAATTATTCATAAAAATAACGGAGTTGTGGATGCTTTTCTCTTTTATTTTCACTTTTAGCGTAGTTAGCCATGAAATATATTGATTTATTAATTACTATTCCAAAAAACATTGAACGATTTTTTATTAGGTATATCAGATATAACGAAACAACTAAATAAGTAGGTACTTACTAAAAACTTAAGAAATTAAAGTACATAATAATGGTTACAATTTATGTTCGAAAAGTCCACCATTGTTATTTAGACAAAATGCATCTTTTTAAGATTGACATTACCGCTTTCCTCACAGACCGCGTATCAATTTCTTCAATTGCTTGTAATACCGCCTCCCTTAGGTCACCAACTGTCTCATACTTTCTTTTGTATACTTTGTTTTTTAGCGCACTCCATAAATAGAAATCTATAACTGCCAAATCGGGATAGATATTATCTAAGTGTTGTCTTACTAATAACGAGTTATGAGCAGGTGCTCCATCATGTTGGAAACACTCAATTTCTAAACGAGTTCTCAAATTCAAATTATGCCAACATGTCTTGAAAAGTGTATTGCAAGAAATGCAAGTAGCGCTCCCCAGTAAGTGATTCGTCATAGATAAAAGGCCTCAGAATAGTAGACCTTATGATACCACACCAAACTTTAAAACCAAATTTTATCTGGGGTCGTCTTTGTTCTACATGGAAAGGGAAGTTTCATTGTGTCTATTGAACATACCGCAGTTAGTAAATCTAGTTTCATCTGACCATAACACCTTTAATGGAGACCGTGGATTGTCAAGGCACATGTCTCTAAACCATGTACAAAACAAAATACGTCGATGTTCGTCACCAGCATGCAAAGTTTGAGAAACTGAAAGTTTGTACGAGTAGAACTTGTGCGCTTTCAGTACCTTAACTACAGTTCGTTGAGATGTGCCAGCTTCTGCAGCAATCTCACGAGTTGATGTAGATGGATTTTGATTTACCATTGCCAAAACATTTATTTGTGCTGTTTCGTTAATTTGATTACGTTCCTTTGGTGGTTTAGTAAAAGATCCATATCTGCGTAAACTATCGTAAAGCCTCTTAAATGTACATAGAGCAGGTTGACGACGATTAAAATATCTAGCTGCACGAAATGAATTTTTATGGCATATGATAAATATAACATTCCACCATATTCAGTTTTTCTTCGTTAGAATATTCCATTTTATCACAAAAACTTGTCAATATCGACTGTCAGTTCAGCACTACTAATGGAATTACTCTCAAATGAGGAAACGTCAAAGTGAAAACAATCTTTTTCATGGCTACCTACGTTAAAAGTGAAAATAAGAGAGAAAAGCATCCATAACTCCGTTATTTTTATGAATAACTATATCGAGTATTATATCGTTGAAAAGCTCTAGAAATGTCCGATTTTTTGAGTTCATAGCCAACTATGGTTTCTATTCAAAAAAAGATAAGTTTGTGTCATATCGCGAAAACGAGAGCTGTCACGCAAACGAGGTCAATCATATTCGGGATACAATTCCCTTTAGTTTTGATATTTACACTTTTTTTATAAAATCAAAAACAAAGGAGCTAGAGGGATTTGACTAAATCGACAGAATTTCGTTTTTTCAAAATATCTAGTAAGCCATGACTTTTTACAAAAAACCGAAAGTGTCATTAAACTGGGCCAGTAAAACTGCAAATCTTTCCCAATTTAACCATTGCTCTATCTCCACTAGTTTCCGAGATCCCCATACTGATCATCAAAAAAACTAACCCTGTATAACATTTAAGTTGACATAAGAAAAATTTGTTGTTTCTAGTTATACAGGTGGCGCAAAAAAATCTAAAGATCATGTATTACAGTTAAACAGCTTTCAAGTTGGAAGAACTTGAAAGAGTTGTCTTTGGAATTTATAAAAGGCGTTCCTAGGTACGACTTTGTCACTCATTCGCCAAAAATGTGATCAAAGAATTCTTTTATTTCAGTGATCCCATTAACGTCATTAGGGAAAACGTAGGATAACCCTTATGAACTATCCCGATACTGGGTTGTTCAAAGGGAGATGTCTATTACTAATTCCTTCCTTAATTGTCGGTAACCAGAGACGATTCAATTCTACAGAAGCAGAAGCGATACAATCGTCTTCATTCAAAAGACTGTTTTATTTTTCGTTTTGTGTTATGTTGTTCTTTGTGAAGTATAGTTCAAAACAAGAAATACACTGAAATCACTAATATCGAAAACAAAACCAACCAACAAAATTCAGAACTCAAAAAACTATATATACAAGATTCCTTGCGAATGCAATAAATTTTATATTGGAGAAACATCGAGACCATTAAACGTACGAATTAATGAATACAAGAATTATATAAAGGAACGACAATTTGAAAAATCGAAAATTTGTGAACATGCTTGGAGCCTAAGCCATAAAATAGAATTTGACAATTCGCTTTTTTAACGTGAGTCCCCTTGCCTCCCCAAACGGGGGTGCTTTTGTAACGTGAGTCCCCTTGCTCTCACAAACCGGGGTGCTTTTTTAATGTGAAGTCCACTTGCCTCTCACAAACCGGGGTGCTTTTTTAATGTGAGTCCACTTGCCTCTCACAAACGTTTGTCCCCGTATCTCTCACTATTTATCCTTATGAAATCTTTTTTTCTAATCTTCTAAATTTCGTTCAATTGAAGATAAGTGTCGAATTTGGGAGTCAAAGACTGAAGAATCATGTGGATTTTGAGAATAGTGAAATTGATGAAACTCGAAAACTTCAAAATGAAATTACTCAATGCAGAATTAAGCTATTTGAGCAAACTGAACGGCATTTGAAAGAACAAAACTTACACTTTGAGGTGCCATTGGTTGATTTTTTAGAAGAAAGAATATCGCGAGGCTACATAACCTCAAATATAGCCGAAAATCGCATTCTTTGCGCTTTGAGTTTAGGATATCTCAAAATTCTGACGTTATAGAGCAATTTGGATCCTGGATTCGGATTCTACATGAAAAATTACTTCGGAAATGACCCTTCACTTCCTGAGAATAATTCAAATATCTTTTTTTGTAGACTAGCCCCGGCAAGTAAATGAAAAATTACCGTTGAGTTGAGAAAGCTCCGTCGACCTGAAATGCAAATCGTCCAGTATCTTTGGGAATGAACGAAACACCATAAAAAATTATCCCTGTATGTAATCTAGAAGTGCTCGTTTTACATTCCCTGTACACAAAATACTGTCGCCATTCATGTAACGAAGGTCTATTCAATTTAAAGTCCCATAAATAGTGTGCTCCGAGATAGATCACGGTTCTTGTTTACAAGGATTTTAATCTCTATTTGAATGGAATACATTTCTCATTATCAATTCAAAGCATGGCAATAAAACTGAACATGATATTGTTATCCTACTTAATAAGTGCGGTTAAACGTTTCCTGGTTATCAAGCCTTTTATAGTCAACCGCTTAGATACGATTCCCATTTGTCAAATTAACGTGGAATCTATTTTTATGTTTGTCGTTAAACAAATGAATGTATCAAATGAATTCTATTACGGCTTTTTTAATTTCGTACACGACAAGCAGATACAGTATTTTTGTTTGACCCAGTTTTTTTTGGATAATTATCGCCAATGTTTTATAACTGGTCCCTAGACGAGTGATTTTGAGCAAATAGTGTGATGACATATTATAATTCGCTTTTATTAAATAAACTGGTCAAGGACGAGTTGGAATGGCATACAAGGGTTCCATACCACCTTTCAGATTTGTTAACCGACTTCCAAAAAGGAGGAAGATATCAATTCGTCCCGTATTTTTTTTTGCTTCTTTTTGTATGTATGTTACTTGATTTCTTCTCTTGTGGGGAACCGTTTTGAATGAATATAGTCTTGTTTAATAGAGTATATATCCGGATTGGTGAAACTTCTAAGTTTGGAAAAGAATTCTATTGGTAAAGTGATGAATTTGTGAATGAACACATGCGTGCATAGAAATCGACCAATATCCCTAATATTTTAGTCGATTTTTCGATGACTTGTTGTGGATGTGTATAGTTTTTTAACGTTTAATCTATTAAGGAAGATCCCTAGGTGATCTCATATACTTTTCTACGACGTGCAACTTGCAGTTTTGCAGAAAATCGCCGAAAATTACAAAATTCTTATCAAAAATTTCATCGAAATGACATAACGGACATTCCGTCATAAATATTTTAATTCCAACGTAATAGTGCGGTAATTTTAGGCACTGGAAGTTTTAATTGCGAATTTGAAAATTTTCTATGTATATCTCAAGCATATAGGTAGTAAAGCATTGTATTTTCGACTCCTTAAATCAATGAGTATCAAGCTCGTTTTGTTTGTATACCCGGCAAATACCTATTTAAATGAAAATTTTTCCACTTTGCGAAGACGGTGCTTTTGGTTGTTCTCCCGGCCTAATAGAAAATTCAGTGACAACACATGTCAAACTTTAAACCGCTATTTGGTGCGTTTATACACAGGGTGTTTAGTTATAGCAAACAAAATCACAAAGTAAAGTGATAGAAGGAGTTGCATTTATATGATTATTGAAATATAGGACGGAGTAGAATGATAGTGCTCCATACACAGCCGATGGTTGGAATATAGGGTGGACTGGACGTTTGGTGGTATAAAAATGTTGGAAAAAATGTGAATTTAAAATTATATAGGGTGATTAAAAAACTGTTATATGATGTGGACCTAAACAAGTCATATACAGGATGGTTGAAATATATGCTGGAGTTGAATTATATTTATAGAGTGTGATTAAAAAATATATTTCTTTTATAGCCCATAAGAGGTTGGATAAAGTGTGGAGAGGAATTAATGTTACACAGGGCGATAATATGAAATGTTAAAAATGAAATAATTTATGGGGTAGCCCACAAGGAGTTATATACTATGGTTGAAATATGGGACGGATTTGCCTCCGTAAATATGGGATGGATTCTACTCCGTCCTATAGTTTACAGAAGGCAGCTAACAAATTTAGGCTTGTCCGTGGCCAGTCGTATGTACATGATGGTTGGTACATAGTGCGAAGTGGAATTATCTATAGTTATACAGAGTTGTCAAAAAAGTTAAAAAGAGTACTAGTACATTTTGTTCGTAAACATTTACGTGCCAATTTAAATGAAAATGTATTATTGTGTAATGTTGAGGCTTTCGATGTTACCTGGTTCTGTCTATTAAGGTGATACATACAAAATGAAAAATAAAAATTGAAAACTACCTGAGTTCAAAAAAACTAAAAAATTGAAAATAAAACATTAAAAAATATATTTATAACCGACTTCCACCTATAACTAAAAAGCTAAAAATGATTATAACAAAATACAACTCTAGCAAATAAATAACACATTCAATGTTGTTAGGTACTTGTCCATGAAGTAAAAAATGTAAACATTAAAAGGTGCTCATTCTGTACAAATTAAATACCTACCAATCTAGTATATTTTTGAAGTCGGTGCCAAGCAACAATCAAGTTTGATGAAGTAGTAGATAAGTACGCAATGAAGGATTTTAGATTTGCTTGGCACCGACTAAAAAGTAGAGAATTATGCGAACCGACCTGAAGAGGGCAGATGTGACTCTGCCGAAACGTCGTCATTTTACCATCGATCCCGGCAGGGATCAGTTATCAACTACGCGGTTGAATTCCCGAAAACCACCGAACACACACATAAGATAAACAGGGAGTGTTTTTCTTAAAATCTTGTAAACTATGAGTTTAAAAATTATAAAATTTATAGGCTTTTATTTCTAACTATGAGCCTCTACATTTGATCTGCTGCATAATGCGCTTGCATATTTTAGAATATTTATTTAATTTTCTGACTCTCCCCAATGTTAAATTACGACTTTCTGTTTATTGTGCCAATAAATTTTGAGTGAGGTCCCATATGGTCTTATGTTTCAGAAATAAAGGCACGAACTGATCAAATATATTAATTTAACAAAAATTTTAAAATATATTTGTATTTTTCATGACTAACTCTTTCATTTGATATATTACGCTTGAAAAAACTATTATACTCGTATTCCATAGAATTTTACAATTTACCTGCAATATCAATATTATAATTTTCCCTTTATTCTTTCTGTAAACTCTTAATATCTTTTTACCTAATTATTTTATTAATTAAAATTGCCTAGGATTTGAGCATTAATTTAACGTTTGAAAACATTTAAATTTTTTGTTTTTCATTAATTTTAATTTTCCCTAATATGTTTTAAATAGCCAAAGACAAAATGATGAGGTATCATTTTCTCCTCTGTACCTCAACGGGTTTACTCCATTTATGTTTTGTTAAGTAGCTAGGGACGACCTTCAGGGCAGATTGCTAAAATTTATTTATAATATCGGTTCATTCATAAAATAAAATAAAAAAACCCCTTATTTACGTCAATGCTGTCAATCCCAAACAGATAATAGTAACAGTGCCGACAGATTGCTTGGGCAGAAAGTCCACAAAGTGGAAATTTGAAAGATAAAGTAAATTAAACGTAAAACTAACAAATTTTGACCATTCCCTAAAGTTTTTCTACATAGCCATGCTATTGAAATAGAGCCCACGAAAAATTATATTACTAATGATCCCGGTTTATTGGGCTCTCGCAAGTTTGCAACTTTCAGTTCATTGTAAATATTGTTTTTTAACTACGATCAGAATTATGTTTTCCCTGAAGAATTTATGTCTGATAATATTTTATTAATGTTAACCTTAGACTTTTAATTTAGTTTCTTTTTATTTTAGTCGTATAAGTTTCATACAAGTTCACTAAGAATTCAAAATCGTGAAATTATGCGATACATAGGTAGATTTGGCAACCCTGATATTCATGGCCGTCTGGTGAACTGAATGCAGTCAGATAAGTTTTTAGTGTATTTTCAAGAATTCAATTCAAAAATAGGTGTATTTACCTAATGTTAATTAACAGTAGGTGGTTTGAATTTGTTTATATTTTCGATTCAAAACAGAAATCGTCGTGGGTTACTAGGTAAGTGTGTTTAACTCACATTAATGAAAATATAATGAATTTTAAGATATATTGAAGTTTAAGGTTTATCAATATCTATCTATCTATCGTATTTGTAATGTAATCGTACTACACCTTTGAGTTAATTCCCCACATTTTCAAATCAAAAATATTATTTAATATAGTGATTTAAAATGAATTTGAACTTTTTTATATTGAAAATCATACTGAAAATTATGAGTATAAGTGTAAATATATTTAATGCATGTATTTCGTTAGAGTTTAAGTTCCCTCTGGTAAATCACTCATTTTTGGGTACATATTCAAATAGTAAATTATTGTTTTCTGAAACATCTCATTGACATTTAAAGATGCAATGGAAATGCTGTGGAACCTTTGGTGTGTCAGAAATATAAAAACAAAGTTTTGCACCTTATTATA
Organism: Octodonta nipae; assembly: GCA_034190945.1. Lineage (NCBI taxonomy): Eukaryota > Metazoa > Arthropoda > Insecta > Coleoptera > Chrysomelidae > Octodonta > Octodonta nipae. The sequence goes on along the minus strand of CM067216.1, from coordinate 39,261,004 downwards.
GAACCTTTATTTTAAACACTGAACGTTATCATTTCTTAAAAATAATACTTTCAATAATTGTAGAGTACCCTTATTTCTTGTTCATATGTAAATTTAACAGAAACAAACCTACTGTTAAGATGCATGACAAAATCATTAACATTAAACTCATTAGTATTAAATATAGCAAATATGTCACCCACTTACCGTATCTATACCCTAGGAAAATACTGGTAGTCCTTTTTTGCTTCAACTTCGAACCTGCCCATGAACAAGTTGGCAAGGAACGGCGACAAGGGGTTTCCCATTGCAGTTCCTTCCTTCTGCTCATAAAAGCAACCTCCAAACTGAAAACAATTTTGGCTCATACATAATTTTGTGAGGGAAATTAACTCATTAATTTCTGCCTTATCAAAAGAGTTTTCGCACAGTAAATATAAAGAAATTCAATGCATCTACTTATTTATTAGGTTACATTTATTGTGGAGAAAAATACATTTTTATACGACATATTTTTTCTTTGAAATCTTACCCAAATTTCCGATTTTTGATTTGATCTGATCTGTACGATTTTTGGGTGGTCATCTACCCGTTCCAATTAGTCATAAATTGTTTGAACCAAACAAATTCTATCGATTTTGGATAAAACCAATGACATTACGAAAAAGTCATAAAAGAGCTCTTTATTATGTCTTTCTTTAACCGGTAATAACCCAAGCAAAAACCAAATAATAATGACGAATTAGTTTTGGTTCTACCCTCAGTGTTGAAAACGGAAATGTTAAAGTACAACCACTGTCAACTAAGGGAAGAACCAGTGTTAATACCTGTAGATCACTGCAAATGTGTCAAATTATCAGTGACACGCCAAGAGTTCAACACTTTGTGAAAGTTGAATAAGTAAATTCATCTAAATGAAATTGTTCCTTTATTCGAAACTTAGTACAACTTAAAAGAAATAAACTCCGTTTTTAAACCTTGGTGGAATCAGGTCAACATTATTTGAACATTGTCTGCCGCTTCTTCATAAAATTATTTTTTGTAATAAAATAAACAAATTTCCTACACGATATGTATTGTCTTCGCTACCGAAGATATGTCGACAAAAGCAAATATTAGCTTTATTATGATATTAAAGGCAAACAAGAAGAAGGGCAGGGAAGTCGATATAAAAAATCCTACTAAAATATTGATATACACCGGATTTGCATTAGTAGAATACATAATAGAGCAGTATTTTTCCGACTATCCAGTGCAGACTGGTTCGTCTCCAGCAGGCTATAAAGATAATTTAAACGGAAACCTATTTTTTTCAGAACGAGAGCTGTTACAACGCAATCAGCAAATGACCCCTCTTTTATGTCATTTCGAACGTTCCATATTTGATAAACAATTGCGTTCTGCATCAAACGTCGAACGGGGGCTTTAAATTAGAAATCAGTTGACTGACATTAATGAGAATTATTTATCGTCAGGATAACTTTAGAAATGACATAACTTACGCCTTTCAATCGTTGTGAATGTTGTTTGTAACAAAAGATTTTTTCAAAATCTTATTTACAAAGGATAGTCATATATTCTATGTACAGGACGACCATCGAAACCGTAAATGCCAGGAAAAAGCGTTATCTGAAAAAACTGAAATTCGTAATTTTTTTGAAGGAGGACAACATTACCGCAAAAATTATAGTTCAAACTTTATTCTAATCGGTGGTATCATCCCTCAAAAAGGTTCTGTTTTTCTGTGTTCCCACAAAAACAATTCCAAAAGATTTAAGTCGGGTGATCGAAGAGTTCATTCAATTGCATCTCTTCGTCCTATCCAGAAACCTGGAGACGTTTCATTTAAATAAACAAGCACATCTTTTCTTCGAATAATTTTACTGGGTAAATTACTTCAAAGACGTCAGAGCTTAATGCCGGAAATGTGGCATCTGTGCAACCAAAAAGTGCCCGAAAACCAGGACAATGGACAAAATGCAGACGTGCAATAGTCCTATTTGAAAGAATACCTATAGATGTTGCTGGTCCATTCCCCGAACCTGAGGGGGGTAAAAAGTACATCCTGGCAGCTATAGATTATTTTAGTAAATGACCTCAAATATATGCCATACCCAATCAGATAGCAGCGGTGTTGGTGGAACCGCTTTTCTACAGATTTGGTGTCGCATTGGGGTTACATTTGGATCAAGGGCGTAACATTAAATCCAACGTATTCCAGAATATCTTTATGATCGGATGGAATGGTGGAAATATTCAACTGAATCTTGGTACAACATCTATCCAAGATCGGCAGCAACAACCAAACTAAACTTGCTTGATGATGACAACTTAGAGTTGTTGAAACGGCGTTGAGTGTTTAAATAAAGGTTTAGTGTTAGGGTGCAAAACTGTGCTTTTACATTTGTGATACACCAAAGGTTCCACAGCATTTCCATTGGACGAGAATATTCCTTTTGGCCTATCGCTCAGCCGTACACAACAGCACCGGACTGACTCCAGCCAGAGTAATATTAGGAAAGCAGCTGAGACTACCATGCGATTTAACCTTTGGTTCACCAGAAAAAAATGCTTACTCCGACAAAGAATGCTGGCCATACACAACCTAGCCCGAAAGCAGATGTTGGCAAGCGGAAATCTAATGATGAGAGCTTACGATCTCAAGGTTCCAAGAGAGAGAGAGAGATAAGGTCTGGCTATACCATCCCATCCTGAGAGGAGTAAGAGCAAGTCTCCCAAGTTCACACCAGCTTGGGATGGGCCATATAAAGTAGTTAAAAGGATGAACAACCTATTTGTCGGAATCTGAAGGTCAAGGTAATCCACTTGGATTGACTGGCTCCCTATCATGGAGAAGACGATTCTGATCCGGACGTTTGATACATCTCTTTTAGTCTAAGAAAAGTAGTGTTTTATCGATTGTGAAATGTTGGTGTGGAAATAAAGAAGATTATTTTCAGGATAATTTTTTTGATTGGTTTTGTGCTGATTAGGACTACAAAATTCATATTTCTGTTCATGTATTTCCAGGATATATAAAATTGTATAAATACAAGATTTATTCTTATGAAAAACATGATTAATTGGTTAGAATTGACCCCCCCCCCGCTGGCTACGGGCTTTATTATAAATAGTAAGTAACCATCAACATCATTTTTCCAAATTTGCCCCCTGGATCCCAAGGAACAATTAGCAAAATAGAAAAGCAGTTTCGTAAGCTTGGTTATGTAACACATATAAAAAAGTAGCTGCTAATGCTGTAAGTGATAATACGAAATTGGATATTATGTTTCAAGCAAACCCACATAATTCAGCTCGAAAAGCAGCCCCACTGTTCAACGTTAGCCACACATTAATTTTTCGAGTATTAAAGGAAATTAAAATGCATCCCTATAAAGTGATGCCGACTCAGAAGCTCATGGAATTTCTATAGGAGAATGTATTTGTGTGAACAGTGAACAAATGATGGTAAGGTTAGATAACAATGTGATCCAATTAGAAGATGTTTTAATCGTCAAAATTGCCGCTATTGGTCTAATGAGATACCTCACTTGATGACAGAGAAACATACGCAATATCCTGAAAAAGTTAAAGTTTGGGCAGGAATTGTTGGAAATCATATCGTAGGTCCCTTTTTCATTGATGGCAACTTGAATGTAGATAAATTTGACAAACCTATATCCTGATCTAGTAAACCCACAACTTCCTGCCACTACAATATGGTTTCAGCAAGATGAAGCACTGCCCCATTACGAAATTAATGTCGGGCAGTACCTGAACCAAATTTTTCCAAATCGGTGGATTGGGAAGCGCGGATCGATAGAACTACTTTTTATGGGATATGTCAAAAGTACTGTATACAAAACTAAACCCCTGAACTTAGATGATTTAAAAAGACGAATCATGCTTACAATTAGATCAGTAAGCCCTGAGAGAGTAACATTAGAAGACATTTCTATACCAGATTAGCATGTTACATTCGTGGCGAGCATTTTGAACATTTCCTATATTGACATTAATAGTTTTTTGCTTTTTTTATGTTATTAAGAAATAACCAGTATTACTTATTAGGTTTTTAGTGTAATATAGCGAAATAAAATATTTTTTAATGTTAATTGTTGTAATATATCTGAAAACACTTAATATTTACGAAACAGTTGAAGATAGATATAGGACATGAATTATGTCTAGAATTTTCTCGAGAATCCAAAAAATAAATAATACAATAAATAAAAATTAAAATCATTCTTAACGTTTAGCGTCGTTTACCAATCACGAAAGTGTCCTGCATAGAACACTTTCTAGAAAGCTATTCGATCATAGTTTCGGTCCAGCCCATAAAGGCATTTTCTTGAGTATTTACCATTCCCCCCTAAGAGATTAAACGATGTCGCGATACCGATTAGAAACTCATAAATCAATCTGTCAGTCAGTCTGGTGAGTTCTCGAACGAGATGACAAATTATTCATGTGGTGGGCTTGTATTGCTTGTAAAAGTATGTTGTCAAACAAAGAATCGCTGATTTAATGCAGTCTAGGTTGTTAACCTTTCGTTGCGTTTCGATTTCCCTCGATGTGTTTGAGTTGGCGAGTTCAGTTTCGCACTCGATGGAAAATATCTGTCTTCCTTCTTCTTCTTCTCCTCTCTTGGAAATTATATGCACCGTGCATATTACTGTACAAACGCCATTGCTGTGTGTGTGTGTAATTCAGGAAGTAAGTAACGTTGTGCCTACATAATATTTATTTCACCAGGCCAGAATAAATTAGCCTTGAACTGTAATAGCCGCTCCGATGAAATGAAGCGACGCTATCGTCGCTTGAATGTGTTGAACATTTTCTACAAGGTGACTCGGAATATAAGCGGTTGTTTTTCGAATGCCGTTGAAATATTTCTCTTGGAGAAAAACAAAACGATTGCAAACGTAGCTTAGCGAGATCAAAACGTTTGCCAGCAAAAACCGAGCTAACGAGAAGGCGAGTTCTTCCAGTGAATAAATGAAATCTTATGTAAAAAAAGTAGGTACTGGTTTGTTAAATATCGAAAGTAAATATGTGGTTTTACGCTTGAAATATTTTTAACAAGGCGTTTTTGCTCGTACCAACTTCTAACACCCTGTACAGTACAAAATCGCACGGTCAGATCCAAAAGGCATACATGTATGGAATGCGACTCGAAATCATTTATAATTCATTTTCAGGATAGACCGATATTAAATTTTGAATGTGTATTGCAATGAATCTTATTAATCAAGGTTCTTATAGAGTGAAAGATATATATATATATATATATATATATATATATATATATATATATTCGATGAGATTAGCGAATTTAGGGCCGAAACGAATTCAGAGTTAACAACAATGCAACAACAGGCAAAATTTAACAAATTAAAGCTCCAACAGAAGCCCAAAAACGAATTTGTCTCGGAAAATAACGGTCACAGTCTAACCTCACGGCAATTGGAAACGAATAAAACCGTTTATAACTTATCTTCGGTCCAATTGAACACTTCCTCGATTGGCGTGTTGGCTAAGGGATTCAATTACGCTATTGCTCCCTCTCACATACCAACAGAGAGCATAATATGTGGCGTGGAAACAGCAGTTTCAAAATTAGATGCGAACACCGCTGAAATAATTAGACAAGATGTGTCACATGTTCTAAGAAAGTCTAAACCACCCAAAAGGAACCTATCCATAGAAGAAAATAAGGCCTTGATACAACTGCGCCTCAACAAGGACATTGTCATTCTACCTGCTGATAAAGGAAATGCGACTGTAATTTTAGATACAGCGGATTATTCAAACAAAATTCAAATATTGCTACAAGATCCAGCATATAAACAAATTACTACTAACCCAACAACTTATCTAGAGAAAACAACCAAGGCCAAAATCCAAGCAAGTAGGATCGACAAAAATCTCCAACTGCAACTCATTCCGCGTGAAAAGTCATCGAAATGTCCGAAATTCTATGGGTTGCCAAAAGTACATAAAGAGGGTGCACCTTTGAGGCCAATAGTAAGCTCAGTTGGATCCCCAACACAACACCTAGCCAAATACCTAGCCGAACAACTTCAACCGTTTGCAGAGGGGGCAGACTCACATGTAAAAAATTCGACACATTTCATCGAAATGCTTAGAAAAACGGTCTTACAACCAGAGTGTCTTCTTGTAAGTTTTGACGTAGTGTCCCTTTTCACCAACATCCCTATCGACGAAGCCTTGGATATCATAATAGAAAAATACAAACCACCTCAACACCTTGTAGCCTTAACAAGGCACTGTCTGATGAACACCTATTTTGTTTACGAGAACCAACGATACAAACAAGTGGAAGGAGCTCCAATGGGATCGCCACTCTCACCAGTTATAGCGAACCTTTTTATGGAGAACTTTGAGGAGTTGGCACTAAGAACAACAACTCTTAAACCCAGTTTGTGGTTGCGATATGTGGATGATACATTTGTGATTTGGCCTCATGGGAGGGAACACCTCAATACTTTTTTAGATCACCTTAATGGCATCCATCACAAAATAAAATTTACTATGGAGGTTGAAGCCAACAATCAACTGCCATTCCTTGATGTTCTCATAAATAGGAAGCAAGATGGAACCCTTGGCCATACAGTATATAGGAAAGCAACTCACACCAACAGATACCTTCATGCTAATTCTCATCACCACCCAGCCCAACTACAAGCCGTCGTCAAGACTTTAGTAAGATCACAAAGGCTTGCTGACCAGGATAACATCAAACAGGAAATGGACAGTTTAAAAACAGCTCTGAGACAAAACGGATTTACAGACCGAAATATACAAAGAGCCCTAAAGTCAAAACCGAGACAAACAGACTAGGAGCATGAGACACCAATAACCAAGGCTTATTTACCGTATGTCAAGGGGACCACGGACAGTATTGCAAGAATTCTACGGAGACACAATATCGACACTATTTTCAATACAGATAGAAAAATATGCACGGTGTTGAGGACTCCGAAGACGAGGATCCCTTTAGAACAACAGGGAGTGTACGAGATTCCATGTGCAGACTGTCATAAAACCTATGTGGGGCAAACTAATAGAAGAATTCAAGCTAGACGTGATGAACACCAGAACGCTGTAAGAAAGCAGGAAAAAACAACATCCATTGCGGAACACGCCACCACGATGTCACACCGAATAGACTTTGAGAACACCAGAGTACTGGCAAATATAGAACACCCGAAATCAAGACTCGTAAGAGAGGCAATTGAAATAGGGAAGAGACCTCGCAGTCTAAACGCACGCAATGAAATTCAGAACTTATCGAATTGTTGGAAAATCCTATTAAACACCGTACCGGCCCGTACCCGTCCAATAACAACTCAACCGAAAATAACAAATCAGCAGGATGGAGCCGTGCCCACTGAACGCCAAGGGCCAATCACACGCAGCCGTTCACGGTGTCAAAGCAGAAGGCTACGAGAATTATGCGAACCGACCTGAAGAGGGCAGATGTGACTCTGCCGAAACGTCGTCATTTTACCATCGATCCCGGCAGGGATCAGTTATCAACTACGCGGATGAATTCCCGGAAACCACCTAAAACATATATATACATATATATATATATATATATATATATATATATATATATATATATAAAGAGAAAAGTGGCAGTGCCTAGGAAGAGCAAATAACGAGAGAGACGAGCAAGACATAAAAGAAGAGCAACAGCGAGAGCGAAGAACGAAAGTGAGGTACAAAATGAAAAGCGAAGAGCGAGAGTAAAGAACGGGAGTAAAGAGTGGGGGCGATGGGCAAAGCAAAGAGCGAGAGCAGAACTTATGGTGAAAAGCTAAAGCGAAGATCGATAGCTAAAAGCGAAAGCGAAAAGTGAAAGCGAAGAGCGAAAGCGAGGAGCGAAATTAAATAGGGAAAGCGAACGCTAGAGGGAAAAGCGAAGCGTAGAGTGAAAGCGAAGGACGAAAACGAAGAGCGAAAGCGAAGAACGAACGCGAAGAGCATTAGCGAAGAGCGAAAAAAGGACGAAAGCGAAGAGCGAAAACGAAGAGCGAAAGCAAAAAGGGAAAGCGAAGAGAGAAAGCGAAGACAGACAGCGAAAAGTGAAAGCAAAGAGCGAAAGTGAAAAGCGAAAACCAAGAGCAAAAGTGAGGAGCGAAATAAAAGAGCGAGGTTAAAGAATAAAAGCGAAGAGCGAAAGCTAAGAGCGAAAGCGAAAAGCGAAAGCAAAGAGAGAAAGTCAAGAGCGAGAGCGGACGGCGAGAACGAAGACCGAAAGCAAAAAGGGAAAGCGAAGAACCAAAGAGAAAACCGACAGCGAAAAGTGAAAGCGAAGAACGAAAGTGAAAAGGGAACAAGATAGCAAACAGCGAAAGCAAAAGGGGAAAGCGAAGAACGAAAGCGAAGACCGAGAGCGAAGAGAGAAAGCCAAGAGCGAGAGCGAAGGGCGAGAACGAAGACCGAAAGCAATAAGGGAAACCGAAGAACCAAAGCGAAGAGAGAAAGCGAAGACCGACAGCGAAGAACGAAAGCGAAGACCGAGAGCGAAGGGAGAAAGCGAAGAGCGAAAGCGAAGAGCGAAAACGAAGGGCAAAAACGAAGAAAGAGAGCGATAAAAGAAAGCGAAAAGAGAAAGCGAAAAGCAAAGAGAGAAAGTGAAAGCAAAACGCAAGAGAGAAACCGAAAGCGAAACGCAAGAGAGAAAGCGAAAAGCGAAGAGCCACAAAACGAAGAGCGAAAACGAAGATAGAAAGCGAAGAAAGAGGCGAAAAGCACAGAGAGAAAGCGAAAAGCGAAGAGAGAACGCGAAAAGCGAAGAGAGAGAGAGAGAGAGCGAAAGCGAAGTGCGAAACCGTAGAACGAAAGCGAAAGCGTAAAGCGAAAGCGTAAAGCGAAAGCGTAAAGCGAAAGCGTAAAGTGAAAGCGTAAAGAGAAAGCTTAAAGCGAAATCGTAAAGCGAAAGCGAAGACATAGAGCAAAGGGCAAAAGCGAAAGCCAAAATTGAAATCCAAGCGCAAGGTTGAAGAGCGAGAGCATAGAGCGAGTAGCGAGATCGCGTAGCGAAAGCGACAGGCGAGAGCGAAGAAATACCGAGTGAGACAAAAAGGAGAGATAATATTGATATCTGCTTGATTTATTTCATCATGAACGAAATTTGTAAATATGTAATTTTCCCAGCGTGGTTATAGAACTATCAGTCTCAAGTAAAATTGCAGAAAAAAGGTAATCTGTCTGCATCTTTTGTGTTAAATGACATTTGATAGAATACACATTGTACTTGTTTTCTGAAGGATACTTGTGGCATAATTTTCAATTACGGGTAACAGCAATTACATGGAACGGCTCCAGATTCGGAACCTCTATGTGCTAGTTTCCCCGAAAATCCTAGATGTCGGTCTTTACATCTCGCGTCTTCAAATTTAACTGGTTTTAAAATTTGTTGCTCATATGGATCGCGATTTTCACATTTCAAACATTCATATATATTTAAGACAATCAGTTAACATTATAGGTGTAAGGTAATCGTAATTTATAACTTATTATGAAGTTTTCCAAAATAACCAGATTCTACTTCGATAATCCTAATTACTAAGTCAACTTTGGTTATATACCATACCATTTACGGTATATGCGTATAAAATTTAAACACACTATAAAGACTGGGGGCAGGAGATCGCTAGACAAAACCTGATTTTACCACCCAATAGACCGAACAGTTACCTTCCTTTAAACCAGCGCGGTATCATGTTTCAATATACGTATTGGTTCTCCAGTAAGGGACTAACAAATGCTTGTAACCTATTATTTGTTTTTTATAGTCAAATTATCCAGATTTACAATGTTCCAGGCTGGATTCTTATACAATAATATTGGTTTGACATGCCAAATGTGAAAAAATTAAATAGCATTCAAAAATTTAATTTGCTTCATCTTATAGAAGAAGATGAATACCTTAAAAGAACGTAAGCCAACCTGCAAGATCTTTCACCTGTCAAGATACAAACCACGAACACTTTATTAGCAGCCTACCTATTTACAATACAAGTCAAATATATATTCCGATTATATTAATTGCTATAGTGGTCAGTCCTTGAATCAATCATCTAAATCACTAGATTAATCAAGTCGTTATGTAACTCGTTATAAAATTTATGTGTTTGTCCTTTGGTGTAAATATGAATGGTTTTTGCTGTTTCAAAATTTTTAGATTTACCAATGTCATTTAGTTTTCCTTATTGTTTATCAACAGGTGTTTCAATAAAATAGGCATTTTTCACAGCTACTTCTAATCACACTATTGATTAGACATTTTTCAAACTTACACGATTTTGGTGAAATTCTGTTACCTAAACGGTAAGAGAAATAAAAAGTTTTTGAATAAAAATAATTAACTCAGGAAAAAGATGCAGCATTAAAATAGGTGACTGATTTTTATACCCAGAAAGGTGTAGTTTACATAAAAATTATGGGCTGGACTCATCAATGTTTCGGCAATAAGACATATTATTCCGTCTATTCTGGAATGACGAAGAAGCCCAAAGGTAGAAGACATATGAGTAAAAATGAAGTACATAATATTCTATTTTTCAGAAGACAACAAGGGAACCCGGGGGGGGACCAACTGTACCAAGCAAAGAGAACACGATAAGAACACACAGCCCCCAAAAAATCTAAGACAACATAAACGCCCACAGCAAATCATAGCAATGAATCAGCCACGAACCACAAACAAGAGAGTTACAGTACTACCAATAAGGTAAAGCAACGGAAACAAACCAAAGCCAAGCTATCCCAAACAAGAACACAGCGATTATGCACAAGCGAAACTGCATTAGCGTGATGACCTGAGTTAATTCTCAGGATGGCAAGGGAGCTGAAAATGTCCTCAGGAATTTTCTGAAGGGCAAATCCAGATCCTGGGCTAGCGCAAAGGATGTGTAATTCTGGGCCACAATGAAATAGTCACAGAGTCTAGAGATCGGGGTCTCTATCTGCCTACATCCCTGCTCTCACTAGCCGACTGAACTGAGTGTAAATTTGCACTACTTCGTAAATTTATGGTTGTAGGTCGGTTAAGAGGAGATGTCACATGGTGATGAGGCTGTATTGGGTTTGGTTTGTTGGTGGTGTGTGTTAGATTACTGTTACTATTATTAATATCCATGTTGTGCGAATTGTAGAGAGCCCAGAGAATTAACTGACCTAACCTCCTCAAAATTGTTGGTGTGTCCCGTTTGCATAATATAATTGGATTTTTTATACGGCCTCATTTTGCTCCAGTTAGTTAGAACTTTTTTGAAGAGACCATGTGAATCTATGGTCGTACAGATCCCCGATCTTTCGACCATATCACATATTTGGGATATGATGGGTAGAAGGCTCGGAACTTTACCCCAGCCCCCACAGCCTTTGGAGATTCTAAGTCACGAAATACAGCTAGCTTAAGGACAGTATTCCTCAAGAAGAAATAGACCACTTTATTGAATCAATGCCAAGACAAACACATTACTAACAAATTAAAAAAAACTTCTTGGTATTTTTTATTCTAACTTTAATCATTTACTATAGGATCTATGTTTTACAAAAACAATATTAAATATAAACATCTTCTTCTGGGTGTTGCGATTTCTTTGTCAGTGAGTATATATTCGATAGTTGACAAATGTGGCGCTTCAGACAATAGCTAATAAGATCCCTTAGAATCTTATTCTTAAGAGAGTCGAAATTGTACTAAATTTACCCAAGTAGAGGAGTATTGTTTTGAAGGCGATCTGAGGTTGAAACCTATTGAAGTTACTTTCCTCCGAGCTCCTGGAATTGAAATTCCCTCGTTTCAAGTATAAATTTAATAAATGAACTCTCACGAGGGGGATCGCTAGCATCGCCAGCTGGATCCGACCTATGTAGCTTAGTGGACAATCGAAACATTATATTTCGTTCTCCTTGTTCTTCGTTGGGTACTTTGTCATACGCGAGGTGGGGGGGGGGAAAGTTTTAGAAAAGATTATTGGAAACTGCCTTTATTTCATTTTGGTTTAGAATCTTCTGGAGATAGCCTGCAATGCACAAAATCGTAGCAAGGACAATAGAGACAGTAACAGGCTATTTCACTTGGTGGGTGATCGTATTTCATTGAAAGCAGCTCCCAACCCAGTGAAATAGCTTCTTGCCTTCTCTATTGCCCTATCTTTCTTTGGTCTTACCACGACATTTGTGCACTGTAAGCTATCTCCAGAGGGTACAAGCTCTAAGTATCGAAAAAAACGCATCGTATTCGTAAAAGTATCGATACTTAATAGTATCCAGTACTTTTCTGAGAACCTAATGCCTACATAACTAGACATCATGACTCAATGTCAGTCGGTAACGGCAGTTCAGCTTTAGTACCAACATTATTCCGATTCGTTTTTTTGCTGATTCTTATGCAAAAATGTCTCCTAAAAAACAATTCGAAGGATGCTTGTCGGTAACCTGGTCGAGAAAATGAATATATTTTTTATTACACATAAAAAATCAACACTTTTGCGTCGAAAACTGCTTTTTTGGGTCATTCTGAACAACAAAGGTCTCTTGTGATTTTTCGTGTTCGTTTTTGAGTTATAACCGAGTTAATTAGTTGGAAAAAAACAAAAAGGACCATTTTCAAACCTCTATAACCCGGATTTAAATTAGCATTATTGAACCCACAAAAGAAAAATGACAGTTAACAGTCCTCTACAACATCCTGGGATTATTTCATGGCAAAGCATTTGTTTTTAAATGTTTATAACATCGATACTAGTGATGTTACGTCTCTCTTGCAATTGAAATTAAAAGAATAAATTAATTAACAATACATTATTGAGTACCACAATATGAATTTATTTTATTGACAAATATCAAAGTGATATCAACTACTTTCGTTTCGAGTCTCGTATCGTAAACATCGTCAGCAAATCGACGTGCCATCCAAGACAAGCGATAAAGCTGCAAAGAAAACCGGAAAAGTTCAAAAGATCATTCCAAAGCCTGACAAAAAAAAGGAAGAAAATCTATGCCATTTACATTTACAAGTATTGAAACAAGTAAATCCCGATACCGGTATTTCCAGCAAGCCCATGAGCATCATTTACAGTTTGGTCAACAACATTTTCGAAAGTATTGCTGCTGAAGCTTCCAGACTGGCACACTGCAATAAACGTTCCACTATTTCAAGCAGGGAAATTCAAACTGCTGTTCGTCTATTGTTGCCCGGTGCACTCGCCAAGCACGCAGTCAGCTAAGGAACCAAAGTTGGTACCAAATATACCAGCACCAAATAAATAGACAATTTTCGCATTAATATTATACTTGATTTTCGATTTCGATGGATTGCAGAGTAGAAAGTGTGGCAAGTAAAATAGTCTCTTGCCCTCTCTATTGTCCTCTGTTTCTAGTCTTTTCACAGTATACATATGTAATGGTATGATAATGTTAAAAAATGTAAAAAATCGAATGCAAAGTATTGAGTAAAAATGTATCGGTATCGAAAAAAAGTTCTCGATACCACTAAGTATCGATACTTTTTTCGTGTCCCTGGTCATGAAATCAGTTTTGTTTGTTATATAAATGGCAATTTGAAGAAGCGAGATGTAAAGACAGACATCTAGGAAACAATATATATATATATATATATATATATATATATATATATATATATATATATTTAAGTTTTCGCGGGCACTAAATGTTTTAGGTGGTTTCCGGGAATTCATCCGCGTAGTTGATAACTGATCCCTGCCGGGATCGATGGTAAAATGAGGACGTTTCGGCAGAGTCACATCTGCCCTCTTCAGGTCGGTTCGCATAATTCTCGTAGCCTTCTGCTTTCGCTTCTAGTTACTCAAGTAACTAGAAGCGAAAGCAGAAGGCTTTTTTATATAAAATAAAAAACAAAGGAGCTAGAGGGATTTGACTAAATATACAGAATTTCGTTTTTTCAAAATGTCTAGTAAGCCATGACTTTTCACAAAAATCCGAAAGTGTCATTAAATTGTGCCAGTAAAACTGCAAATCTTTCCCAATTTAACCATTGTTCTATCTCCGCTAGTTTCCGAGATCCCCATACTGATGATACAAAAGAATGATACCTCGAAGAAAGTATATAAATGGAAAATTCAAAATTCCAAAGCGCTTTTACAAGTGTTTCTGGAATAGGGACATTATTGTAGAATGACACAACATCGAAGCTAACTAGGAAACCGTTTTCTGAAATTTTTAAATACGTTAGGCTTTTGTACAAATGGAAAATAATTAACCTTTAACTGCTCAGTACCTAAAAACATGTTTTCTGCAGTTTGAATTTATATTTCTTCACATTATTCTCAACAGCTTTAGATTCTCAAGGAAATTTCTCGATTTCAATAATCCGTCAATGTTATCGAGTCAAAGTAAACTTAAACAAATTATGCAAATTCTTCGTTCAACTGAGATAATTAGTTGAATAATTTTCGCGAATAAGTAATTATTTATTTAAATATCCTCAATTAGTTGACATTCGTAGCTAATAAATTCCTTATCGGTAGAGAACACTTTTTAAAACGGATTCATTAAACACAAATTTTTTATTGGTGTAAATCTCCATTATAAATTACAAGAAACAGGAAAAGTGCATATTGACAGATAACTCGTCGTGTTGCTAATTCAAGAGGATTTATTAATGTGTTAGCACTTCCGTTTGAATAAACAATTTTATAGTTGCTGCTGTTTATGAGTGTGAAGAAAACAGGAAAGATAGGTACTACAAAAAATTATATGAAAAACAACCGAGGTGTTTGTTATTCGAGTGGAAACTTAACTGTATAGGGAAATTTAGTTTTTGTTGTGCTACATGTTGCGGTATCAAATTTTTCTCTGAAACCATGATGTTTGGTTGGAAGTATTAAATTTTTTGATAATGTCTATTGTTTTCGCTATAGACTACGATTTATTCCACACATTATGTACACATTGTATAGATCAAATGAGTAATAATATCACTGACAAAGAAATCGCAACACCCAAAAGAAGATGTCTAAATTTAATATTTTTTTGGTAAAGCATATATGTAAAGAGCTAGGAGTAAATGATTAAAATTTGAATAAAAAACACCAAGGAAATTTTTGTTTTAATTTATTTTTATTAATTTGTTAATAATGTGTTTGTCCACCTCGGTTATCTATATACTCCCCAACACGTCTTGGCATTGATTCAAAAGGTGGTCTTTTTCTTCTTGAAGAGTACTATGCCAAGCTACCTGCATTTCATGTCTTAGAACCTCCAAAGTCCGTGGGGACTGGGATAAAGGACAAGGCACCTTTCTTATCCAAAAATGGACTTCCATCAAATTGTTTGAAATTTTGGTAGAACAAACTGATCTTCATAGTGAATGTTCAAAATTAACTTTCTTGCTAGTTATTACGTCTGCTTCTTCGATAAATTATTAACATGTCAGGCCTTTCTCTAATTGTGACAAATTAATATTGTCACACTGTTTTTGATCTTTGAACTTAAAATTCACAACCGATTTTATATGTTTTTCCAATAGATCTTTTAAAATGAAAACCAAATCACGAAGTCAAATATCAAACAAATCACTTTTACTTACTTATTAATTTTCTCACAAGAACGATATTGCAAAAAACAATCAAAATGGTCAGCTGTCTTTAAAGTGAAAAAGTACTGAATTATAACAGAATATTTAGAGTTTAAATAATTGTTTTCTTTGTTTTGCAGTTTCAAATTCGTTTAAAAGATAACTTGAACATCTGGAATTATAATAAAACACAGTAATTGACATAAAGATTTTAATTTATTTATAGCTAAATATAAAATTGGCAAAATTATATTGAATATTGATATCCAACAAACCACACCGTATATAAATGAACAATATAACGTACGCCATGGATACATGTTACAATATATTACATTTCAAATTTGCAGAGTGCATTTTTTTTCGTATAATAGTTAAAACAATACATAACAACCCAAACTGCAGTCAAATCTTGAAGGAAAATATATGCATGATATTATATATGTTTTATTTCCGGTTATTGGAGAAATTATGATTTGTACATTATTGGACATACATATTTCACAAAACAATTGCTATAAGTTTTGGTGGATTATAGGGTATTTAAAAAATACGTTACATGTGATTTTGGAAAAAAAATTATTACAACGTTGAAAACATAAGAATATGTTATTGCACAATTAATATCTTGTTAAAGGAATAATTTCTTGAATATGCTTCATATAATATAAAGTATGAGCCATAAATATAGCTAGAGAAGGCATATATTGTTTCTTCCTATTAATGAGTCACCCTGTACGATACCCTGTAGTTTTACATTCTCTCCGTCAACTTTGTATGTTATAACATTGTTACGTTAACAAATATTCAGTGTTCAACTGAGCAGAACATTGTTAAAATTTTATGACTAGTTTTCGAGATATAGGGTGTTAAACATGGGAAATGTCTCCTTTTTCTTATCAGATTTCTCATAACAGACATTATTTGACTAAAATATTGAATAAAACAATTAACATTAATTATCTTTGATTACAGAGTGTTTCCAATATATGTTACATGTTTTTTCAGAAAACTCATTTTCTTATTACAACGATGAATACATAAGATGTAATCGCACAATTAATAAGAAATGAGTTCTTGGGCGTGTTCACATATTATACAGTGTATGTCGTAAATATAGCTATAGTGGGCATATACCATTTTTTACCATTAATGAGTAACCCTGTATAAACTACAGTACTTTAATTTGTACAATTTTGGCAAAGCTGTAGAATTTTGTGTGGTGAGTCGTAGATTTGTATAATTTAATATAAAAATTCCAGGACGCATGGTTTATACAGGGTTACTTATTAATGAGCAATTAGATCTTCTTATGTATTCAACGTTATAAAAAAATGCGTTTTCTAAACAAAACATATTACATATATGGGAAACAATGGTTCGTTCAGGGTGACTCATTAATTGGAAAAAATAATATATGTCTTCTCTAGCTCTGTTTATGGCTCATGCTGTATATTATATGCAGCACATCCAAGAAATTATTACTTTAACGAGATATTAATTGTGCAATAACATCTTCTTATGTTTTCAACGTTGTAATAAAGAAAAGATGTTCTCGAAAATCACATGTTACGTATTTTTTAAATACCCTGTAATCCACCAAATATTTATGTCCAATAATGTACAAATCACAATTTCTCCAATAACCGGAAATAAAGCACGTCTATCATTGGAAATCTGATATCAAAAATGCGGCATTTTCGATGTTTAACACTCTGTATCTCGAAAACTAGTCATAGAATCTCTTTGAGACCATGAACTGTTTTTGTCAGAACGTCAACTTCTACAACATACCAAAATTTCAAACAATTTGACGGGAGTCCATTTTTCCATAAGAAAGGTGCCTGGTCCTTTCCGAGCCTTCTATCCATCATATCGCAAACATATTCTATGGGCGAAAGCTCTGGGGATGTGATTGGTCATGCATAGCAATAGTTTCACATAGATCTCTTCAAAAAAGTTTAAACTAACTCGAACAACATGAAGACGGGCATTATCTTATTGAAATATGCGATCCATGAGCCGACTAAGATAAGGGAGTACGTACGGCTTCACTACTTCCTGAAGATAACATTGCGCTGTCATGTTGCCTCGAACAGAGACTAAAGGTGCCCTAATTCCAGTGCAGTAGCACTCCATACCATACTGCCTACTTTTCGTTCAACATCAAACTGAGGTTGACGACTTTCGCCTGGACCTCGTCTAACGCTTCTTCTGCCTTATGCCCACCCAAGCAGAATCAAGATTCATCAGAGAAGACGACCTGATGCCATTCCACATTCCAATGCTGTCGTTCTCTGCACCACTGTAGTCGTTGCCGTCGAGGCTCAGCAGTCAGAGCTAGTAAAAGATGGGGTCGATAATACTGCCGTTCAAAAGATCTTGTAGGGCGGTAAACTGTTCGGGCACTTACAAGATGGCCTTGATCTCCTAACCACTCATCAGCCAAATTTCGAGTTGTCGAAATTCGGTCCCTAAAAGCCATAAGTCTTAGACGTCGATCTTGAACTTCGTTTGTGCCCGTTCGAAGTCCGGTGCCTACTTTGGATGTTATCCAAGCTAATATATTTTAATTATTTCCTACTTACCATAGTATTTATGTTTTACCAAAACAATAGAAAATTCAAACATCTACTTCTGGGTGTTGCGATTTCTCTGTCAGTGAGTATAACATAACTAGAGTAAATTAGTGTGAATAAAGTCAAAAATATTGCAAATAGTGTAAATTATGCCAAATGCTGTAAGAAATGAAACTGCTCTATGTTTGAAAATAAAAAAAATATATACTTTACTTTTCGACAAAGTATAGAATACACATAGTTATCAAGAAATAGTATTAAAAACTCCAGATTTCAAAAACAAGGATTTATTGTTGAAAATACCTGGTCAATTTAATTTATAAACAGGACACAGTTTAATATGTTAAACTCAAGTAATCTATATATAAATAGGCAAAGACAAAAAGATTAGGTACCATTTTCTCCTCTGTCTGTCAACCGATTTTCTTCATTTTTGTTTTGTTTAGTAGCTACTGACGACCTTCAGTGCAGAATGCTAATATTAATTTATAATATTGGTTCATTCATTAAATAAAATATAATAAAAATTCATTATTTACGTCCATAATGTCAACGCCAAACAACTGAATGTGCCGCCGCCGTCAGACTCAAAGCATTGAGTAATTATATATAAAGGGACCAATGTTGTTATATACTTAGAACATGTACTTCTGGAAGTGGCATGCAAGTGTTGTTATTGTTTAGTGGTAAAGTAATCGTTGTATATTATAATTATACAGGGCGATTTCAGATATGTTAGAAATCATTTTTTTCGTGGGTGGCACATAAGCAGTTGCTTATATAGGGTGTTTAAAATATAGAGTGCAATTATAACTAATAACATAATTATATAGGGAAGCCCATTAGCGGTTGAATTTACAGGGTTCTTGGAATAGAAGGTGCAGTAGAATTACAGTTATACAGGGTGGTACAAAAATATTTTACAAAGATGCATATACAGGGTGGCGGAAATGGAAATGCAACATTTCGTAACCCATAAGCAGTTGTATATATAGGGAAGATGAAATATTGGGTGAGAAGAATTATAGATATACAGGATGATGATAAAAAATGTTAGAAAAGGAAATGATTTATAGAGTAGCCCAAGAAGAGTTCCATATACATGATGATTGAAATATAGGTCGGAGTAGAATTATAGTTACAGAAGATAGTTAAAAATTTCATAAACAAAAAGAGTGAATACGGTAGCTCATACGCACTGTCATATACAGAATGATATACCGGGTGGTTCAAAAAGTTAAAAAATATTATGCGTGGTCCATGAGCAGTTGCATATACAGGTTGGTGGAAATATATAATGAGATGGAATTATTATAATGAGGATTTTAATAAATGTTAGAGAATTGAGTGCAATTATAGTTATACAGGGAGGTTAGAAAAAATAAATATGTAGGGTAGTCCATTAGCGGAAAAAAAACTTGAATATCGTTACTTATTTGTAGAAGCGAAATGTAAGACCGACATCTAGTATTTTCGAGGAAACTTCACACAGAGGTTTCGAATCTGGATCCGTTCCGTGTAATTGCTGTTCTCCCTAAAGTCCTAGGATAGAATGTCTCGATAAAATTTTCAGGTTACTTAACCTGCCAGAGATATTGACACAATTGGTCGAATTTCGACCACTGGGCGACAGCTAGTGATAATAATTAAGCTTAATTTTGAAAAGGATTTTCAATAATTATACAGTGTGGAACAGCCAAATGGAATAAATTCGATAACGAATAAAGAAGAGCGTGTTGGGAAAAACGGGTGTGCCCGTCGATTAGCATTTTTAAATGCGCATTTTTGCAATAAAAAAAATATATACCAACTTTTCGTATTTTAAACACACTGTACATATGTCTCGCAGCATGGGAAGGTAGCGATGGTCTATGCGACAGTTTGCAACAAGTTTAAGAACTGACCATATTGGCTCCGGTATTGTCTTTTTTTTCAATCAAGGATATGTATAATTTCCATTCGGTTACCCCTACACACATGTTTATTTGCAGTTACAGTTAAATTAAAAACTAAATTACACATTAAGATTAATATTTGAATTGTAAGAAAATAATGATAATTATTTTAAGTCTCCTAAAATTTATATCCATTACTGAAAATGAGACAAAGAAAGGAAAAACAGAGAGATAATGACAGTTGTATATTTCGTAAGAGGTTTTCATTTGAAAATGAGTGCCGCTCTTTTTTAACCGACTTCCAAAAAGGAAGCGATTATTCAAAAACGGCTTGGGCAATTTTGATAATTTAAACTACATTACATTAAGGAACATTACAGAAAGGTCTCATATAATTGTCTATAACATGAGATTTGCGGTTTTCTAGAAAATCAGAAAAAAAGTAAATAAGATTTCAGCGATTTTCAATGAATCTTCACTGTTTTCTCTAAAACTGCTCACGCAATTTGAATATTATAAATTGAATTATACAAAGATATGTTCCAGTTAGATTCCGTACATTTTTCTATAACGTAAAACATACCATTTTTCTGAAAATCGGAAAATTATATGCACAAAAACTGTAAAAAATCATGGTAAATGTCAAATTTTCATCATAAATATCTAGTTTAAATGTCAAGATATGCCATGAAAGTATGTCATACAGGGTGTTTGTGATGATTTTCATTTTGATCCTATTGGAGTCAGTTTATTTTAGAGACGAAGTTAAGTTACAGTCGCGTGAAATTGCAGAAAATATTCCATTAGTTTATTAAAACGAAAATTTGTTATTTCGTAGATCTCTTCTGTGTGGAATAGAGTTGAAGGTGTGTGCGTGCGTGCGTGCATATTATATTAGGTGGTATATAAGCAGTTGTATACAATGATGGTTGAAATATAAGTTGGAATTGAATTAGTTATACAGGGTGGTTCTAAAAATATTGTAATGGGTGGCACATATGTAGTTGTATATACAAGGTGGTTGAAATAAGAGTGGACCAAAACTATAGTTATACAGAGTGGATTTTGCGTTATAGGACGGAGAATAATCACAGTTATACTCAAGGCTTTAAAAATTGTCAGAAACAGTTGAATATCAAGATGGTTGAAATATAAGGTGGAGTATAATTGCAGTTATACAGGGCGGTTTAAAAAAGTTGTATAGTTTGGAACATATGAAGTTGCTTAGACAAGGTCTATGAAGTAAGGGTGGGTTAAAATTATTGTTATTCAGGGTGTATCAAAAATTTGTTATATAAACATAAGCAGTTAGGATATTTGAATTATAGAACGTAGGACGGGGTATAATTATAGACAGGGGTTAAAAATGTTTAGAAGCAGTTGCATATACCGGGTGGTTGAAATAAATGGTAGAGTAAAATTATAGTCATAAAATGTGGTTCAAAAAGGTGAATTTTGTTATATAGGGTAGACCGTGAGCAGTTGCATACATGGATTACTAGACATATGGGGCGAAGTAAAATCATTGGTATACAGGAATAATTTAAACAATAGAAAAATAGAAAGAAGATTTTTATACAGGGTGGTTTTAAAGATATTAGGACCGTTGTAATATTGTGTTGAGGTGAATTATAGTTGTACAGGGTGATTCAGATAACGATAGACCAAATAAGTTATATATGGGTGACCAGTACACAGAAGCATATACAGTGTAGATGGAATATAGAATGAATTAGAGTTACATTTATAGAAAGTGGTCCAAATAATAAAACAAATAAAATGTTAAAATATATTTGGAAAATATAGACAAAAAATAAAAATCAGGGATGAGAAAAAAAAGAGAGAGAGAGAGAGAGAGAGAGAGATAAGAATACGCTTAAATTTTCAATTGAAATGTAACTTAAATCAGATAAAAAAGAAGATATGCCTGAAAATAGTGATTATTTTCACACGGTTTCTAAACGGTTTTTTAAGTCAGCTGAAGTCAGTTCTTTTTTAAATATAAATTATTATTTCCTAGATTCCATTGGTAAAGGATCTCCCTCGTAAAATATAGATACATGATTCAACAGATTCTTGATGTTAACGAAAATAAATTCGTTGCTGTGTACGAGGTATTACAACTCCAGTAAGAGACCACAACGATGTTTTGTAATGGACAATTAGCCATCACGTCATACCTATAAACAAATGTGTTATTTTGTTTCGAAATAAAACGATAACAAAAATTTTGGCATTGTTCAGCATCACAGCCACAGGAACAGGTGTTGATTTTAAATCTGTTCTGAAATAATATGACGCACCTGGTGTATTCCCGGAGCAGATTTAGATAGCAGTTCATGGCCCTATGCCACAAATAAGTATTTTTAGATATGGAATAGTTTCAAAGTATGTACATTATGCTGTTTATGTGGTAGATGCAGGTTATGCCAAAAACGTTGGCCCACAAACACTTTTATATATATATATATATATATATATATATATATATATATATATAGTGTGGTCCTAAACTAACGTATAAATTCATTTTCTATGTATTTAGGAATGTAAATGAAAAATTCTGAAACGGCTCTACTTTTATATATTTTATATTCATTTCAAAACCAGCCACACAAAATAACTTTTAAAATATCTTTAAATGAAAAAGAAAAAAAAACGTGAATTTTTATTTACAGGGGGACTCATTTTACACGTATCGGTCACTCTGCACTTTCAACCCCTAAGCGGGAGTGAATATCACTTCTACAAGTTTAAATACAAAAGGGTATCATGTAATACCTCTTTTTAAAGGTCTCTTTTTGCCAATCTTTTGACACATTCGCTGGTGATTGATAAAGTGAAAAATCCACATTTCAAAAACGTAAGGTCGCTGTAACCTTTGAATCACAATCCCGAGCTTGGATGGCTGGTTAAAATTTTTAGCTGATCACTTCCAGATTAAATGTAGACGCATAATTCTATTCATTGACAACTGCCCCTATCAACCTAAAGGTGAAAAAACCAATCAAAATTGTTTCAAGAAAGCAGGTTTCATAAATAACGGGGTGGTATCGTGTTGTAAGCAGAAGAAGAAGAAGAAGAAGCCGATATACTAAAGGGTTTCTCTGGATATTCTTCCATTGATGACAGTGTGGCACCGTACGAAATTCAATCAATTGAAGATTTTATTGAAAATGTTAATAACACAGATAAAGAGGGCCTGATTTTGTCAAACGCCCAGGCATTAACAGCAGTTAATGATTTACGCTACAATAAATGCATAAAACTCGGCATATACCCTAAGCTTTGGAAGATCGCCCAAACAGTTCTTGTGTTTAAATCTGGTGACAAAAACCATGTACAGAATTACCGGCCTATTTCCTTGCTCAGTCACTTGGGTAAAATTTTCGAATTTTTGATTCTAGAACAACTGTTCTTCAAAGTAAGGTGTTCTCTCGACCTAAATCAGCACGGATTTTTTAAGAGGCGCTCCGTCGTAACCAATTTGGTTCCGTCTGTGCAAGAGTTAACTATAGCAATGGAAAACAACTTAGAGAGTTATGATGTGTACACCGGTTTTTCCAAGGCTTTTGATAAAGTTCACCACCCTACTCTCTTAATTAAGCTTGGGAATTTCGGTGTTCATGGGGGACTCTTTCTGCTCCTAAAAAGCTACTTAGAAGATATATCACAGTATGTGTGCCGCAGGGGTCACATCTTGGTCCCTTATTGTTCAGCATTTTTTTAAAATGATATCGGTTCATGCTTCTGTAACACCGAGCATTTATTTAAGCGGGCGACCTAAAATTTTTCAGAACTATCAGGGACACTTCTGTTTATGTAAAGTTGCAAAATGACTTACCAGATTCTCTGATTACTGTACAAGAAACAGAATTTTTGTTAATGGTGATAAATGTCATTCCATCGTGTTCACTAGGGTGTCAAATTGAAGTATGTAGATCACGTTAGGGATCTGAGGGTTTTATTAGATTCTAAAAAATGTTCGATTTCTTATTACGAATAACCAAAGGTTTCAAAAATGCCAGATCGCTAACCACCCTATACTACAGTCTCGTTAGATCGATATTAGAATATTCTTCGACAGTTTGGAATCTCTTTTATCATAAATATATTGTCAGAATAGAAAACGTCAAACAAATTATAAATGCTGTAAATTATTATTTTAACAGGGAAAGACATTTTCATCCATACACTGAAAATTTAAAATTTTATAATATGGTATCTCTAGTATTCAGGAGGAAATGTTCTGACATATTTTTCGTATATAAGATAATTAATAATCTCCTTGATTCCGAATATTTAAGAAATCATTTTTTAATCAATGCCTTACACCCTCAGAAATAGAGAAATATTTGCAATTGAACGCTCTAACTCCAGTTATTATTTTAACTCGCCGCTGCCACGGTGTTACCTATCGTACAATATGATCGATGAATAAATAATAGTACCAGTTATGACATTTTCTCCTGAAGAATTTGTACCTTACATTTTTCTTTTTTTCCCTTTTGTAATTTGTACTTGCTTAATCTCATGTTACAATTATTGTTAACTTGTGCCACCCTGTAATAGGGCAGCTGCGACTGTCTGTAGGGTGGCCCTACTCTTTAAATAAATAAATAAAATGTAAAACATATATTTCTGAAAATCGGAAAAATATATGCAAAAAAACTGTAAACAGCATGGCAAATGTCAAATTATCATCTTAAATATCTAGTTTAAATGCCATGAAATTATATCGTACATGGTGTTTGTAATGGTTTTCATTCTGATTCATTTGAAGTATTTTTTTAGAGACGAAGTTAATTAAGTGGTTTATAGTCGCGTGAAATGCTAGAAAATATTCCATTAGTTTATTGAAACGAAAATTTGTTCTGCCGCCTATCTCTTTTGTATGGCATACGGTTGTAGGTATGTGTGTGTGCGTGAATGTGATATTAGGTGGTACATAAGCAGTTGCATAGAAGGATGGTGAAAATATAAGTTGGAATTGAATTAGTTAAACAGGGTGGTTGAAATAAAAGCGGAACAAAACTATAGTTATACAAAGTGGATATTTGCGTCATAGGCTTCAAAAAATGTTAGAAGCAGTTAAATATATAGGATGATTGAAATATAAAATGGAGTAGAATTACAGTTATAGGGCGATTAAAAAAGTTATATAGTGTGAAACATAAGTAGTTGCTTATACAAGGTGTTTGAAGTAAGGGTGGAGTAAAATTATTGTTATTCAGGGTGTATCAAAAATTTGTTATGTAAGCATAATATTTTGAATTATAGGACGGGGTATAATATAATTATAGACTTGGGTTCAAAAAAAATTAGAAGCAGTTGCATATATCGAGTGGTTAAAATAAATGGTAGAGTAAAATTATAGTCATAAAATGTGGTTAAAAAATGTGGATTTTGTTATATAGGGCAGACAATAAGCAGTTGCATAAATGGAATCATAGGTATACAGGAATAATGTAAACTATAGAAAAATAGAGATAGTCAACAGTATGTTCTTTTTTAAATATAAATTATTGTTAGCTTTTTTTTTAGATTTTAAAATTATTATTATTTTATTTGGATGTCAAATATCCAGCACAGCACGGACGCACGTTTTTTAGAGCACTCTGTATAAAATGTCTCAACGAACTCTTCAATTCTGTTCGCACTCAGGCGAGTAACCACCTCAAAAAAATCTTGAGTGAGGTATAAAACACTTTTTTACAGAAAAGCAGTGTTTTAAAATACTTTAATCGCTATAAAACAAACATCCTCAATTATTATTTTTTTAAATAATAAATTCCGAACGCTTTATACGAAAACATTATTCAATAGTCTCGGAAATTGCATCATTACCGTTTAAAACGTTATGTTTACATTAAATATCAGAAGAAGAATTTTTTCGAAATAAATTAGTAACGAAACTGGAACAATATAACAATTACGTTATCATCGCCTTCTACGATTCTCAAATTGTTTTGTTCCTGTTTCAATATTTGTTTCACGAATACTTCAACTTCTCAGGCACACTGTATGTTTAGAATTTCACATTCACTAATTAAGTTGTCCAATTTAGATATCGGCTTGCTAGTTTAATAATAGCCAAGAGATAACAATGAAATATTAAGGTCGGGTTGAAGAATAACAGTCCATTTAAAGTAATTAGTGTGACAATAAATGTTTGATTAAAAACTTGCAGTTTTTTTTCGATAAAGGAATTGTGATTTTGATAAGGTTGCAAGTAAGATGTGTTAATCAGTCCATATGGCGCCACATTCTTGACACAAACGATGTTTTGTTCAATAAGTTTTCAGAAATTGAAAATTAAATAAAAAATATAATACTATATGTATTATATATTTTTTAGTTTTTTGAATGCTTCCTTACTTGTGGACTTATAAGCATTGATGTCCGGTATGTACATGATAAATAATGGGATTTTGAAAATGTACATTTGTGTCTGTATTCAAATGCTCGTTCGCATTGAAGAGATTTTTAAAATTACTATTTACCTAGTCTTGCGACTCCTCGATTTTTTTTATTAACCGACTTCCAAAAAGGAGGAGGTTATCAATTCTTCGCGTATTTTTTCGCTTTTTTTGTATGTATGTTACCTGATTTCTTCTTCTGTGGGACACCGTTTTGAATGAATATGGTCTTGTTTAATAGAGTATATATCCGGATTGGTGAAAATTCAAATTTTGGAAAAGAATTCTATTGGTAAAGTGATAAAATTTGTGAATGAACACATTCGTGCATGGAAATCGACCAATATCCCTAATATTTTAGTCGATTTTTCGATAACTCCTTATGGATGTGTATAGTTTTTTAACGTTTAATCTATTAAGGAAGATCCCTAGGTGATCTCATATACTTTTCTGCGACGTGCAACTTGCCTATTTGCAGAAAATCGCAGAAGATTCCAAAATTCTTATGAAAAATTTCATCGAAATGACATAACGGACATCCTCATAAATATTTTAATTCCAACGTAATAGGGCGGTAATTTTAGGCACTGGAAGTTTTAATTGCGAATTTGAAAATTTTCTATGTACATCTCAAGCATATAGGTAGTAAAGCATAGTATTTTCGGCTCCTTAAATCAATGAGTACCAAGCTCATTTTGTTTGTATACTAGGCAAATACCTATTTAAATGCAAATTTTTCCATTTTGCGAAGACGGTGCTTTTGGTTGTCACATTCTCTCGGTCTAATAGAAAATTCAGTGACAACACATGTCAAACTTTAAACTGCTATTTGGTACGTTTATAGACAGGGTGTTTAGTTATAGCAAACAAAATCACAAAGTAAAGTGATAGAAGGAGTTGCATTTATATGAAGATTGAAATATAGGACGGACTAGAATGATAGTGGTCCGTAGGCAGCCGTATATACAGGATGTTTGGAATATAGGGTGGACTGGACGTTTGGTGGTATAAAAATTTTGGGAAAATGTGAAATTAAAATTATATAGAGTGATTAAAAAACTGTTATATGATGTGGACATAAGCAAATCATATACAGGATGGTTGAAATATATGCTGCAGTTGAATTATATTTATACAGTGTGATTAAAAAAATAATTCTTTTATAGCCCATAAGAAGTTTCATAAAGTGTGGAGAGGAATTAATGTTACCCACGACGATAATATAAAATGTAAAAAATGAACTAATTTATGGGCTAGCCCACAAGGAGTTATATACTATGGTTGAAATATAGGACGGATTTGACTCCATAAATATGGGATGGTTGGTACATAGGTTGGAGTGGAATTATCAATAGTTATACAGGGTTGTCAAAAAAAGTTGAAAAAAGGTTACATGGCGTAGTCCATAAGGCATAAATATATTTTGGGCTTATTAAGTCAACGCGTACTAGTACATTTTGTTCGTAAAGATTTACCTGTCAATTTAAATGAGAGAGTCTAATTGTGTAATGTTGACGCTTTCGATGTTACCTGGTTCTATCTATTAAGGTTATACATACAAAATCAAAAATAAAGAATTAAAACTACCTGAGTTCAAAAATACTAAAAAGTTGAAAATAAAACAGTTTTAAAAAATATATAACCGACTTCAACCTAAAGCTAAAAATAATTATAACAAAATACAACTCTAGCAAATAAATAACACATTCAATGTTGTTAGGTATCTACCCAGGAAGTAAAAAATGTAAACATTAAAAGGTGCTCACGCTGTACAAATTAATTACCTACCAATCTAGTATATTTTTGAAGTTGGTGCCAAGCAACAATCAAGTTTGATGAATTAGTAGATAAGTACGCAATGAAGGATTTTAGATTTGCTTGGCACCGGCTTCAAAATATACTAGATTGGTAGGTAATTAATTGGTACAGAATGAGCACCATTTAATGTTTACATTTTTTACTTCCTGGGTAGGTACCTAACAACATTGAATGTGTTATTTATTTGCTAGAGTTGTATTTTGTTATAATTATTTTTAGTTTTATAGTTATATATAGGTAGAAGTCGGTTATATATTTTTTAAAAATGTTTTATCTGGAATACTTTCTGTTGGTAGTGAGTCGCTTCTGAAATCATTTCGACCATTTGCAGAGAACTTGTCAGCCGACTGAATATTCAGTATAACTGGTTTATTGTCTTGTGAGTTCGATTGTTTAGTCAATTTTCCATCGCTGTAGACATCTATCCGTCAGTCACGTTTGCCTATTTCATTTTTAGGTCATTCTTATATCTGTCTGGAAATTTGTCAGCAGATCTGTAAATTGCTCCCTTTTTAGCCTTAAGTTCTAGCTCTATATTGTTACGGTTAGCCTCTGCAAAATCACGTCTCAATCTTAGTTTCTGTTTTCTGTTATCAGGTATTGCTTCAAGTATTTCAGCTACGCGATCTATAATTCCATTGGCATTACGATCCACAAGATACATAGGTTTGAATTCCCTTTTTTCTTCCTTTTTAATGCCATTTAATCCAATGTCATATTTTCCAAATTTCTGAGCTGGATACCTGATCAATTCAAAGTCACTTTTATGTCTTTGGACAATTGAAAACCATTTATTTAGTTCGTCGGGTGATCCAGAAGCTGGATGACAATTCTCTAGAATATCTTCATCTGATAAAAGGACGCTATAAAAAGCTATTAACTAGACTACTTCTTTGAGAAATGACCGGATCATAAACCTATGTTTCAAAAATTTAGTAATTGTTTGGTGTTCTCTTTGGCTTTTCCAATCGGGTATTCTTTATTGATGCTTGATTACCGATTTTTTAAATAAAGAATATATTAGATCCATGTCAACATGGTTTCTTTCGAGGTATTCTGTTGTTACTATCTTGGTTCCATATGTACACGATATACACAAGGCAATGGATAATCATTGTCAAATGGATGTTGTATATACTGATTTCTCCAAGGCGTTTGATAAAGTGCATCATGCTACTTTGATGCGGAAGCTTGGGGATTTCGGTGTGCAAGGCAGCCATCTTTCATTAAATCATACTTACAAGGTAGGGTACAATGCATGCAGGTCGGGAATGTACAATCAAATTCATTAAACGTTTGGAATTTACAGCAATTTTCTTTAAACTGTGGTGTTATTTCCCAAGAAGCACTTAGACACTTCAAATTCATTAAAGTTACGTCTGGTGTTGCCCAAGGGACCTACCTCAGACTACTACTTTTCTCCATTTTCATTATGATATAGGATAGGCCAATGTTTTAAGTACTCTAAATATAGACTATATGCTGATGATCTTAAGGGTTTCATACTATAGTAAGTGTAGATGATTGCCATAACTTGCAAGTTGAATTAACTAGACTTGAACATTACTGTGTATGTAATAAATTGGCATAAAATCTGGAAAAATGTAAACATATCACATTCTCAAGATTAAGACATAATATTCCTTTTGACTACACACTTGGCACTGGTATTTTAGAGCATATAACAAACATCTAGTTTCCCCGAAAATCCTAGATGTCGGTCTTTACATCTCGCGTCTTCAAATCAAGGCCCTGGTATAATATTAGAATACAAACTTTTATCTGATTTTGAATATCTTAGGGAATGAAATATCTTAGTGAATAAAATATCTTAAGGGATAGCGTAGGGAAAACATTGTAACAGCGTAGGGAAAAGTATATGAAACATGTAAAACAAATAGGGAAATAGTATAAAAATATGGACTAGGAGTAAGAAATTTGTAAAAATTTAACTCTGACAATAAAGACATGAAACTGAAAAAAAAAGATCTGATTTGCATGTTGAGAATATTGTTAACAAGACCTATCGCAACCTAGGATTTATTTTAAGAATCACTAAAGATTTCGCGTCTGAAGAAATTCTTATTTTTCTTTATAACGCTCAATACGTAAAATACGTGGAAAGGATAGAAATAATACAAATTAAATACTCTAATAATTTAAATTATTGGCTTCACAGAGAATTTTCTTATAACACATATGAATGTAATTTGCCAAAATACAAATTGTCTAAACTTTCCACTCGTCGTGATATATTTTATGTAATTTTTCTATATAAATTAGTTGCAAATAAAATAGACTGTCTTGATATCATAAATAACTTAAATTTTAACTGTGGCACTACCCATACCTTAAGAACTAAATATTTGAAGACGCGAAATGTAAAGACCGACATCTAGGATTTTCGGGGAAACTAGCACATAGAGGTTCCGAATCTGTAGTCGTTTTATGTAATTACTGTTACCCGTAATTCCTAGCTTAGAATGTCACGATGAAATTTTCAGGTTAACTTCACCTGTCAGAAATATTGAATACTCTCTTCGAGGAGACACTCTTTTGTACGCAAGACAATATTGCAATATACCTCGTGGGTTCAATTTAAAAATTATAAAACTAATATTTACTTTCACTTTTCTAGAACTTTATTTACATTCAAACATCTGATTCACATACAATAACAATCCCATATAAGCTAGTCGACGCGGTATCACTCTGCCCGGCGATCGTGACGTGCTTCTTTTATAATCCCCGTCGAATTCTCCAGTATAAATCATCATCGCTCCTTCCGCTGCCGAGTCTTTTCGAGAATCGTATTTTTTATCGTAAAGCGTTTGTTGTGCTGAATGACACAGGGTCGGCTTTGGGTAAATTCCGTAACACTGCTCCCCCTTTAATTCTGATCGTCCCAATCAGAAACATCCCCTCCATGGTAGGGAGCGAGTCGATCTAAGTGAACCACCTTCAATTTAGCCTTGGGGTTTCGACGGATCTGGTAGACGACGTCATTCAGCCTCTTGACCATTTCGTATGGACCATCCCAGGCGGGTGTAAGCTTTGGGGATTTACCCTTGCTCCGTTGGGGGTTGTACAGCCAGACTTTGTCCCTCTCCTGGAACCCGACTGAATTGGCCTTGAGGTCGTATCGCGTCTTCATCCGGTCACTGGTGGCCAACATCTGCGTTCGGGCTAATTCGTGTATTGCCAGCATGTTATGTCGGAGCTGGTCGGCATAATCGTCGATGTCTTGGGGAGGTTCTTCGGGGGAGCCAAATGCCAAGTCGCATGGTAGTCGCAGCTCCTTTCCGAATAAGACCCTGGCTGGGGTCAGGCCTGTACTATTATGTACAGCAGAGCGATATGACAACAGGAATAGGGGAATATGCTCATCCCAATCACGCTGGTTATTGTTGACGACCTTGGATAGGTGTTGTTCCAAGGTCCTGTTGAATCTTTCCACCATTCCGTCTGACTGTGGGTGTAATGGTGTTGTTCTCGTTTTCCTGATCCCCAACATCGTGCAGACCTTCTGGAATACATTCGATTCGAAGTTACGCCCCTGGTCTGAATGTAATTCCATCGGGACGCCAAACCTGCTGAATAGTTGTTCTACTAGCACCGTCGCTACCGTTGTTGCCTCTTGGTTGGGTATCGCATATGCCTCAGGCCATTTGCTGAAGTAATCCATTGCGACCAGAATGTATTTGTTCCCCCTCTCAGACTCGGGAAACGGACCGGCGACATCGATGGCAATTCTCTCAAATGGGACGCCCACATTGTACTGCTGCATTCTGCCCTTGGTTCGGGTTTTCGGGCCCTTACTGGCGGCACATGTGGCACATTTGCGGCACCAAGCTCTGACGTCTTCGAAGTAATTCACCCAGTAGTACCGCTGGCGAACTTTGTCTAGGGTTTTATTCATGCCCAGGTGGCCTCCGGTAATTCCATCATGTACTTCGGTCAGGATGGCTGGTACCTTTTTCTTCGGAACTACCAGTTGGGACTTGGTTTCTCGTCCATCAGCGCTTTCCCAAACTCGCTTGAGCATTCCATTGTCTACTCTTAGAGAGTCCCACTGAGCCCATAACGATTTCAGCACCCCGGAGTATCTAGCTACCTCGTCCCATCGTGGCCTGGGTGCCCCTCTCATTTTGAGTGACAAGATTGGTTCGATGTCTGGATCAGCCATTTGGTCCTGGATGCACTGTTCCGTTGTCCAGTCTTCATTGGCCTGTACTCGGATCTGCCTGATGGAGATACCCTCTCGCTGTTCCGTCTTCAGACAATGCTTGCATTCCGCTCTACAGGGTCTTCTGGATAGGGCATCGGCATTATTGTGCAACCGGCCGGCACGGTGTTCCACCTTGAAGTCGTATTGCTGTAATTTCTCCATCCATCTGGCCAGTTGTCCTTCCGGTGTCTTCATGTCCAGCAGCCATTTGAGTGCGGCATGATCTGTTCGGATTACGAAATGGCGACCATACAGGTATTTGTGGAAATGGTCCACAGCCCTTATTATTGCAAGAAGTTCTTTTCTGGTGACGCAATAATTTCTTTCTGGCTTCGAGAATCCACGGTTGTAGTACTCGATCACCCTCTCTTCACCATCTTGCACCTGGGATAGGACGGCCCCCAAACCTGTGTTGCTGGCGTC
Source organism: Octodonta nipae (assembly GCA_034190945.1). NCBI lineage: Eukaryota > Metazoa > Arthropoda > Insecta > Coleoptera > Chrysomelidae > Octodonta > Octodonta nipae. The sequence continues at coordinate 39,228,059 of CM067216.1, read as the reverse complement.
GGTGTCTAAGATGAACTTGCCGGACTGTGTAGGAAAGGCTAGGATTGGGCTGGAACATAGTGCTGCCTTCAGTCGCCTGAATGATGTTTCGCAATCCTGATTCCAATGGAAGGTCTCTTTATCAGTGGTCTGCCGATGTAGAGGGGCGGCGATGGTGGCAAATCCCTCAACAAAACGCCGGTAGTATGAACAGAGGCCCAAGAAGCTTCGGAGTTCATGTTTGTCTCTTGGAACTGGCCAATCACGGATGGCTTCTATCTTGTCTTCGTTGGTGCGGATTCCTGACTCGGACACTACGTGGCCCAAAAACTCTACTTCTTTTTTAAACAAGGAACACTTCTTCGGATTGAGTCTCAGGTTGGCGTTATTAATTCTGGAGAATACTTCGCCCAGGTTCTTCAGATGGTCGTCGAATGTCTGGCCCATGACTAGAATGTCGTCGAGGTATACTAAGCACGTCCTCCATGTTAACCCGCTCAGTACGTACTCCATTAGTCTCTCAAATGTAGCGGGTGCATTACATAACCCAAAGGGCATGACCGTGAACTGAAACAGCCCTTTACTGGTGGAGAACGCTGTCTTTTCTCTGACGTTTGCGTGTAGACCAACCTGCCAATATCCACTTTTTAGGTCTAGTGTGGAGAACCAACGGGAGCCTGCTAGTGTGGTCAAAGTGTCATCGATTCGGGGTAGTTGGTGCGTTCCCGCATTTGTTTAGTGTATTGTGTTCAATTTGATTGAATTACTTCATTGATTTTTAAACTTCTGCACCTTTTCTAAAACATTCCGTCGCGCTAATGCTAATTGTAAGTGTGTTTTTGCGTGTAAAATATAGACAGTATTGTGATTCGTTTATGTGACGGCACGTGTTTATTGGTTGTTCCGCTAAAAGGTCCTTCCTCAATATATACTTGCATTGAACCAGCATTGAACTAAAACCGCAACATCTATTTCATACATTTTTTTGAATATTAATCTCTATATGTAATGTTTATCGAAGACATTACATATCATTTGGTCCAAGTACGAGCCGGATGCAATTTGAGTTAATTTAGTGCAAAGATTATCGAATAAATTACATAATTTGGTCCAACTCCGGGCCGGGTTACATTTGAGTAAATTTCGTGCAAAGTTTAATGATCAAAACATTGATTTTTCGTTGCAATTATTGTTGAAAACCGCATTGAATTTTCGTTTCTTTATTTGTTAGAAGAGAAAGCAATTTCGGGATATTCACTCATTCCGTTGGAAATAAAACGCAATTTTTTTGCCGCCTTAAAAACCTTACAAGAGGTTGTTTTGTTTGTTTGGTTATTTTGCTAAATTGTTTTCAATTTATTTGACATTTGGTCAGATATTTACTACTTCAACAGTAACAATTTGTACATTTTGGAATAGTATTTTGTTTTCGTTCTATCGTGTTAGATTTGTTCAGTGGCGTTACAGTGATTTTAATTTATTGTTAAGATGTCAAAAACCGCTGAAAATTTACGAAAATTTAAAAATCATCGACAATCAGAGTTTAAAAGATTAGAAGATATTTATTTTGCTGCCGAGAAAGCCTTAAGAGGTGACGACGTTGAATTGTTTTTTAGCATGATTGATATGGTTGATTCAATCCATTCCGAATTTTTTAAACACCACAATTCCATTGTTGGATTAATTTCTGATGCAAACGATGATTTTGACTTTGAAGATGACATTCGCAATAAATTTGAAAAATTGTTTTATTCAATTAGGTCTATTTTTGCTAAACTGAAATCTGTTCAGAATTCTACGCCACAAAATACAACTCGGGAACAGGAAAGTGTTGCTTTGCCGCGAATTGATTTGCCTTCATTTAGTGGAGACATATTGGAATTTGGTACTTTTATTGATTTGTTTGATTCATTAATTCATAATAATGAAAAACTCAGTGCTATGCAGAAGTTCAAATATTTGCAGTTAGCTTTAAAAGGGCCTGCTTTTGAGGCTATTAGGAATTTTAAACTAACACAAAACAATTACGTGAGTGCTTATGAAACACTTTTGAAAAAATTCAAGAGAACTCGTTTAATCGCGGAGTCTCATTGGTCAGCTTTAGAACAATTCCCCCAACTAACTTCAGATAGCCCTTCAGAGGTTCGGAAGTTATTGGATGACTTCAGTGATAATTTGGAAGCACTGAAGAATTTGGGTTTACCAGTAAATCAATGGGATTTTTGTATCGTTCAGATGATGTTGAAACGAGTTCCAAAGAATTTAGCCGCTAAATTTGAACTTTACCATGGTACTGTGACCGCTCAAGATGACTTTCCGATCCTCTCGGAAGTTGTTGATTTTTTGTCGAAGCATTGCGATGCCTTTGAACATGTTGAATTATCCCGCAAGACAAAGCAAAGTGTTGACAAAAAGTTACCATTGAATTCAAAGCAACATTCTTCCCGGTTCACTACATCTTTGTTTGTCACTAAGAATAGAAATTGTTTAGTTTGTAAATCCGATCATGCGATTTACAAATGTTCTGAATTCTTGAACAAATCAGTATCCGCGCGGTTTAAGTTTGTTAAAGATTTTAGACTTTGTTTTAACTGCTTAGGCGATTCTCATCGGTTGAATCGCTGTAAATCTTTATCCACTTGCCGCAACTGCAAACAACGCCATCACACATTGCTTCATTTTGTAAATCGTGCTGATTCAGGTATTGGGTCTGAATCTAAAGCTCCCCCCGCAAACCTGGCTTCCACATCTGGTGGATCCAGTGCCATTGATACTGTTGAAAGTCCCGAAACTTCTCTACCGCAGACTTCTTGTCATAGTTCACTTTTGTCATACAATTCCAATGTGTTGTTATCTACCGCTTTAGTTGAGGTATTAGATAAGCACGGTTCTTATCAAACTTTGCGATGTCTGCTAGATTTTGGTAGCATGACATCATTCATTGCGAGCAAGGCTGTGAAACGCCTTGGCTTCCGACCTATGCCCGCTTCGATTCAAGTCAACGGGCTAGGTTCTATGCAGAGTCCCTCTGCTGAGGGCTCTCTTACCCTTTCTCTTCGCTCTATAGTAAAGCGTGAGTGCAATTTTGTTGTTGAGACTATTGTTTTACCCCGCATTTGCAATGATATGCCTGTTGCGCCCATTAACATGGCTAATATGGCATATCTAACCAATTTGAAACTTGCTGATCCTGGTTTCAATAGCCCAGGTGCTATTGACCTTTTGTTAGGTGCCGATATATTTTCTCAAATTTTGTTGGATGGACGTCTTCTGGGAAAGGAAGGTGTTCCTGATGCTATTAACACTGTGTTTGGTTACATCCTTATGGGTAGAGTGTCTTCGAGTTCTGTTAACTCTCACTCTCAGTCGGCCATAAACCCAACTTCGCTTTTTTGTAAAATTGAAAATGTAGTATCATTAGATGATTCACCCCAAAGGTTCTGGACAATTGAAGATGTTCCTACCGCACTGGTTCAGTCCCCTGATGATCTTATCTGCGAAAAAATATTTTCCGAGGGATGCAGGAGATTGGATTCAGATAGATTCGTTGTGCCCCTTCCTTTTCGAAATACACTTCCTGCTTTTGATGGAATGTATAATCCCGCCCTACAACGTTTCTACTCCTTAGAAAAACGTCTTCTACAGCAACCAGATCTCTACAAACACTATTGTGATTTTTTCAAAGAGTATTTGGAGCTGGATCATAGGGAGTTGGTTCCCGATCCATCTACTTTTTCTGATTGTTACTACATACCGCATCATTGTGTTTTGAAACCTGATAGTAGCACAACCAAACTTCGTGTAGTGTTTAATGCATCCGCTAAGATACCTCATCGGTTATCTTTGAATGATTGTTTATTTATCGGTCCCAAATTGCAGCAAGACATTATCGCTATTTTGTTGACCTTGCAGAATTTAGTTTTGCCTCACCTGCTTGCTATAGAAAACTTTTCTAGTTGTGAACTTCACGCATTTGGTGATGCTTCTGAGAAAGGTTATGCCGCTGTTGTTTATTTTGTGTTCGAAACCGCATCTGGATTTCGTCAAAGTTTTTTTGTGTTGTCTAAATCGAACGTTGCCCCTTTGAAAACTTTGTCACTTCCCAGATTGGAACTGTGTGCTTCAGTTCTTACCGCTAAGTTGGCTCATTATGTTTATAAGCAATTCAATAGTCGTTTGTTATTCAAGGTGATTCGTTGCTGGTCAGATTCCACGGTAGTCCTTTCATGGCTTAGTTCTTCCCCGCACCGTTGGAAGACATTTGTCAGTAATCGAGTTGCTTACATTCAGGAAAAATTTCCTTCTTCGCATTGGTTTTACATCCAATCTTGTGATAACCCCGCTGACTTGGGTTCCCGCGGCACTTTGCCATCAGAGTTGTTAGGCAATACACTTTGGTGGAAAGGCCCACAATTGTTGATTACCGCTTGTTTGCCACATGCTTGCTCAGACTCAAGCATGTCACCGCTAGTTATGACTGAAGCCCGTATAGTGGCGCTTCAAGTCACCGCTTCACCAAATTTATTTGGTACTTTGTTAGAAGAACATTCTTCTATTAATCGCATTACCCGCATTATAGCTCATATTTGTCGCTTTGTTGATAACGCTCGCAATCCAGACCGTAGGGGCTCTGGATCATTTTTGGCTGCTGAGTTATATCAGGCTCAGCTTCGCATTGTTCACTATGTTCAAGATCAATATTTTTCTAAAGAGATTTCCCTTCTTCGAGAACGAAAACTTTTGCCCAAATCGCTTCGTAAACTTTCGCCGTTTCTTGATGAACAGGGAACTCTTAGAGTTGGTAGTAGATTGGCTAATGCTCCATTGCCGTTTGACACTAAATTTCCCGCACTGCTACCAAGTAAAAGTCGTTTGACTAATCTAATTGTCGAAGATTGTCATGTCACCAATCTTCACGCAGGAATCCAAACCGTTCAATTTCTTTTGCAGCAACGATTTTGGATTCTATCCGCAAAGAAAGTAATTCGTAGTGTTAAAGCTCACTTAAGACGTGTCGTTAGAGATCAAATCCTAACCTACGAAGAACTTTCTACTGTATTTGCACAGGTCGAAGCAGTTTTAAACTCGCGACCTATAACCCCTTGTAGCAACGATCCATTGGATCTTATCGCCTTGAGTCCTGGAATGTTTCTTACCATGGAACCTTTAACAGCACCTCCTGAATCTGATTTCTTATCTGTCCCATCTAATCGTCTCAATAGATGGCAGTTACTGAGTCGTTTGCATCAGGCATTCTGGAAACGTTGGTCGCAAGAATATTTACATACTCTTCATCAACGGAGTAAATGGACTGATCCCTCGGAGGTTGTTAAGCCAGGTACTCTTGTTATGTTGAAGCAAGACACTTCACCTCCTTTGAATTGGCCATTAAGGCGCATTATTGACGTACATCCTGGAGGTGATGGTGTTGTACGCGTTGCTACAGTTAGAACTGCAAGTGGTACTTTGAAGCGACCTCTTGTAAAGCTTTGTCCACTGCCAGTGGACCCTTAGTTTTGAAATAAGTAATTCAAGGCTGGCGGAATGGTGCGTTCCCGCATTTGTTTAGTGTATTGTGTTCAATTTGATTGAATTACTTCATTGATTTTTAAACTTCTGTACCTTTTCTAAAACATTCCGTCGCGCTAATGCTAATTGTAAGTGTGTTTTTGCGTGTAAAATATAGACAGTATTGTGATTCGTTTATGTGACGGCACTTGTTTATTGGTTGTTCCGCTAAAAGGTCCTTCGTCAATATATACTTGCATTGAACCAGCATTGAACTAAAACCGCAACATCTATTTCATACATTTTTTTGACTATTATTCTCTCTATGGAATGTGCATCGAAGACATTCCATAACAGTAGTGGATAGCTGTCTTTCTTCGTGACGTCATTAAGCTTTCTGTAATCCACGCAAAATCGGGTGGTTCCATCCTTCTTTTTAACTAGCACGACGGGAGCAGACCATGGGCTGATGGATGGCTCAATAACTCCATTTTGTAACATGGACTCGATGTTTTCCTCGACTGCCTGTTGTTGCCCCAATGGTAGTCGTCTAGGTAATATTCTGATGGGTTGAGCCTTTCCGGTATCTATTCGATGCTGGATGATGTTGGTGCGACCGGTGGTTCCATTTTTACTGTTAAAAATTTTCCAGTGTTTTGTGATAAATTGCTTGGCTTTCTTCTGGTTCTCTGGTGTCAAGTGTGTCAAGTTGTCAGCAAACTGTTGTAGGAACTCTTTATCGGGCCCTGTCTCCTTCACCGACGTCTGGTACTCTTCTTCGCAATTGATGATGGTGTCTACTGGCTCGAAACAAGCTATCTCTTGACCATTGGTAATTCTGATGTCGTTGTTGGACAAATTCAGGACTCTGATTGGTATATCTCGTCCGGTTTTAACTATAGCCCGTCCAACCAAGTAGTCATGAGCTGAGTGTACGGGCTCCACCATTCCAACGCAGCTCCCAGGATTGCTGTCTAGCTGCCCATGAATAATCTGTTCCGTTCGATCGGGAATTCTAGCTGAAGACTTTGCCACAATTTTTATGGGCGTGACTGATGTGTTGACGGGACGTGTCAATACAAATTCCTCATTCAGAAACCGAAGAACATCATATCTCGGGTCGAACATAAATCCATGCTGGCTAATTAGGTCCATTCCCAGTATAAAATCGTCCTCAATATTCGCTACCAGGACCCTATGCCGGATCATGTTGTCCCCTATCTGTAGCACGACATCTGCCTCACCCTGTATTGACATGGACTCGCCGGTGACTGTTCTGAGCTGGATGTTATTGGTAACTGGCCGAATTTCTGATGCTCTCAAAACCCTGGACTTGGCAATGGACACAGCGGCGCCGGTATCGATGGTGATGGTAACTGCTCGCCCGTTGATGGTGCCTCTGATGACTAGGCTGCCGCTATCTCGGCAAAATCCCCGGATGGATAACGTTTTGGGGGCTGGTGGAGGGACAGTCAGCATTCGCCCCTCTATGCTGACTGACTGACGGTCCCTGGACATGTGGCTGTTCTGTTGGTTACCCCTGGTCGGTGATCGTTCAGGTGGCCTCACTCGACAATTACGTTGGAAGTGCCCTGTCCGTCCGCAGCCGTAACATGCCCCTCTGGTGCAAGTTCTTTGTGACTGGTCTAATATTTTGTTCAGACCAGCCAGCAGCGCTTGAAGTGGTGACTCTGACTCTTCCTGGTTGAAGGAAACTGCTCGGACCCTCGGCTTGGACATGTTCATGACGGCCTCTACTTCCAAAGCCCGAAGTAGAGCTTCACTACTTTTCTTGACGCCACTCAGTCTTAAATTTCTTTGTACTTCCACATCTCTGATGCCGTTTATGAAACTCTGCGTGGCCAACTGGTCTTTCGTTTCCTCTGGCAGGTTTGGGTAGGACAAGTGTACTAACCGTCTAATCTCTGCTTCGAATTCTTGAAGGCTTTCACCGGATTTTTGCGTTTTTCCACTGAGTTGGACTTGGTATACCTGGCTCAAGGATTGATTGTCGTAGCGTTTGTCTAGGATGGCGATGATCTTGTCGAAATTGCCTTGTTCATCGACTGGAATGCTTTGGAGGAGTTCTAGGGCCGGACCTCTTAGCGAAATTACCAGAGAAGTAGACTTTTCTTGATTATCCCATCCATTAGCTGTAGCCACGGCCTCAAATTGTCGTTTATACATGGGCCAAGATGAACTACCGTCGAATGTGGGTGGTTTATTAAAGGAACCTTTGGTACTCACGGTGTGCTGGTATTTTCCTCGCTGTAAGTCCTGTTGCATTTTTTGATTTCTGTTTCTACCTTGTTTTGGATGGCACTGATTTTATTTTGTACTTCACTTACTTCACTTTGTACCGTGTTTTTAATGGAACTGATTTCAAATTTCACCTGGCTTGGATGGAATCGATGTCATCTACTTTGATTTCAAGAGTCTCCACATTATTTTTTAGGATCTTTATGTCGTCGTTTATTTCTTTTATGTCTGATTCAACTATTTGCATTCTTTCATTAACTGTTTCATTAACTTGCGATACTATTTGCATTAATTGTTCAAACTGCATTTGTCTTTTTTTCTTCAGTTATTTTAAATTCATTTTGTCGCTTATATTCAACTTGTTCTTGTTTCTCTTCAAATACTTTAAAATCATTTTGTCGTTTTTCTTCTAATAATTTAAATTCATTTTCTCGTTTTTCTTCAGATATTTTAAAATCAATTTGTCTCTTTTCATTCAATTTCGAGAATAATCCCTCAATTAAATTATGTTGCTCACTTTTCATCGTGGAAACAAGATTTTGTTGTTCACTTTTCATCGTGGAAACAAGATTTTCTAATTCTATTTTACGTTTTTCATCGATATTAGTGACAAGATTTCTAATTCTAATTCAACTTTAAGTTTATCATCAAAAGATTTCACTAACCTTTTTTGAATTTCTTCTTGATGTTGTTTTTCCTTCTTGTCACGTTTTTCTAGAATCTGTGCAATTTTTTCATCCAGTCCCTCTGTAACCTGCTTGACTATTTTTTTGGTAGTTTCGTCCATACTACGAGTTTCCATAAATCAAATTAGGATGTTAACTGCACTTAATCCTTCACTTCTAACACCAAATTGCAATATACCTCGTGGGTTCAATTTAAAAATTATAAAACTAATATTTACTTTCACTTTTCTAGAACTTTATTTACATTCAAACATCTGATTCACATACAATAACAATCCCATATAAGCTAGTTGACGCGGTATCACTCTGCCCGGCCATCGTGACGTGCTTCTTTTATAATCCCCGTCGAATTCTCCAGTATAAATCATCATCGCTCCTTCCGCTGCCGAGTCTATTCGAGAATCGTATTTTTTATCGTAAAGCGTTTGTTGTGCTGAATGACACAGGGTCGGCTTTGGGTAAATTCCGTAACAATATATATATAATATATATTGTTTCTGGTTAGGGAACATTCACCTGTTGCGCTTCCCTCAATTGAATCTCCTCTCGAACACGAAGAGGGTATGCAATATCTCTGACAGGTGAAGTTAACCTGAAGATTTCATCGTGACATTCTAACCTAGGAATTACGGGTAACAGCAATCACATGGAACGGCTCCAGATTCGGAATCTCTATGTGCTAGTTTCCCCGAAAAATCCTTCAAATTCGATAATTTTGTGTTTATGCTCTCAAAGTCATAAGATGCATATCCACTAAGGTCCGCTATTAATAATATTAGAGCATACACGCTCTGGGGCTAGCCTGCAATGCACAAATATTGTGCCAAGGATAGGATGAGAGGGCAATAGAAAGGACAGTGGATATTTCATTCCATTGGTAGGTGCAGTCAATGAGCTCATTGGATGCAATTCCGAATAATGCAAAAACTGCAGGGGCTACATTTAATTTTAGCATATAAACTGGGTATTAGAAGATCTACCATTTCAGTTAAAATGAATGTTTTAATTATGAATTAAAAAAAAACTATAAACGATTATTTTTTTTGTAATTTTGAGTAAAGGTTTCATTTTATAAGGAACCAATTAACGAAATTGTGCCCTTAGGTTTTTCATTTCTTTACAAAAATGCCCATAGTAGCAAACTCGGTTTTTCGGGCAGATAAAAAATGTTGAATTTTATGTCCATTAGTCATGTTTTATCTTTAAAGAACGTTGATGTTGGTTTCATTCTACTATTAATTTTGTCACCAAAAGGTCTTTCTCACTGTAAATGACCGGAGCTGAATGGCAAGTTTAATAGTGTTCTTTCTGACTTTTGACGTATGTTAAGTCTCTAATTTAATATATTATGTATGGCAAAGAGAGAATTGGAGTTTTTATTAGAACGAACAGCAAATTTTGTGCCGGTATTCTATATTACTTGGATGGCTATATTAGTTTGTTTTCTATATCTATAAAAAGAAACTCTTACTATATTACCTGGTCCCAGTTTCATACACAGAGAACTGAATTGGATGGGTATTTCAAGATCTGGGCAGTGTTTGGTGTCGGTCGGTCCGAAAGTGTCGAAACAAATGAAATATCAAGTTACGCATTTCATTTCCTTGCTCATCTATTTTTATATGTGTAAGTGTGGGCCTTAGTTAACAAGTTTTCGTTTCAATAATTTGGGAAGTATATTTGAGAGTTGTACTTTGCAACTTTGCTTGTCAACTTGGCACCTAATTGTTGCTCGAAAACCTTATTTCTTGGTTTTTAGTTACGTTATTATTTCTTGAAGTCGGTTTTCGTTTTTTTATGTCTCTACAGATGGACAACAATGTTGAATTAACTTAATAAATACGATTGTTCAATGTTTAATTGTTTTATATCCTATAATTTTGTGTCTCATCTTCATTATGATGTCATACGTGTTAGCCATAAACAGATGCTGGAATTCACGAAGGTTAATGCCTTCATACGAAATTTGTCTCCACATCTTACGGATGCAAAAAATGCCGACAAACGTTGGAATTTATATGGGCTTAAATTCCCGAAATTCCTTCAAAATTCTCGGGACAGTCGTAACAGTGTGGAGTATTAATTTCGGGAAACCTAGTAGATTTCTGAGATGACCTCAAGTCGAATATTTCACCGGATTGTCAGAGGAATTATTGCGTTTGGAAAGGGTCACTGAAATTTTGCCAATATTCATGGAAATTGGATCCCCCAATAGATTAGGGAGTCTGATTTGTAACCCTTGAGGAAAATTAATTTAAATATACTGGTTCTCAAATAAATGCGAACATCCAGTAACAGATGATTCGTTTTAATAAAATTGATTTATTTAATGAAATTAGAAAAATTATTCTGAAACTAAAATATTTAAAAAACAAACTTCTATAATTATGAGAGGTTACTTAAGCTTTCGCTGACTCTTCTAGGGATGCCAAAATTATTACTCATATCTAACAAAAACTGATCAACGTGTTTCGATTTTTATCAAAAACTGACTAAATTATTTGAAGAAATTAATACAATCACATACTAAAATCCTTAGAAAGATAATTGTAAGTAATGACACCATTATTACTAGTTAATCATTTTCATATGATTTATTTGTGAAAATTCATATGGAAACAACTAAAAATACAATATTTTGGGATTTAATATGTTTGACATTTTTAACATTTTTGGCATTTTTGATATTTTTATATTTTTGATATTTTTGATATTTTTGATATTTTTGATATTTTTGATATTTTTGATATTTTTGATATTTTTGATATTTTTGATATTTTTGATATTTTTGATATTTTTGATATTTTTGATATTTTTGATATGTTTAATATTTTTGATATTTTTGTTATTTTTGATATTTTTACATTTTTGATATATTTCAGAATTTTGAGATTTTTGATATTTTTTTCACATTTTTGACGTTTTTGCCACGTTTAACAATTTAGATGTTTTTCACCATCTTGACATCTTTGGCAATTTTGAGATTTTTGACATGTTTAAGTGTTTTTGATTTTTTCATGTTTTTGACATTTTCGACATTTTTTAATTTTTTGACATTTTTGACATTTTTGATATTTTTAACATCTTTGAAATTTTTACATTTTTGACATATTTAAGAATTTTGAGACTTTTGACATTTTAGACGTTTTTGGTACTTTTAACAATTTTGATGTTTTTAATAATCTTTCTATGTTTGACAATTTTGAGATTTTTGACATTTTTGAGGTTTTTGACTTTTACGTTTTTTACATTTTAGACATTTTTTGATTTTTTGACATTTTTGATATTTTTCACACTTTTGATATTTTTACATTTTTGACATATTTGAGAATTTTGAGATTTTCAACATTTTTAATTTTTTTAAATTTTTCACATTTTTAACATTCTTGACGTTTTTAGCCCTTTTAACAATGTTGACATTTTTAACAATCTTGACATGTTTGACAATTTTGACATTTTTGAGGTTTTTTCACAATTTTAACATTTTTGATATTATTGACATTTTTGATATTTTTACATTTTTGACATATTTGAGAATTTTGAGATTTTTTATATTTTTTACTTTTTCACATTTTTGACGTTTTGGGCACTTTTAACAATTTTGATGTTTTTAATAATCTTGACATGTTTGACAATTTTGAGATTTTTGACTTTTTTGAGAATTTTGACTTTTTCACATTTTCCACGTTTTTGACAATTTTGACACTTTTAACGTCTTTGATATTTTTCACATTTTTGATATATTTAACATTCTAAATATTTTTCACTTTTTTGTCATTTTTTACATTATTCACATTTTTAACAATTTCGACATTTTTTAAATTCTTGACATGTTTGAAATTTTTCACATTTTTGTCATTTTTGACATTTTTCACATGTTTCGGACATACTTTTTTGCATTTATAGTTTTGACGGTTTTGTGATGTTTGGGTAATTAATATCCCTAACATTTGAGGTTTGTGATATTCTCTCTCTCTCTCTCTCTTTCTTTTTCTCTTTCTCTTTTTCTCTTTCTCTTTTTCTTTCTCTTTCTCTCTCTCTTTCTCTCTCTCCCCCTCGCCCTGTTTCCCTCGTCTTCTTTCCCTCGTCTTCTTTCTCTCGTCTTCTTTCTCTCGTCTTCTTTCTCTCGCTCTCTTTTCTATCTTTCTAATTTATATCTTTCTAATTTATATTTTTTCATATTTATTTCATTCTCCACATTTCTTTAACATTTGTCTCTTTCCTTTTTTCAACTCATTTTATTTGGACCACCACTAATTGTCTCTGTATTGCAACCACCCTATATATGCGGATGCAATGTAAATTATTTGTACTCTGTATAACTATTATTCCATACCAAAAGATACTGCAATTACTCTGTATCAGTATAATTCTTCTCCGTCCTACATTTCAACCACTGTTTATATGCAACTTTTTACTTCGCCTTATATTTCAAGTATTCCATATGTGCAACTACTCATGGTCTACCCTATAACAAATATTTACAAATTTTTGAACCACCATGTAGATTATACTTTAATTCTATCGTTTATTTCAACCACCCTGTATATGCAACTGTTTCTAACATTTTTTTAAATACATACGAATCATTCTAATTAGACTCTGTTCTATAATTCAAATATTCTAACCCTTCATGATTATATAACATTTTTTCACAGTTTTGATTCATCCTATATAACTATAGTTCTACTTTTAACCCTTATTTTAACAATATAACAATTTTCGACCAGCCTTGTATAATATTATTCTACTCTACCATATATTTTAACCATCCTGGATATGCAGCTGCTTATGGACAACCATAGTGGGTAGTCCATATAAACAGTTGCTTTTTAAGCTTTTTTAGTGTTTTATTTTATTAAAACCTACCTTCAGCCGGGTTAAGGCGTTCTCCCCCAACCCCCACGACAGCCCTGGATCCGCCACTGCCCTTGTCTAGAAGTCATACATTTTACATTGATATTAATATTTATCCACATATGAATTTTATAAAATCTGATTAGAGTTTTCGCATTTAACAGATTAATTGCTGAATCCGACAACAGCGCCATGACTTCAGCTGTTCGAATGCTGTTACTAGGGTATAAATCAGCTGATATCATTTTGTATTCCGACCGGGGAACCAATCAGCCGTTGTTAGGGATCCCCACTGCTTGTTTCCATGGCCTGCCGGTATCTGAAATTCTCGCATCAAAGTCAGAACAATATCCGAGAATGTTGCGCTACGGCGCTTTATAATATTAATAGGACACTTAGATGTAGTTTTTAGCTTCTAAATTTTCGAAATTAAAAATTATGCCATATTAAAATTAGTAATCTGACAAGACGGCCGTGGATCTTCTTCGGTTTTGTAAACAAAGATCGTGACAACGACAGCTTGCTTTGTTGACGTTTGTATTTGTTTTTTTAGAAGTATTTTGTGGTCGAACTTCTCGTGGATACGAGTTGGAAAAAAAGTGAAAACAGTGCGGCAAGTTTGTGCAAGAATACGTTGATTTTTTTCGTTGTAAAAGTGAAGGGAAAAATATTCAAAATTCCGGTTGCAAACAAGAGCCTCGAGCCGGTCCGAGAAGGAACGACTATGGGGCAAATACCAGAAAATGTAAGTACACCTTACAATTTTATACTTATGAAAGATTATAGAATAATTTACCATTATGGCTGTTTACGAAAGATATAAATTTAAAAAAAGAGTTCAATGTTTTTGACGTGTATCATTTTGTCAACAGTTTGTTTGTAAACATTTCTTCAGAATGTAAATTGTCATTTTTTATTGTCAATACCAACCTGACTTGTCAGATGAAACAACCGAGGGCATTAACCTATAGAAGAAAATTACACATATTATTATTTAATAAAAATCGGTTGTTAATTAACTTGTTATTGAAGAACTTGGGACGAATTACTAATATTTATTTTAAGTTTAATTTTTTCGCGAGCTGGCTATCCTTTGTTGAGCTTTATTGGGCATTGTTGCCAAGTTTCTTCAAGTGTTTATACCACATGAAATATTGAAGTGTTTATCTCGAAAGTTAATAATAATACAAGAATACTACAATCTGACGTGTTTTGTCCTAAATGACTACCATGAAAACAAGTCCGAATCCGTCTTGGTTATAAAAATGATATCTTCGTCATTGATTCAAAAACAGTGCCAAGAGATTCAGACAAACAGGCAGATGTAACACATTTATATTTTCTGATTTTGTGGTGTGTTTTTTAAGTTGCTAATGTTTAGCGAGGCTATTTTCTTGTCATGTTTATGTAAGACATCGATTTGGTTTTGTCTTATTTTGGATAGTCTTTCTCAAGACTCCTGAAAATACACACTCTTTATGAGAATTTAAGAAAATATAACTTTGTGGGTAAAATTATATACAGGGTGGTGCAACCTAGACGCGGTGGCCGATTTTGTGTAAATGGTGGGGAAAAAATTCTTAATAGTTGTCTATAGTGAAACACGCTATGTTTGGAACACCTGGTTTATAATTATTCCAGTTGATTCTCGTAATCATTACGATCGTGTTGGCATAGGGTTTATTGGGCCTAAATCCTATTCTAAGTGAATGGAACCCGGTTAAAGATGAGAAGAACTCATAGTTGAGCCAGTTTTAAAAACGTTGGGATAAACTAAATTTTCCTTAATTAAAAGGCTACAATTCCTTGAATACAATAATCGCTTGTAATTTGTTTAAAAATGTTAGTAGTTATACAAATCTTGAAAACGTCTATGAAGCTTTAAAGCCTGTAAAGCGAGCCTCTACAGAAAATGAAAGAAAGATTTTTTAATAACTAGGAATATTCTTTCTAAAATACACAAAAGATTATTTTATTAGGACAAATAAATGGAAAGTAGCTTGTTCTTCAAAATATTTAATTTTTGGAATCAAATCATCACATTGCGCATAAAAATCAGTTATAATGGGACTAGCAGATAGAGATATTCAAACATCAGACCCAGTATTTAGAAGCATGGCAATAAAAAAAAAACAAAATCTTTACTCAAAAAATTAAATCTGATGGAAATGACAAACGATTTTTTTAGAAAAGAACATTGTAGTAAGTACAATGACCAAACTCAAAAAAATCTAAACAAAATACATATTCCCACCAATTGTCATGTTACTTTAAAAATACATCACAATAAATCATATTACAGTAATCCAAAAACAGAAAACCCTTAACAACAAATAAACCTAATCTATGAAATTCTATGCAATGATTTCAATACAATATATATTGGACAAACATCTCAGTATCTTGAAAACAGATTAAAACGGCATCATTGTTATAAAAAGTTCCAAAATTGCTTTATATATATAAAAACAACAATGCCATTAAAGACAAAAAAAAAAAAATAATTAAGTAAAATTTTCACGTCCATTCTCTAAATACCTATTTCTACCCTAACGATTATTGAAACTAAAACCCTGACAAAACAGCAACCTTTATTGCAGCATGCATAGGACCAATGAGAATTCAATAAAATATTATTACAAAATATTATAAGTATAACAAATCCCTTAAAATTGAAATAAACTTGACATTTGAATGCAGACAGGATGCGTTAGTAGTCTTTGACAATCAAAACCATACACATAATGTAGCTGGTAGACAATGTAACTCGTTTCTCGAAGTTTCCTTGGACTTCCATGGTCTTGAAATGGTTGATCTCACAACGTTTCAAGACGATGGAAGTCCAAGGAAACTTCGAGGACTATACACATAATATTGTGTAAAAAAAATAATTTAAGTAGTATGTGTAGTGATGGTTTATATCAATTGATAAAAACATAAACAAACTAAAAAACTTAAGATGTACATAATAAGTCAAGTAATGCATAGTTTTAAATTGTTAGTTTTGAAGTTATAAATATGTTTAGAATATAAGAATTTAAAAATGAGCAAAACATGGCGGAACAGATATCCATAAAACATTCAATATGAATAAGTTTATTTAAACACAACCTAATATCAAGAAACTGAAATTCAATAATGTGCGATATTTTACTGTTCACTGTTTGGTACGTGGTAACAGTACAAAATGGCGGGATTTGCAGGGATTTGAGTTGTCCGAGTTTATACGAAGCAGAATTATTGTTTTGTGGCAAGAGGGTAGATATATCTCGTCACCAGATAGCGAATAGACTAAACATCAATTACTAGAAACATAGTGAGTACATTCATTAGTTGGTACGAAGAAACGGGTGAAGTGCAAAGCCGACCTCTAAGTGGTCGTCCTGTAACCACATCACGTGAATTCGACAGTTTTTGTTACCAACTCACTTGAGAAAAAGTAGTTGAAGAATTGCACCGGCCGTTCCAAAGCTAAAGTTTCCTCCGAGACTTTTATATCTCCATGGAAATGTAGCTGTTCATCATTCAAGATCAAAGATATCAATTTCCAAAGTATATCCTTTTTACGGTTGCCTTTCCTCGTTTGGATGCCTCCTCTTGCTCTTGTTCCAACGTCTTCCACTTCTATTTCCTCATCAATTTCGAGCAAACATTGGTCTTCCTCGCTATCTGAATTACTGAAATCCACCTCGTCGTCAGTGAGACCAGTAAAATTAAACCAATACTGTTCCAGAACGTATTCAGTTAGAAGCTTTTTCCTATCCATACTGAAGGGAAAAAAATATCAGTGAACACAATTGCACAGCGTAGCCGATAAGGTACAGAATGAAGAAACCGAAAGATAGTACGAATGTATGATGTTGCTGATTGCATAATATAATCAATAGAGAAATCAATATAAACACGTTGCTCATTGACTGTGTAGAGACTGGGAAGTACCAATAATACACTGAGACGACCGCCACCTATCAACAAATGTGTGTAGCCTATGTTAATCTGAAGTTGGTAGACAATGTAACTCGTTCCTCGAAGTTTCCTTGGACTTCCATCGTCTTGAAGTGGTTGAACTCACAACGTTTCAATAGCTGTGTATCTGCTATTGAAACGTTGTGAGATCAACCACTTCGAGACGATGGAAGTGTGTAGCCTGTTATGAAGCGGTAAGTAACGGAAAGGATATTTCATGCAATAAATCGATAATTGCTGTAGTGTGAGTTTGAATGGTATAGTAAGAAGTATGTTGCCGAAAATCAACAATTTGCATTTATTGCCGAAAATCAACAATATGCATTTAAAGGTTAAAGAGAGCCATTTTTAACAGAATTACTCGCCTAGGTAGACACAAGAATTGATTGTTGCTGCTATAGAGAGATGGGAAAATTTATCTCAAGAGATAATTAATAACTTGATTAAAGGGATGACCAGCCGTCTGGATGCTGTTATTAGACGCAAAGGTTCCAATATCCAACATTAATGTACTTTGTTTAGTTATCTTTGAGAAAATTTTTGCAAAGTTTTGAACAATGACATTTAAAATTCTTTAAAACATTAAAGATAAATATATTTTATACCTAGGGGTGCAAAAATTTGAAAGTCAGTATACAAGCAAGGTAGAAGAAACTACATAGTAAGTACACAATATGATTTTAATCTTTTTTATCTCTATTACCAAGAAATGATCTTATCAGGTATGTTATAAGCACGTGTGTCATTGTTCAAACTTTTAATTAAATTAAAAATAATTTATTGGTGTAAATTTGTCACGTTGTGGGGAATTGCACCACCCATTCAAGTCGTTTCAATTCTGGAAAACCCAGCAATTTTCTCGGGCACCCTGCCTGCCGTAGTATCGGTTCTAGGAAACGTAGTAAAACATTGAATGACCTTCATTCGAACATTTCAATAAGTTAGAGAAATTATACATACCTAAGTTTGTTATTTGTTATTGTTAATGCAGTTAAAGTTTCATTAAATGCTTTTTTATGAGTTGCCTGTTTGGTATTTTTGGCGTTCTAATTTTAAACGTTTGGTCGTTAAGTTACGTAGGTCGTTTGATAACTATGAAATTTTGGTACGGTTTCGAGCGTTCATATGTTATTAATATCTGAATATTTTGTGAGAAATTTAACACTTTGAAAGGAATAAAATAATGTTTTATTGTAAAACTCTTATTTATGTTGTAAAATCAAATTTAGCTACCCTATCTAGGAAATTGAGACAATTGTATTTAGATGCTCTATTTCTGAAGGACCAGATGTTGGCCTTTCAGCGAGAGACAGGCATTTGCCTTCTATATTAGAAGCCAATGTCTATACATGATAGATATTGAAGAAAAACTAATATAGAGGGGTTGGTTCATTATTAGAGCAACAGACGCCCATTTTTATCTATCTGTTTGTAAGTTTGTACAGGCATAACGCAAAAACTATTGAATGGAATTGAATGTAGTCTTCATTGATGTGTTGCTATAGGTCTAACTTAAAATATAGGCCCCATTTTATTTTATTGATTTATATAGTTGTTACTAAAAAAATAATAAATGGCGTTGTTTATCATGTTTTATCTCAATCAACTACAATAAATAAATATAATATGTAAATATATCAAACAAATAGCCATGTACGAAGGGGGACGGGTCAGATAGTTGATAATAAAATAATTTATTATTATGTTTTTATTTAGAATTGAATTAAGGTCTCAGAATAACAAAAAACAACTTTATTTCATCTAATTTAAACGACCATTGATAATTTTTTAAAAGCCCGCAAATGTCAAAAATCAAGTGTTTATAGTAATATCGTACCATATTTGACTCTATATATACAGGGTTATAGGGTTCTTCAAATAAGCTGGTACGCGTTTACAAGTTAGAGATTTGAAAATTTGTACTTGGAGGGTTTTCGAGTGAGTATTTTTTAACTAAAATATACTCACTGACAAAGAAATCGCAACACCCAGAAGGATATTTTTAAATTTAATATTGTTTAGGTAAAACACAGATGATATAGGAATAAATGATTAAAATTTGAACCAAAAATACCAAGCAGTTTATTTTTTTTAATATAAGTTTGTTTATAATGTGTTTGTCTACCGCGGTTATTTATTCAATCCAAAAAAGTTTAGTTTACTCCTTAATGATGACAACTTAGAGTTGTTGAAACGGCGTTGGTTGTTTAAAAATAAAGGATTGGTGTTATGGTGCAAAACTGTGTTTTTTCATTTGTGACACACTAAAGGTTTCACAGCATTTCCATCATTTACTCTTTACGTCAAAAGCATCAAACAACAACAAAGTACACTAGGCCGTCGAATTTGATCCTGACAGTTGTTTACAATATTCCTATTTGATCTAAGGAACATTATAGAAAAGTGGTGCGAAATTGTGTTCAAATCAGTCAGCAACAAATAAAGCCGAGAAAGTAAAAAGCATCAATCTAACTACTACAACAAAGTACACTAGGACATCCAATTTGATCCTAAAAGTTGTTTAGAATCTTTCTATTTGATCTAAGGAATGTTATAGACATTATTGAAAAGTGGTGCGAAATTGTGTTCAAATCAGTTAGCAACAATTAAAGCCGGGACAGTAAAAAGCATCAATCTAACTACTACAGACATTACTGAACAGTGGTGCGAAATTGTGTTCAAATCAGTTAGCAACAAATAAAGTCGGGACAGTAAAAAGCATCAATCTAACTACTACATCAAAGTGCACTAGGACGTCGAATTTGATCCTGAAAGTTGTTTAGAATCTTTCTATTTGATCTAAGGAATGTTATAGACATTACTGAAAAGTGGTGCGAAATTGTGTTCAAATCAGTTAGCAACAAATAAAACCGAGATAGTAAAAAGCTCTTTACATCTATGGTTTACCAAAACAATATTAAATTTAAACATCTTCTGTGTTTGACCACCAGTAGATACACAGACGACACATAAGATTTAAGAATTTGAAATAGTTTTTACATCTTTTTAACGTAGGAGCATTTACAAAAAACTAATATGCACGGTAGATTTACGTTAAACGATTTTTTGTGTGTTTACCTTGACACTAACCTGACATCAATTCGTTCAATACCACTTAATCTCCTTGTTGCAAGTATTGTTTCAAAAAAAAACAACAAAATGTTATTGTTTCCTGTTGACTCGCCTGCAATTTCTACCGACGTGTTGAGTTTACAATTGAATCCGTTCTCAACTATACTTGTTCAAGTTCTGATATGTTGTTAAGTCTCGCAAAATGTGACCTGCATTATGGAAATTTGCGTTAGAGAAAACTTTTTACTTATTTATTCGAAATTCTTCGTTTAGTACCTACTTGGAGAGAAAATGAGATAAGTTGAAGTAGAACATCAGCATGCTAGTTTCAGTTATCGCGTCTGAAAAAGTTCTAAGACTTGACGTCATGTGAGTAGGTACGGACTTACAAGATACATGATTAAACACTGCCTCGGGATGCAGGGTCCTTATTGGACGAAGAATAATGGCAAACGCTTAAAAAATAAAAATGCAGCCTTTGAAATTTTCTCTCTAATTAGCTTTAATAACATTGTTTTACGATATCAGCCAAAATAAACAACCAAGAACACCACTTCGATAAATACTCTTCAAATTTTGAAGATCAACTCTTAAAAATGATAATATTTGTCAATCATTTAACAAAATTAAATAATTTAAACATATAAATTTTTTAATTA
Source organism: Octodonta nipae (assembly GCA_034190945.1). Lineage (NCBI taxonomy): Eukaryota > Metazoa > Arthropoda > Insecta > Coleoptera > Chrysomelidae > Octodonta > Octodonta nipae. The sequence continues at coordinate 39,207,073 of CM067216.1, read as the reverse complement.
GTCCACATTTCACCTCCTGCTTTGTAATTATCATCAAAAGATCAAAAAATTAAGAAATATAACTGTAATATTTAGAGTCTAATTTGAACTCGGGGTCTCAATCTGCTTACTCCCCAATTTTTTAGCTCACTTAAAGAAAAACTATCTGTTGCCGTTCTCAAGTTATACAAGGAAAACCAAAATGTCATTTTTCGTTTTTAGGGTTCCTTATGTATACAATAAACGGATACTCTTATAATATCCCTCTCTCACATCACAGTAATTTTCTCCTAAACTACTGGACAGAAAAGTTTCAAATTTGGTATCAGAGTATAGGTAGTTTTGTGACCAGATCAGGAGTACATACCGAAAAAAATAAGGAGAAGCCTCTAATATTAATTTTGGGGGCAAATTAGTGAATTAAATGGAAAATATAAAATTATAATTGTTTCTAACACATCATGTAATATATCAAACGAAAGAGCTCATTATGGAGAAAACAAATATATATTTTTCATGTGAATAAAATTAATTGTTTACGAGCTATTAACGATAAATATATCAAAAATTCTCATTTCCCGCCTTATTTCCGAAACCATTCTACCTAAAATTTTGAAAATAATTAGGGGTACTGGGACTCACTTAAAATTTATAAGAAAAATTAGTAGAAACCTCCAATATTAATTTTAGGGACAAATTATAGAATTAAATGGAAAGGCTCATTATGTGAATTATAAATATCACATTTTTAAGTCATTTGTTTATAAGATATTAACATCGACTTCATTTTCACTTTAGAAACTACACGATCTAAAATTTTGAAAAATATATTTTATTTGTATTTTTAAATAATTTGTCTAAAAGATTTAATAATTTATTATTTAAAACTTGACCTATTTTCCCCTCTATCTTCCAATCTACAGAGCCTAAAACTAACTCATTAGATTATAAAAGGCTTCCCTGAAAGTTTATTAGTAAGATCAAACTCTGATGTTAATTTTGGGGGCCAAATCAGAAAATTAAATACTTATTTTTACAAAAACAAAAGAGAATCATGTAGCAGATAATAGAAAGTCTCTGTGTTTAAAATAAAAGTGAATATTTTTTATATTTTAAAACGCATCCTTTAAAAGATATTAGGGTACATATAAGAAAATGCACTCATTCCCTGCTTGTCTGAAACTGGAATATTAGAATCTTGAAGGTGGTACGGAACTCTTAGTATGCGAGTCCAACTTGACCAAATTATTTTGCCTTTATCACTTTTATTTTAAAAAATATCAAAAATGGTAAAGCGAAAAGTTTTTTCACCCATACTTTTATACGAGGCGTCATTAGATATGGACAATCATCAACTATTTTTTTTTAATACGAACTTGTACTTTTTTGTTGCAATATCTATAAAGCAAAAGAAAGACCAATACATTGGTATATCATATGTTAAGTTTTGTACGACGTTTCGAGACAAAAAATAATCATCAAGAGTAGCAAATTTTACTACGGTCCTATTTATACCCTAAATAGTCCAATAAAATATTTGTTCCATGACAAGAAAACCATGTGTGGTAAAGCGATGTAATTAAAAACATCTAAAATATAAAAAAAATATCTTTTGATTTTTTTTAATCAGGAAAATCAACGTTTCTCGTTGATAACTTCTAAAATGTAAGCAAATTAAAAACATATGCTTTTGAAAGTTGTACGTACGTAGGTAAACGTAAGGCCTATTGTAGGACAACGTGAAAGTAGTAAATTATTGTTTTGTTGCTGGGAAATTGCAAAAATCCATTGACCATTGAGATTGTGAGACTTTTTTTGTGAAACTATGCAAGTCTGGGCTGTAAGTATTTTTTTAATATTAAAAATTGTTTTTTTCGCCGCCAATTTGTAGACCTGTTCGATAGTACTTTTAATGATCCAAAATAAACAAATCACTTACTTACCTGACTTATATTTAAGTAATTTTGAGCATTTCTAAGTTTTCTTTGATATTAGTTTGTTAATTATTTTTGAAGTGTTTCTTTTTGTGTTTTTATATTTTGATGTATCAATGTATGTAATGTAAATGGGGTTTTACCCCGTAAATTTTAAATAAATAAATAAACACATATTGGACATTAGAAAAATATTAACAAGTATCTGGTAATTTTTCATTGCATAAAAGGTTGACTTTGTCAAAGTTACAACACTAGGCATTACAATTAACATTAGTAAAACACAAAGGCTTTATGTAAATCATTGGAAAAAAGTATCAGATTAATCAGTAAAAATTAAATAACTAAACCGAAATTAATATGACGCCAATCTGAAATTTTTCCGATTTGACCATTCAATATATGGCATCACACTCCCTCTAAGGCACGCTATGAGTGCCTTTAGGGGAAAATTCACTAAACCTCAGATATCCTACATATCAAAAAGGTTTAGCTCTGTCGGAGCCCTTGCCAGGTTTTCAGGCCCTGGTTGGAGTCGTGGCGGCAGTTTCCCATGAATTTCCTGACCGTCCGGGCTGTTCCTAACAGGACGGCTTTTTGTATTTGTTTGAAAATATGTTCGTCCAGACCGAGGTATTTTAAATTGTTTAATAGAAGTTTTGGGACTAGTCCTGTCATTGACATAACAATTGGCACAGTTCGTGTGTTGTTCCAATTCCAAACCTCTATATTTGGTTATTTTCTCAGCCTGCTTGATATTTATATTATTTAATTAATTTTATTATTATAATATAATAATTACAGATACCAAAGTCCAATGTACGATAATTTTTAGGACAAGGTCAATTTAATAGAACTTATGTGTGAAGTTATTCTGTTTTTAAGGGTTCTTTATATTTGTCCAATATAGGTAGCTGGAGAATTGCTGCCATCAACTTTTGTATACTGCTTTGGATTTGAAAATAAAAATCTAAAACCTAAAACTGAGACAATGCCCAATCATTTGTTATATTTTGCTGAAACAGTAGTTTGGACATTATTGACCAGTTAAAGACCAGCACAGCAAGTACATTTGAATCGTTGGGTGGCGCGTACCTTTGGACACCTTTATTTCCTATAATTCCAGACATTGTTAGTTAACAATATCGTTGTTTTCATAAAAAACCTGGCGATTTTAAAAAAAATACGGATATATTACATCTTTTTTGACTTTTTGACAACCAGCTTATTGAACATTGTAAATGCAAAATAAAAAAGTAATTATTAAATGATGTTTAGACTTAAAGTGGTGATTTTCCACAGGTTCCTAATTGTAAAATTATAATACTTTCAATTATTACAATTTTTATCAGGAAAAGGTCGACACCATGTGATTTCGTTTTGTTTTTTTAGCTGTTATAAAATTGACAAAAAACGATATAGATTAGATAATATAACCGTTTCGTTTGATGCTATTATTACATACACTGAAGGGGGTCAAAATACTTTTGTATGTATCATACTCATCAAGATAGTTTTTTGACAGGCTCTTGAACATTATTGTCACTTACATGTTTATAGATATTGAAATGGTAGGAAGTTTTTAACATTAAAGGAAGCAGGAGATCAAGAAAATCTAGTAAATAAAGCAGTGGCCCCAGGCCTAAAACATATGCTAAGTACAATTTTGTGGTTAAAAGATAATTCTATGAAACAGTGACAAAAGAAAACTTTTGGCAGATTTATCTGGAAATTCATAAAATTACAATACGGTACCAAAGGGTCGCAAGAATCTAACATTATCTTAAGCTGAGTCTATTTGGTCTGATGTCGTGATTGCGTGTTAAGCAAGTGATATTCCTTTTTGCTTATAGAGTTCTCATGTTCATCTAGTCTCGTTTCAATTCTCTTGCTAATTTGTACTACATACACTTCTTAACACTGTACTTATCTCCGGTTACTTTTGAATTCTTTTTGCTTTTCTTAAATACCAAAAACGTTAAAAACTTCAAATTTAAATAAACTTAGAGTGTCAAAAAGATCGATAATAAATTTATTTATCACAAATAAACAACAACTTTTCTATAAATGATTTTTAGTAAATCGACTTCTATTGGTGAGTTCTAATTTTCGAAAGCAACAGATATAATTTGTAATATCATGTATTTTCCAGTTTAAAGTTTTGTTTTAAAAGTGTGCAAAAATTATAAAGTTGGCACAATATACCGAAAAAAAAAACAAAACATAAATATATCACGTTTAACAAAATCAGTTCATTACAATGCATGCTCTTCGTGATAAATAACTTTTTTGCTGAAAATATAAAAATACGAAACACGTCAGATGGAATTGTGGTGTGACTTTAAAATATGACCTTAGATATCAGATTCACATTATGTTTGTTATTACGGTTGTTTATTACAAGAGTGTGCAGAAATATTTCCACACATCGACGTTAATTTGTTGAAAATCGAAATATAATCCCAGTAGGTGTTGAAGGGGGTTTTCGTTCGAATTGCGTGTCAACATTGACGTAATGTTTACATCGGTTTTCGATGACTTGTTTGTGAATTTCTTAAAAAAATACGTCAACCCCATTTTCTACTTACAAGTAGTTCAACGATTTTAGTAACATAATTCAATTATATCTGCTAATACGAGGGCTGCCTTTTATTTTTCGGGATTGGACAACCCTAGTGTTGCAATCTGGCAACTGACAGCTCTAATAATAATAATAATAATAATAATAATATTCTTTATTCCAAAATAATTGAATACACAAGCAATTAAAAAGAAAAGACGTCAACAAACAAACGGTTACAAGGTAGTAAGCAAAAAATTAAATCTCCAAGTACTCGGTTAGAGTGTAAGGCTCAACCTCATTTATATAGTTAAAAATAGCTTTCTTAAAGCTACGAAGCGTCCCCTGACACTGAATCGTAGCCGGCAACTTGTTGAATATTACAATAGCTGAATAAAAACACCCCTTTTCGAAAATGCAAAGGCGGTGTCTCGGGTATCTCAAATTTAATGTTCGTAATGAGTTGAGCCTCAAATCTTTAAAAAGCGAAATATTTTTAAACATAAACAATAAAATTTCATAAATATATAATCCTATCACAGTTAAAATGTTATTTTCTCTAAAAACACCTCTGCATGACCTACCATATTCCATGCCCAATATTGTTCTCATCGTTCTTTTCTGAATTACAAAAATTCGGTTCAGAGTGGAACATTGACCCCAAAAAATTATACCAAACCTCAGTAGAGATTGAAAATTTGCATAATACACCATTTTTAATATCTCCTTACTGAGATATTTCCTCAATATCCTGATTGAGAAGTGCACTTTATTTAATTTGATACTGAGATCCTCAATGTGCCTGCCCCAATGTAGGTTTTCATCCAGTATCAGCCCTAAAAATTTGACATCAGGCGACACCCTTTGGTTGACTTTGTTAAGTAATATGTGTTCAGGGGTATCAACCCTTGACCACTTAGTTTTGAAGATGACACAGTTGGTTTTACTTTGATTCAGAACTAACCCATTACATGAGAGCCACTCCTGAACGCCATTTATGAGATGAGAGCCTTTTCTAACGGTACTGTTTACGTCCTCGGCTGTTACTAAAATGTTTGTATCATCAGCATAGCTCACTAGATGATTCTCAGCATTAGGCACAGAGTATGGCATGTCATTTACATATATTACAAATAGAACAGGACCAAGCACACTTCCTTGGGGTATTCCCAAGGACAATTTAAAATTGTCTGACATAAAACATTGATTATCACGCATTATTTGAACCCTTTGTACCCTATCAGAAAGATACGATTTGATCCACATCAGTGCACTTCCTCTTACCCCATATTTATCAAGTTTCTCAATAAGAACATTACGATTCAAACACTCATATGCCTTGGATAGATCCAGAAATATACCCATAGCACATTTCATTTCCTCAAACGCTGTCAGTATACCTTGGGAGAAGTCATACACTGCTGTTTCTATTGATCGATCTTTCAAATACCCATGCTGATTCTTATTAAACAATTTAAAACATTGAAAAAAATCTAACAATCTATTACACATAGCAGATTCAAATACTTTAGAAAAACAAGATAATAAGCTAATCGGTCTGTAATTCTCAATCAAATCCGGATCCCCTTTTTTATAAATTGGTTTTAGCAGTGCTAGTTTTAAGGCATCAGGGAATACCCCAAACTCAAAGGAATTATTAATTATAAATGTGAGTGGATAGCAAAGTTCTAACGCGCAAAATTTTAAAATAGCAGCCGGTATCTCATCAGCACCAGTGACATTTCTAATATACATCGAATTTATGTTTCTACCTATGTTACAGATTCTTTCAGTTGTATTCAGCTTATTCACAAGATTTAAACCAGCATTTCCCAGGTGATTATTAATCTCATTTGCAATGTTCCTGGGGTCACCAGGTATTATGATATCGTTGTTGCAGTTTACCCCCCTTATTTCGTTTACTATGTTCCACACGCATTTGTTCTTATTATCAGAATATTTAATTTTATGCACATACTTATCTGATTTACTGCTCTCCAAAAGTTTGTCGTATTTCCCTTTTGCCTCATTGTAAGCCTTCTTAAATCTATTATCACAACTTTTCATAGTAAATAATATATCCAATTGTTTTTTACAATTTACAATTTCAGGAGAATTATTAAACCTATTACCTTTCCCCACCCTAGACTTTACACATCTCCTCGGAAAGCACTGGTTAAAGATTGGCATAATAGTGCTCACAAATACACTCCACTGCTTATTCACATTTTGCATATCACAACTGTACAATTCTGCCCAGTCCTGATCCAATAGGTGTCTTCTAAAGTTCTCCTTATCTTGCTGTCGAAAGCACCTTTTATATGTGTAATGATTGGGGTTTAATTCTGTTGTTTGGAACAATGCAAGATTTTGTTGAATCAGTCACTCTAGTATCTATATATAAAAGGCTAAGACAAAACGATTAGGTACCATTTTCTCCTCTGTTTCTCAACCGATTTTCTTCATTTTTGTTTTGTTTAGTAGCTACTGACGACCTTCAGTGCAGAATGCTAATATTAATTTATAATATTGGTTCATTCATTAAATAAAATATAATAAAAATTCATTATTTACGTCAATAATGTCAATGCCAAACAAATGAATGTGCCGCTGCCGCCAGACTCAAACCATTGAGTAATTATATATAGACAGACCAATGCTATTATATACTTAGAGCATGTACTTCTGGAGGTGGCATGCAAGCGTTGTTATTGTTTAGTGGGTAAAGTAATCGTTGAATATCATAATTATACAGGGCGATTCCAGATATGTTAGAAATAATTTTTTTAATGGGTGGCACATAAGCAGTTGCATATTTAGGGTGTTTAAAATATAGAGTAGAGTGCAATTATAACTAATAAAATAATTATATAGGGAAGCCCATTAGCGGTTGAATTTACAGGGTTCTTGGAATAGAAGGTGCAGTAAAATTACAGTTATACAGGGTGGTGCAAAAAATGCTATACATAGATGCATATACAGGGTGGCGGAAATGGAAATGCAACATTTCGTAACCCATAAGCAGTTGTATATATAGTTAAGATGAAATATAGGGTAAGAGGAATTATAGATATACAGGATGGTGATAAAAAATGTTAGAATAGGAAATGATTTATAGAGTAGACCACGAAGAGTTCCATATATATAATGATTGAAATATAGGTCGCAGTAGAATTATAGTTACAGAAGATAATTAAAAATTTCATAAACAAAAAGAGTAAATATGGTGAGTCATAGGCAGTGGCATATACAGAATGGTTTACCCGGTGGTTGAAAAATGTTAAAAAATATTATGCGTGGTCCATAAGCAATTGCATATACAGGGTGGTGGAAATATATAATGAGATGGAATTATTATAATGAGGATTTTAATAAATGTTAGAGAATTGAGTGCAATTATAGCTATACAGGGGTGTTAGAAAAAATAAATATGTAGGGTAGCCCATTAGCAGTTGAATTGTTGTCATATTAAATTAAGAATTACGAGTTTTTTTTTAATTCTATGAATTATATCTGAAAAAAACTTGAATTTCGTTACTTATTTGTAGAAGCGAGATGTAAGACCGACATCTAGGACTTTCGAGGAAACTATCACACAGAGGTTCCGAATCTGGATCCGTTCCGTGTAATTGCCGCTCTCCCTTAAGTCTTAAGATAGAATGTCACGATAAAATTTTCAGGTTACTTAACCTGCCAGAGATATTGACACAATTGGTCGAATTTCGACCACTGGGCGACAGCTAGTATTCATTTATAGTGTAAGTCCATATGAGTTTAAGACATCTAAAAACTGATTACTTATTGCATTTTGCTTCATAATGTCAATGTTAAAGTCACCACATAAGAACACAGAACAGTTTTCAGCTTCCAAGCCTTCAAGTAATCTTTCTAATCTTGTAAGAAATTCTTCCGTTTCGTTTGTGTGTTCTAAGTCAGTATCAGGTGTTCGGTAGATACACACTACGATAATTTTTTTCTTGTCTATTTCTACTTCTACAGCAGCACATTCAAATATTTTAGTTGTTGCCTCACTTGTCAGATCATTTCTATTTTTAGCTTTGATGCTACTGCGGCAGTAAATAGCGCATCCTCCGTGAGATCCTTCTTTTCTACAGAAAGACGAGACTATTTTATAGAGTGTTATGTTGTAAGCAGCCAGTTGTTCAGTAGACTGCCAGTGTTCTGTTACACAAAAACACACACATTCTGGATTTTCACTCAACAATGCTTGTATGGTGTCTAAACAATTTCCTATGGATTGTAGATTTTGATGTATAATGCTACTAAAATGTCGATTATGATGCGTTACTGTGCTGTTTCTATGTTGAACATGTATTTTGTCCCTCACCCATTCATATCGGTTTTCTGATCTGCACGAAAATTTTGACTCCTCTTCCGGTCGAAAAAGTATCTGTCGAAACGGACCCCCTTAGGCCAAAAGGCGGCATCGTAAACCTGGTTTTTTAAGTTGTAGTCGGCACCAACCCGAAAACATTTGGTATTCTCACGCTTAACTGGTACTTCTTCTATTATAAATGTTGTTTTTCATTTCTTGCTTGGCTTTTAAAAATGTCCGTATCATATCCTCAGTAACATGGGGCTGAACCCTTGACAAAAATATCCAGACCCGCTTTTCTACACCTGTAAAGGAGTTTTCGTTAACGGCCACAGAAGCGGGAGCATCTCCTATATTTACAATTTTAGCTCTTCTTTTATATTTATTCACAGTCTCAAAGCCATCTTCATCCAAGTGGATTTTGCTGTTTTTGCTAAATTTCAATATTTTTGTGTCATTTTCTTGCGGTTGTGCCAGGTCTATAATATCTTTCAGCACCCGCTGGTGCTCTTCAATATGTTGTTGTTGTTTTTCTACAATGTTGACATCTTTTTTTACCTTCTTTGACGTGATCTGCTGCTGAATTGCTGCTTGTGTTTTGGTAGATTTCATATCGCTATCTTTACTACTGACATGTGAACTAAGTATCTTGTTATCCTTTTCTAAAGCATGTTTCGATAATTTACCCTCCAGCATGCCAATTTTTTCGTTTAGTAATGTTCTGTTTTCATTTAATAAAGTGTTTTTTCCTCTTACCTCTTCAAGGAGTGAACTAATTAATTTAATTTCTTTCTTCAAATATTCGTTTTCGATATTTAACTTGACGTTCTTGTCAACAACACTGTTTTTATTAATGCCTTCACTGATAGTATCGACGACATCTTTCTTATTGTTGATATACGGCACACATTCATCGCAAAACCAAAAAATGTTGGCGTTTATTTCTGATAAGAATTTGTGAATTGCATCTTTTACACGGGCACAATGTAGGTGAAACTCATTTGCACAATGTTTGCATTTTACGAATTTAGTGGTTACTATGAAATTGTCAGCGCACGTACGACAAACCGACATGTTCACGTTCAGCCGACGAACATGTCATTTTTGAGGTTATACGTACTCAGAACGTTTTCACATACGAGCACTATGTGTTGTTTACAGTAACTAAAGGATTCATCTCCGCCAAAAAATGGAATAAAATCGTGAACATTTTCGTGCGATTATTTTTTACAACTTTCGACATGGATTAAGTCAGCATGGATGAACTTAATTTAATTTTTTGGCGATGAAACTCCATCAAGGACCACTGTTTATCGATGATATGGTGAATTCAATCGAGGTTGTAGTTCACTCCAAGACGAATTTCGTGAAGGTCGTCCAAAAACAGTTGTTGTTCCGGAAACCATTGATGCTGTGCGCGAACTGATATTGCAAGATCGTTATGTGACCTATCGTGAGATTGAGTCAACCTTACACATTAGTGGGACCAGCATACATTCAATATTGCATAAACAATTGAATGTCAAAAAAATTTGCTCGCATTGGATCCCACCCAATTTGTCAATTGTTCAAAAAAAGGCTCGTGTCGATTGGTCGAAAGAAAAGCTCAAAAAATACGATCGCGGTGCTTCAAAACACGTTTATGACATAGTGACAGGTGATGAATCGTGGATTTACGCGTATGAGCCCGAAAGTAAACAGTAGTCGACTGTATGGGTGTTTCAAGATGAGCCGAATCCAACAAAAGTTGTTCGCGCACGAAGCACTACCAAGCAAATGATCGCCTGTTTTTTCGGAAAAACTGGACATGTCGCAACCGTACCACTAGAACAACGCAGAACAGTCAATTCTGAGTGGTACACAACCATTTGTTTGCCAGTTGTCTTCCAAGAAATGAGGAAAACCAACCGCCGAAGACGGATCACTCCTGTACCTCCATGTGACAACCAAAAGCACCGTCTTCGCAAAATGGAAAAATTTGCATTTAAATAGGTATTTGCCTGGTATACAAACAAAACGAGCTTGGTACTCATTGATTTAAGAAGCCGAAAATACTATGCTTTACTACCTATATGCTTGAGATGTACATAGAAAATTTTCAAATTCGCAATTAAAACTTCCAGTGCCTAAAATTCCTGCACTATTAAGTTGGAATTTAAATATTTATGAGGAAATGTCCGTTATGTCATTTCGATGAAATGCAAGTTGTACATCGCAGAAAAGTATATGAGATCATCTACGGATCTTCCTTAATATATTAAACGTTAAAAAACTGTACACATCTATAAGGAGTTATCCAAAAATCGACTAAAATATCAGGGATATTGGTCGATTTCCAGGCACGCATGTGTTCATTCACAAATTTTATCACTTTACCAATAGAATTCTTTTCCAAAATTTGAAGTTTCACCAATCCGGCTATATACTCTATTAAACAAGACCATATTCATTCAAAACGGTGCACCACAGGAGAAGAAATCAGGTAACCCTCCTCCTTCTTGGAAGTCGCTTAACAACTACAAAGTATGCAGAAATTAGGCTACTGTAAACATGTCAGAACATGTCAATTATAAGTCGTTTACAACATTACAAGTTACCGCTAATCATAAAAACACATTAATAATAGTTTAACTGTAAACCCATCAATTTCCCGAATACACAAAAAACCTTTCAACGATACGCAAACGAATATCAGCACAAGTTAAAACTCTCGTTTAAAATTCAAAAATCGCCTTGAATTGTTTTCGTACATCTAATCGAGTTTTCCATCAAGGTATAAAAAACGGAGATCATTCCAATATTAAACGGTTATATTTCTATATATGTGTCACGATATCTGTGTATCTGCTTCTCGTGTAACCGTGAACAAAGAAGGCATATACATTTTTTTTCGGACAGATTTATGTCGAGCTTGCCTTAGCTTATCTCAACACAGTCACCCACGACTATAACTAGTCGATTAATTTCTAAACTGATGGAGTTTCAAGAGGGAAACCAGAAAGTTTTTATGAAAATTTATTTTTATTGCTTACTGCCATGTTTGGTTTTCGATTACCGTTTTAGTGTGTACGTTGTTTGGACTTAATGTACTATAAAAGCAGGTAAATTTAAATTTGTGTGCAGAATATACGAGAATATACAGGGTGATTTTTTTTTGATGATCAGTATGGGGATCTCGGAAACTAGCGGAGATAGAGCAATGGTTAAATTGGGAAAGATTTGCAGTTTTACTGGCCTAATTTAATGCCACTTTCGGATTTTTGTAAAAAGTCATGGCTTACTAGATATTTTGAAAAAACGAAAGTCTGTCGATTTAGTCAAATCCCTCTAGCTCCTTTGTTTTTGATTTTATAAAAAAAGTTTAAATATCAAAATTGAAGGGAATTGTGTCCCGAATATGATTGTCATGTCCTCGTTAGCGTGACAACTCTCGTTTTCGAGATATGACACAATCTTACCTTTCTTTGAATGGAAACCATAGTTGGCTATGACCTCAAAAAATCGGACATTTTTAGAGCTTTTCAACGATATAATACTCGATATAGTTATTCATAAAAATAACGGAGTTATGAATGCTTTTCTCTCTTATTTTCACTTTTAACGTAGGTAGCCATGAAAAAGATTGTTTTCATTTTGACGTTTCCTCATTTGAGAGTAATTCCATTAGTAGTGCTGAACTGACAGTCGATATTGACAAGTTTTCGTGATAAAATGGAATATTCTAACGAAGAAAAACTGAATATGGTGGAATGTTATATCATATGCCATAAAAATTCAGTTCGTGCAGCTGAGGAATACTTTCATAGATATTTTAATCGTCGTCAACCGAATAAATGTTTTGGCAATGGTAAATCAAAATCCATCTACATCAACTCGTGAGATTGTGGCAGAAGCTGGCACATCTCAACGAACTGTAGTTAAGGTACTGAAAGCGCACAAGTTCAACCCGTAGAAACTTTCAGTTTCTCAAACTTTCCATGCTGGTGACGAACATCGACGTATTTTGGTTTAAAGACATGTGCCTTGACGATCCACAGTTTCCATTAAAGGTGTTATGGTCAGATGAAACTAGATTTACTAACTGCGGTATGTTCAATAGACACAATGAGCATATCTGGGCTAAAGAAAACCCTTTCCATGTAGAACAAAGACGACCCCAGATAAAATTTGGTTTTATTGTTTGATGTGTTATCATAGGGTCTACTATTCTGGGGCCTTTTATCTATGACGAATCACTTACTGGGGGGCGCTACTTGCATTTCTTGCAATACACTTTTCAAGACATGTTGCATAATTTGAATTTGAGACCTCGTTTAGAAATTGAGTGGTTCCAACATGATGGAGCACCTGCTCATAACTCGTTATTAGTAAGACAACACTTAGATAATATCTATCCAAACTCTTGGATAGGAAGAAATGGCCCACGCGAATGGCCACCCCGGTCTCCCGATTTGACAGTTACAGACTTCTATTTATGGGGTGCGCTAAAAAACAAAGTATACAAAAGAAAGTATGAGACAGTTGGCGACCTAAGGGAGGCGGTATGACAAGCAATTGAAGAAATTGATAGGCGGTCTGTGAGGAAAGCGGTAATGTCAATCTTAAAAAAATGCAATTTTTGTCTAAATAACATTGGTCGACTTTTCGAACATAAATTGTAACCATTATTATGTACTTTAAGTTCTTAAGTTTTTAGTAAGTACCTACTTATTTAGTTTTTTCGTTATATATGATATACCTAATAAAAAAATCGTTCAATGTTTTTTGGAATAGTTATTAATAAATCAATCAATTTCATGGCTAACTATGTTAAAAGTGAAAATAAGAGAGAAAAGCATCCATAACTCTGTTATTTTTATGAATAACTATATCGATTATTATATCGTTGAAAAGCTCTAAAAATGTCCGATTTTTTGAGGTCATAGCCAATTACGGTTTCCATTAAAAAAAGGTAAGTTTGTGTCATATCTCGAAAATGAGAGCTGTCACGCAAACGAGGACATGGCAATCATATTCGGGATAGAATTCCCTTCTATTTTGATATTTACACTTTTTTATAAAATCAAAAACAAAGGAGCTAGAGGGATTTCACTAAATCGACAGAATTACGTTTTTTCAAAATATCTAGTAAGCCATGACTTTTTACAAAAATCCGAAAGTGTCATTAAATTGGGCCAGTAAAACTGTAAATCTTTCCCAATTTAACCTTTGCTCTATCTCCGCTAGTTTCCGAGATCCCCTTACTGATCATCAAAAAAAACTCACCCTGTATATATTTTTTTGTTCATCACTGTACTATTATTTTAATTCTCAGAAAATTATTTAAACCATCCTGTTTATTTGTCAAAAACTACGATCACTGATATTTATTTTCTACAAAATATAAATTAAGCCACCATTATAATCTTTAAATTGTCTTTTTTTTAGAAATTATGTTGCCATGGCATTATTTTCAGGCACGCTTTCATTTTCGTGTCAAGAGAAAACACATCTTCGCCATTCAAAGGGAATACCGATGTAATCTGTTGATATTTCAGGCACAATTTTCATTAAAGCTGTTATTATATAATCGTGATTACCTTCTCTTATCATTTTGTGAGGAGTGCTCTTACATAAATATTTCAAAGCTCGGCGTGGGTTGCGCCTGTCTGTTCAACGAAATCAACGAAATTCGACTGTGTCTAAATGAAAACGAAGACCGTTAACAATCGTATCTCTTGAGTTCTTACTTTGATCTCGAATTTTATTATTGTGCATCGAAAATGAAAACGTTTCAGAGGAGTAATTGTGAAAATTAAATCAGAAAATGAATTATTATTTGGGAAAGAAACATTAGAAGCAGTGGTTTTTAATATTATATTGTACATGATCCCCTTTAAATTACCATCCCTCTTATGGGACCAAAGTGTGATGCCCGGTGAATGTCGTTGTTGGAAAGTTTTTTTAAAATAAATCAGCAATGTACCGCTGAAACTATGATTTTTCTCCAAAAATGTACATTGGTCAAACTTAGACGTCAGCTGATATACATGTGACCGGACATAAACGATATTTCACTAAGAACGTCCACTGTCCAGAGATATTGTGCAAAGTTTTTTAACCACCTGGATAATATACTCGCTAACAAAGAAATCGCAACACCCAGAAAATGTATAAATTTAATATGTTTTTTAATAAATCAACACAGAGGTTCCGAATCCCGTTATTCCTAGGTTAGATAAAATTTTCAGGTTAACTTCACCTGTCAGAGATATTGAATACTGTGTGCTAGTTTCCCCGAAAATCCTAGATGTCGCCTTTACATCTCGCGTCTACAAATTTACCGATATGTATCAAATACATAATTAAGTGTTCGAGAGGACATTCTCTTGAGGGAAGCGCAACTGATGAAGGTTCCCTGACCAGAAACATTATATTATATACAGTGAGGAGGCGTGGGTCGGAACAAATTCATTTAAAATTCAGGTGTTGGTTTTTTGGAAAAACGCTCGGATACGTTGGTATTTTTTGGACTGCGGTTTTTGTGATGATAAACTCATTTATGCAGGGTGGGCCAGAAATAAATTGCGACCATCAACTTCATTTTTTCAAATGGAAACATTTGTTTTTTACTTTATTTTTGAATTCTGCATTGAATTTTAAGTATTTTTCAGGTACAATGTCCTATACCGAAAATTAACAGTTATTAAAAAAATATGTACATCTATTTCAAAATTGAAGACAAAAAAAAACATCAACATATCAAATTAAATGTTCAAATTGTTGACCATTGACTTCCTGACAATACCTAAGACGGTTCTCAAATTCTCGTAACACTTCATTTAGCGTTTGTGGCAGGATTCGTTTTATTTCGGTCCTAATTCTATTCTCTAATTCCTCGATATTTTCCGGCTTATTGAAGTAGACTTTTGATTGCACTTAACCCAAAATATAAAAATCTAATCGGCTTAGATCTGGAAACCTAGCTGGCCATCCGATATTACCTCTCCTTCCGATCCATCTATTTGGAAAAATATTGTCAAGATAATCTCGCACTGTTCGCGAATAGTGCAGGGGCGCTCCATCCTGTTCAAACCATAGCGAATCTGTCATTATATTGAAGTTTTCACCATTCGGGTAAAGTTCTGTTAAACAGGTTATTATGTCATTTTGTAATAGGTCTAAATACTTTTCCGAGTTAAGTGTTCCCTCAATAAAAAAAGGACATACAATTGAAGTACCTACAATTCCGGCCCATACGTTAACTATCTTGGAAAACTGTGTATGACTTTCCATAATCCAATGTGGGTTTTCTGGTGTCCAATATCGAAAATTTTGCCTGTTTACTGAACCATTTGAACAAAATATTGCCTCGTCGGAAAAAACTATCTTATTTGAAAAGTGCGGGTTGGCATTGCATCTATCCATCATTATTTCGCAAAATTCTACTTTTCGGTCCAAATCATCTTCAGTAAGTTCCTGAAGTAAATGAACTGTGTATGGGTGCCATTTATTTCTATACAAGCATAGAACAGAAGATTTACTTATTGACTGTTCTGCGACTATTTGTCTAGTGGATTTGTGAGGATTTTCTTGTAAATCGAGCATACTATTTAATTGTGTATCTTCTAGAAGATGTTTGGTTTTGTAATTGTCTCTTACGTGGCCAAATTCTATAAACTTGTTTTCTATTTTACTAACTACCGATCGTGTAATAGGCCGTTCCGGGTACTTCATATTAAACAATTCGTAAACTTCAGCTTGTTTTCTTGAGTTCTGTCGACATATCCTACCATCGTCAAAATTTCTATTCGCTGCTTTTCAGTTAAACGCGCCATACTTTGAATCTTTGCAACTGCACTTGACAACTACTTATTTGAAGTAAAATTATAGTACAGTTTCTATGGAAATAAACAAGTGTTAAAAACTCCAGCATTAAAAAAAGGTTTTCCATTCACGCGACTAAAATACCGCCAACAATCATAAAAACCAGACGTAAATAAATAGGTTCAAACCAAAAAACACCTTATTTTTACCGGTGTTTTCTTAATTTTAGAAACATATATATATATATATATATATATATATATATATATATATATATATATATATACAGTACAACAGAATAACACCTTGAATTATAAAAGACCAGCCTGAAAAATGTTGTTAGTATTAATTAATTAATGTTTAGAAAGAATTTCTGAATACTTTCTGCAAACTTTCTCAGTTCAGCATTTATTGCTCGTGTACTTACATTTTATACTGCTACTGATCCGTTATTTTTGCAGGAAATCGTTGTATTTTGTTTGCTCTTCACATATTAAACTATGTTCTAAATTGTTAGATTAGATGAAAAAAAGCAGTGTAGGCGGCAAAATTGGAGATGGAACTGCAACATAGAAGCCAGGTCAGCGACAAACACATTAAACAGCAGAGGCCCGAGAACTGAACCTTGAGAAACACCACCTATTACTTCGTATGATTCGGACAGTTCCCCGTGCACCCGAACGCGAGCCGATCGAAACGTTAAAAAGTCTTTAATCCAGTCTAACAATTTTCCCCGAACACCATATTGTTCAAGTTTATACAATAACCGACTATGAGGGAACTATGAAGGGACTTGATCAAAAGCTCTTCTAAAGTCTAGATAAATCACATCAACTGGCTCAGAATTGTCAACAGCTTTGGTCCACGCATTCACACAGTATACCATGTTAGTTATTATTGAACGTTTTGGTAAAAAACCGTGTTGTCTCTCACTTAAAATCCCATTAGTAACGAAATAATCAGTTAAATCCCGAACAATTAGTTTCTCCAAACATTTGCATGGAAGGCAAGTTAAACTAAGTTCACGATAGTTACTGGTGACTAACTTGTCACCCTTTTTAAAGACTGGGACAACTATTGAGTTTTTCCAATCAGCCGAAACACAAGACTCGCCAAAAGAATGCTTCAACAAATTAGTTAAAGGGGTAAGCAATGATTCTTCAGATCTTCGAAAAAACACAGGGTTAATATTATCTGGTCCTGTGCCACAATCCAAACGAATTTCTCTCTAATAACAGCAAGACCTTTTTCTTCGGTAATTTCGGTGGTGTCAATTGTTGACTCGATCACAGGAAGATCAGAGCTGTTGGCTAGGATGATTTGAGGTTCATGAAAAAAATAATTAGAAAATTCTGCAGCAAATAAATCTGCCACTTTCTTGGGATCGCTGATCAGTTCACTTGCTGAATTTTTGAGTGTCATTGTATAAATTCTGCTAGTTAGGTTATGTTTCACGTATTTAAAGAAGTTTTTATTACTTTTGATGTCAACTAATTTGTTTTCAAAAGTAGATATACTATTTCTGATCACAGCCGCTACAGTGTTTGAGCAGGACTTGTACAAATTATAGTCTATTTCTGATCCACTAATTCGATATTTATGCCATGCGTTCCTTTTCACATTGATCTCATGGCGATTTTTGTTGTTCATCCACGGTTTATCAAACAGTTTAGACGATACTTTAGGTACTAACAACTCTCACGTTGCAATTATGTTAGATACAAACTTAGTCCAAATTTCGTTGGTGTCGGAAATACCCCAATGTAAACTTTTCAAATTAATTGATGGGTAATTGGCAGAAAAAAATTTATAAGTTGTACATGGTTTCCTACTAAGCTGTGTTCTAAGATTCAACTGAGATTTGGTTATGATGGCAATGTGATCACTGGCTCCTATAGATGGAAAGTTACAGACTGAAGATATGAGATTATGATCTGTGGAGAAAATTAGATCTAGTAGCTAGGGAATATTATTGGCTCTAAAGCGAGTCGGCTCGGTAACAAATTGCTTTAAGTTGGAGTTCAAATACATATTCATAAATAATGCTGCTGAATAGTTGTTGTCTAGCGGAGTAGGAGTTGTCCACCTTAGTTCAGGGAAATTAAAATCACCAAATACTGAGAGATTATCCAGTGTAGTACTGGCCACAGAGAGAGTGTTACAAAGATGGATATCTTGTTCATGACTGGAGCTGGGAGGTCTATAAATGCATGCAAAGTTCAGTGTAACGTCAGCAATTTTAACAGCGACCCAAACCGATTCAAGAGAAGGAATATCAATTTTGTCCAACATAACGAAAGTTGATTTCCAGCCGCCTATGTAGTTCGAAATGTATATGCAAACACCACCACCTCGCGAATAAAACAATCACTGTTGCATAAAGAAATTTTCACAGCTGTGAATAGAACATTTGGCTGCATTCCGTTCGGGGAAAAATACAGGTGCCTGTATCTCTTTATGTATAGTTAAAACATATTTATTGGTTGAATTACAATGTGTATTAATTAGCATACCATCTACCGCACACACCAAACTAAGCGAATTAATGAAGTGATCGTGCTTACGCTGTACCTATGACCTTTCCATCATTGTCTTACCCGTTAAACCGTTCTGGTCACATATTATAAGCTTTTATGAACTAGATGTCTGCAATGAAAATAACGATAGGAGGAATCAACCTGTATTTTCCCATTACATCGGTTTCACCTTGTTAACGCATTGCCCATAATATCCCAAACCGGTTTCTTTCCTCAAAGTGAACAAACAAAACCATAATTTATAAAATACCGGTATTGCAAATGTCTTGAATTGATTAGGAATAATAAACGCGTATTGTGTATGAATAAAAGCGATGGAAAAATAATAAACTGCCTACGAACGGATTCAAAATTTTCTGTAAACAACTTTATTACAATATAATATACAAGTAGGTAAATAGAGAGAGACCGTTCTTCGGACGTAAATTATATCAACCGCACCGAATCAAGAGGGACTTTCTCTTTTCCAGCCGTGAGCTAAAGAGCACATCGCGATAAAAATTATTCACACATGTAGGTACGTATGATATATGCATACGTATTGTAACAGGGCCATAAGATGTGCCGGTTTAAAGATAATTGGTATTAGGCGCGTGGCGCTAATAAATCAATAATAACAGGTATCGTTCCTTTTGTATAAAAACTTGCAAATCTGGTGGTATTAGGCTCAGTGTTCCCAACCGGAGGGAATTTTTCGTTTCTTAAGGAAAGGGAATGGGGATATTAGGATCATTAGCTCAGGCTTGTTTACAGAAGATAGACAAAGTTATTAGTAGAAAAAAATCAACATCAACGTGTTCTAATGATAAAACTTGACTAACCGACTTAAAATTCAACATTTTTTATCGATGCACTTTTGTTTTTAGGGTTCCGTATTTACAATATACGGATACCCATATAATATCACTCCGGATTTCTGCCTCTGTCACATCACAGCAATTTTCTCCTAAACTACTGGACGGAAGAGGTTGAAATTTGGTATCAATGTATAGTTTGGTGATCCGATCTGCAGTACATATCGCAAAAGAAGAAATTTTGATTTTAGGGGTACTTCTGGGGGAAAAACTAAAAAAATCGACCGTTCCTCCCCCTGATCTCCGAAACTATTAAGCCTAAAATTTTGAAAAAAATAGGAAATATAGAACGTTGCCCGAACTTTACAGGAAAAATAAGGAGAAACCATTAATATTAATTTTGGGGGGCATGAAAATTTAAAAAAAAATTTCAAGCGCATCATGTAACATATCAAATGAAAGGTCCCATTCTGAGGAACACAAATATATTAAAGAAAATATACCAAAATTTACCCACTCCCTCCCCTAACTCTGAAACTATAAATCGTAAAGTTTTGAAAAAAATTAGAGGTATAGAGTCTGACCTGAATTTTACTGGAAAAATAAGGAGAAACCTCTACTTTTAATTTTGGGGGGCAAATTACAGAATTAAATGGAAAATATAAAATTAAAATTGTTTCTAACGCATCATGTTATATATCAAATGAAAGGGCTCATTATGACGAAAACAAATATTTTATATCATATTTTTAAAATAAATTATTTAAAAGATATTAACAAAAATTTCCCCCTTATCCCGAAACCATAAGTTGTAAAATTTTGAAAAAAATAGACTAACCCGGTAAACTTTGGAGCGCTATAACAGCGTTTTAAATGCATGAAATTAAAAAAACTTATAGGGAAAATTGTTCCTCAAAAGATCATCTGCAAGATTGGTCTGAGATATTTTTTTTGTAAATTGTATATAAAAAAAATATAGAGCAAAAAAGAAAATTTTTGTAAAAATTTTCTCACATTTTTGCTCATAACTTCTTTAATTCTCAATTTGCTACAAATTATGATTTTACGAATTTTTTGTAGAACGCATAGTTTCCGAGATATCGCGAAAAATGTGTTTTCACCCCTTTTTTCTAAATGGCGGCCGGGGGACAAGAATGGCGACCCCACAAGCTTGAGGTTAAGCTTCTATTGACCCCCCACACATGTCCTAAAAATAAAATTGCGTCCTCTAAAAAATGCAATATTCGGTCCTCAATTGGTAACATTTCAATAGACTATATACTAATTGACTTAATGAATTTTTATAGGACAGAAATGTTGGAAAACAATACAATTATCACCTTTCGCATTTCATTTTTCACGAGACCCAAAGGAGCCAATCTACAACACGTATTTACGATGTAATTTTAAGTGATTATTGTCTCAAACATCGAAAAAGGTTCTTGGAATGACGAGCTATTTTGTACCACGATTATCTCGTTATCATTTTTTTTTCTGTTAGTTGTTCGCTAATACCATATCGTTAACCTTTGTGTCGATGCACTTCTAAAATGTTATCTCAAAAGCCAAGGCTGTAGTCCAATATGAATGCCAATTTGTTTGTCGAACGTATTGTTATTATAAAATTGAATCCCAGCCAGAAATGTGTCAGTTTTATATCTTAATTATTACACTGATAAAGCCTCTCAAAAAGAGAATTATGTGATGGGGGATTAACGATGTGCGTTATCAAGCTGTCTGGTGTTCCATTTTTTTACTATGTTTGACAAACATGGAAAATTTTAAGCGATTCAACTCTAAACCGAATTTCGTTACATAATTTTTATTCGTAATGATGATGAGTTGGTTTTTAGACAGATGTTCGCCACTTACTGATTGCTTCTCAGAATTGGTTTCTATGTTTTATAAGCTAACTGAATTAGATTTTGGAAAATGTTTTTGAGGTTAATCGAAAACGACTCTTATCCAGAGGCAGATAACATAGGGCGAGATTTATTGAAGCGAAAGCATCTTAACGGGGCCCCACACTTACACCTACGAAAATAGATTAGTATGATAGTGAAATGATGAAATTGTTGTCTCGATTCGTTCCGACCGACACAACACTTTCTTGGACTTAAAATACCTATACAACTTAGTTGTCTCTGTAAGAAACAAGAACCAGTTTATACCACTCCATCTTATATTTCAACAACACTTTATAAACAACTGCTTCCAACACCTTTTCAACCCGTTACATACCTATAACTCAAATTCAAATAACTTAACTGTTTACATTAAACATTTTTTCAACTACCTGGTATATGCAATTATTTATGGCCCACTCAGTTTAACTTTTTTCAAGCTCCGGCATAACTAATTCCACTCAAATCTTATTTCAACCACATTATGTATATGCAGCTGCTCAAGGTCCACCTAATATTACTTTTTTAAAGATTTTTTAAATTCATGCAATTCTACTCCGCTCTAAGTTTCCTATACAGGGATGGGCAAATGTGTGGAACCAAGTAAATATCTCTGGAATTATTAGAGATATCAAAATGAAATTTGGAAGGTGGATACTGCAGTAGATTTTGCCCATTTGTTTCCAAATTTTTTTACAATTTTGAACTTCCTGTTTTACCGGAAGTAATGTCGATTTTAAAATTTGCAATAAAACACCCCGTATAGTATTTTAGTTTCTGATGAAACATTTTATTGCGAATACAAAAATATCGGGTTTGATATTGTTTACTTCAATACCTACCGAGATATTAACAGAAAAGTAACTATGGACAGAAAAAATTCGATGGTAGCTAAACTTGGTTCAGATTTCATTTACGCCCGATATAATCAAACCGCTTGGTAAGGATTTGTATTTCTATTGGCCAATCGGTGGCATTATACCGTCACAGCCAACAGCACTGCTTGTTCCATAGTCGAATACACGTGCGTTTGTTTAAATCAGGCGCAAATTAAATCGGAATCAAGTTTAGTAGTCCATGAAATTCATTGCAGAAGTGACAGTAGTAGTCAAAATAAGTTTTTAGTTTTTTTTATTTGAACGTAAAAATATTGTATTGTTTTAATTTGATCGTAAAATGGCCGAATTAAGTGAAAGAGAAAGAATAGAAATATTAATGATGATTGGGTATGGGGAGAGGAAAAGGACGTATCAAGAAGTTTGTGACCTTTTTAACAGTGTTCATCCGAATACACAAATATCCCGTTCAGTAGTGACGAAAACTTTGCGAAGGTACGACACAAGTGGAACAGTTAGCAATTTACCAAAAAGTGGACGGTTAATAAGTGCAAGTAATGAAGGTGTAGCTCAAAATGTTGTTATATCGTTGGAAGAAAATCCTCACTTATCCACCACCGACCTCGCCAATATGCATGGAATTAGCCGTCGTTCAGTAGGAAGGATATTAAGGCGAGAAAAATATCATCCATACAAAATTCGCCTCGTTCAAGAACTCTTCGAAGACTATTTCGACAGACGTTTGCAATTTTGTGAAACGATGATGGATATTTGTAACCGTGATAATAATTTTATAAGAAATGTGGTGTTTTCAGACGAGGCTACATTTTGTTTAAATGGTACGGTTAATCGACATAACTGCCGCTACTGGTCGCAAAGTAATCCTAATTGGGTACAAGAGGCTCATACACAACATCGCCAAAAATTGAACGTTTGGGCCGGCATTTATAACAACAGAATCGTGGGATCCTTCTTCCTACAAGAAACTTTAAACGGAGATAGGTATTTACAGCTCTTGGAGACACAAGTTATTGCGGCATTGGAGGTAAATGGACAATTACCAAATAATATCTGGTTTCAGCAGGATGGAGCACCACCCCATTACGCTCGCATTGTTCGAGATCATTTAGATAGGACATTTCATCACAGATGGATTGGAAGAAGGGGTACTTATGAATGGCCTGCACGAAGTCCCGACCTTAATCCACTAGACTATTTTCTGTGGGGTTACTTAAAGTCTAAGGTTTATGTTGATAGACCAAATAATTTGCAAGAATTAGCTGCAAGAATAACTCAAGACATCCAGAGAATTACACCAAAAGTAATAGCTAATGTTACTAGAGAATTTAAAAACCGACTTGCTTATTGTCAATAAGTAAATGGTGCTCAGTTTGAACATCTAATACATTAAGTTTAGTTAAGTTTCAATGTTTTGAAAATCACTTTGATTTAGTTAATAATTATGATTATGTATTTCTTCAATGAATATTAGATTTTTCCTTTCCTTAGTTACTTTTCTGTTAATATCTCGGTAGGTATTGAAGTAAACAATATCAAACCCGATATTTTTGTATTCGCAATAAAATGTTTCATCAGAAACTAAAATACTATACAGTGTGTTTCATTGCAAATTTTAAAATCGACATTACTTCCGGTAAAACAGGAAATTTCAAAATTGTAAAAAATTTGGAAACAAATAGGCAATCTACTGCAGAATCCACCTTCCAAATTTCATTTTGATATCTCTAATAATTCCAGAGATATTTACTTGGTTCCACACATTTACCCATCACTGTATATCAATGTATCCAAGGCATGTTATGTAACACGCATTAAAAATGTTCGGGGTGTTCTTTTAGATATATCCGTTCGACATGTATTTTAATTTGGACTATAAACTTCTATATAATTGTTTTGTTTTTGCAGGTAAGTCAACAACATGAATTACAACTCGTATCTTCCGAAACAGTAAGTTAATAAAACTATTTTTATAAGATTATTACGTAGACAATTCCTTATTGTGAATTTTTACCGTTTTTTCAAAACATTAAATATCCCTAGCAGACATCTTAACTTTTTTGTTATTAAAAGTGATAGATTTTTTAAACTTAAAAACAGAGCGAAATATGAGATTTCAGAATTTTCCTTTGGTTTTAACAGACTTCAAAAAATGAGGAGGTTCTCAATTCGTCTGTATATATCTTTTTTTATGTGTGTTCAGATTACTCGAAACTAGCTCAATGAATTTGGATCGTTTAAACTGGATTCTGCTAAGGAGTATCCCAAAGTGGTCCCATATTCACCTTTATCAGACAGCGTGTACTGTTCTTTAGAAAAATCGGTAAAAACTTGTTCTTATATTGTAACCTTCGGCGAAGAATACAATTGTTGCTGTTCGAAACCTGGGGTGTGAATAATTGCAAATATATTGAAATTAAATAAAAATAAATGTTAGTTAACCAACCTCATGGTAAAGATTCTGGATTTGTCAATATATTTAATGATTGACGATATATTACAGTAATAATATAATTTTCTAGATCAGTAGTGTTAGAAAAGTTATTAATGTCTCTTGTGATTGCGTGTACAATCAAATGAAACGAGAATGGCAAATCAAACTATCACTTTTAGTAGTTAGTTAATTTGTACAAAACTCCAACTAAAAATTAGGGTTATATCTACATTGTTTTTCTCACTGCTGCATCCATTTTTCACGATGTTGCAATTTATTTACTGCAGTAGGGAAGCATAGCGAACTTCCGTGTTATTTTATTTTAGCACACAATATTTAATACTACTCAATATGCGCGCTTCAATCGATCTACCAATCCAAAAATCATATCAAAAAGTATTCAAAATACTTCACATTGTTTTTTTTTCATTTGCATAAAAGTGGATATTACCCATTTGACATTGGTAATATGGAAATGTTGTGGAACCTTTGGTGTGTCACAAATGTAATAAAACATTTTAAAAAATATATATAACCGATTTCTACCTATAACTAAAAAGCTAAAAATAATTATAACAAAATACAACCCCAGCAAATAAATAACACATTCAATGTTATTAGGTACCTACCCAGGAAGTAAAAAAATGTAAACATTAAAAGGTGCTCATTCTGTACAAATTAATTACCTACCAATCTAGTATATTTTGAAGCCGGTGCCAAGCAAATCTAAAATCCTTCATTGCGTAGTTATCTACTAATTCATCAAACTTGATTGTTGCTTGGCACCGACTTCAAAAAATATACTAGATTGGTAGGTAATTAATTTGTACAGAATGAGCACCTTTTAATGTTTACATTTTTTACTTCCTGGTTAGGTACGTAACAACATTGAATGTGTTATTTATTTGCTAGAGTTGTATTTTGTTATAATTATTTTTAGCTTTTTAGTTATAGGTAGAAGTCGGTTATATATTTTTTTTAAATGTTTTATTTTCAACTTTTTAGTTTTTTTTAACTCAGGTACTTTTCATTCTTTATTTTTTATTTTGTATGTATAACCTTAATAGATGAACCAGGTAACATTGAAAGCCTCAACATTACACAATGATACTTTCTTATTTAAATTGACAGGTAAATCTTGACGAACAAAATGTACTAGTACGCGTTGACTTAATAAGCCCAAAATGTATTTATGCCTTATGGACTACGCCATGTAACCTTTTTTCAACTTTTTTGACAACCCTGTATAACTATAGATAATTCCACTCCAAACTATGTACCAACCATCCTGTACATACGACTGCCCACGGACAAGCATAAATTTGTTAGCTGCCATATTTACGGAGTCAAATCCGTCCTATATTTCAACCTTGTGGGCTACCCCATAAATTATTTCATTTTTAACATTTTATATTATCGCCCTGTGTAACATTAATTCCTCTCCACACTTTATGCAACTTCTTATGGGCTATAAAAGAAATAATTTTTTAATCACACTGTATAAATATAATTCAACTCCAGCATATATTTCAACCATCCTGTAGATTTGCTTATGTCCACATCATATAACAGTTTTTTAATCACCCTATATAATTTTAATTTCACATTTTTTCCAACATTTTTATACCACCAAACATCCAGTCCACCCTATATTCCAACCATCCCGTATATACGGCTGCCTACGGACCACTATCATTGTAGTCCGTCCTATATTTCAATCTTCATATAAATGCAACTCCTTCTACCACTGTACTTTGTGATTTTGTTTGCTACCCACCAAATAGCAGTTTAAAGTTTGACATGTGTTGTCTCTGAATTTTCTATTAGGCCGGGAGAATGTGACAACCAAATGCACCGTCTTCGCAAAATGGAAAAATTTGCATTTAAATAGGTATTTGCCTGGTATACAAACAAAACGAACTTGGTACTCATTGATTTAAGGAGCCGAAAATACTATGCTTTACTACCTATATGCTTGAGATGTACATAGAAAATTTTCAAATTCGCAATTAAAACTTCCAGTGCCTAAAATTACCGCACTATTACGTTGGTATTAAAATATTTATAAGGAAATGTCCGTTATGTCATTTCGATGAAATTTTTGATAAGAATTTTAGAATTTTCGGCGACTTTCTGCAAAACTGCAAGTTGCACATCGCAGAAAAGTATATGAGATCACCTAAGGATCTTCCTTAATAGATTAAACGGTAAAAAACTATATACATCCATAAGGAGTTATCGAAAAATCGACTAAAATATTAGGGATATTGTTCGATTTCCATGCACGCATGTGTTCATTCACAAATTTTATCACTTTACCAATAGAATTCTTTTCCAAAATTTGAAGTTTCACCAATCCGGATATATACTCTATTAAACTATACCATATTCATTCAAAACGGTGCACCACAGTAGAAGAAATCAGGTAACATACATACAAAAAAAAGCGAAACAATACGCGACGAATTGATAACCTCCTCCTTTTTTGAAGTCGGTTAAAAACACAGTTTGCTCCCTAACCAATTTGGTTTACTCCTTGATGATGACAACTTAGAGTTGTTGAAACTGCCTTGATTGTTTAAAGAAAGGTTTGGTGTTAGGGTGCAAAACGGTGTTTTTACATTGTTAATGTGGCAGATTGATATCTTGTTACATTCAAAAGTTAAAAATCATACTGAGTGTTAAAAAATTATAGAGACGAAATAGTAAAATAATTAGGTACACAAGGAAATCTAGTATAATTGGTTTATTTTGATTTCAAAAATCGGTATATTAATTTTTTGTATACTTTTTACAAAAGACATCATGATAAATTTGAACCTGTGGCAAGGTTGTTTTTTATGTCTACTAATTGCCCTGCTTATCGACTTATTTGGGCCTCGACTCTGAAAGTATTTCAACAAATTGATAAAACAACATTAACGACAAATTGTGTAATTTGTTTAACAATATCGAAGATACATTTCGGGGCCTCTGTAAGTCAACATTGTTCGTGCAGGAAATATACATCGATGAGGACCTTAGAGTCTCTTAGAGATCATATCTGACTTACTTATAAACCTTGTACATGTACGATAAAATGCTGACTGTTTCTGTAGGGAATGTAAAGAAAATGTGTAAACATGGTTATCTTTTAGATCGAAAGGAAGCACTTTACGAATTTTTATAGTTGCAGAACATTCGTGGGAATGTTTGAAAATTTTTTTATGCGTTTTTCAAATGACGGTTTTATATCAATTAAAAATGTTGGAATGGTCCGATGCGAGTTTAAACTAAGACGGTCAAATTGGTAACGGTGAAAAAACCCTGAGAATAGACGACTTTTCATTCTGATATGAGATAAACTAGGGCCATTTTTTTAAATTGTTTGGAATATACCAGTGTAAGAGATGCATAGTTATTATACCAAAAATATATTTTTATTGCTGCGCTTTTCAGCTATTCGACGACTTTTTCAGATTTGTCACTCGACATTTTGTTTTTCGGCTACAATCATCAACTTTTTTTCCTATGGACGCCACATTAGATTTTCCACAGAAAATTAGTGCATTTTATTCTGATTTCATTGATATACAACTTGTTATAACATTCTTTCTTAAAAATACAAAAATTTAAATACAATTATTATCTCCTTAATTTCAAATACAACGAGTTTCACAAATGAAGAAAATCAGGTATCTCAAGAGTTTATTACAAATCTGAATGAAATAGTACGAAAACAGCTCAAATGTGTTTTTATTTAAATCCGGAAAAGCAACATCCGCTCAGAACGTTATTCAAAATTTTGGTCCAACATTATGATCAATATTTATACTAGAATCTATATATAAATAGGCAAGGTACCATTTTCTTCATTGTTCCTCAACCGATTTACTTTATTTTTGTTTTGATTAGTATCTACTGACTACCTTCAGTGCAGAATGCTAAAATGTATTTATAATATTGTTTTATTCATTAAATAAAATAAATTTAAAAAAATCATAATTTACGTCCACACTGTCAATGCCAAACAGTGCCGCCAGATTGTTTAAAGAGAAAATCCTAAGATGGATTTACTCAAATGAGAAACCGACTCCGAATTTTATTATCCACCTATATGGAAATCTTTGATCTAAATACTCGCAAACAGCACATTGACTGAGATCCTCTGTGTCGAATAATAATTTCTTTACCAAGTTCTTGGTCCTAGTTGCTAAGAACGTGTTGAAAATTGGTGTTTTAATTATACTCTCTATAAGTAAACATCCTTTGGGGGCAGGACCTGGAACCCCGGAGGCAACGTAACAGATTATTACCACCGATCCACTTAGCTTCAAACGTCTGGTTGAAAAACCTATAGGCAGCCAAGACCTGAAGCAGCAACCATTAGATACTAGCAATTTCGGAGTACAGTTAGTGGGAGATAATCCAATAAATTTGAACAAAATTTTATTTAAAATTTGTAAATGTCTTAATCTAACAGAATATAATCGAACATTATAACTACTTATATGTAATACTATCTTTCTAGTATTTTTTGATAGTTGCCGTTATAACTCACCAGCATATCCAAAAATGCCATATCTTATTCCAAATAACGATATTGAACATTTTAAACAAAAACTTAATATTCGGAAACCAATAAATCCAAACTACCTGAAACAAGATATTTGTAGTTTACATCAAGTTGCATCGACATATCGTACATACTCCACTGGTTTGTATCATATTTGAACAGAAGAAACAAGAGGTTCTAACCATGATATTTGTTTCTTATCCTAGTTGAAGGTTTCTTTAGAGTCCCTCAGGGATCGCATCTGGGGCGTATCTTATGAGGCCTCGCAATGCTGTTGGTAGTACACTTTTATCCAAAGATACTCTAGTCTAAAATATTCAGACGCATCAAGTTTGTCTCCTAGAAATCAAATTACTTTTCCGCGTTTTATCATGTCTAAACATACTCATATTTGTTTAAAAACCATGAAATATATTCCAGAATTCAGTGAAACGGTTCAAATATAGAAAAGGCAGACGAATGGTGTTGGTCTAATTTTTTAAGGCGCTTCTTTGTGATAAGGATATAAAGTGGTTCATATTTTATCGAAAATTCCGTTCATCAACATAGCTGATATCATTTGTGTTGTCGTACCACTGACCAAAGATTACTGATATTCAAATTGAGGACACAATAGACAGCGTATCACTATTTGAACAATAGATTGTTAGTCATTAAAATATGTAAATAAATGTTTTATTTTTACTTGCTAACGAAAACCGTCATAATTTTGTATTTAATTTTTTGAGCTGTATATAACACTGAGTATGTCGTTCTTAGGAATTCTAGAGGTACCTTTTTTTTCACCTTCAATCCACAACTTCCACTACTATTTTGCGAATTCTTTGCCCCCAAGCTGTTTGTTTCGGTTGGTTGCTCACTGCAGTTATTTTGGGGCTAAAGAGCTGAACGGCTTTAATCTTTAATCTAATGTAGTTTAAAAGTGTATGAGTTAGAGACTAAAGTCAGGACGAATACCATTGATATTTATAAGAAACGATAACGAAAATTTAGTGAATATTTGTGGAATGTCTTCGATGACACATTACATATAATATCCAAAAAAATGTATGAATTAGATGTTGCGGTTTTAGTTCAATGCTGGTTCAATGCAAGTATGTAATTGACGAAGGACCTTTAGCGGAACAATCAATAAAACATTCTATCGTCGCGTAATAAATTAAATCACCAAATAAAAGTTAATCACTGACCTTTTACGTCGAAGATGTGCAAGTGGTGTTTTCTTGGTTCTTCTTTCTTCAGAGGCTAGCCCCGCAGCGGCAGGAACTGTTTTTAGAGCTTCGTCTGGACAACACGTTACACAAAAAATAGAGACGTAATGTTCATTGATTGAGCAAACAAAAAATGCGGGTTTAACAACAAATGATCCGCTTTTGTAAACACAAAAGAAACAAAATGAAAGCGGTTTAGCGGTTGTTACGACCGGAACTAATAACTCGCGGAATCGTAACACAATAACAACAAAAAGCGGCCGTCTTAAGACGGTATCAAAAGCGCCCGAATAGCTCGGAATACAATACACAAATCACGAATACTGCCTATATTTTACACGCAAAAAACACTTAAAATTAGCATTAGCGCGACGGAAGGTTTTGGAAAAGGTGCAGAAGTTTAAAATCAATGAAGTAATTCAATCAAATTTAAACAATACACTAAACAAATTGCGGGAACGCACCAATTTGTGTACCCTGGATTTAACCATCAGTCTTTTATTTGATTCTCAAACTAATGTTATGTATAAAGCAGAATAGATCATAAACGTTTTCCACAACGTCTTGTAAATTCAAGCAGGTTCCATAATCGTACACTCCAGACAGAGTGGATCATAAAAACTCTCTTCGAACGTCTTGTAAATTTAAGGTGATTCCATCATCAGACACTGCAGACTTAGCCCCTTGTGACTTCAGACTTTTTCCATCATCGGACTCCAGACATGACCCCTGGTCACAACAGTCTTAAAACTGTTCAGATCGGAAAAAAAGGTCTTCCGTAAGACATTTACAATTCTAGGACAAGTTGATTAGGATTAGGTTCGGATTTATGAATCCAATGTGTATCCAAGCGTTCGTTATGTCAGGATGTCAATACGATCTGGAAAACTATCTAAGATGATACGATTTGTACTACCTTGACATTGTCCTAGATAATGGTGTCTCAAGCTGAACAGAATGTGATGAAGTAACTTGAATGTTTCTAGGGAATTTGAAGAATATTACTTATGTTACCGAAACAGAGAAATAACTAGTGTTACCTCCATAGAGATAATACTTTAATATAGCTTCTAATTGGTGCTTGTTTGCGGCAGTCAACTAACATCTAGCTGTTCTTTGCAGCTGTAAACAGAGACAAATATGGACACTCCTTTTCCTTTCCCTCTCATCCAGCTTTATGATTCCGCTAGAACCTTAGAGCATATAGGTCTCGAGGTAGCTTGCAATGCACAAATATCGTTGCAATAGAGAGATCATCATCTTATGAGTGAAAGCAGCCAATGAACTACGTACTGGACATATTTCATTCGACGCAGCTTCCAATCGAGTGAAACAGCCTGATGCTCTCTCTATTGTCGTGTCACGATATTTGAGCCTTGCAGGCTACCTCCAGAAGTATTAGCTCTAAGACTAGTAAAGGCGCCCATACCTTACGTACTCTATCTTTAGGTATTAGCTCTATGGTTATTTCATAGTTTAATATAATAACAGTTAATTCGTTTATATAATTTTGTCCTTGGCCTACATGAACCACGTGCATATCCTCACAAAGTATTTATTGCTCGTCTTCGTATAAAAGTCGACTTTTAAACATAGAATGTTTTCAGCAACATCTAGGGCTTTCAGAGAAATGAACTAACTAAATTTCATCGTGAGACATTAATATTTTTTAAGTACTGTGTTGTAATCATTCGCCGAAGTCTCTTTTCTAAGATGTATAAAACCTTTGTTAATGTTTTTCGTTAGGTTTACAACCGTCATCTTAACTTTGTCTCAGGAAAATCGGGTTACGCAATTTTCTGCTCATAAATCTATCTTGATGTGAATCTACCAGTTCTTGTAGGTCCTAACCATTCCTTCTATCTCATTATCTAGCAAAGTTCACAGAATCTTCAATAACGTGATTAAAGCGATCAGTTTCCGGGGCTGATTTTGTCAAAGTTTCACCACTGGAACAATTGGACACAGTTTTTTGTGAAATTTCACACCGAGATTATCCAACGATGTCCATGAATTGTTTTAGAGGATCATTGTTTTGCTCACAAGTTGCACGAAAATGTGTAAAAAACGTCTTGAGTTTTAAATGTTTTAATGACGCCCTGGTCAATAGGTTGATTGTATTTGATGCCACAAAGTTAATCTAAAAGAGGTTTTAACTTAGTCTTCAGCTGCATTCTCTGGTTTTAACAACTCCAAAGAGGCCTTATAATCGGAAAGGTTCATTCTTGAGCTCAAGGCTTCAAAAGATGTCAACTCCATTCTCAGTACTTGTAGCCTCTCTCTCTCTCTTTCTCTCTCTTTGGTTGCTTTCCCAGCTTCTCCTTTAGATGTCTCAAAAAATCGGCTTAGCTGGAGAACTGAAATTTTTCATAATTGTTCTTACTAAAATCCTCGATCAACGTTGGTTTGCATTTGGTTTGTAAAATATCGCAAAGCAGGTATTGCTTGTCTCGTATTTTAGGAGGCTCACAGTTAG
Organism: Octodonta nipae; assembly: GCA_034190945.1. NCBI lineage: Eukaryota > Metazoa > Arthropoda > Insecta > Coleoptera > Chrysomelidae > Octodonta > Octodonta nipae. Next base: position 39,173,693 of record CM067216.1, on the reverse strand, counting down.
AAGAAGGCGTGTTCAAATGCTTTTGTAATACAAATTATTATTGTTTAAATAATGTACCATAAGCTAACAATAACTCAAAACTTAATCTCTTTTTTATGTAAACCTGACGTAATAGGCAGAGACAGGAATCAGTTTCACATATCAGCATAAAAAATTTAAATACGGAAACACCTACACATATGAACTCATCTGAGAAAAAGTCTTAAAATAAATTCTTATGTTAACAATTAATGACCATTGTTTTTTTGTATGTTTATTTATTTATCGATTTTATCTTAATTAGCTTTAATAATATTCGACATAAAGTTCAGCTGAGTCGTGACGTCAAACCGCAGAGTTCATTTGTCAAAACTAGTATTATTACATACATAAAAAAATCATATACATAATTATCCCCCCATTGTGTCGATTTAATTAACGCCAAAACAGGTTCAGAGCGGATCAAGTTGTGTAATATAATGGAATGTATATCAACAAATTATTTTTTTTGGCGTATCATTTAAGATGTTATCAATAGATGGGTAGTCACATTCGTCAAAAACGATGTAAGAATTCGGGAAGAATACCACAAAAATCATCATTGGTTAAACTAAAAATTTGATTTTATGTGTGCAACAAGAAGGCATTCAGTTAATTTATTTTGGAATTTATCATCATTATAAATAAGCAGTTGATTCATATAATTTACCTAAAAGATGTATTAGATTTGAATTTCGGAGTAAAATGTTGGGAAAGAAAAAGTCAGCTCATGGGTGTTGAAAATGAAGCGCTAAAAATCGAATACGGACTGTTCATTGTTAAGCAATAATTTAAAAATAAGAAAGATTTGACAGATAAAGTTCGCATTATCATACAATGACTTAAATTTGTTAATTGTGAATAGAGTTCTTAAACCAGTCCGGGTAACTGAATAATTAATAATCTTATATATTCAACAACTCGTTCAGAACAAAACATCGAAAATTGAATCCTACTGACTACGCCAATCGCAGAAACTTGCTTGAAGGGATGATGTAGCAACAACAAGGGGATGCTGATTTTTTGTAAAAGCCAACTTCAGCGATGATGCTCATTTCCATCGTAAAGTTCGTATTTTTCCAAATTGTCGCTTTTGGGGTTCAGAAAATCCACTAGGGTTTGTGGTACCAAAACTTCCACAGCGTTAAATTAAAATTAATTTAGTTTCAATCCTTAACCGCAGGAGCTACTTCTTCAAAAGTTATAACCTCAATGTTGACACTAAAGTAAGACTACTGTGGTGTTACGTCTTTTCCGTTGTCCTTTATGGCGCAGAATACTGGACACTCAATTAAACCACAGCATACAAACTCAGTGTTTGCTATATGGAGCAGAGTCCAATGTCTTGGACCGCAAAAGGGACAAACGTTGAAGGTATGAAAGTAATAAAAACTGGAACTAATGAACACAATTAAAGCCCTCAAAACTAGAATACCTGGGAATTTTGAACGAAGAGGATCAGGAAGACGTAGGATATCGTGGTTGAAAAATCTCAGAACTTGGTCCAGCAAAAATTCTAACTCTTCTACGAATAAAGTCCGGATCCCTAAGATGGTCGACAACATTCTCAACGGATCAGCACTCTAAGAAGAAGAAGATGTGTCTAAATTGTATATAAAGCAATTCAGTTACTGTCATCTTCTGGTGTAATTTCACGTTTACTTGATTAGACTTGACCGCCTAGATTTTACGATTTAACACAGTAGAAATTTTCATTTAAGGTTTGTTGTGGTCAACAAAATTCAGCTAAATTTATGACCGGTCATGGGACGTTCCAGCAAAGCTACAGTTGTTTACCAGTTTATCCTACTCCATAAAAACCCTCTCATCCACCGATCTGAGATGGTCAACAACACTATCAAAGGTTCAAAGGAACGTGGTGGATCATCTTTGCAAGCCATCAAGAAATATCTTGCTGCCAACTAAAAGGTCGATGCCGAGAAAGTAACGCCTTTCATCAAGAAATATTTAAAGTCAGGGGTCGCTTCATGAGTTTTAGTTCAAACTAAAGGAAAAGGTGCATCCGGTTCCTTGCAATTGTCAGCTTCTACTCCGAAAACCACCCATCATCAGTTTCGCTTGCATCTAAAGCGAAGTCTCCTTCGAAAGCAAAAAAAAAACAGTAAAGGTGCCCCTACAAAATAATTTGGTCAAGTGCGAGTTGGACTCGCATACTAAGGGTTCCGTACCATCTTCAAGATTCTAATATTCCAGTTTCAGACAAGCAGGGCATGAGTGCATTTTCTTATATTTACCCCAATATCTTTAAAGGAAGCGTTTAATATTTATAAAAAATATACATTTTGATTTTCCACACATAGCCTTTTTATTTTATCTGCTTCAGGATTCGTTTGATTTTTATAAGAATACTTATGTATTTAATTTTCTAATTTGGCCCCCAAAAAATAACATTAGATATTTATTTAACTAATAAACTTTCAGAGTATCCTTTTATAATCTACTGTCTGAGTTTTGAGGATCTGTAGATTGGAGGATAAAGGGCAAAATAGGTCAAGTTTTAAATTATAAATTATTAAATCTGTTATTCAAGTTATTTAGAAATACAAATAAAATATATTTTTCAAAATTTAAATAGTGTAGTTTCTAAAGTGGGAATTAAGTCGATGTTTAATATTTTTGTTAATACCTTTTAAACAAATGATTTAAAAATATGATATATTTGTAATTCACATAATGAGCCTTTTATCTGATATATTACATGATGCGTTTGAAAATTGAATTTTTATTTTTCATTTAATTGTATAATTTGTCCCTAAAATTACTATCGGGGTTTTCTAATAATTTTTCTTATAAATTTCAAGTGAGCACCAGTACCCCTAATTATTTTAAAAATTTTAGGTAATATGGTTTCGGAAATAAAGGAAGAAATGAAAATTTTTTATATCTTTATGTTAATATCTTGTAAACAATTAATTTAGAAAATATAAAAAATATGTATTTGTATTCCTCATAATGAGCCCTTTCATTTGATGTATTGCATGATGCGTTAAAAAAATATTTTTTATTTTCCGTTTAATTCTATTATTTCGCCCCCATTATTAATATTAGGGATTTCTTCATATTTTTCCTGTAAACAAAAAAAATTAGGTCTTATAGTTTTGGGGAATAACGAGGGGAATCTGTAATTTTTTTATTATTTTTTTAATATATTTTAAAATATTCATTTAAAAAAAATTAAAAAAATATATTTGTATCATAATGGGCCCTGTGATTTGATATATTACATGATCCGTTAGAAACAATTATAATTTTTTATTTTTTATTTAATTGTATAGTTTGTTCCCCAAAATGAATATTAGGGGTTGCTCCTTATTTTTCCAGTAAAGTTCAGGTGAGGGGCTATACCTCCATTTTTTTTTCGAAATTTTCCAGCTTATCATTTCGGAGATAAGGGGGGAATGGGTAGAATTTTTTATGTTTTTGTTAATATCTTTTAATTAATTTATTTTAAAAATATAAAAAAATATATATTTGTTTTCGTCATAATGAGCCCTTTCAGTTGATATATAACATGATGGGTTTGAAACAATTTTAATTTTATATTTTCCATTTAATTCTGTAATTTGCCCCCCAAAATTAAAAGTAGAGGTTTCTCCTTATATTTCCAGTAAACTTCAGGTCAGACCCTATACCTCTATTTTTTTCAAAACTTTACATTTTATAGTTTCGGAGATAAGGGGGAAATATATTTGTGTTCCTCAGAATTGGACCTTTCATTTGATGTATGACATGAGGCGTTTGAATTTTTTTATTTTTAAATTTTCATTTAATTCTATAATTTGCCCTCCAAAATTAATATTAATGGTTTCTCCTTATTTTTTCTGTAAAGTTCGGTCAACGTTCTAAATTTCCTATTTTTTTCAAAATTTTAGGCTCAGTAGTTTCCGAGATCAGGGGGGAACGGTCAATTTTTTTAGTTTTTCCCTCCAGAAGTACCCCTAAAATCAAATTTTCTTCTTTTGCTATATGTACTCCTGATCGGGTCACCAAACTATACATTGATACCAAATTTCAACCTCTTCCGTCCAGTAGTTTAGGAGAAAATTGCTGTGATGTGACAGAGACATAAATCCGGAGTGATATTATAAGGGTATCCGTATATTGTATATACGGAATCCTAAAAACGGAAAGCTCCAAAACCGAAAACAGCAAAATCCACAGCATCCCCGAAGGCGAAGATAGCAGCTTCTCCCAAGAAGAAGAAATAAACAGAAAACAATTACGCGTTCTGAAAAAAAAATGTAGGGGCATGATCGTTTCTTGATCTTAGTATGAAGACGTCATAGAGGCATTAATGCTCCAGCTTTGAATCAAATATCTGGGAAACTTTAGTAGTCAGAAAAACAAAACTGAAAAAATCTGAAATTTCAACACCTTACATTAGTAATGAAGCACATCTGAAATCTTTCTTCCCACTTTCATTTACACCCTGTATTTGTGGTTTTACTGTTTTAACAGCCATCAAAAACTTTCATGGGAAATTATGATAATTTTGATGAAAGCAAGACATTTTATGGTAATATATCTTTAAAATTAAAAAAGTATAATTATCATTTCAGGAAAATAATGATTAGTAATTATTCAGCCATGTGTCGGTTTAATTAATGGCTAACACCGGTTCGGCGTATATAAAGTTGTTCAATATTTAAAGAATGTATATCAACACGCTTTTTTTTTCTTGTATTTCGTAATGTTAATCAACAGCTGCGTAGTCATATTATTTTAAAATTGTGCAAAACCATAATAATCAGTTTTAGTAAAGTAAAAAACCCATTTTTAGGTAATAAATATAAAATTATAATGTAAGATTTAAGTTATTCAAGTGCGTAAATCAAACATTGTCGCACATTTCGAAGATGTTAAAAAAATGTGCGTAAACAACGATAACATTAAATTAGAAAGCAACAATTTGTAAATAACTTCGACTATTTATTACTCGTTTGCCAAACTTTCGATAAACAAGTCGTAAAATTCTAGATATGCCTAGAAAAGGAACTAGAAAATATAAATATGTTTATGCGGAAATAAATTTATTCACAAGGCCAGCCGAGAATGTATTTCGTGTTCTTCACAGGGTGAGTACCTAGTATGGAATCAAAAATCTAGACCTGTTAATTAGGTGGCTATCCACTTTTCCAACAACATTGTTGTTTGAAGGCAGTAGTCGCAGCAGAGCTTCTGGTCATTGTCGTATGTTTCTTAAGAATCAAATGCCGACTTGGTTTCGTGGTGGTTCAAGGCAGACCTTCTGGTCATTGTCGTCTGAATCTGAAGGAATGATTGTTAGTAAAATGAGTTGAGTTGACATTTGTTAGGAGGATCCGAAATTTGAAAAAAAAACACAAAATGTTAAAATTGTCTAGTGGCTAATTAGTTGTTGGTGTCTTAATATATACTAATATATCCACCCGGGTATACTGCCAATATTATCAAAGACATTAAAACTAAATTCAAGGAGATACAAAGAATCAAATTACGAAAATCACCATCAAGAATTTGAATTTTTAAGAGCAATAATAAAAATAGAGATCATTCAGACTTATTTGAACTGTCTCGGAAATGCCGAAAATAATATAAAGAATGATGCGAATCAGTTTTGGGCTTACATAAATTCTAAAAAGGGTGCCAACGCTATTTCGTCAAATATGAAATACAATAATAAGGATTGTTTAAACACACAACAAATCGTTGAAGTTCCTCGAAGTTTTCTTGGACTTCCATCGTTTTGCAGTGGTTGATCTCACAACGTTTCAATAGCTGTGTATCTGCTATCGTCATTCACCTGATGACGATAGCAGATACACAGCTATTGAAACGTTGTGAGATCAACCACTTCAAGACGATGGAAGTCCAAGGAAACTTCGAGGAGCGAGTTACATTGTCTAGCAACTTCAGACTAAATCGTTGAAGGTTTTGCTAACTTTTTCAGTACTCCGTACACCCTTTAAATACTGATTTTACATTACAACCTTCGAAATTTTAGCTGCCCTAAAGCAACTGAAGCCTATGTACACAAAAGGTCCTGATCAGATTCCAGCGTTTATAATTTGCGATTGTGCAGCTGATCTTGGTACTCCTTTGACAAAGATATTTAATATTGTTTTAATAACCATGGAGTTTGGAAACTGTCGAGGATTTGCCCAGTGCTGAAAAAAGGAGACAAAAGCAATATTGAAAATCATAGACCTATAACTAATATCTGTAATTTTGTCAAAGTTTTTGAGATGGTTTTTCATAAACTGCTTTACTTGCATGTATAAGGTCAGATTACAGTACACCAGCATGGTTTTGTTAAACAATGCTCCACCATTACTAACCTTTTTTGTTTAACTCAAAACATTTCTGAACATCTCAAGGGTGACAAGTTATTGTCAAATATTTTAATTTACATCTTAGAATTGTGCCTTTTTTATCCATAGTTTCTTAACCATTGACAACGGGGCCTGACTTAGACCCCGAAACGTTTGAAATATACAGAAATTTTCTTAACGGTGATGTTATTTCCCAAGAAGTACTTAGACATTGATAATTCCGTTCATAGCTAGGGAATTTATGGAAAAAAAAGATAACAAATCAAGAGGATTTGTGTAACAGGTATTGTTAATAAAAAACACGTTCTTCTAACAGCATTGGTCGTAGCGAATAATGTTGTACAAGGGTTAGTGTGTACTAAAATTATTTACAAATTGAGATTTGATAAATTATAATTTGTATTTAAAATCAACTGGTTTAAAATAAAAACCCTGTGCAATCAATCCCTATTTTGTGACATATATTCTTTTTTTTATCTGATTTGAGGTACAATTCTATTGATTATTTTAGCGTATTCTTATCTCTCCCTCTTCCTCTAATTTGTATTTTTGATATTATTCACATATTTTTTAACTTTTTTATTTGTTTTATTATTTGGACCAGTTTCTATAAGTGTAACTCTAATTCACCTATATTGCAACCACCCTGTATACGTTTCTGTGTATTGGTCACCCAATATAAATTATCTGTCTATCATTTTCTGAATCACCCTGTACAACTATAATTCAACTCTACCCGATGTTGCAACCGCCCTGTATAAGTATTAATCCTCTCCACACTATTGAATGTTTAAATCATCTTGTTTACCTATAATTTTACTTCGCCCCAAATATCAAGTTTAACCAACTACTTATGTATGTATTGAAATTTCGAGCAGTTTCTCTAGCACATGTATCTCTGAACATAAAGGACAATCAATAATTTTAATTTTTTCCGCTAATGTATAAACCATTTTATTGAGTCAGAAAAATTACGAAAAAAAGACTAAACTGCACTGAAGCCACTATGAAAAGAAACTAAGACACTGACTAGCATTTTTTTAGCTAAAGAAGTTATTATTATTTTTTTGTTATACGAGAAGTGATACACAGTGGCACATCTCAAAAATTACACATCGAAATAGTATTTATCGTCAAACAGGCTCTACAATGGAGACCATATCGAACATCTGTTATAAGAAAATGATTAAAAATTATAAGCGAATTATCTATTTTAATTGATGCCCTTGATGTGGTCACAAATCTGATTCTAGAAAATATGGATAATAGTTTACCAATAGCTACAACTTTCGTTGACCTAGCAAAAGCTTTTGATACAGTCAATCACAAATTCCTACTTGAAAAACTAGGCAACTATGGAATCAGAGGTATTGCGAATAAATTGTTAGTGAGCTATCTGGGTAACAGGCAACAACGAGTAAAAATTAATAATACAGTGAGTGAAAGAACGTACGTAAGGTGAATCAGTTCAAATATTTAGGTGTCATTTTTGATCCCCATCTAAAATGGGACAAACATATTGAATACATTATAAAAAAAACAAATATTTGGTTTTTATTTTTTATAAAATATTCAGATATATGGACACCGAAACATTGAGAATGGTTTATTACGCTCTGTTCCATAGTATAATCAATTATGGCAATATAGCATGGGGCCTATGACAATAATCTTAACCTGCTGTAACGGTTACAAAATATAATATTAAAAATTATAAACAAGAATAAATATATTTCAAACAAAAACCCACTGAATTTGGATCAAATTTTCTCGCTACAATCTTTATTATATCACTATAGATTATTAAGAAATAGATACATTACATCCAATTCCAAAACCAGATGTAAAAGTATACAGTTGCCGAAGATGAAAAAGAGAAGCAGCGAGAAAAGAAGTCTTGTCATGGCCATTAAATTATTTAATGAGCTTCCTAATGAGTTCAAAACACTTAGAGAACACCAGAGAAAGAAGGAATTAAATCAATGAATTCTGAACAACGTTTCATGATTTTAATGATTTTCCTATCAGTAAATATCAAACAAGAGTATTAAGAGTATAAGTATAATATCAATATAAGTATAATATAAATATAATATAACTATAATCTATACTATTATAAAATTGTATAAATATGAAACAAGAGAAGTCTATATACTTATTTTATTTTTATATAATTTCCGATTTTGTTAGCATTTGTTAGTTTAAGCTTTTAGTTTTAAGAATATTAATTAGCAGTTATTTCCCAGTACTACGCACAGGCAACACTAGATTGCCTCTGTAGGTACAGTACATTATAAATCCATTTTTTTTGTATTAGCATTTATTACTGGTTTTCAAATAAAAAATAATTATCATTCGTCAATAACATCAAAGATCAGAAAAATAAATTCCGTAAATGTTGATGGAATATCAAAAACGACACACCGTTGAATTCATTTTTAAAACGAGGTGTCAGTTACGGTAGTTTTCAATTTCAAAAACTTTAATTAACTATTAGTATGACCCTTCGTAAATCTTTTGACGTATTTTTTTGATTTTCAAAATAATGAATATTTTGGGAAATATTCCAGGTAGCTCGTTTTCGTTTGGACACCCTGTATACTCAAGCAAATAAATAGAAAAATTCACTGAGTTTATAATTTAATACCTCTAGTTGCAAAATCGTCACATAGAGGCATATCGAGAGTAGAGCACGCCCACAACACAGAGAAAAACTTGAAGTTAAAATTAGAGACTTTTTTTGTAACATCTCCCAGAAGAAAAGCAGGGAAAAAAAATTCGTACTGTTACAATTATTTTACACATTATATATTGAATCATTATCTTCCCGACGATTTTATGGTGTTAATGTAAACATCGGGAACTTGAATGATTGCGCTTCGGTTTTGGGTTAGACAGATATTCTCTTAAGGAGACAGAATAACTTTAGGTCAGTTGATATATATATACGCTGTAAGGAAAGGTTGTCAATTAAAAGTTATATTAAAAGCTTATTTTGGAATTGGGTGTGATAATTGAACCTATCTCATATATATCTTACATAGCAGCGGTGGGATAGGAATCAGTGGCCCTTTTTTAAGTGTCAGTAGTGTTAACGTTTGTTTTGTTTCTCTCACTATGGGTAACAAAAATAAAAAAAGAAAATCTACGCAAAGTTCGAGAAGACATAAACGGGCGAATTCATCCAGTGGTTCAAGCAGTATGTGTTCTAATAGTTCATGTGAATCGATGAATGAAACGAGGCGAGAATTAAAACGTTTGAAAAGAGAACTTTGTGAATTAAAACAAAGATCTACAAATACGGTAGTTCGTGCGAGTGATGAATACCTAGTGCCTGTTTTTGATCCATCTAAAGATGATTCATCTATTGAAGATTGGCAGGCGAAAGTCGCCACAATAAAGTACGAATATAAGACGAAAGTCGTCATTAAAGTAAGTTAAGACGAAAGTCGCCACAGTAAAGTACAAATCTAAGAAGAAAGTCGTCATGAGTTAAAATAAGTTTAAGGCGAAAGTCGCCACAGTAAAGTACGAATATAAGACGAAAGTCGTCATTAAAGTAAGTTAAGGCGAATGTCGCCACAATAAAGTATAAATCTAAGACGAAATTCGTCATTAGTTTAAATAAGTTTAAGGCGAAAATCGCCACAGTAAAGTACGAATATAAACGAAAGTCGTTATTAAAGTAAGTTAAGGCGAAAGTCGCCACAGTAAAGTACAAATCTAAGAAGAAAGTCGTCATGAGTTAAAATAAGTTTAAGGCGAAAGTCGCCACAGTAAAGTACGAATTTAAGACGAAAGTCGTCATTAAAGTAAGTTAAGGCGAATGTCGCCACAATAAAGTATAAACCTAAGACGAAATTCGTCATTAGTTAAAATAAGTTTAAGGTGAAAATCGCCACAGTAAAGTACGCATATAGGACGACAGTCGTCATTAAAGTATGTTTAAGGCGAAAGTGAAAACTACAAATGTTTGATGTTTAGTTAATTATCGAGTATAAAGTAATGCTAATTGTAGATCTCAACTTAGTAAATGCTCTTAGATAAGTATGTGGATAAGATAGATGATAGTTCGTAGGTGTCAGTCTGAGGACAGACTGCAAGTCAGGAAGCCCGATTGTTACAATTATTTTACACATTATATATTGTATCGTATTGTTATTATAAATATACTGTACATAATATTTTGACTAATGTAAAAGGAATGCTCTATGAATCATTATCTTCCCGACGATTTTATGGTGTTAATGTAAACATGGGGAACTTGAATGATTGCGCTTCGGTTTTGGGTTAGACAGATATTCTCTTAAGGAGACAGAATAACTTTAGGTCAGTTGATATATATATATACGCTGTAAGGAAAGGTCAATTAAAAGTTATATTAAAAGCTTATTTTGGAATTGGGTGTGATAATCGAACCTATCTCATATATATATCTTACAGTACCCTATTTGTTTTATTTGCAAATTACATACTCCCTGGCCTACCAAATTAAGATATTGAAAGTTAAAATCAACGTCGATCCACGTGGGACGTAAATAAAACACTAAAATCGCAAGTATGCCGATGCGGTAAACAATTATTTCTTTCGCGTTCGCGTGAAAGAGCAAATCTGTTTGCTTCTCGTGTTTCAGCCATCATGCCCAACTGAAACAAACAAATTTATTAACTGTACGAGCACGTTTTAATTTCAAGGTTCGACTTCTACAATAATAAAAGCTCTCCGTTCGAAAAATAAAAAGTCGTTTTTATGGGCACACTGAAAATACATCAGTGAAAACACACACTGAGCAAATTAAAATGTTGTTGATCTCATTAGGATCTTTGCTGCTATCGCCTTAATTTCAGGCCAAGGTTGTCGTTCTGCTGAAAAACATCATATATGAGTATTTGTGTATACGAATCCACACACTAGAGCGTTAACAGCAGACTACTTTGTAATTTTGATGTGCTTCTTTTTCAACGGAATCATTTGTCGAACTGACAGAAATCTATTAACGAGTTTATATTTAATTTTCACAAATCTATTAACGAGTGTCCAGGTTTGTGTTTAAGTTTCACTTGCGATTGTTGCCAGAGTCGACTTTCTATCCGGAAATCATTGGTGATGTTTATTTTCTACAGACATTCAAAATTTCGAAAAAAGGTAGCTTGTTGTAATTTTCATTTTCCAGGGTGTATTTTATCATTACAATACTATGCAAAAATTAATCTATTGTTATAGCATTTAAAGTTACGCTAAAACCTTCGAGAAATTAATCATCATAAATAGTATTTATCGTCATAAACTGGTCCAATAAAGAAGAGCAACAAGAAAGTGATTTCAGAAAATGCATTGATGATAAAGAAATGAATTCGACATCATAAGCGAATAATTGTCTTCTAAACGTTGTTTGTGGCATATTCTTGATTACTTTTTATGTTTTTTGGGCAATAACACCACAATCGAAATAAAACGACGTATATTGCAGGAATACCAAACGTTTCAAAGTCTATTCTGACTTCGTTGTCAATGGCTTTATATTTATTGATGTAAATTGCAAAATGAAAATTTGATTTGACATTTAAATTGACATTAGAAAATATGTTTTTAGATATACAGGTATCACATAAAATTCTAAACTTCATGTATTATAGTTAAACAGCTTTCAAATTAGAAGAATTTGAAAGAGTTGTCTTTAGAATTTATAAGTGGCGTTCCTAGGTACGACTTTGTTATAAGATAGCGCATTCGCCAAAAATGCGATCAAAGAATTCTATTGTTTCAGTGATCCCATTAACGTCATAAGGGAAAACCTAGGAAAAACCTTATGAACTATCCCGATACTGGGCTGTTCAAAAGGAGGTTACCGTTAATAATTTCTTCCTTAATTGTCGGTAACCAGATACGATTAAATTCTACAGAAGTAGAAGCGATACAATCGTCTTCATTCAAAAGAAGGCAGACTCTTTTATTTTTCATTTTGTGTTATGTTGTTCTTTGCGAAGTATAGTTGAATTGTCAAATAGTATTTTATGGCCTAGGTCCCAAGCATGTTCACAAGTTTCGATTTTTCAAATTGTCGTTTCTTTATAAATGAACACAAGAATTACGTAAAGAAACTTTCTTTATAAATGAACACAAGAATTACATAAAGAAACGACAGTTTGAAAAATCGAACCTAGGCCATAAAATACAATTTGACAATTCAACTATACTTCACAAAGAACAACATAACACAAAACGAAAAATAAAAGAGTCTGTCTTAATTCTTTTGAATGAAGACGATTGTATCGCTTCTACTTCTGTAGAATTTAATCGTATCTGGTTACCGACAATTAAGGAAGAAATTATTAATGGTAACCTCCTTTTGAACAACCCAGTATCGGGAGAGTTCATAAGGTTTTTCCTAGGTTTTCCCTTATGGCGTTAATGGGATCACTGAAACAATAGAATTTATTGATCGCATTTTTGGCGAATCTTATAACAAAGTCGTACCTAGGAACGCCACTTATAAATTCTAAAGACAACTCTTTAAAATTCTTCTAATTTGAAAGCTGTTTAACTATAATATATGATCTTTAGAATTTTTTGTGCTACCTGCATATCTAAAAACAACATATTTTCTAATTTTCTAAGTCTAATGTCAATTTAAATGTCATAAATCAAATTTTCATTTTGCAATTTACATCAATAAATATAAAGCCATTGACAACGAAGTCAGAATAGACTTTGAAACGTTTGGCTTTCCTGCAATATACGTCGGTTTATTTCGATTGTAGTGTTATTTCCCAACAAAAAACATAAAAGTAATAAGCGAATAACTTGCCAAATAAGCTAGAAATTTCAAAAATCGCCTCTGAATATTTTCGACCATCTCACTGTACTTATTATACTCTGCCAAACCAAAGCAGCGTATCAAAGCCGAAATTTCACAAAGACATTGTTAAATAAAATCAGAGTGGTTGGGTCTGAGAAGCCCTCGGAGTTTCGAATTATAAAACCAAGATTTTTATAAGCTGCTTGTACAGTATTTTCAACAACCAAATTAAAATTTAATTTGCTATAGAAGCTAACATCAAGATCTCTGATATTGTTCGGTCTTGACAAAGTAACACCCTCTATCTTGTAATCAGACAATATAGGAGGCTGCCGTCTGGTAAAAGTCATGGCGTGACACTTTGATCTATTTAATGGCAGATCATTTTTTTACACTAGGCATTCACATTGTCAAGACTTTTCTGTGGCATAAAGCAGTCATTTACATTTTCTATTACAATATAGATTTTAATAATATCAGCATATAGAAGATATTGAACATCAAGACCAACAATGTCATTTATAAACAAGACAAATAATAGTGGTCAGTGTATTGAACCTAATAGATGTCGGTGGTCAGTAATTTAAGTATATGAAGGCATACTATGCCATATACCAACTTTTGACAGATGGTTCGAGTGTAAAAACACATACTATCCACGTCAACGTATAACAGCCGTTTCGAACCAGGAGTTCTCGTCAGATACGCTTCCTTGAATGACAAGTTCTAAAGTGAAATACTTGGATGTAATACACATCAGTAAGACAACAGTCAGTGTATTGAACCTAATAGATGTCACCGACATCTATTAGGTACATCCAAGTATTTAATATAGTTCTAAATATGTGGATATATATCTGTATATATATTTACCTTTGTGTTTTTATATAAAACACTCGAACTATCTGTCAAGAATATGGTATATGTTATAGCATAGTATGCCTTCATATACTTAAATTACTCACTAGACGGTAGATGTCACCGACATCTATTAGGTTCAATACACTGACTGTTGTCTTACTGATGTGTATTACATCCAAGTATTTCACTTTAGAACTTGTCATTCAAGGAAGCGTATCTGACGAGAACTCCTGGTTCGAAACGGCTGTTATACGTTGAATGATATAGTTCTAAATATGTGGATATATATCTGTATATATATTTACCTTTGTGTTTTTATATAAAACACTCGAACCATCTGTCAAGAGTATGGTATATGTTATAGCATAGTATGCTTTCATATACTTAAATTACTCACTAGACGGTAGATGTCACCGACATCTATTAGATTCAATACACTGTTTGTCCATTATTTCTCGTGGAATTACTTCACCCTAGATTCGAAAATTTTACTTGTTAACAAATCCATCCAATTCAAAATATGCTTCATCGCTGAAGATTCACATTTTCAAGTTTCTGTTGTATGGCCCAATTAACGAATTGACGACATAAACCAAAGTCTGTTGGCTTTATTTCTTGCGTTATCTGAATCTTGTAAGCCTTTAAATGAAGATCTTTGTGCAAAATTCTGAATAAAGTGGTTTTTGGAATGTTCAATTGATGTGCACGATGACGAATTGGTGTTTTTGGTTATTCAACAACACTAGCAGTAACAGCTGCAATATTTTCTTCTGAACGTCCACTACGATATGTTTTACTTTTTATTTTTACTGAACCACTTTCCACAAATTTTTGATACAATTTTTCCAATGACGGACAATTTTCTTTTCCATATTCTGTACGAAATTTTCTTCAAACTTCTGCACAACTTTCACTAAATTTAAAATAATTTTTAATAATAAACACGCGTTTCTCAATCGTATATTTCTCAATTTTTAATAACCGGAATATTTTGGAATTATCAATATGAATAAATAACAACATTTCTATCAATTCAAGTGAGGATGCTCGTGAATTTTCCTTGTGATGAGAATCTTGAAATATGTTACGAACAGTTTCTGGGTCATGTCAATATTAGCGAGTACAACTCAAAAAGATTCTGCTTACTTTTAGTTGTTATGATTGACGGATCAAACATCAAATATTGATCGAACATCAACACATTCCGAAAGATATCTGATTTTATTAAACTCAACTCCCAAATATTTGATGAAATCGTTGAATGATAAATAAAATAGAGTTTTTTAGTGATAAAATATTGAACAGTGAGTCCTTAATATGATCACAGTCACAATAACCACGAAACCTTGAACAACACACTTAACGTGTGTTTGTGTGAATTTTATGACACGAATAATTCCCATACAAGGTTAGGGTAAAGTAAAGTGTAATGTGTTTTGCTTGTTTGTGAATGTTCTGTTTAAGTACTTCAACTTTTTAAGCTACAGCCCCCCTGTACATTCGATTTTAGTTTGTTTTGCTTCCATTTAAGAACTTTGTTTGCTGACATTTGAAATGTCGACAATCTATTATTTTCCCACGTGACATCTTCCTATAATACCAACTTTTCTCTCATGTGTATTTGGATGTTTGGAAATTTTCAAGGTGTTTAACTTTGAGTGTTCTATTTTCTATTTGAACTTCCATATTCTAATGTTTCGATAGCTTTGGATCTGCTATTCTCATCAAGTGAATGTTGTGAAATTCAGCTGTTCTTAAATGTTTGAAGGGCTCTATGTCTACTTTCGTAATAATTTCTAATGTGTCTGGTTCTAATTCATCTGTTATAGAGCCCTGATAGGTAGCTGAGGTCAGTTTCTTTCTTATCTGGTTAACAACATTCAGCTATTACTAAGTAACCTCCTCATCTATCTGACTCCTATCTGACTTAGAAGATCTTCCAATATGTGTTTTGGGTCTTATGTTAATATACTCACTGACAGAAAGCGCAACACCCAAATTTAATATTGTTTTGGTGAAAAAGAAGTAAAAGATTAAAATTTGATAAAAGTTTGGTGAAGTATTTTCATGTAAACTTTTTTTATCAGCTAAGTGAATTTAAAAGAGGTCGGATTATTAGTCTTTGTTTGAGGTAACATGAAAGAGCAACGTTATCTTCAGGAAGCAGTGGAGTCGTATGCACTCCCTTACCTTGATCGGCTCATGGATCCTAAATTTCAACAAGATAATGCTCGGCCTCATGTCACTCGAGATAGTTTAAACTTTGTTGAAAAGACCCATGTAAATTTGTTGCCATGACCGCCCAGACCCCCCAATCTTTCGCCCATAGAATGTTTGGGATGTGATGGGTAGAAGGCTTGGAAATTTACCCCAGCCCCCACAGACTTTGGAGGTTCTAAGACATGAAATACAGATAGCTTGGGATAGTGTCCCTCAACAAGAAATAGACTACCTTATTGAATCAAGAATCAAGAATATTATTAACAAGTAGTAACAAAAAAAATTTCTATTCAAATTTATCATGGCTAAGTGAAAATAATGAAAATCAAAACAATAAATTCGAATACTCAAACTGCTCTTATTATGCAAGTCTGTTGACAAATTCTTGAGTTACCTTTTCCAAGGCTTCTTCACATTCATTGAGTATTCTTTTGTCTGAAATCTTGAAAATTTGTTTGTATTCAAAGATCCGTTTTTAAGGTAACGCCAATTGACTAAGATGTAATTCTAAAGTACGTACGTAGATCAGGAAATAGAGCTGGTCATTCTGTGGATCCTCTATTAGTAGCCAGACTTGTTAAATTCAGGAATAATTTGGATATTTAATAGATCCAGATGCCCTCTTTCCGTCTTTAAAAACAGCATATTGAAGTGCATTTTTAGTTCCCATTCAAATATTTGTTTTATTTAGGTATTACGAATTGATTTCAATCAATTGAGAATTCTTATATTTGGAGAATTCTCTGAAGTATACCTATGAGCTGTAAATTCGCTATTCAAGAAATACTGTTTTAATAATAATTATATTGGTTATTGATATGGTATATATTGTCATTTGTTTTCATATATTGTCATTGTTACTAAAATCGTCTTCCTATCCGGATTAACATTCGTCAAGTTGTATTTTTTCTCTACTCGATCGACATGTTCAAACAAACTGATAAGGATGGCGAGCAAATGATAATTTTATAATGTAACAAACATCTTTATCAGACATTAGCATTGATCTTATTAACATAATTTCTGATAGTACCGAAAAAAATATTTCGGAATGTGATAAATATGAAAAAAATGCCTTCAATGTAAAAAGAAACTAATCGAATAAGTGAACTCGGTACGTGATACGTAGAAGGGGTATGTACACTATTTTGACCTATATATCGAACTAGCTTTTTGCCCGCGATTCGTCCTCGTAGATAAATCCAGAGCAGAAAAGCCTCACAAGTAAATAGTTATATCAAACAGTAAATTATACCCTTCGTGCAATAAACAATGTTGTATAAATTCAACTAGTCAACAGTCACAAAAAAAGTATAATTATAATAATTTTAAATAATTTCTATTTAATTGTAAACTTTGATTTGTTATTATTTCGAAATAATGTTAAATTAATTTTTTTTATGAATAATGAAGTATATTGAGTTAATTAATGGATAAATTGAAATAATAAATTTTGTTCTGTTATTAATTCGTTTGTATTGAGTTTAGAGAAAAATAGAAAAATAGACTAAGACAATTTTGTAGAGAATTTAATATCCTACAGAATAGTGTCAAGCAAACAAATTTTATTGGTGTAGTTATTTAAAAAGAAAGAAATTTTACAGTGTTTTATGAATGGGAAAGAGGACCCCCTTTGCGCCAGCTCAATTTTTGAGATATCGAGCTCAACTCTTAGGAGATTTTTTTTGTTGTGCCCAAGAAACTTTTTACATATATTTACTCGTCTCTTTTTTTGTTTTTTTTTACACAGTATATATATATATATATAGATTGTGTAGAGCTATGTAGAATAATAAAAAGTTTAAAAAACAAAAAAACAGTAGAGGATGATAATATACCGGTTGTAATTATTAAAGAAACGGCAGACTCTATGGCAAGACCTTTGTGCCACATAATAAATCTCTGTTTTAAAACGGGTATATACCCTGACTCTCTCAAGAATGCACTAGTTAAGGCAATATATAAAACTGGAGAAGTAGATGAAGAAAAAAATTACCGGCCCATATCTATACTCTCAAATATCAATAAATAAATAAAATTTTGAAACAGCAATTTATAGTAGGTTAATTATTTTTTTAGAAAAGCATTCGTTAATAGAGAATAATCAGAATGGATTTCGCAGTGGAAAGTCAACCATACGAGCGATATATCAGACTATTGATAAAATTATAGATTCTTTAAATAGTACTTACCTTAGGTATGTGTATGGACCTGTCAAAAGCTTTTGAAGTGTGAATCATCTAACACTTTGTAAAAAATTAGAGAGTCATGGCATTAGAGGAAACGCTTTCCATCTATTAACTCATATTTAAGTAATCGCACACAACAGGTTTTTGAATATGACTTGTATGGTAGACAGATAATCTCAACCAAAATTTGTATTACGAGAGGTGTCCCCAGGGCTCGATTTTAGGGCCCCTATTATACATCATTTATACTAACGAACTTACCAATATAACTGATGAATTCACAGTTCTGTATGCAGACGATACAATTAATATTAGTGAAGAAGACTCGGATAGACTTCTGACAAGTGTGCAAAGGGCGTGCCACACTCTAGACATGTACTTCTCGGCCCATGACCTTTTGTTAAATATGTCAAAGACACAATGTATTTTATTTGGTAACCGAAAAGACCCACTTTCACTTTTTCGTATAGAAATACAGATATTCAGCCTTCAGGACAAGTTTCTTTTTTGGGGCTAAATATTTGATAAAAGGCTGGACTGGAGGCGCATGTCGGGAGTGTGGCTCAGAGTATATCTAAATATTGCTATGCACTAAGAACTGTAGCTCAGAATATTAGCCGTGAAGCAGCACTGTCAGCATATCATGCATATATCCAATCAAAAATAAGATATGGACTAATTTTTGGGGTAACTCTACCGAAGTTGAGAGAGTATTTTTACTTCAGAAAAGATGTATCAGAAGTATGTTTCAAATGAAAAAAAGAGATAGCTGTAAGCCTGTATTCATAAGTAATAAAATCATGACGTTAACTAGTATGTACATTATTGATTGCTTTGTGTTTGTCCATAAACATAAGGATCTTTTTGAAGGAGATGTGTTGAGTCATAGCTATGAAACAAGACATAGGTCTATTTTGATCCCACAAAAATATAATTTCAGTTATATTCAAAAAAATGTGACATATATGGCTACAAAAATATTTAATAGTGTGCCTGAATGTATTCGAAACCTGCCTCAAGCCAAAATTAAAAAATTTTAACAAATTATTTAGTCAATAAGGCCTTTTATTCACAAATGAATTCTTTAGTGATCCAGACAGGTAAGACTGAGGTAAAAAAAATCTGTATTTATTTGAAATATGTAACTGTGTAATTCTGTTTTGTACTCTGTGACATTGTACTATGCCAAACTTGGCTTTGTAGCATAAATAAAGGAATATCTATCTATCTATCTATCTATATATATGTTCTGAGAGGCTTCCGCGGTCATTACTATCAACAAGGCTAGGTTCCAGGTGAAAACCGCGTCTGAATTTATTATATACTCGACATTTCGACTCCTGCTTTGGAGCCATTATCAAGAGACAAAAGTGAAAAAGTGTTTCAGAGTCTAGATCGAACTCGGGGCCTCAATCAGCCTACTCCCCAAGAGTTACTAGGTAACTCAACTGAATTTGAGTCTGCTCTGCTTCTTTTATTTATAGTTAGCGCTGGGTTAGAAGGGGATGTCACGTGATTAGTCTGTGTTGTGATTGGTTGGGTGTTGGTGGACGTGTCTGTTTTGTTTAATCTGGCAATTACCGAGCACAGCATGGACCTCCGTATATATATATATATATATATATATATATATATATATATATATATCTGTTTTCAGATTTCAACTTTTGAAAATGCCAAATGAGATTTTGGCGAAACGTCAGGTAAAATGTTCTTTTTACATGTCGGCTTATATAGATATAACATTCGCATCATTGCTTTCTCGAAGAGGACTGGAACTTTTCGGAACTTTTTTCACCATCTATAGTACGTTCAGAAAATAGTTTTGATATGATACTATGTAATCACACTGACACAAATTGCAGACGATCAGTTTCTCATTTAATACGAGAGAAAGACAAAGTACTACTCTCTATCCTCGATCCTCGAAGTTTTCTTGGGCTTCCATCTTTATGAAATGTTGATATTACAACGTTTCAATAACTTATCTGCATTCGTCATCAGGTGAATATGGTAAAATATTCACCATATGACAGTGGAAATATGGCGATACCGCAAAATTATTCTAACCAACAAATAGTCAAACAGTAAAAAAATTCTAATAAAAATTGGTTTATCTGTAAACTTGGTCCATAGGATAAATAGCCAAACTCTACAAATATGGCTCCACGTAAAACTTATCCACACTGTAAAGTTAAATGACCACACGGTAAAGTGAAATGGCCACACGGTAAAGTTAAATGGCTACACGGTAAAGTTAAATTGCCCCACGTAATGTTAATCGGCCCCATGGTAAAGCTCTTCTGACAAAGGATTATGAATAAAATCTCAAAAAGTCCAGCTCATAGGTTCATTTTCGATGCCAGGAAAAAAACCAGCGTCTACAGTTACACAATTATTTTTCACGACTAATAGTAACTTAGCCGGCTTCTCGAAACCCTAGCAGAATACACATGGTGACTCAAAAAATCAACAACAAGCGGCTCGTCGTGTTCTCGCTCTCACAATTCAAGAAGAAGAAATTTCTCGACTGAATTGAAATTTTGTGTTCATGAAAATCACAGACTAGTCTGTTCTTATGGAATAAACGATATTTACCGCAGAAGAAGAAGTTCTTTAATTTCTAACCTGATAAATCTGACAGTTGCAAACTGATGACTTCTGAATGTAAACAATTCAATTTTAAATTAAGTATGCCTTTTAACGACAAAACATTAACTATAACATAAATTCAATTCGAACACATTTCAGAGATATGAATAGAGACGTGGTTGTTATGCATTTTCAAACAACGAGTTGGCTAACAGAATTTCGCATCCAGTTCTAACAATCCGAGGACAAAAGATGGTATCGCTGGCTTGCAGAAACTTATCAATACAACAGTATACAACGTACTCTGGAGCTAGTAAATATCAGGGAACCTACAAAAAACAGTTCCAGCCATGAAACTATTATACAATTGCCTAGGCATACCCTTTTTAAAATGAATTAAAAAAGGTCACTATCTAAATCTAAATGGCAGACGGAAGAATTCCCAAAGAGCCATGAATTACGAACCTAAAGGAAGATGAAATATTCGAAGTCCCAAGCAAAGATGGAATTGAGTTAATGCTGAAAAGTCGGAAAGAAGAACAGTGTGTTCTATTTATTCGAATCTAACATTTTCAAAAAAAAAATCCGCCTAATAAACTTTATCGACATTTTGGGACTTTGTCATTGCTCTTAATTCTGATTTGAATTACAATTTAAAACGCTTTATTTTTCACGACGTATGATGAAAATAAGTTGAACTCTATAAATTTCGCATCTTGGCAATCTCCGAGATCCACTTTATAACATTTTACGAAAAGTGATTTTCGATGTTTTATAATTTTTAAAAGTCACTGTTTTCCCATTTTCTCTTCTGAAGAACACAAATACCGATCTGTCCATTATGTTCGCCGTGCTCACACGACCTGTGTGATCGAGCCGATAAATCACTAGAAGTTTTCCATGTTTGTCATCAAAAGAATCAGATTATCCTCTAATCAAATTCGTAACAGAATGTATAGTGAATACGCATGTTGAGTAAAAACAATTTTGCTGTCCTCCGAGTGCTATTTAAAGCGCTCACGGGTAGCGAGCAAGTCGTGTATCAAGTAAAACGCCATGGCAACAAGTGAATTGAATTTCTCAAGCACTTGTTTATTAAATATCCAGTTTCCAAGCGGATGATGGATGAAAAACAATATGTTTTGTTCAGTTTGCAATCAGTTTATTTAACGTCTGATTTAATAAGTTGATATCAAGGAACAAGTGTATGTTTTTGTTTTATTTGCTTGTCTTTGGTTACATTAATTATTTTGTTACGGACTTACGGATTATTCTGGGTTCGAATTCCAGTGGTCTTCCAACGTTATTTACCGACGATAACAAATTCATAATTCACAACACAACTCAACTTATAATTTGAATTACAATTTGACGTTTAATTCAAACTAAAACTGAACTGAAAATCTTCTGCCTCTGAACCCTTCTTTATATGCATTTCGTTCTAGAGTGTTCGAGTAAATTCTTGTATGTTCCATGTAACACAGAAATGTCAAGCAAATAGTGTAAATTATTTCCTATAATCCCGATTAGAAACATCTTACTCCTATGGTATTCCCACAATTTAATCCAAAATATTAAACTTAAGAACCACTACGATATGAGAAAACTTGTAAACAAACTAATTAAGGATTTTTTCCACAGTTACTTAAATACCCTACAGAACAAAATACAAACCGATCCCAAGGCTTTTTGGTCATTTATTGATCAAAAATGCACCTCCTCACGTATTCCAGGAAGAATGTCCTACCAGGAACAATACCATACCAATTCCCAGACAATAGTTAATTCATTTGCTCATTATTTTAAAAGTGTTCATCTCTCTCCCCCCCCGGGGGTAATTCTGTGGGTGGGTCCATATACTCGCCTAACATTTCTATAGCCAGTTTATCTATAAGTGACATCATCAAGTCCTCTAAACGCCTTAAAGATAGTTTTACATCTGGACATGACATGATTCCCTGCTTCTTGGTTAGAGACTGCTCGACCGTTTTGGCTTCACCGTTATACTCAATATTCAACTTGATCCTAAAAACTGGTATATTCCCTGCGTGCTGGAAACTATCGAAAATCTGTTCCTAATTTTGCTAAAGTAATCGAGATGTGCATTTATTGATTTTTCCTCTTGTCAGATCACACGGTTTCATGAAAAATAGATCCACAGTCACTAATTTATCGATCTTCACTCAGTTCACAGCTGCAGCCCTTGACTCTAAAACTCAAGTAGACGTGGTCTATACGGATTTTACCAAGGCTTTCGATAAACTTCATCACCCTACATTAATCGAAAAATTATCTGTCTTTGGTTTCAGTTACTCGCTGGTTACTCTATTGAAATCCTACTTAAATAACCTCCATCAATTTAAAAGCTATAACGGCTTCAAATCAAACATATTTACATTCAGTTCAGGAGTACCCCAAGGTTCCAATCTTGGTCCGTTATTGTTTCTGATATTCATTAACGATTTAAGTATACTGTTATCTGAAACTCTTCTTTTTGCAGACGATCTGAAATTATTTCTCAATGTCGAGAGCATCAATGATAGCTTACGGCTACAACATCACCTGAATCTGCTCACGTTATGGTGTACCAAGAACAAACTCTTTTTGAACATCGCGAAATGCAAAGTATGTTCTTATACTTTAAAGAGGAATCCTATACTATTCGATTATTCGTTGAATAATTAAACTATTGAGCAATACACTATCATAGAGGACCTAGGTGTATATTTCGATCATAAATTCTCATTCGCTGAAAATATTTCCATAACTTGCAAATCGGCACTGCGTTCGCTGGGTTTTATTTTGCGAAATTGGAATAGCTTTCATAAAATTTCCTCGCCGAAATCTTTATATACATGCTTAGTGCGCTCAAAGTTAGATTATTGCAATCTTATCTGGCATCCTGTCTACAAGATCATAAGCGTTTGGAGGCAGTGCAAAGAAAATTCCTGAATTTTCTCGCTTTTCGAGTCGACGGCTCATATCCTGTCAGAGGGTACCAGCACAATTTACTCCTTGACAGATTTGGGATAAGGTCTTTAGTTTTGCATTGGAATTTACATAGCCTTTCATTTCTATACAAATTGGTTCACAACAGAATTGACAGGAGAGTCAAGTTGTTCTGTTCTTCTGTCAATGCTCCCGATACATTTGGATTCGGATTGGTTCAAGAAATAACACCTATTTTTATCTGTTTGCAAATACAAATGTGCTTATAAAGTCACCTTTATTTATCATGTGTAGAAATTATAACAGTATATCTAGAATCTGTGATATTAACTATGACAATTTTGAATCAATCGCTGAAGAGTATATTCAACAAATGTCAGATCAACCATGATTCAGTTACTAGTAAAAGATGTAATATTTGTCAATTGTTATTGTATTTCTTTTTTAAAACTGTGTGTAAAATTTATGTTGTATAATTGTAATATTCTGTGTTCTTTTTATTATTTTTGTTGTTATCATTTTTATGAAATATTTAAGATACCATAGTTATTAGTATGTTTCATTACTTTATAATATTTGTCCTATAATTGAATTTATTTCTGTTGGGCAATAAACTAAACTAAACTATGAGGTACCGATAAAGTGGTAAACTCTCATCTGAATCCTTGGGCTACGATGGATGCGGTACACAGGACCATTAATCCTTTTATAACTTCGCAAGGTCCAGCCCATGAGAGTGACAACTTCGTCCTTTGTTGATTATACCTATATTTATCCACATAATTATTAATCTCTTTAGTAGGCCCATCTGATATACCATGTACCACGCATATACTATATGCGAGCAGGAACAGAGATATGTGCACATCCCAATCCCGTAGTTTACTATTGACCAATTTAGAAATATGCTTTTCTAGAATCTCTCTACCATGCCCTCTGACTATGGGCGTAACAGCATGGTTCTAGTTTTGTTAATGCTAATCAAGGTCATAGCCCAACCGAATACATTTGATTCACAATTTCTGCCTTGTTCACAATGAAGTTTCATGACACCCCCAATTCGGTGCTCTAGTAAAACCGTTGATACAGTGGTTGTTTAGTTAAGAACAGCAAACACTTCAGGCCACTCCTGAATTATTCAACAGTAACAGCAATATACAGGGTGAGTTTTTTTTTGATGATCAGTGTGGGGATCTCGGAATCTAGCGGCAATGGTTAAATTGGGAACGATTTGCAGTTTTACTGGCCCAATTTAATGACACTTTCGGATTTTTGTAAAAAGTCATGGCTTACTAGATATTTTGAAAAAACGAAATTCTGTCGATTTAGTCAAATCCCTCTAGCTCCTTTGTTTTTGATTGTATAAAAAAGTGTAAATATCAAAATTGAAGGGAATTGTATCCCGAATATTATTGTCATGTCCTCGTTTGCGTGACAGCTCTCGTTTTCGAGATATGACACAAAGTTATCTTTTTTTGAATGGAAACCATAGTTGACCTCAAAAAATCGGACATTTTTAGAGCTTTTCAACGATATAATACTCGATATAGTTATTCATAAAAATAACGGAGTTATGGATGCTTTTCTATCTTATTTTCACTTGTAACATAGTTAGCCATGAAATAGATTGATTTATTAATAACTATTCCAAAAAACATTGAAGCTTTTTTTATTAGGTATACCAGATATAACGAAAAAACTAAGTAAGTAGGTACTTACTGAAAACTTAAGAAATTAAAGTACATAATAATAGTTACAATTTATGTTCGAAAAGTCCGCCATTTTTATTTAGACAAAAATTGCACCGTTTTAAGATTGACATTACTGCTTTCCTCACAGACCGCCTATCAATTTCTTCAGTTGCTTGTAATACCGGCTTCCTTAGGTCACCAACTGTCTCATACTTTCTTTTGTATACTTTGTTTTTTAGCGCACCCCATAAATAAAAGTCTATAACTGCCAAATCGGGAGACCGGGGTGGCCATTCGCGTGGGCCATTTCTTCCTATCCAAGAGTTTGGATAGAAATTATCTAAGTGTTGTCTTACTAATAACGAGTTATGAGCAGGTGCTCCATCATGTTGGAACTAGTCAATTTCTAAACGAGTTCTCAAATTCAAATTATGCAACATGTCTTGAAATGTGTATTGCAAGAAATGCAAGTAGCGCTTCCCAGTAAGTGATTCGTCATATATAAAAGGCCCAGAATAGTAGACCCTATGATACCATACCAAACACTATAACCAAATTTTATCTGGGGTCGTCTTTGTTCTACATGGAAAGATTTTTCTTTAGCCCAGATATGCTCATTGTGTCTATTGAACATACCGCAGTTAGTAAATCTAGTTTCATCTGACCATAACACCTTTAATGGAAACTGTGGGTGGAACTTGTGCGCTTTCAGTACCTTAACTACAGTTCGTTGAGATGTGCCAGCTTCTGCCGCAATCTCACGAGTTGATGTAGATGGATTTTGATTTACCATTGCCAAAACATTTATTTGTGCTGCTTCGTTAATTTGATTACGTTCCTTTGGTGGTTTAGTAAAAGATCCATATCTGCGTAGACTATCATAAAGCCTCTTAAATGTACATAGAGCAGGTTGACGACGATTAAATTATCTATGAAAGTATTCCTCAGCTGTACGAACTGAATTTTTATGGTATAAGATATAACATTCGACCATATTCAGTTTTTCTTCCTTACAGTATTCCATTTTATCACGAAAACTTGTCAATATCGACTGTCAGTTCAGCACTACTAATGGAATTACTCTCAAATGAGGAAACGTCAAAGTGAAAACAATCTTTTTCAAGGCTACCTACGTTAAAAGTGAAAATAAGAGAGAAAAGCATCCATAACTCCGTTATTTTTATGAATAACTATATCGAGTATTATATCGTGGAAGAGCTCTAAAAATGTCCTATTTTCTGAGGTCATAGCCATCTATGGTTTCCATTTAAAAAAAGATAAGTTTGTGTCATATCCCGAAAACGAGAGCTGTCACGCAAACGAGGACATGACAATCATATTCGGGATACAATTCCCTTCAATTTTGATATTTACACTTTTTTTATAAAATCAAAAACAAAGGAGCTAGAGGGATTTGACTAAATCGACAGAATTTTGTTTTTCCAAAATATCTATAAGCCATGACTTTTTACAAAAATCCGAAAGTGTCATTAAATTAGGCCAGTAAAACTGCAAATCTTTCCCAATTTAATCATAGCTCTATCTCCGCTAGTTTCCGAGATCCCCATACTGATCATCAAAAAAACTAACCCTGTATATGTTATCCCTTTTGGTTTCTGGGAATGGTCCGGCATCAGTTGCGCTTCCCACAATAGAATGTCCTTTCAAATACTTATTTATGGATTTGATCCATAACGGTAAATTTTTAAACGCGAGATGTAAAGACCGCCACCTAGTATTTTCGGGGAAATTAGCACACAAAGGTTCCGACTTTGGAGCCGTTCCGTGTAATTGCTGTTATCCCGTAACACATAGATGAAAGAAGGCTTTACCTGGGTGTGAATTTAAAGACTTGTGTGTGTAATTTATTTATTGATATCTAAGTACGATGAATAATCCAATTTGATAATTCTTTACAAAACGTACAATTAGATATTTATTATTACATTTTTGATTAGCTATACAACTGAAAATCATTATCAAACATCACACAAAAGCCCATGTCCAATGTAACATTTTATACTCCACATCATTAAACTTTCTGGAACTTTATTTTTGTCAAAGCTCCAGAGGCTCGGCTAGAATATAAACACAAAATGAGAACTATGTTATAATGAAAATACCCGGGAACATGGCACCTTTATCGATTCACTTTGGATAACATAATTATAAAATCAAACAATGTACACGAGTTTGAGCAAAAAAACAATCTACCTACGCACAAACAACGGCACGACATCAATTCAAGGATTTCAAATTTCACATTAGTTTGCATACCTACCGTTCAGATTCATTCGCGCTGTTATTTGCTAGACGGGTATCTTGTCGTGAAATCTATCAAAAAGCGGAAATGGGATTGAGTTTTACAATACTAGATTGGGTTTCCCCAGAAACGAACGAAGTCTTTCTAGTCGTATGGGACGATAGACAAATATAATGTTTGATAAGTTTCGATTGTAATATACTCGGGAAAATTTTCAAAAAGTCACTGATAGCGATCATATCTAAGACATACAGATGTCTATTAAGCAACATCATTTTTTATCGACTTCCAAAAAGGAGGATTTTATCAATTCGTTGACACGTTTTTTTATTGTATACTCAATGATTACACAGGTCTGCAAAAAAGATGTTTGAATTATTCTAAGGAAGTGAAGGGTCATTTCCGAAGTAATTTTTCATGTAGAATCCGAATCCAGGATCCAAATTGCTCTATCACGTCAGAATTTAGAGATATCCTAACCTAAAAGCGCCAAAAATGCGATTTTCGGCTATAATTGAGGTTATCTAGCCTCGCGATATTCTTTCTTCTAAAAAACAACCGATGACACCTCAAAGTGTAAGTTTTGATCTTTCAAATGCCGTTGAGTTTGCTCAAATAGCTTAATTCTGCAGATATTTCATTTTGAAACCAACATATCCAACATAAAAGACGATCTAATACGAGAAATTTAGAAGATAAGAAAAAAAGATTTCATAAGGATAAATTGTTTGTGAGAGGCAAGGGGACTCACGTTAAAAAAGCACTCCGGTTTGTGAGAGACAAGAGGACTCACTTTAATCAAGCACCCCAAAGGAAAGAGTCCTTATACTACGTCCACGTCGTTGTTTCTGGGTAGCGCTAAAAGTAACTAGAAAAACCTAAGCATACAAAAAATAACCTTTCGAAAAATGAATTACATTCAATTAAAGTTTTAAAAAATGACAGCACTATTAAGATTTTACCTGCAGATAAAGGCAATGCTACGGTCAGTGATGGATTTACACTAGGGGCAGTCGGGGCTAGCGCCCAGAGCGGCAAATTTTCTAGGGCGGCAAAATTTGGAAAGAGAGAAAAAAATTTTTACACAATATATAATTAACTAATTCTTTTAAATAAACATTTTATCTTTCAAGAAACATAATTTATGCATTATGTATCAAATTAAAATTTTGTATATTATAATATAGGAAATTTAAGTGAAAACTATTCAGATAGTTTAATTAATTTATTTCCATAAAGGTTTGAAAAAATAAAAGTTGATATTTTTATTTTTTGGAATTGATAAATTTATGTATTTTTTTAAGAATTAAAAATATTTTCAAATTACGTATGTCTTTCTAATAACAAAAACTTTAATTGATCAATGATTTTTTCTAAAATTGGAGAATTATTCAATAACACTAATTAATTTTAATTTAAAGGGACAATTTTATATTTTCGAGTCAAATCAACTGTCAACTACACATGCTGCCACCTACAGACTGTAGGCTACAGTCAGTATACAAATATAACTAGGTTCCTGCGATATAGTTTCTTTCATATTTGACGTTTAGATGAATCTAACCTGCAAGAACTTTCAATTTTGTTGAGCATAAATCTGAGATTAATTGTTGAATATGGCTGATGGACGCAAAAAATTTAGTGGATATGAGTATGAGAATGCAATACTAATATAAGTCGTTCTTAGTGCAAAAATTATACTTCTAAGAAAAATACAAATATTTTTTTATATTACTATAGTATATAATAAATAATATATAATATATGAGTAAATAAAAAATAAATATAAATAAAACATAATGTATAATAAATAATACATAATAAATTTCCTGCAATTGATTAGTTATTCTAATTCTTAAAAAATAAGATATCAAAACTATTAAAATAAAATTTAAGTCATAGGGCGGCATTTTCTTCAGTGCCCCAGGGCGGCACAAATGTAAATCCGGCCCTGGCTACGGTTATTTTAAATAAAATTGACTACGAATCCAAAATTCAAAACATAATAAACCAATGACAATATACAAAATTAAACAAAGATCCAACAACTTCTATAGAAAACAAAATATACCGCTTACTTTACAATCACAAACATGAATTTACAGAACAACAACGTAAACATCTTACTCCACACTATTATAAACCGCCCCATTTATACGGGTTACCTAAAATTCATAAACCCAACATTCCATTAAGACCAATTGTCAGCTCCATAAATTCTCCATGCAGTGAGCTCTCAAAATTTCTTTTAACAATTATTTCACCACTTACTGGTAAGTCTAATTCTCATCTTAAAAACAGCGCACATTTCTTAGAAAAATTATCACATATACAATACAAAAATACTTTCACCCTAGCAAGTTTTGACATTGTGAATATATACAATAATGTTCCTGTTACCAAAACACTTCCCATAGTAAAAGAACGATTAGAACAAGATTCTTTACTAAATCAACGTACTCAATTGTCCATTAATACAATAATGGAACTCTAACATTTTGTACAAAAACAACATATTTTCAACTTAATGATGACTTCTACCAACAAGATTTTGGCATGGCAATGGGTTCCTGTTTGTCTCCCGCTTTAAGCAACATTTTTTTGGAAAAATTTAAAGAACAAACAATTTTCTCAAAACAGATTAAACCTTTGGTTTGGTGGCGTTATGTTGATGACATATTCGTTATTTGGGAACATAATCTTGAGGATTTACATGCATTACTTAACGACATAAACAACACAGAACCAACTATTCAGTTTACACTAGAGCTTGAACAGAATAACAAATTACCATTCTTAGACATTTTAATAACCAAAACACAATCGTCATTTGAAACAGAAGTTTACAGAAAACCAACTCATACTAACAGGTATCTCAACTTTAACTCGAATCATCCAAGTTCAGTAAAAAGAGGTGTCATTAAATCTCTATATGACAGAGCAAAAACCAACTGTTCTAATATCAATAAATTCAATGAAGAAAAAACGTTTATAAAAAATGTACTTTCTGCCAATCATTACCCAAATAAATTTATTAATAACGAGTTAAACAAAATGGAATACCAAACAATCCCTAACAACCAATATCAAACTTCACCAAGCAACACTGACTCCCAAGATAATCACATTAATACAATAACTATACCATACATACAGGGTCTATCAGAAAGACTAAAAAGAGTGGGAAACAGATATAATATCAAAACATCATTTAAAACAAGAAATACACTAAACTCAATTATATCAAAAACCAAACCAAATAACACAACTCAAAATACAAAAAATTGCATTTATAAAATCCCGTGTGAATGTAATAAATTCTATATTGGAGAAACCTCTAGACCTCTGAATGTTCGAATAAACGAACACAAAAATTACATTAAAAAACGACAATTTGAAAAATCCAAAATTTGTGAACATGCTTGGGACCTTGGTCATAAAATACAGTTTCAAAATTCATTTATATTACACAAAGAAGAACACAACACCAAAAGAAAACTAAAAGAGTCTGCTTTAATTTTGTTAAATGAAAACGATTGTATCGCTACTACCTCCGTAGAATTCAGTCGTTCCTGGTTTGCTATGATTAAGGAAGAAATTGCTAATGGTCATGTCCTTGTGAACAACCCAATATCGGGATAAGGTTTTTCCTTGGTTTTCCCTTATGATTTTAATGGGATCACTGAATCAGAAAACAGCTAAAAGTAAGGTTAACAGTTTGTAATAGGGATGTAAAAGTTCTTTGGTCGCATTTTTGGCGAATGCACTATCAAGTGATTTATGGTGTGGTTAAAAATTTGTTTTATAACAAAGTCAAATATAGGATGGTTGAAATATAAAGCACCTAGGAGCGCCACATAAAATTCTGAAAATCTCCCTTTCAAATTCAAAGAATTCTTATGATCTACGAGCTGTTCCATTTCCAATTTGAAAGGAACTTTATGATTATATGATCTTTATTTGTTTTAAATTCAAATTGCATATATAGGATGGTTGTGCGGAGTATAATTACCCTGTATATTACATGGTTGAAATAAAAATAAAATTCTCTTAGTTACGTCAAAAATCATATATAGGATGGTTGAAATATGTAAATAATACACATTAAAGAATTCAAATAGCTGTTTTTACCGCATTTACATAAGGAAACAAGGGGGAGTGGAATTAGTTAGAATTGCGTATACCAAGTGGTTATGGTGTGGTTAAAAATTTGTTTTAAATTCACAAGTAGTTGCATATATAGGATGGTTGAAATATATAGCGGAGTATAATTACAGCTATACAGGGGGGTAAAAATATTATAAAGAAATGTTATGATCTACAAGCTCTTCCATTTTTTAATCCGTAGTTTCTTAACCATTGACAACGGGGTCTGATCTAGACCCCGAAACGTTTGGAATATACAGCAATTTTCTTTAACTGTGGTGTTATTTCCCAAGTAGCACTTAGACATTGAAAAATATGCTACAAGTATCATTCAGAAAACAGCTAAAAGTAAGGTTATTACAGTTTGTAATAGGGATGTAACGAATGTCCGATTTTCGATATTCGCGAATACGAATGCGAATGCGAATTTTCTCTTCCAATATTCGCGAATACGAATGCGAATGCGAATATCAGATCAAAATTTACTTATTTTGGTTTAATCCAAAATTATAACCTAAATTGAGCTTCGTAATTATTATAGAAAGCCACTCTTCTATTTTTAATATATAAATTGAAATAGCTGTGGAATCTTTGTTGCCTCACAGATATATAAACACAAAATTTTGTATACTAACACCAAAGCCTTACACTCAACGCTCTTTCAACAGTAATCATATTGGACTGAACCAATTTTTTTTTGATTTATGAGAGAAGTTATTATAATTAAACAGAAAAATTATATAATTAAATTTATGGAGTCAAATAAAAACTAAAATTATATGGATTGCCAAAAAAAAGGAATTTTATTGTCATTTTATAACTTATCTTATTTATGGACTCATTTACATATTTAAAAAAAATCAGTTTCAAAAACAAAGTGACGAACAAGTCTAACCTTTGTATAGGTTTAAAAGTCAGATTCTGCAAGCTTGTATATTTCTGAGTAAAATGAGATTGAATGCATGAGAATTGGTAAAAAAATAACTGACTTATGACCACAGATCAAACACAAGACTTATGACGAGGTATGTTTTAACATCCTGACAGCTAATTTCTCTTATTTTGCAAAATTAACTAGGCCTAAACACAAAGTTCGCTTCATTGGCTATCGCTACTAATTTGAATTGAAAATGGTACTAGCTAATAAATTTGCATCAATACTTTAAATTAGAGAATGATACATGGCGAGTTCTGCCATAATTTGTTGCCAGGCGATATAATAAAAAAGCATAACTTACAATTTTGTTAAGAAATTTCACCTATCACAATTGTCAGGCGGGCGCAAAGTAGGCAGTTGCCCAAGGAGTGTAAGAACGCAAGTACGACAGTTATGGTGCTTTTATTTCAATTTATCTAACTAATGGGGTTTTATAGGCTATGTCCCATGTAAACACATACAAAGCATTCATTGTGTCCTTACTGGAAATTAAATTAGGGCTTTTGTAGCGATTTTATATTGTCCGATCACTCAGTGGTTTGTTTTCGGCCCCAGTTTCAGCGTGTACCTGTCACTTTGACGCAACTCACGGCCTGAACCGCACAAAGCTCGTTTACAGCTCTGACAAAAGGCCTGCTGCTAATCTGAGCGTTCCACAAACACGATAGGTTGTATATTTTCCTTCCAACCAAAAAAAAAAAAAGAAACGTGAAACACCATAAACCGTTCTTTAGACAAAGGGGCAAGTTCACTAATTATATAATGATGTCTGTGGATTTAGCAGCGCTACCCAACGAAGCAAAATTTGTTATCCGGAGATTTAAAACATACGCACCTTTATAGTGTAATAGAACAATTATTTTTTGACAAATTCTTGAACGTGACCTCCTGTTGTATCTGCAAATATTCAAGCTTAACACTTTAAAACTAGAAGTGTGCCCCAAGAAAGTACCAGCATATTTTAAAGTTTGTCAAAGTTTAGATATGTCTGGATTGTGGAGAACCTTTGTCAGTTGCGCTCCCCTCACCTGATTGAATCTCCAGAAGATTGTATCATAATTTCGTTGACAGGTTTTCGTTAACCTAAGAATTCGTTGTCCTAGAAATCACAAGGAAACGGCGTTATATGCAGTATGACTCCTGATTTTGAGTCTCTGTGAGCTAGTTTTCCCTGAAACCTCCAAATCTCGAAATTCATTCATAAAACCCTATATCATGTTATGAAACTGACATAACTTGTTAATTTTATTTAGCAATTAAATTGTTGCCTGATTACATATACATGTCAGGATTCCAGATGAAATGTGTATATGTAGTTGACATTTATTTCATCATACAACTGTTATTTCTTATTGCAAGTATAAGTACCTGTACCACTTAAGTTATACTTGTGTATATATTCGCCTAAAATTCGCATGAATAACCGCGAATGCGAATGCGAATATTAAAAAACACGCGAATATTCGCTAATGCGAATGCGAATATTCGTTACATCCCTAGTTTGTAAGATGCGATGAGATGTTAATTGAGGGATTAGAATTGTTGAATTTCACCTTGGAGTTTAAGATACGTGGATTCGGCATACGTGAGTTTAGGGTTTGCTGATTTGGAGTAAGAATAGTTCTTCAACTTTTTTACCGTTTTTCTTCCCTTTTCACCCACTTTAAAGTACTTGGGGGTCAGTTTGGATGCTGTAACTTTGTTTACATCGCTTTCTTACCCTTGAAAGTTCATTTATATAAAACTACGCCAGAAATATATGGAAGTCACAACGTAGAATACATTTAGATCGATTTCAGCGATTTTCACCCCCTTTAAGGAACTTAGGGGTGGTTTTGGATGGTGATACTTGGTGCACATTGTATTCTTACTCTAATATACTCACTTACTTTAAACTGCTCCCAAATACGTGGAAAAATAAAATATAAAATACTCTTAGGTCGATTCAAACATTTTTCACCCCCTTTTTGCTCCCTTCACAGCAGTGGTTTTGGGTCTTACAACTTGATGTACATTAAATTTTGGTTTTAAAGATTCTATTGTTGCAAAACAAAAGTTGATACAAATGTGAAAACTTACAGTTCAACATAAGTGTCGAATTTGGGAGTCAAAGACTGAAGAATCATGTGGATTTTGAGAATAGGGAAATTGATGAAACTCGAAAACTTCAAAATGAAATATCTCAATACACAATTAAGCTATTTGAGCAAACTCAACGGAATTTAAAAGAACAAGACTTACACTTTGAGGTGCCATCGGCTGTTTTTTAGAAGAATATCGCGAAGCTACATTACCTCAAATATAGCCGAAAATCGCATTTTTTGCGCTTTTAGGTTAGGATATCTCAAAATTCTGACATGATAGAGCAATTTTGATCCTGGATTCCGATTCTACATGAAAATTACTTCGGAAATGACGTTTCACTTTCTTAGAACAAAATCATGTTGACCTGTGTTATTCAAAAACGGCTTGGGCAATTTTTATGATTTAAACGGCTTGTATTAAGGAATATTACAGAAAGATAGCTTATAATTTTAAATAACGTGAAATTTACGGTTTTCCAGAAAATAAGAAAAAAACAGTAATTAAGGGACACTTCAGTGAATTTGTATGAATATACACTGCTTTCTCTAAAACGGCTCAATCAACTTGAATATTTTAAATTGTAATCTACAAAAAGATCTTCCAGCTTGATTCCGTATAATTTTCTATAACTTAAAACATGCCGTTTTTGTGAAAATCGTGAAAACCTATGCAAAAAACTGCAAACATCAATGTAAATGTCAAATTTTAATCATAAATATCTAGCTTAAATATCAAGATATACCATGCAAGTATATCGTAAAGGGTGTTTGTAACAGTTTTCATTTTACGGGGCTTCAAGTCAAGGAAATGGCACAAAATATTCCATTAGTGTATCGAAAAGAAAAATTGTTAGGTGAGCCATCGAACTTCAAGCAGTAAGTATTGTGCACAGTTGAAATATAGGGCGAAGTAAAATTACAGTTAGACAGGTGGGTTCAAAAAGTCTTACAACTAAATGTGATAAGTATTTTGGGAAATATTTAATAGGAATACCCTGTATATGCTCTGAATGTATCACAACAACAAAAATGATTTTCTTAATTCACCAGATGTTCACAATGAAGTTGGCTCCCTTCAAACGAGACCTCTTAAACTGCTGACAAATTAATTGATTTTTTTCTGCATTATTTAATAATAGCTAACATCTCATTCGAAAACTTGCTGTTCCGTAATTGTTTACGAGCTGCTTTTAATGACTAATGATTGCGATTTATGTTTTGTTTATGAGTTTTTTTCATGATCGTAGCATAAAATGGTAGCGTGATAATTAAAACGATTCTAACAAATTTAAAAGGCAAAACGAACTAATGAGTCTTTGCATAAAATTGTAAATGTCAAAAATTTATGTTTCGGGAACGCTTGCTGTTTTTTTTTTCTTGCGATTGACGTCAATGCGATTATCGATTTTGCAAGGATCTGCTGATATGTGGAAAGTAAGTGATTTTGGAATAAGTAGATCAAACGATAAAAAATATGTTTTCTAATGTTACGTTATTTAAGAGTATTCATGGAATGAAGGTTGTTACCTTATCAGGAAAATAACTATAGCTCAGGTCATTTACAGAGAAAAAGACCTTTTGGTGACAAAATTAATAGTAGAACAAAACCAATATCAACGTGTTCTAATGATACAACATGAATAATTGACATAAAATTCAACATTTTTTAACACGCTTTTATTAGGTTGACGTGTATGTATGTATATATCTTTATAACGGAAACTTTCAACCTAATTTTCACCAACTTAAAGAAGTCTGATTAACTTGAAAATTGGCACACGTGTCAAGGGCCGATGACAATACAATTCTTTAAGTTGAATTTTCTCGTTTGTTGTCTATTAACGCTGCGTTTCCCATCTAGTTGGCAGTAGTAGAACTTGCGGTAATGAAAAGAAAATGTTACGCAAACATGAAGTAAAATTGATTTTAGTGAAAAACGAAAAACATTTTTTTGAAATCAAAATTTTAATTATAAATACTATAGACTAAATTTTAAAAAATAATTATAGTTTAAAAAAAACTAAAAAAGTTTCAAGGGTAGATTTTGTGTGAAAGGATAAAGCTAAATTATTACAGCGTTTTTGAGGTTTTTTGTTGAAAAACTAAAATGCATCTTTAAATAATTATAGTTTAAAAAAACTAAAAAACACGCGTTAATAGCAAACCGAACTATAAAGTAGAAAATAATTTTTAATTATGAACAGTTTCAATTACAGCATTAGAAAGTCAAACAATCAATCATGATTAATTACCTCAAAATACAAATATAATAAAATTTAAGATATGAACAGAATAATTCGATTCAGAGTAAAAGGCGTGTGGTTCTTGAAATATTAAATTTTACAATTATTCTATTGGCAACAATTTATGAGAGGTGAGTTATGCAAATATAGTGAAATGCACCCCACGCTTTTTACTCTGAATCGAATTATTCTGTTAATAACTTAAATTTTATTATATTTTTATTTTGAGGTAATTAATCA
This sequence comes from Octodonta nipae, assembly GCA_034190945.1. NCBI lineage: Eukaryota > Metazoa > Arthropoda > Insecta > Coleoptera > Chrysomelidae > Octodonta > Octodonta nipae. The sequence goes on along the minus strand of CM067216.1, from coordinate 39,136,128 downwards.
TGATTCACTGTTTTGCTTTCTACTGCTGTAATATAAAATGTTCATAATTAAAAATTATTTTCTACTTTTTAGTTCGGTTTGCCATTAAAGCGTGTTTTTTAGTTTTTAAAACTATAATTATTTATTCATGCGTTTTAGTTATTCAACAAAAAAACTCTAAAACGCGGTAATAATTTAGTTTATTGTTTTTTTAGATAACAGAACCTTCACCCAAAATTCCAAAAAGTCGTTTATAATTTCTTAAGTTTTATATCTAAAACATTCTTATTAACTGAAAGGGTAGAACTTCTCATGCTCGATTGATGTCCTAAAAATAAATACTGTAGCCGTGTTGTTTTGCAAAATTTCAATCAAACCTATGGTAGACATTTTTTAAGGTCCATATTACCACACCGGATGCCCCTATCATTATGAATAAACCACCGTTGGAAAGTAGAAGAGTTAATCTAGAATTCATCTATCGCAGTTTTCCAAAATTTAAAGTAAATACATATAAGTATTTGGCCATTTTTAACTCTTTCAGCTGGACGAGTCCATTCCAGAAATTACTAAGGGGTGGTACGTGTGAAACTATATCTTTATAATAAATGATCTTATTGCAAATTTAAATTTAAGCTGACACATATTTATATATTTAACTTAATATGGATTTACGTAATAAATTTAGCAAAATGGAATACATAAACTACATTTAAACACTCATGATTTGTAAGATGCAAAAAGCATACCTAATATAAACGAAAATTTGCCTGTTGTATTCATTGATATTTTAATACACAAATAAATAATAGTAGGTTTCTTTGTTTTAATCTGGTTACACTTTTAGTTCATACATATTTTATTGTGATTATAAAAATGAAACGCTGATACAAATTGATAGTAGTTAATAATAGAAAAAAAATTGATGATTAGCCTCAATTAGTTAATATTGTTCAATTCAGATTCCTGTTAAGAATTTTTTTTAATTAATACTAATTAATGACATGCCAAATTTCTTTGCATATATACGTTTTGATCTTTTTATATTGAATCATGTACAAATGAAAAAATCTTACAACAGCATACGTATTTTGCAAATTAAAAATGATTGCTCCATCATTGTCTAAATGGAGTTTAGGTATTCCATTTTGATAAATTTATTACATAAATCATAAATGAATCAAATATGAACCGAACTTTTCTGTTTCTCGCCCTGTAGGTAATTCGAGTGGCGTGACGTCTCGATATATGTTAGGTAGGGATGTTAAGAAGAGGGGAGTTCGTCGGTTTGGCGAGGCGTAGTCGATGCGCTGTTAGTAGCATCATGTCAGAGTAAGAGGTGCATACGTCTGTTGCACAACGTGTTGTTATCAAATTTTTGGCGCTGGAGGGCGTTAGACCGTCTGAAATTTTGCGTCGACTATCTGCACAGTTCGGCAATGAAACACTTTCAAGGACCCAAGTGAACGACTGGCACAAAAAGTTTTCAGATGGCCGAGAGACAGTGGAAAATGAGCCTCATGCACGCCGCCCACGACAAGCATCAATGAGGCGAATATCTACGCAATTCGTGAGCTGATTGAAGGTGACCGCCATCTTACAGTATTGGCAATTGCTGAACACGTTGGAATATCATACGGGAGTGCTCAATCAACCATTTCAGATGAGTTGGGTTACCGAAAAGTGTGTACAAGATGGGTTCCTTTCCTTCTAAGGGAAGATCAGAAAGCAAACCGTCTTGCCGTATGTGAAAGGCTGTTAGCAAGATATCGAGCAGAGGGGGATGAGTTTTTGAGACATATTGTCACCTGTGATGAGACATGGGTGCATCATTATACCCCGGAGTCCAAACGTGCAAGCATGGATTGGCGAAAACCTGGAGAGGCAGCACCGCGGAAAGCCAAGACCCGTCTTTCTGCAGGGAAAATTCTTGCAACAGTTTTTTGGGATTCGAAAGGCGTACTGCTGATCGATTTTCTGCACTAACGCCGTACAATTAATGCTGAGTATTACTGCGAACTACTCCAACAAGTGAAACTTGCCTATCGGCAAAAGAGGCGGGATATGTCTATCCGAAGTGTGATTCTGTTGCATGACAACGCTCGGCCACATACAGCTGCATTGACTCAAGGAAAATTGAACAAAATGCATTGGGAAACCCTTGAACACCCGCCTTACAGTCCTGATTTGTCGCCATGTGATTACCACATGTTTGGGCCACTTAAAGAAGAACTGGGAGGCCACCACTTTGAGGACAAAGAAGGTGTAGAAACGTTTGTGCGCAATTGGTTATCGATACGACCAGTTTCATTCTTTGAGAAAGATATTAAAAAACTTCCGATTCGGTGGGAAAAATGAATACATAAGAGAGGAGACTGTGTAGAAAAATAATATGTATTAAAATTTGTATTGATCGTACCAATAAAATTTTTAAAACAAAAAGTCCGGTTCATATTTGATTCACCCTCGTATTTATACTTTAAATTTTGGAAAACTCAGATGAGGGGTCTCTAGATCACGTCTTCTACATTCCAAGGCTGGTTTATTCATAATGATACGGTCATCCGGTGAGGTAGAATGGCCCTTTAAAAAAAGTGTCTTCCATAGGGTATGAGAAGATCTACCTTTTCAGTTAATAAAACTATTCTTTATATCACTTAGCGTTAGGCTCTATCTTGGCCATATAATTTGTGGACGCACCCTGTATACTAAACCAGAAAAAATTAGCATTTATTTAAGTGCTGAAATATTTACTTCTGAATCAAAGTTGTATCATTATTTTTGTATTGTATTAATATACATTTTATAGCTCTTATTATTTATTAATTGCGGTCATTAATTTAATTGGATTTTTATTTATTTCAAAAGGACTCGAATGCAGAAAATGTCAACAAGTTAGTAAATGCAACAAAGCAACTGGACGAATAAAATTTTTATTGGTTTTATTTTGTGTAATATATATTTTTTTTCATTTATGTAACAAGTTTTATGTTGAGGAATTATAAAAAGAATTTTCTAAAAATTAAGGTTTTTAAATGTGTCAATTTTTTTTTTGTTTTCAAGAGAAATTGATGATTACAAAAATCAATAATTGATAACTACACCTATCGATGTCCCGGTAAATTATACAAATTACTTTTAATCCTCTAGGCTGTTAGGCCAATAAACAATAAAAGTTATAATCATTAAAGTATTACTGCCTCCATATTGAAATGACATTGCAACTAAATTATATAATTTAAATATTCTATGCAGTGGAAAAATATCGTTTTTGTGCTCCTTTAACCGGCATTTGGTATTGATACCACTTTGTCCAACATCAACATTTTTTTGGATTTGTTATTTTGTGAGATGGGGAAGGCTGAAATTCAAATAATATAGAAAAAAATACAAATTAGAAAGAGCTAAAATAATCAACAGAATTGTACCTTAAATCAGATAAAAAAGAAAATAGGTCATAAAATAGTTATCGATTGCACACGGTTTCTAAACGGTTTTTATGTTAAGGCAGTTGAATTCGGTTCTTTTTTAAATATAAATTATTTTATATTATATTTAAAATAAGAATTAATCTTCACATTAGGATTAATACTTGAGTCGTAAGACAATAGTGGCAATTATTCTCTTGAAATTCATATCCATTACTAAGAATGGCACAATGAAAGAGAAACAGAGGCAGGGAAATAAAGGATAGAGGGGAAGTATATTTCGTAAGAAGCTTTCGCTTCCACCGTTCCGGCTCAACTGATTGCCGCTGTTTTTTTGTAGCGTTATTTGACGAGAAATCGCAAAACTAAAAACACTTTTTTCAGCTACAGCCCCCTAACATATTTCTAGATTCTTATTACAATTACGAAGAGAAACGTTGTTAATTATGCACTATATTGATGAAACATGTCGAATTTTGCAAAAAAAAATTGCTTTTTGGCCCCCGGGACTATATGGAACAGTAATGAAAAGATGTCATTGCCTTGCTTTAAGTTCTAAATCTGAAGAAAGTGATGTCTGTCATACTTTGTATCGGTTGTTTTTTTTTTTAGAGGTATAGAACTTTAAGTTGGCAACACTCTTTTAACCGGCGGCCATCTTGTCAGCTGTCAAGTGATTTATGTTTAGTTTGGTTAGGCATTTCATCTTGAATAAACTGACGGCAGAACAACGCTTCCAAATTGTGCAAATTTATTTTGAAAATCATGGTTCTGTTCGAAATACCTACCGCGCACTACGTCCATTTTACGGTCAACATAATCGTCCATCAGAGCAATTAATTCCATTAACTATGCAACGTTTTCGCACCACGTTTACTCTAAATGATAATACGCATCCACAGAGATGTCGTACAGTGTGTACAGAAGAATCCATTGCTGCTGTAGATCGTAGCGTAGAGGAAAACCCGAATCAGTCTATCCGCCATCGTGCACAGGAATTGGATATGTGTCCATCCACTTTATGGAAGATTTTGCGGAAAGATCTTGGTTTACGTGCTTACAAAATTCAACTCGTGCAAGAATTGAAGCCACACGCTCACCTAGCAAGGCGTACATTCGGTGAATGGGCCCAAAACAAGATTTCCGTTGATCCCGATTTTCATAAGCTCACTTTTGGTTGAATGGATACGTCAATAAACAAAACTGCCGTATTTGGAGTGATGATAATCCTCAAGTTCATGTTGAGACACCGTTACATCCAGAAAAACTGACTGTTTGGTGTGCTTTTTGGGCTGGTGGAATAATTGGTCCGTACTTCTTTAAAAACGATGCTGGCCAGAACGTGACAGTCAATTGTGATCGCTATAGAGCTATGATTACCAACTTTTTCGTTCATCAATTGAACAATCATGATGCACATGAGCTGTGGTTTCAACAAGACGGGGCCACAGGTCACACAGCTCGTGCCACAATTGATTTATTGAAAGAAACGTTTGGTAACCACATAGTTTCACGTTTCGGACCCGTGAATGGGCCTCCAAGATCGTGCGATTTAACGCCGCTTGATTATTTCTGTAGGGATACGTGAAGTCGCTATTCTACGCCGATAAGCCCGAAACGATTGACCCCTTGGAGGACAACATTCGCCGCGTTATTGCCGATATACGGCCACAAATGATGGAAAAAGTCATCGAAAATTGGACCTCCAGATTAAACTACGTCCAAACCAGCCGTGGCGGTCATATGCCAGAAATCATATTCAAATTTTAATACCAGAAGATTATCTTTCGAATAAAGTAAAGTTCAATTTCAATTAAAAAAATATCCTTGTTTTATTCCATTTCAATGTTCTATACCTCTAAAAAAACATTCGTTTTAACACTTTCTTCATTCACATAAACACTGATTTGATTTAAAATATTCGCTACCAATTAAGCATTATTATCTTGACAATATGAGTCTTCTCATTTTAAACCTGTTTGTGTATTTTACAATTTAATGTTGTTATGAAATTACGTTATTGGCTTCGCCTTCATTAATTTTCATATGTAGAACTCGCAGATGACATGTGCAATGCCTTAACGTCCATTGTCCGAAATATTTCGAGAACCACTGCCAAGAAAAATCCTTGAATTCAAGTGAAACTTTACGGTTGAGATTGTTATTCAAAAATAATATCGCACGAACACATGCTCGGTCTTTTCATTATTCAGTATATTCAGTAAGGAAAATATTCAAGGACTGTAATAAAAAGAGTCATGTTTTGGATCTCCCGAAATAATTCGTTTGATACTGTCGCTGGGCTGAGGTTTTATTATGTATTTTATTATATCTGATGTAAATAAGTGTCTATTAAAAATAACTGTAAAGCAGCCGAAGAAGAAATTCATGAAGATAAGAGGTGAATGAATACTGTAGTTTCCGTATTATACTGTAATGTCGTATCTCAAAAAGTTTATTTTGTATTCAAACCATAATATTGTCTCCAAGTTATTCTCAATCAATAGGACACACCCCTATCTAAAAACCTAAAGGACCAGGCACCTTTCTTATGGAAAAATGGACTTCCGTCAATTGACTAGTTTTCGAGATACAGAGTGTTAAACATCGAAAATGCCGCATTTTTGATATCAGATTTCCAATGATACACGTGCTTTATTTCCGGTTATTGGAGAGATTGTGATGTGTACAATATTGGACATAAATATTTCACAAAACAATTGCCATAAGTTTTGGTGGATTACAGGGTATTTAAAAAATACGTAACATCTGATTTTGGAAAAAATCTTTTTTTATTACAACGTTGAAAACATAAGATGTTATTGCACAATTAATATCTCGTTAAAGTAATAATGTCTTGGATGTGCTTTATATAATATTGTTCATCTGACAGCTGGTGCAATCGGCCATCAACCAGTTCATGGAAGGGACATTATTCCGATAAATTCTGGAAACCCGAAATGTTTGTCTCTCAACCGGCGGGCCGCTGCCGTTACTGGGAATTCCCTTAAAGCTTCCAGAACATGATGGAATTTCCCGATGGTTCGTGGACGTATCAGACAATTCCGAGATTAATGTATAAAAGGAACAGCTGGCGATAGGAGGCATTCAGTTTTCGTCTTTCGTATTGTACAGTTAAGATAAAATGTAAATAATAGTTTCTGTGAATATAAATTTGTGTAAAAGTAGTGGAAATAAATTAGAGTGAGTTGGACTGTGTTTTTAAATAAATCCAAAAACTGAACTGAACCCGAGTGTGAAAATAAAAACATTACAGTGGTGTCAGGTGTGGGGTGAATTTGTGGAACTTTTAGAAGTGGAAAATAAATAAACTAACAATGTATAAAACAGTGAGTTTGGACCAATTGAAAGTGGCGGACTTAAAAAAAGAACTTGAAGAAAGGGATTTAGAAATTAGTGGAAAGAAAAATGAATTAATTCAACGGCTACGAGATGCCCTAATAAATGAAGGTAACGATCTCAATACTTATTTGTTTGAAGTTTCTGGTAATGGAGATATGAGTATGCTATTAAAAAATGGAAGATAAACTGCAAGACAATTCTAAAACTCTAGAAGAGAAATTGCTAGAAAATTCTAAGTCTTTAGAAGATAAGCTACAAACGTTACAAGAGAATTCAAAATCCCTGAAGACAAATTACAAGAGAAATTGCTAGAAAATTCTAAAAACTTGAAAGAAGCGTTGCAAGAAAATACTAAAACTCTAGAAGACAAACTAGCAGAAAATTCTAAATTCTTAGAAGAAAATTTGAAAAGCATGATACAGAAAAACTAAGAAATGCTGGAAAAGAAACTATTCGAGAATGAGGCTCGGATGGAAGAGCTAAAGCAAACAATGGTCGAAGAGTCAGTAAAAATGAAACGCGGATAGAAGAGCTAAAGCAGACAATGTTCGAAGAGTCAGACAAAAATTAATGAAACGCGGATTGAAGAGCTAAAGCATATAATGGAGGGTGAGATCAGCAAAATAAAAGAACAGGTAGTCATAATGCAAAAGGGAGAAACACAATCAAAAACCGTAAGCAGAAACAGTACAGAGGTAGTGGATTCAAAAATTGGCCTCGAGGGGACAAGACACAAAATGAAACCTCCCCAGTTTGATGGAAAATCATCATCATGGACTAATTATCGTCGCCAATTCGAGGCTGCAGCTAAGCTCAACGGATGGTCGGCAGAGGAGAAAGCAATAGCATTAACTCTTGCCTTAAGAGGGGACGCTACAGATATTTTACAAACCTTGAATGCCTCTGAGCAAGAAGACTACGAACAACTGGTCAAACATTTGGAGCACGTCTACCACACCCAATTGAAACATCTCCACCAGACAGCGAATGAATCCTTACAAGAATTTGGAGCTGATATTGCCCGTCTCGTTCGCCTTGCCTATCCAGCCACACCGGAAAATGTGATGGAAAGGTTAGCAGTCCAAGCGTTTTTGGATGGACTCCGAGACCAAGAAGCCAGACAAGCATTGATACTAGCTCGACCGACTCAATTAGTGGATGCACTGACTCGAACTCTGGAATTTGAGGCTGCGAAAAATACCTGTAGAGGTCAGGGCAGAGAAAGAGAATCAGAGGAGACCATGCCCTGATGACTGCAAACATTGTCAGCGGGCTGAAGAAAAAGGGGCTGTTCTCTGTAGAACTACCGCCGTCGATGACCATTGGCAACCTGAAGAGATCCAGAAAGACCAAGAATTAGATCCAGATTTAAATGATGTTATCCGGTGGAAGGAAGAAGACCGCAAACCTACGTGGCAAGAGATTTCCCGATACTCACCAACCATAAAGTCGTACTGGGCTCAGTGGAACTCTCTCATCCTGGAGAATGGACTTCTAAAGTGCGTCCTGGAATCCCCAGAGGACAGCAAGGACAGAAAGCAGATTGTAGTCCCTTAAAATAGGAGACCAGAGGTTTTGCGAGAACTACATGACGGTACAACCGGAGGACACTTGGGAGTGACCAAAACCTTGGGGAAGTTACGAGAACGCTACTATTGGGTAAACTGCCAAGTAGACGTTAAGGAGTGGTGCCGGAAATGTACGGTTTGTGCAGCAAGTAATGGGCCTCAGAAGCGACCAAAAGCTCCAATGAAACAATATAACGTGGGCAGTCCATTCGAAAGAATAGCCATTGATGTTACCGGTCCTTTTCCTGAATCCGACTCTGGAAACAAGTACATTGTGGTGGTGATGGACTATTTTAGTAAATGGGCCGAAGTATATACCTTGCCGAATCAAGAAGCCTTGACCATTGCTGATGTCCTTGTCAAGGAATGGATCAGTCGTTTTGGTGTTCCCTTGGAGTTGCACTCAGACCAAGGTAGGAACTTCGAGTCTACTCTTTTCCAAGACGTCTGCAAACTCTTGAAGATCAATAAAACACGGACGACAGCATTACACCCGCAATCCGATGGAATGGTAGAACGGATGAATAGAACCATTAACCGCCATTTGTCAAAGGTAGTCTCTGACCACCAAAGAGACTGAGACCAGTATAGTACTTGTTTCTAATGGCATATCGTTCGTCTGTGCACGAGTCCACGGGTCAGACCCCGGCCAGTATTATCATGGGACGAGAATTAAGACTACCATGCGATTTGAAGTTTGGATGTCCCCCAGGAGAAGAGACCGCAGGTGAAGACTATGTTAGCCAGCTACGTCAAAAGATGAACGACATCCATGAACGAGTCCGGTTAAACATCGAGAATGCCAGTGCCCGAATGAAGGAAGCCTACGACATCAAAGCCGAGAGTGGAGAATTCCAAGTTGATGATCTTGTTTGGTTGTATAACCCGCAACGTCGTCGTGGATATTCGCCCAAGCTACAGAGATCTTGGGAGGGGCCGTACCAAATTATGAAGAAAATCAACGATGTCGTCTACAGAATAAAGAAGCTACTTCGGGGAAAACCAAAGGTCGTACATTTCAACAGGTTAGCCCCTTATGCCGGAAGTCATGACGGCGAAGATGACCAAGCCCAAGTCCGCAGCATCCAACCACCCGATGACGAAATGACCTTCTAACAGTTTATGGCACTGTATTCTAATGCGCAGAAAGTGCAGCACGACGTGACCACAGAGGAAAACCGAGACCTGTTTGAGGTGCCCATAGAATATGCCCTGGCTCATTGTGTAGCCCGAGATTTCCGGATGTCCAGAGGAATAGCCAAGGTGTTTGCCAAAAAGTACGGCCAGTTTCAGAAGCTACGGGAGCAAGATCCAGCGGTAGGGAAGGTCCTTCATCTCGAAGATAAACAACAAGTGGGTACCAGAGACATCTTTTATTTGGTAACGAAAGACAAGCCAACATATAGCGATCTTTGGAAGACTCTGGTAGAATTGAGGAATGTGATGATGGAGAAGAATCTGACGAAATTGGCGGTCCCAAAGATAGCCTGCGGGTTGGATGGACTGAATTAGAGGGTGGTGAGAAGTATGATGGAAACAATCTTTCGATTCAGTGGCATCAACATCCTGGTATGCTGTCTCAATATTCGCAGCCCAGGTTCGAAGACCGTTGACTGCTATTTCCACCAAACTTCCCGTTGTCGAAATGGAGAGTCCTGCAACTATCGTCACACCAGGAAGGATTCTAGGACATTCCGGGATGAAATTATCTTAAGGAGGGGGCAATGTTACGAGAATTCATCCGACAGCTGGTGCAATCGGCCATCAACCAGTTCATGGAAGGGACATTATTCCGATAAATTCTGGGAACCCGAAATGTTTGTCGCTGCCGTTACTGGGAATTCCCTTAAAGCTTCCAGAACATGATGGAATTTCCCTATGGTTCGTGGACGTACCAGACAATTCCGAGATTGATATATAAAAGGAACAGCTGGCAATAGGAGGCATTCAGATTTCGTCTTTCGTATTGTACAGTTAAGATAAAATGTAAATAGTAGTTTCTGTGAATATAAATTTGTGTAAAAGTAGTGGAAATAAATTAGAGTGAGTTGGACTGTGTTTTTAAATAAATCCAAGAACTGAACTGAACCCGAGTGTGAAAATAAAAACATTACAATATACATTGTGAGCCATAAATATAGCTAGAGAACGCATATATTATTTTTTCCTATTAATGAGTGACCCTGTACGAACCATTCGTGTTGCAATTTTAATAAGACATTAAACAGATATATAGACTAAGAGCCGGACGGGAAAAATTTACTACTCATTTTGGGTACCATGAGTGTCTATGACTTAAATACTACAGCCTAAAAGAAAACGTTTGAGCACTATGCCGTCAATTTTCCGTGGCACATGGGTTGTCTGCGGAAAGTCAAGCGTGCTGGTTTCGAACCCTGTAAATTATTAAATTATATATATTTCGAACTAAGCTAGATATTGGAGAAGTAAGACACAAAAACCTTGTGCCGTACAAAATAACGGTACTCGAAAGAATAAAGAAAATTTTCATTTTCCAAAAATTTTCTCCGAGTGAAAAATTATAGAAAACTGTACGGCATGGCATGTCTGATTTGAAATAAATATATTTATTTAAAAGTAATATTTTACTATGCCGTATCATTGTTCTGGCTCTAAGGGCTTCTACTCTGACGCCAATTTTCCCATTTCAAGCCCTATTCGAAAAAATTATTAGAAAATGTACGGCACCGATTTCAAGGGTGTACTTATGATCTAAAATAAAGAAAATCATAAGTGCCGTATAAAATATTTGTCACAGAAAAAATTATTACCTGACTATGACTCTTGAAGTTAAAGTCCTACGTTTTGGGGTAAACCTTATATTTTCCTGAACGGCAAAAATTTTGAAAGGAAATTATTCCATATTCTATTCTTTATACAAAAGTGTCGTACCAATTTATTGGCACCAGAAAAAAATAATTGAATATAAATAAAAGAGAATTTTTATAATTTTTCTAATTTTGTAAATTCATTTACAGCAACTGTAGTAGTATTCTATATTCAATTTTATTGCTGTTATAAATTGTTTAAAGGTTAATATAAAAAAATTATGCATGCCGTACATTTTTAATGTCAGACTTATCCAATGTAAGTGGTATTTTTAATTTGAGTTGATCGGATGAATTTGAAGAAAAAATTTAGGTTAATTGAACATATTTTGGAACCTGCAGAAAGCGTAAAAATTAACGATTTTACACTGTTTTGAAAAAATACCTTCCCATAAGACTCAATGTTAAAAAAACATTTAAAGTTAAATATCTCAAAATCATAAAAAATGGACCTAAGTGATTCTTCCTTACAGATTTTTTTTCAAAAAAAAATATTTTTAGAAAATTAAATTACTTTTAGAATATAAATATAATATAATCAATCAAAATACATAATATAGTCAATCAAAATCTGCACTATTTTCAAAAATTATATTAAAAATTACAATTGATTTTAACTTTAACATTCTACTTGATTAACTACTTTTTTTTAAATAAATTTTACGTCATCATACATTAAACAATTGTATTCATTGTATTTTAAATATTTACAGCTTAATAAAAAAATAAAAAATACATTTTTACTAAATAAACAAATTTACTGTACGAACAAAAAATTGCAGTTACGTGCAAACGTTTTTTTGAAACTGTAGGGGCTTTTTTTTCCTTCAGTGCCAGGATATTATACGGCTACATTTCTTTAATACTTAATTTTCAGTAATCCTATAAGAGCACAAATGCCGTACAGGAACTTTTTATTAAAATATCCATCCCTTGGGTGGAATATTCACTTCCCTGCAGTGAGCTCATGTGCCATGAAAAATGTACGGCACAATTATTTAGGGTATATTTTTATATTCTACTTTCTAATTTTTTTAATTTCATCATCGTTCAATGTTTTTTGGAATAGTTATTAATAAATCAATCTATTTCATTGCTAACTACGTTAAAAGTGAAAATAAGACAGAAAAGCATCCATAACTTATTTTTATGAATAACTATATCGAGTATTATATCGTTGAAAAGCTCTAAAAATGTCCGATTTTTTGAGGTCATAGCCAACTATGGTTTCCATTCAAAAAAAGATAAGTTTGTATCATACCTCGAAAACGAGAGCTGTTACGCAAACGATGACATGACAATCATATTCGGGATACATTTCCCTTCAATTTTGATATTTACACTTTTTTATAAAATCAAAAACAAGGGAGCTAGAGGGATTTGACTAAATCGACAGAATTTGGTTTTTTCAAAATATCTAGTAAACCATGACATTTTACAAAAAACCGAAAGTGTCACTAAATTGGGTCAGCCAAACTGCAAATCTTTCCCAATTTAACCATTGCTCTATCTCCGCTAGTTTCCTAGATCCCCATACTGATCATCAAAAAAACTCACCCTGTATAGTTATGAATCTGCAAAAAAATTATTGTACTGTACGATGAACTTTGCAATCGTAAAGTTTGATAATTCCATTAGAATAAAATATTTTCAACTGACAAACCAAACCGTGTTTGTTTCCTGAATATAAAATCGCAATCCTGTTTATCCTGCTCAAGGGTACTGTGAAATAATGAGCACAATTAAATTCGCAAACGACGTTAGAAACAAACAACATCGAAAATATCATACAGAGAGATTTAAGCGAAGTTGATTTATTTTATTTTTTGCATCACTTGTAGTTGAACGCTGTTTGTTTCCTCGTCCAATAAATTAAACAGCAAATGACCTAAACCCGTTCTGACATAATGGTAGCAGGCGAAATTAACCTTATTATTTAATACGTTTTAGCGATGCTAGATTGGTTAATTGAGCCCTGTTTAGCTCGGTTCATGTATAATACGCACTCTGACACGCACACGTGTATCAAGCTTGGTGTTTGTTAGTTGGCAACAGTATTATTTTTTGATTGCTATCCGCGAAATATTACTCATGCAAAAGTATTTTAATTATTCTTAGTTATAAATTATTTTGTTTATAAGTCAACTCAGGAATTCCTTGATTGTGCTACTGGAATCTCTCCAAAATTTTTCGCAGGGAGTGATCTAAAGAGTATGTTAGCTGTTCAGGGTTGCAGTCTGTAAAAAGTCTAGGTATTTCGAGTAAGGACCTTGTTATGAAGAACGAAGTAAATCTTAACGAGTTCCTGAGGGCTATTATTGTGTGGAATACAGAGGTAAATGTATGTAATGCTCAACTACAATTATACACAAACACCCAGTTTCAGAGTAAAACCAGATTTTGGGTCATTATAAAGTCTTCGTTTATTCGAAACCAGAGTTTGCAGAACGTTTGCCCTAACACATATCCCTTTGTATCGCTTTATGTACAACAAAACTTTTCTTGCCTAATATAGGTAAAAAATTGTGTCTAATGGGCCATAAATAAAAAAAACTATGTAGCTCTCTTGTGCATAAAATCAGAATTGATAAACAAGATTGTTATTGTATTGTATTCGACCTTTTCGAGACTTTCCAGTTGTTTCAAATAATTGCAGTGACCTGTTTAAATAGCTTATTTTAAGACAATTTAGGCCCCTTTTTGAAGTGGCGGCGTCAGTTAGATTTTTAACAATACGTGCTTTAATAATTTCTGAAACACATGATGAACTTGAATTTTACTAAATATCCTAATTTGACCCCAAAGTTAATGTTATTATTATCTTTCGAATTTTATTCTGTGAGAGAGACCTATATTTCCTAAATATCAAAATTGTGGACACCATAATTTCGGAGATGAAAGCCGATACTTGTTGGGAATTCATTATAATAATTAACTGATACTACAATTGCAATTTCCAAAATTTACGTTTTTTTTTTAAACTGTCAGACGCGTTTCGACTAATGTCTTTGTCAAGGAACTAGACTAACTAGGTATTTCTTGAGGAAGTTGTATTTATATTCAACGAGTAATATAATTACCAGGTACTTAATTTTGAACAGGATTATTTAATTTTATTATAGGTAAAAGGATTAACTAAAGAGGTTTATTAAGGAGGAATTATTTATTTATGTCTGATCGTTTAACAAATTACCAGTATTTTTAAGTTTATAGATCCCCAATGATTCTAAAAGGTTTAATTTATTGCCTTTATTTTCTGAATGTAATAATTTAAAATTTTCGTGGAAAAGATGATTTTTTTGTTACTAAATGTTCAGCATAATTGGAATCTGTTTTTTGATTAATAAAAGAATTACGGTCCTCATAGATACGTTTTTTACACGCTCTGCCGCTTTGACAGATACAGGCTTTAGGGCATGACCCACATGATAATTTATAGACTCCAGATTTATTTTTTGGATCGATTTTCGATTTGTTATTTTTCATAAATTTTCCAAGACTATTGTTTTTTTTCTAATGTAAGGTTAATATTCTGTTTTCTTAAAATGGTTATACTATTATATGAATCATTATTGGTTTTGCTGTCTGGGTAAACTTCTCTTAATTCCTTTTTGTGTTTTTGATTTCCAAGAATATTTTCTATTAATTCGGCCTCAAACCCGTTATTTACTGCTATATGTTTGATTATGTTTAATTCTTTCTGAAAATTATTTGGTGATTGTTTTATGGAAAGTAATCTATGAAGATCCATACTATTGTAAGCGCAAAAAAAACTTTCCGCTTACAATAGTATGGTTATACCTGAAAACGTTGAATATACAGATTTTCGTTTCGATTGTGGTGTTATTTCCCAAGAACACATAAAAAAATAATAAATAATTATTTAGACAAATTACCCTTATTACTGTTCAGTAATTTCGTTTGAAAAATAATAAGACAAAATTCGCAAAGGAACGACAAAGAAGTCTCATTTGTATAACGAAGAGATATCAAATAATCCGAAAAATATTCAGTTGTTGAATGCCCATTTTTCATGTTCGCACTGACGAACTTCTGAGAAAAGGAAAATTACGATTTTATTATGTCAATCATTCCCATAATGCCAATCAGATACGCTAACAGGTTTGGTTGATGATGTACGATCGAAAGGGCAGTATAATGACTTCGGAAGACGATTACGGAAAATGAAATATTTTGGAGCTTTCAGTGTTTATTAATAGTGAAGATTTTATTAGACAAGAAAAGATTAGTTTTCTCAAGATTGTGTTTGGGTCAGGCTCCTGAGGATTGGTCGGCTTTTCATTTACTTGCAAGGGTTTTGCAAGAGATTTTAATTTTACCTGCACAAGCACAGGCAACTTATACTTAGGAAGCACTAAAGTTTGTAAGGATATCCAAACTGTGGATTTTTCGTATTGGTCAACACCCAAGAAGCGACATTATCAACAAAATTATTGCCACATAGTGTGGGATGTAAGCCACTTGAATACCTTTAAAAAGGCTTAAACGGTTAATGAAAAGGATTATACCAATTTACAGGATCGTGCCAACGTATCCAGCATATTTACCAGATTTAACATCTGGTGATTATTTTATATTTCACAATACAAACAAATGGATTAGTTATAAATCGCTTTAGCCAAAGTGATCGATGAGATAAAATCGAGCTAAAGGAAACCATTTTGAAAAATAAGCCTATTTGATTTGTAAATGAACATGTTACGTATAGAAAATTGACATACTTATAAATTATGTTTAATTTAATTTATTAAACTGATTAGGACAACCTTTATATCCAGACAATCAATGTTATCATTTATCAAAAACTATTATGTTAAATTTCAAATTTACATCGTCTGGCTTTGGAAAATTTTCAATGTTATATTTGCTATCTACTCGAAAGATTCTATCAGAATTTCCGTATTCAGATTCGCTTCATCCTGTTTACTACGAACTTTATTTTCTTATCTAAAATTAAACGTATGCTAAACTAGTATAATTTTTTTTCTCCAACAAACTTATTCTTACTGAATGAATGATATAATGAGACGTAATTATATAATGAACCGTCTGTTTGAATGGCTAATAAATGTTTAATTATCGTATCTCATAATCAGCGAAATTAAATTTTCTAACCAAGATTTTTCCTTTATTGGAAAGTAACGACGTGTTTCTTCATCAGTAATATCATCAATTACAAAATGTCACAAGGATTCTGGCCAATAGATCAAGCAATAAAGATTGTTTATACAAATATCAAATACGACAGCAAAACGTTTCTATTTTTCGGTTTTGTCAACTTCAGATCATGTTTCTCTAGCCAACCAAAAATCTAGAAATGTATACAGGGTGTCAAGAAAGTAGCGAGACGGTGGACTAATGTGTAAAGTAGGCGTCAATGGAAAAAATGACCTGAACACAAGTTTCAGGCTTTTTTTCTTGGCAACCTTCACCATCATTTTCATGGTCAAATGATTCCCCCATATTTTTGACCACAGAAACGAAAAGAGCGGAAAATTCTATGTTCAGATATATCGTTGACCATAGTCTGAAGTTGAACCTTGAAAGTTACAACGAGGTCAAAGAGTGGAACTGCAGAACAGTTCCAATGATCTGAAATTATGGTATATGGGTTTTTGGGGTCGCTGAAGATGAATTGGACGCCAGTTTTGGGATTCAAGATGACGGATAAATTAAAATGTCTGGATACCAGCGTTTAGATATTCTTAATTTATCCAGCATCATGGATCTACCATTTTGAATTCGCCACCTAAAACCGAAAACCCACTCAAATATGTCTTCAGCCACCAAAAATTTCCATATTCCATATTTGGAATTGTTCTGCAGTTCCACTCCGACCTCGAGCGTGTCTTTCAAGGGTCAATTTCTGATCAAGGACAAATCTGAACGTAAAATTTTCTTATCTTCGTTTTCATTGTCAAAAATATGCAAAAATTAAATTGACCTTGAAATGATCTTGAAAGTCATCCTCAGAGTCAAATCCAAGAGTAAAATCAAGCAACTTTTGTTGATGTGATTTTTTTACTTTCTAATTTTCCGCTACTGTTTTGACCTCCTGTATATGATATTACGTTATTTCCGGTGTAGATCCAATAGAAAAGTCAATCTTTCACCAAACTCGCATTTGACGTTATCAAAGGTGTAATTTGAAATATAGTGTTTTGAATAAAACATAATATAAAATAAAATAGGTATTTCGGAATTTTTTTTACATACGTATTGAACAGCCAGATGGAATAAATTCGATAACGAATAAAGGAGGGCTTTAGGGAAAAACGCTTGGACACGTCGATTTGTATTTTTAAATGTGGCCAATACCAACTTTCTTATTTTAAATGCAATTTATTTTTTGGATTCTCCAGAAAATTCTAGACATAATTCATGCACAGTGTCCTACATTTATCTTGAACTGTTTCGGAAATATTAACTGTTTTCAGATTTATTACAAAAATTAACATTAAAAAAAGAAAATTATTTTATTTCACAAATTCGCTACATTACACTCAATACTAAAATTTCCATTTAGCTCTTGAAATTGAGATAGTAAGTAAAAACCATTCCTGCGATCCTTTTTACTGAAATGAAAAAAAAAACAGTTTGTTTATTTTTGTCAAAAGCCTTCGCATCTTGTTGCCTGCCTGCATGACAGTGGTTATCAGTGTCAGTGCTATTGTGGTTTGAATTTCATGCCAACTCAGGAGCTCATGGAAGACGATTTCGATAGGAGAACTTATTTCTGTGAACAAATGATGGTAAGGTTAGATAACAATGTGATCCAATTAGATGATTTGTTTTCTGATGAGAGCACATTTGCACTTCACAGACATGTTAATCGTCAAAATTGCCGCTATTGGTCTCATGAGAATCCTCACTGGATGACACAGAAACATACGCCATATCCTGAAAAAGTTAAGGTTTGAACAGGAATTGTTGGAAATCATATCGTAGCTCCCTTTTCCTTTGATGGCAACTTGAATGGAGATAAATATTTAGAACTGCTCCAAAATAACATCGTTCCAGCTTTGACAAACTTATATCCTGATCCAGTAAACCCACAAGTTCCGGCCAATACAATGTGGTTTCAGCAAGATGGAGCACCGCCACATTACGAAATCGATTTCCGACAGTACCTGAACCAAATTTTCCCAAATCGGTGGATTGAGAGGCGCGGATCGATAGGATGGCCAACACGATCTCCTGATTTGACGCCATTGGAATACTTTTTGTGGAGATATGTAAAAAGTTCTGTATACAAAACTAAACCCCTCAACTTAGATGACCTAACTAAAAAGACAAATCACGCTTGCAATTGGATTAGTCACGCCTGAGATGTTGAGTAACGTTAGAAGAAATTTCTATACCAGATTAGTATGTTGCCAAGACGTTCGCGGCGAGCATTTTGAACATTTCCTACATTGACATTAATGGTTTTTTTTTTTTTTATATTATTCAGAAATAATCAGTATTACTTATTAGGCGTTTAGTGTAATGTAGCGAATTTATGAAATAAAATAATTTTCTTTTTTAGGGTTCCGTATATACCATATACGGATACCCTTATAATATCACTCCCGATTTCTGCCTGTGACACATCACAGCCATTTTTCTCCTAAACTACCGAACGGAAGAGGTTGAAATTTGGTATCAATGTATAGTTTGGTGACCCGATCAGGAGTACATATCGTAAAAGAAAAAAATTTGATTTTAGGGGTACTTCTGGGGGAAAAAACTAAAAAAATCGACCGTTCCCCCCCATGATCTCCGAAACTACTGAGCTTAAAATTTTGAAAATAATAGGAAATATAGAACGTTGCCCGAACTTTACAGGAAAAATAAGGAGAAACCATTAATATTAATTTTGGGGGGCAAATTATAGAATTAAATAAAAATTTAAAAATAAAAAAAACACAAATATATTTCATATTTAAAAAAAATATTTAAAAAGATATTAACGAAAATATACCAAAATTTACCCAGCCCCCCCCCCCCCCTTCTCTGAAACTATAAAACGTAAAGTTTTGAAAAAAATAGATTTATAGGTTCTGACCTGAAGTTTACTGGAAAAGTAAGGAGAAACCTCTACTTTTAATTTTGGGGGGCAAATTGCAGAATTAAATGCAAAATATAAAATTAAAATTGTTTCTAACCCATCATGTTATATATCAAATGAAAGGGCTCATTACGACGAAAACAAATATATTTTTTTCATATTTTTAAAATAAATTAATTAAAAGATATTAACAAAAATATTTTAAAAAATACCCATTCCCCCCTTATCTCCGAAACCATAAGCTGGAAAATTAAAAAAAAATGGAGGTATAGCCCCTCACCTAAACTTTACTGGAAAAATTAGGAGAAACCCCTAATATTTATTTTGGGGGGCAAATTATAGAATTAAATGGAAAATTAAAATTAAAATTGTTAAAAATGTAATATATCAAATCCCAGGGCTCATTATGATGAATACAAATATGTTTTTTTTTAATTTTTTTAAAATGAATATTTTAAAATATGTTAAAAAATATTTTAAAAAATTAACCATTCTCCCCGTTATTCCCCAAACTCTATGACCTCATTTTTTTTGTTTATAGGAAAAATATGAAAAAATCCCTAATTATGGCCCCCAAATAATAGAATTCAACGGAAAATAAATTATTAGAAAACCCCTATAGTAATTTTAGGGACAAATTATACAATTAAATGGAAAATAAAGATTCAATTTTCAAACGCATCATTTAATATATCAGATAAAAAGCTCATTATGTGAATTACAAATATATCATATTTTTAAATCATTTGTATAAAATATTAGATATTTTATTTATATTTTTAAATAAAACTCTAATGTTACTTTTTGGGGGTCAAATTAGAAAATTAAATACATATGTATTGTGATAAAAATCAAGCGAATCCTAAAGCAGATAAAATAAAAAGTCTATGTGTGGAAAATCAAAGTGTATATTTTTTATAAATTTAAAACGCTTCCTTTAAAACATATTAGGGTAAATATAAGAAAATGCACTCATTCCCTGCTTGTCTGAAACTGGAATATTCGAATCTTGAAGGTGGTACGGAACCCTAAGGCTTGATCCACATTATAGTGCCGGTCACAGTCCTTTCCCGGTCTGATCTCGATCTCGGTCTGATCTCCATCTCGGTCCGATCTCGGTCTGGTCTCGGTCTAATCGATTCACCTTATTCACAGCTCGTTCTCTGTCATCCTGACGTCTTAAACTGTCAATAGTCGAAGTTGGATGTGCCTCGTAACTCATAATAAAATTAACTCAAGTAAAATATTTTATTACTTCTAATATTTACGGGGGAAAAATGTGATTGAATTATTCGATTGAAGAATTATCTATTATATAGCTCTGGTGCATTTTGAAGAAGATAATTGTAGCAACCCACAAAAACAAAATGAACCAAAGAAAAGAATGTGGATGCATCGGAGTTTATTGCAACGAGGAGGGAGAATACCTCACTCTCTATGTTCATTTAATTAAAGAAGTAGAAAATATTTCCAATATTGTCGAATGCATCTGGGTACATTCGAAATGATTTTAAAGAAAATTAGGTCAAAAATACAAAAAGAAAACACAACATTTCATTTCAGTTTACATCATATACAACCATAAAATAGGTCAGTTATTTCTTTTGTAAAACTGTATTTTGAATTTATATTTTTTTCACGAATTTGAAGCCACCTTTTACACAAAGAATAATTTAGTTATGTTAAATATATACAATAACTATCAACTATTTGTCAATTTCACTATTAATAACTGACTGTCAGGCAATAAATACTCTCTAACATCAAAATGCCAAAGCTTTAGACTTCGTCACTAATATCTGTAATTATTTTTCTATTGACAACAGGGGGGGGGGGTACCAAATCACAAATCTGAATTTTAGTTCTGGGCGTTAACAAAATAATTACTGAAACAGGTATATTCAAATATTTAGACAAATAGAAAATTAAAGGGAAATAAATATTCCAGGTTTAACCTAGAATTCCGAGCTAATACAATTTTGCCATAACTACAGGTACCCAAAAAGGGGCGTTATGCTTAATATACGTCATATAACTGGAATATCCAGAACTTTGTACATTCAATATCTTAACAAATGAAATCTGTTTAAACCCTAAAGAGATTATCATGGGTAAATCCAAAAGGTTTTTATATTACAGATTTCAATTTTACTGGAACTAGACAATATTTAGGTATACCATTATTTAGGATTGATATATCACTCCTGATTTCTCCGACTATCACATCACAGCAATTTTCTCCGAAACTACTTGAGGGGAAATGTTGAAATTTGGTATCAATGTAGAGTTTGATGACCCGACTAGGAGTAAATCCACGAAACTATTGAGTCTAAAATTTTGAAAAAAAATGTAAGGTGTGAGGTTGCTCAAAATTTACAGAAAAAATAAGGAGAAAAACCTAATTTTAATTTTAGGGGGCAAATGATAGCATTAAATGAAAAATTAAAAAAGTTTCAAACCAACATGTCATGAATCAAATGAAAGGGCTCATTCTGAGGAAAACAAATAAATATTTTTTATATTTTAAAAATATATAGTTTAAAAGATATTACCAAAAATATTCAAATTAATTACCCATCCCCCCTTTTCTCCGAAACTATAAGACGTAAAAATTGAAAAAAAATAGAGATATAGGGCCTCACCTGAACTTTACAGGAAAAATAAAGAGAAACCCCTAATCTTAATTTTTTTGGGGGGCACATTACAGAATTAAAGGAAATATAAAATTATTTTTTCAACCCACCTGTATAGCTCTAATTATAGTCTGCTTCATATTTCAGCCATCTATATATGCTACTTGTGAACTACTTGTGAATATAAAAAAAACTTTAACCACCCTATAGACCACAATTCAACTCTATTTTATAGCTCAAGCACCGTGAATAAACAACTGCTTCTAACATTTTTTTCAACCCATTTCATAACTATAATAATAGCTCAAGTAAATCATTCAAATATCCTAACTGCTTTCATAACATATTTTTTTATCCACCCTGTATAGATATAATTCAATTCTATCCTTATTTCAATCACATTGTATGTGAAACTGCTTGTGAGCCTAACAATATAACATTTTGTTATCCACCCTGCATCCTGTATAAATATATTACAACTCCACCAATTTTTTAACCACCTTTTATATGCAACTATTTACGGTCTACTCAATATACCTTTTTTGAACCACCACGTATAACTTCCCTCCTATTTCAACCACATTATATATATGCAGCTGCTTACGGGCCACCTAATATACTTTTTTTTCAAGATTTTTTAAATCCATGTTATTCTATTCCGCTCTAACTTTCATCTATCCTATATATGGAACACCCTGTAAAATTACAATTTAAATATCGGTTGATTTTTTAAAAAATCGATACATGTTACGAGTACATTGGCATATTTAGAATTTTGAAAAAACTGACTAATTATGTGTTACCGGATATAGTAGCTTTTCCGCTATATCTACCGTTTTTATCAATGTAGGGAAATAAAATGTATACCAGATTTTAAGTCAAACTATAGGCTTCGTAACAAAACAAAAGATTGAGCAAACTCAGTTGAGTAGTTCTGACGTGATGCCCGAACAAACGAACAAACAAATAGACATACTACAATTTTATAATAGTATAGATATAAAGATAACCAGCCCTTACCCGCGGTTTCACCCGCGTACGGAATGTAGAATTCGGCGCAAAAAGAAATAACTTATGAAGCATATGGGCTATCCTAAATAACAACTTTAACTAACTTTTGTGAACCACCCTAGGCCACCCTATATAACAATGTCTATCAACTTTTTTTTGAACGCCCTTGTACAATTATAACACTACCACCCTGTATACTTAGAACTCTACTCCACCCTATACAACTATCCTGTATATGAAACAGCTTATAGATCATAACAATTCTTTGTAATATTTTTTTAACCCACCTGTATAATTGTAATTATGCTCCGCTACATATTTCAACCATCCTATATAAACTACTTGTGGATAAATAATTTTGTTAAACACCCTATAAACTATAATTCCACTCCATCTTAAATTTCAACAACACTTTATAAACAACTGCTTCTAACATTTTTTCAACCCGTTTCATAACTATAATATAATATAATAATTCGAGACCAAAAACCAAATATCCTAATTACTTACATAACACATTTTTCTAAGATTTTTATAAATATAATTCCTTTTACCCTTGTTTCAACCATATTTTATAAGCAACTATTTATGAGCCAAAGAATATAACATTTTGTTATCCACCCTGTATAAATATAATGTTACTCCGAGTAACTAGAAGCGAAAGCAGAAGGCTACGAGAATTATGCGAACCGACCTGAAGAGGACAGATGTGACTCTGCCGAAACGTCGTCATTTTACCATCGATCCCGGCAGGGATCAGTTATCAACTACGCGGATGAATTCCCGGAAACCATCTAATATATATATATATATATATATATATATATATATATATATATATATATATACCGTTTCTGTCAATGTAGGGAGATAAAATGTATACCAGATTTTAAGTCAAACTATATATAGGCTTTGGAACAAAACAAAATTCAGAAAAATCAGTTCCGTAGTTCTTACGTGATGCCCGAACAAACAAACAAACATACAAACAGACAAACTGGCAATTTTATAATAGTATAGAAGATATCCTTTCATGAAGTTCAGTAATTAAAGAAATAAATATATTTCTTTTCATACACATAACAGTAGTTTTCTGTAACAGAAAATTTGAGAAATAAGCTTAATAGAAATCATATTTTCAATTTGCTAGATTTGCTCTTGTTAACAGTTTATTATTTCAGTTTTCATTTTGCACCCCTTCCTCAAAAAATCCGAAGTTCCGACACTGTGTTCGATCTAGGTTCGTTCAAAATATATTTCAAAGATATTTTTACCGGAGCGGGACTCGACCGAACCTTGACTGGCATGGAAGTGTGAATGCACAAATTGTTTCTCATTTGATAATATTTTACCAGACCGAGATCAGACCGGGAACGGACTGTGACCGGCACTATAATGTTGATCAAGCCTAAGTATGCGAGTCCAACTCGCACTTGACCAAATTATATAATGTTAATTTTCGTAATAAATTTGAAAACACGTAATATTTCCGAAACAGTTGAAGATAGGTGTAGAGCATTATACATAAATTATGTCTAGAATTTTCAAACCACAATAGCACTGACACGGATAACCACTGTCATGCAGGCAGACAACAAGACGCTAAGGCTTTAAGTTTGGACAAAAATAAACAAACTGTTTTTTTTTCATTTCAGTAAAAAGGATCGCAGGAATTGTTTTTACTTACTATCTCAATTTCAATAGCTAAATGGAAATTTTTTAGTATTGAGTGTAATGTAGCGAATTTGTGAAATAAAATAATTTTCTTTTTTTAATGTTAATTTTTGTAATAAATCTGAAAACAGTTAATATTTCCGAAACAGTTGAAGATAAGTGTAGGACATTGTGCATGAATTATGTCTAGAATTTTCTGGAGAATCCAAAAAATAAATTGCATTTAAAATAAGAAATTTGGTATTGACCACATTTAAAAATACAAATCGACGTGTCCAAGCGTTTTTCCCTACAAGCCCTCCTTTATTCGTTATCGAATTTATTCCATTTATTCCACACTGTATATCCGTAGAAATGTATTTCTGTTTTTTTTGACTATCTACTTCTATATAATTGTGTATATTTATTGCAGGTAAGTCAACAACATGGATTACAATTCTTATCTTCCGAAACAGTAAGTTTATGAAATTATTTTAATATTAGTTGGTAAATAGTTCTTTGTAGTAATGTTTACTGTTATCCAAAACATTCAATATTTCTAGTCATCTGATTCTTATTTTGCTTTGTTTGCTTAATTTAATGTCTCATATATCTCATTGAAGCACTTTTTACTTCAAGATAATCAAACACGATAAGAATCTGACTGCCAAAGGGCAGTCTTAATATCTTTGCTCTAATTTGCACTCATGAAAATCTATATGTAAATAGGCAAAGACAAAACGATTAGGTACCATTTTCTCCTCTGTCTCTCAAGCGATTTTCTTCATTTTTGTTTTGTTTAGTAGCCACTGACGACTTTTAGTGCAGAATGCTGCATTATTTAATATTCCAAACAATTTATAATATTGAGTTCATTCATTCTTAGAGTATGTACTTCTGGAAATGCAATATTGTTTATGAGAAAATAAAATTCATTATTTACGTAACTTTCATATTAAATATTCTGTGCATTACTAGGCTAAGACAAACGATTAGGTACCATTTTCTCCTCTGTTTCTCAACCGACATTTTTGTTTTGTTTAGTAGCTACTGACCTTCAGTGCAGAATGCCGTTCATTCATTAAATAAAATATAATAAAAATTCATTATTTACGTCGTCAATACCAAACAGACGGTCAATGCTATTATATACTTAAGCATGTACTTCAGGTGGCAAACATTGTAAGTAATTATATATGGAGGAAGCGATCGTTAGATAGCGGTTGAATTTACCTGTTGTATTCTTAGAGTATGTAAGTGCAGATGTATATATAGTTAAGATGAAATATAGGGTAAGAGGAATTATAGATATACAGGATGGTGATAAAAAATGTTAGAATAGGAATTGATTTATGCAAGCATATATATAATGTTGTTATTGTTTAGATAATTAAAAATTTCATAAACAAAAAGAGATATAGGCAAATAGTCAATGTAGTAGATCAATATTGATTATTTACAGGGGTGTTAGAAAAAATAAATATGTAGGGTAGCCCATTAGCAGTTGAATTGTTGTCATATTAAATTAAGAATTACGAATTTGAACACAAATAAAGTTCTATGAATTATATCTGAAAAAAACTTGAATTTCGTTACTTATTTGTAGAAGCGAGATGTAAGACCGACATCTAGGATTTTAACTATCACACAGAGGTTCCGAATCTGGATCCGTTCTGTGTAATTGCTGTTCTCCCTAAAGTCCTAGGATAAAATGTCACGATAAAATTTTCATGTTACTTAACCTGCCAGAGATATTGACACAATTGGTCGAATTTCGACCACTGGGCGACAGCTAGTTGTCACAACCTTCCCGAAGGTGTTGTGTAAAAAATTGTCAGACAGCGGACAATAGAGAATGTATTAAATATTTAAGTTCTCCTAGGGTTGTTGGTCCTCTCTTTTGTTTAATATTCCTGAACTTGATTGAAATCGCAAATGACGAATACTTTTACGTTCCAAAGAACAATCTTCCAATTATTATATCGAATATTTTGCCAGGAGCGGTTCCAGCCAAAAATATGGGGAGTCATTCATTTGTCAAAAATATTTCGATTACCGATATTTCATTACATTTTTATTTCAATAGATTTGTCAATATGAGTGAACAATTTTGGTCATTACATCTACTTCTCCGATTTATCCACAACTCTGTTTCTTACAAAAATATACTTTTTACAATTTTATGAAATAGGGTCGAATTTCGACCACTGGGCAACCACTAGTATTCAGAAAAGTATGTTGATCACGCTTTACATGGGAATAATTTTTTCGTCAAAATCTGGAGGACGCAATATTAAACTGTTGTAACACAGAACATGAGTACTTATTTAAATATTAATACTTATTTGAATAACGAAAGGACACCCAGACAATAAGGAATAATTATCTCAAAGATAAGGTTATTATTCGCAAAGGAAAACAATTTAACCTATACATTTTTTTTAAACAAATACCCTGAGGACAGTCTCATAAATTCTGTCAAACCTTACATAATGTTATTAATCACGTAGATTCGGATGATTGATTCAAGGATACAGAACTATATCAATTAAATTAATCTGAACATTTCTTTGATTCATTTACATACCGCATAGTAGATTGGTGTTGGTGAAAAATGTGTTATTACTGAGTAGTATATTAACAGGTATAAATATTGAAGCTTATTACCTAATTGCATTCCTTGAGTAATCAGATAAAGTACATTGAACTCGAAAGATTATGTTTTATTGATTACCGAACTAATAGCTTTGGGAAAATCTTCCTGATAGCAGCTATCATTTAAACATTAATTTCTAGAAGCATATAGATGAAAAATAGAATCAATTGATTTTGAGAAACATCTATCAATGAATATCACGTTAGATATGGTAAATTATATCACAATTTTACTGAGCAATCAAAATAGGTATTGTCATTTATTTTTTTCCTATGCAGGTGCAGAGTTTATAACTGGACTGGTGAAACCTGAAAAATGCACAAAAATGCCTTAGTGATATCAAAATTTAGCTCGTAACAAACCTTATGCATTTCTAAAATCAAGATTATTCCAAAAAAGCCATTTTCAATTATAGCCTGTTGGCGTGATAAATAACGTCATCTAGCTAAATGTGACTAAAAATAAAATTGTAACCTTTATTTTGAACACTAAATAATTTATCAACGCACTTGTGATACATCAAAATCTTTTTACATTGGTAAGACTTACGGATCCTTTAATATACGATTGAAATTACATATTAGATGTACAAATCAAAACTCTTCTGGTTTCTTGCATTTCTCGAGACATCTTCTGTATTACAACCACAACTTTGACAACACAATCAGTATAAATTTTATAAGTATTGCCTCATAAGAATTTGGACCAATCTGAGTTTGAAGCTGGGAGACAATGTAACTCGGTCCGGTTCTTTATGCAAGAAAATCTATTGCCTGTGTCGCCATAGCCAACATATACATGAAATGGATCAAAGAACATACACTGAAGAGGTATGAAAAGTAACCAAAGCTGCGTGTTATTGGCCCTGGGCGCTCAGTGGGAGCGCCTCCCGCCTGCTGTGTTTAATAGAATTTTCCAACAATTCGATAAGTTCTGGATTTCATTGCGTGCGTTTAGACTGTGAGGCCTCTTCGCTATTTAAATTGCCTCTCTTACGAGTCTTGATTTCGGGTGTTCTATATTTGCCAGTACTCTGGTGTTCTCAAAGTCTATTCGGTGTGACGTCGTGGTGGCGTGTTCAGCAATGGATGTTGTTTTTTCCTGCTTTCTTATAGCATTCTGGTGTTCATCACGTCTAGCTTGAATTCTTCTGTTAGTTTGCCCCACATAGGTTTTATGACAGTCTGCACATGGAATCTCGTACACTCCCTGTTGTTCTAAAGGGACACACGCAGCCGTTCACGGTGCCAACCAATAGGCGCTGAGCCGCGACTATATAACACCGTGCGCGCTCCTGAAAATATCAGTATTCGAGTAACTAGAAGCAAAAGCAGAAGGCTACGAGAATTATGCGAACCGACCTGAAGAGGGCAGATGTGACTCTGCCGAAACGTCGTCATTTTACCATCGATCCCGGCAGGGCTCAGTTATCAACTACGCGGATGAATTCCTGGAAACCGCCTAAAATATAGTGAATCTCTACGGGGAGAGTGTAAAACATTTGAGAAATTACGCGCGAAAAGAAGCAAACTTTTGTGTGATCTACATTTTTTACAACGATGCCGCGATGAAGGAGTTATTCCGAAAAACATGACGGTAAAGTTCTGGAAGAACAACAGAAAAACACAGAATATCTTATGGAAAGCTAGTTGTGCCCTACTTAGGGAAGCCATACGTGATGTCAGAAAAGATTTGGATGTTCTTAATACTAAACTCTTAGATATCCACCTACAGGTAAGCAATACACTCCACCCGATAATATGGGATAAATTCGATGAAATTAGCGAATTTAGGGCCGAAACGAATGCAGAGTTGACAACATTGCAACAAATTTAACAAATTGAAGCCCAAAAACGAATTTTTCTCGGAAAATAACGGTCACAGTCTAACCTCAAGGCAATTGGTAACGAATAGAACCGTTTATAACTTATCTTGGGTCCAATTGAACTCTACCTCGATTGGCGTGTTGGCTAAGGGATTTAATTACGCTATTGCTCCCTCTCACATACCAACAGAGAGCATAATATGTGGCGTGGAAACAGCAGTTTCAAAATTAGATGCGAACACCGCTGAAATAATTAGACAAGATGTGTCACATGTTCTAAGAAAGTCTAAACCACCCAAAAGGAACCTATCTATAGAAGAAAATAAGGCCTTGAAACAACTTCGCCTCAACAAGGACATTGTCATTCTACCTGCGGATAAAGGAAATGCGACTGTAATTTTAGATACAGCGGATAATTCAAACAAAATTCAAACATTGCTACAAGATCCAGCATATAAACAAATTACTACCGACCCAACAACTTATCTGGAGATCACAACTAAGGCCAAGCAAGTAGGATCGACAAAAATCTCCAACTGCAACTCATTCCGCGTGAAAAGTCATCGAGATGTCCGAAATTCTATGGGTTCCCAAAAGTACATAAAGAAGGTGCACCTTTGAGGCCAATAGTAAGTTCAATTGGATCCCCAACACAACAGCTAGCCAAATACCTAGCCCAACAACTTCAACCGTTTGCAGAGGGGGCAGACTCATATGTCAAAAATTCGACACATTTCATCGAAATACTTAGAAAAACGGTTTTACAACCTGAGTGTCTTCTGGTTAGTTTTGACGTAGTGTCCCTTTTCACCAACATCCCTATCGACGAATCGTTGGATATCATAATAGAAAAATACAAACCACCTCAACACCTTGTAGACTTAACAAGGCACTGCCTGATGAACACCTATTTTGTTTACGGAACCAACGATACAAACAAGTGGAAGGAGCCCCAATGGGATCGCCACTCTCACCAGTTGTAGCTAACCTTTTTATGTAGAACTTTGAGGAGCTGGCACTAAGAACAGCAACTCTTAAACCCAGTTTATGGTTGCGATATTTGGATGATACTTTTGTGATTTGGCCTCATGGGAGGGAACACCTCAACACATTTTTAGACCACCTTAATGGAATCCATCACAAAATAAAATTCACCATGGAGGTTGAAGCCAATAATCAACTGCCATTCCTTGATGTTCTCATAAATAGGAAAGAAGATGGAACCCTTGGCCATACAGTATATAGGAAAGCAACTCACACCAACAGATACCTTCATGCTAATTCTCATTACCACCCAGCCCAACTACAAGCCGTCGTCAAAACTTTAGTAACCAGATCACAAAGACTAGCTGACCAGGACAACATCAAACAGGAAATGGACAGTTTAAAAACAGCTCTGAGACAAAACGGATTTACAGACCGAAATATTCAAAGAGCCCTAAAGTCAAAACCGAGACGAACAGACGAGGAGCATGAGACACCAATAACCAAGGCTTATTTACCGTATGTCAAGGGTACCACGGACAGTATTGCAAGAATTCTACGGAGACACAATATCGATACTATTTTCAATACAGACAGAAAAATAAGCACAGTGTTGAGGACTCCGAAGACGAGGATCCCTTTAGAACAACAGGGAGTGTACGAGATTCCATGTGCAGACTGTCATAAAACCTATGTGGGACAAACTAACAGAAGAATTCAAGCTAGACGTGATGAACACCAGAATGCTATAAGAAAGCAGGAAAAAACAACATCCATTGCTGAACACGCCACCACGACGTCACACCGAATAGACTTTGAGAACACCACAGTACTGGCAAATATAGAACACCCGAAATCAAGACTCGTAAGAGAGGCAATTGAAATAGCGAAGAGGCCTCACAGAATAAACGCACGCAATGAAATCCAGAACTTATCGAATTGTTGGAAAATTCTATTAAACACCGTACCGGCCCGGACCCGTCCAATAACAACTCAACCAGAAATAACAAATCACCAGGCGGGAGGCGCTCCCACTGAGCCGTTCACGGTGCCAACCAATAGGCGCCGAGCCGCGACTATATAACACCGTGCGCGCTCCTGAAAATATCAGTATTCGAGTAACTAGAAGCGAAAGCAGAAGGCTACGAGAATTATGCGAACCGACCTGAAGAGGGCAGATGTGACTCTGCCGAAACGTCGTCATGTTACCATCGATCCCGGCAGGGATCAGTTATCAACTACGCGGATGAATTCCCGGAAACCATCTAATACATTTAGTGCCCGCGAAAACTTAAAAACAATATATATATATATATATATATATATATATATATATATCCGAGTAACTAGAAGCGAAAGCAGAAGGCTACGAGAATTATGCGAACCGACCTGAAGAGGGCAGATGTGACTCTGCCGAAACGTCGTCATTTTACCATCGATCCCGGCAGGGTGAGAACCACGTCTGAATTTATTATTATTATTAAATACTCGACGTTTGGACTTCTGCTTTGGAGCCATTATCAAGAGACAAAAAATGAAAAAGAGTTTCAGAGTCTAGATCGAACTCGGCGTCTCAACCTGCCTACTCCCCAAAAGTCACTAGGTAACTGAACTGAAGGTAAATCTGCGCTGCTTCTTTTATTTATAGTAATCGGTCGATTAGGAGGGGATGTCGCGTGATGAATTTGGGGCTGATTCTGCAGTGATTGGTTGGGTGTTGGTGGGCGTGTCTGGTCTGTTTATTCTGGCAATTACGGAGGTCCAAGCAGTGGGAAGGCGAGTGCTGTCATCGCGTCTATTTAGACAGAGAGGTCTTTTCTCTATTTCGATGGTTTCGCGAATAGTGGATGCCCTAAGAGAATTGAGAGATATGATAGTCCTACTGTCCTCGAAGTTGATAGAGTGCCCTGTTTGGATATGGTGATGCGCGAGAGATGAAGTCGGATCTTTTTTACGAACTGACAGAGAGTGTTCATATACTCGATGGTTTATATTGCGCCTATTAGTACGACCGAGATATTAACAGAAAAGCTTTGTGGGAAAAATCAATCGCGGCATGAAATTTCGTAAACTCCTCGATTAACTCGTTAGGTACTTTGTCAAAACATTGGGGTTAACCGGTTAACTATAGTTTAGAGTGGTGTTCAAACAGTCGTTTACTTCTTGACAATAAGCAAGTCGGTTTTGTAAAATCCGTGCTAATTTTGTCAGTGACTCCTCGAATGTATGGAAGGACGGCTTTTCGATGGTTGTAATTGCTGACGGGATTGGTGTGATTGTTGTTGAGATTGATGAATTCGTTTTGCAACTAGGATTTGTTGCAAAGGTTTTTAGTTCGTTTTGGTCTATTGTCAACATAAACCTGTTAAACGAATAGATCTAGAGTCAGAGATTTCATTACAGAACTCAATTGGGCTAGGGTGGATTAAGGTGTGACTTTGCAGGCCATTCATAAGTACCCCTTCTTCGATTGCGATGAAATGGGTTGGTTTCCTATAGACGGTATGTGAGAATCCGTTATTGTTGGTTTTTGTTATGAGGACATCAAGCAAACGGGAGCAGAATATCCATATAATATATATATATATGATATATCTATATATATAGATATATTCTGTTCACACATTTGCGCATCTCTGTATATATAGTTATATGAAGAGACAGCAATATATAAACTTTGTTCAATTATTCAAAAAGTGAAATTTGAAATTTATTATATGGAAATTATATTATTTTCAGCATTTAAACCACTGGTATCTGGACAATAAGTGAATTAACAACTAGCATATCTGAAAAAACTACAAAAAAATTTGAAAATAAATTACTAATAATCACAACAAACCTGTTTTCTTCATATAAAAAACTGTGTCTCATTACTTACTATTTGTTTTCATCGGTTCATTTCATGCCAATAAGCTTGTCAACAATCGACTGCCCGATGCTTAGAACGTTAAATAATAATTAAGATATCCCTATCACTGTAGTCTATTTCTAAACAAGTTCATGTTATCTTCGAATAAAAATATCATACCCAAACTTGTCATATCAGTTAACGAATGCGCTGGATTTTATATAAACATCGAAATATATATTCCTTTTAAATTGAAATCATATCGTAAATCCAGTCCGTTCCTGGTGTCGAGAAAGTTCTCTTGCATTAATATTTCTCTTGTTGTATTTGCGATCACTTCTCGAAGACGTGTTCACTACAATAATAACTATAGACTGACAAATAGTCGTTTCAAGTGTTTGCTCTCATACCAAATATGTCAACATCCAAACAGACTTCTTATCCGTTTACACTCAAAGGCAAATAAAAGATTGATTATCAACTTCAACAATGCTACCAGTAATTATTAACGATAATGAAATTTTATTTTTGATGATTGTGGTAATAGTCCGAACGAAATAGCACAATTCTGTGGATGGAAAGGGATTCCGATTTTGAATCGATACTTTTGAGAATCGATCTTTTACACGATAGATATCGGTTTTTTAATACGCGATTTTTATTATGAATCGAATATGTTTGAAAGATCTAAAGGCTGAGTTTTTTTTATGATCAGTATGGGGATCTCGGAAACTAGCGGAGATAGACCAATGGTTAAATTGGGAAAGTTTTGCAGTTTTACTGGCCCAATTTAATACACTTTCGGATTTTTGTAAAAAGTCATGGCTTACTGATATTTTGAAAAAACGAAATTCTGTCGATTTAGTCAAATACCTCTAGCTCATTTGTTTTTAATTTTATAAAAAAAGTGTAAATATCAAAATTGAAGGGAATTGTATCCCGAATATGATAGTCATGTCCTCGTTTGGGTGACAGCTCTCGTTTTCGAGATATGACACAAATTTATCTTTTTTTGAATGGAAACCATAGTTGGTCATGACCTCAAAAAATCGGACATTTTTAGAGCTTTTCGACGATATAATACTCGATATAGTTATTCATAAAAATAACGGAGTTATGAATGCTTTTCTCTCTTATTTTCACTTTTAACGTAGGTAGCCATAAAAAAGATTGTTTTCACTTTGACGTTTCCTCATTGGAGAGTAATTCCATTAGTAGTGCTGAACTGACAGTCGATATTGACAAGTTTTCGTGATAAAATGGAATATTCTAACGAAGAAAAACTGAATATGGTGGAATGTTATATCATATGCCATAAAAATTCAGTTCGTGCAGCTGAGGAATACTTTCATAGATATTTTAATCGTCGTCAACTTGCTCTATGTACATTTAAGAGGCTTTACGATAGTTTACGCAGATATGGATCTTTTACTAAACCACCAAAGGAACGTAATCAAATTAACGAAGCAGCACAAATAAATGTTTTGGCAATGGTAAATCAAAATCCATCTACATCAACTCGTGAGATTGCGACAGAATCTGGCACATCTCAACGAACTGTAGTTAAGGTACTGAAAGCGCACAAGTTCCACCCGTACAAACTTTCAGTTTCTCAAACTTTGCATGCTGGTGACGAACATCCACGTATTTTGTTTTGTACATGGATTAGAGACATGTCCCTTGACAATCCACAGTTTCTATTAAAGGTGTTATGGTCAGATGAAACTAGATTTACTAACTGCGGTATGTTCAATAGACACAATGAGCTAAAGAAAACCCTTTCCATGTAGAACAAAGACGACCCCAGATAAAATTTGGTTCTAATGTTTGGTGTGGTATCATAGGGTCTACTATTCTGGGGCCTTTTATCTATGACGAATCACTTACTGGGGAGCGCTACTTGCATTTCTTGCAATACACTTTCAAGACATGTTGCATAATTTGAATTTGAGAACTCGTTTAGAAATTGAGTGGGTCCAACATGATGGAGCACCTGTTCATAACTCGTTATTAGTAAGACACTTAGATATCTATCCAAACTCTTGGATAGGAAGAAATGGCCCACGCGAATGGCCACCCCGGTCTCCCGATTTGGCTGTGATAGACTTCTATTTATGGGGTGCGCTAAAAACACAGTATACAAAAAAAAGTATGAGACAGTTGGTGACCTAAGGGAGGCGGTATTACAAGCAATTGAAGAAATTGATAGGCGGTCTGTGAGGAAAGCGGTAATGTTAATCTTAAAAAGATGCAATTTTTGTCTAAATAACTATGGTGGACTTTTCGAACATAAATTGTAACCTTTATTATGTACTTTAATTTCTTAAGTTTTTAGTAAGTACCTACTTATTTAGTTTTTTCGTTATATCTGATATACCTAATAAACAAATCGTTCAATGTTTTTTGGAATAGTTATTAATAAATCAATCTATTTCATGGTTACCTACGTTAAAAGTAAAAATAAGAGAGAAAAGCATCCATAACTCCGTTATTTTTATGAATAACTATGTCAAGTATTATATCGTTGAAAAGCTCTAAAAATGTCCGATTTTTTTGAGTTCATAGCCAACTATGGTTTCCATTCAAAAAAAGATAAGTTTGTGTCATATCTCGAAAACGAGAACTGTCACACAAACGAGGTCATGACAATCATATTCGGGATAAAATTCCCTTTAATTTTGATATTTACACTTTTTTTATAAAATCAAAAACAAAGGAGCTAGAGAAATTTGATTAAATCGACAGAATTTCGTTTTTTTTTTTCAAAATATCTAGTAAGCCATGACTTTTTACAAAAATCCGAAAGTGTCATTAAATTGGGCCAGTAAAACTGCAAATCTTTAGCGATTTAACCATTGCTCTATCTCCGCTAGTTTTCGAGATCCCCATACTGATCATAAAAAAAACTCACCCTGTATATGACGATTTTATGAAAAAAGTAAACAACAAATTTAATTCCAAATTTTCAAACGGCATCATCTGTGATGAATCTCGACTCTGCTTGAGTGGACATGATGGCCGAAGAAGGGTTAGACGACGTCGAGAAGAACGACGTGAACCTCAATTTGGCAGACAGTTGCTTGTCAAATAGAGAAGAAAGCTATGAAGAAAACGATGACAAAATACTGAATTTTGACTAGTATTCTATTTTGAAAAATACATATTCGAAAATACAGTGCAGGCATATTCGTAAAGGCCAAGAGAGTATAGCAAGTCTGGCGTGAGATAATCGAAAATCGAAAAACCTGTTGAATTTCAAAAAGTTTAGTAACTGTGAACGGGTTTTATTAATGAAATTGTTGTGTTAGTGATTGGTATCGACTTGAACGAACGGAAATTATGAAGTGCTAAATCGGGTTGTTCTGGTGACAGATGAGCATTAAGGGTTTAAACATGATAGGGCCCTAACACATTTGTGTGGTGTACGTTGCCACGGCAGGTCTGCAGGGCCCACCGATATCCTCTGATGAACAAGAAATAGTCCTGTTGATTTATGTGATTATAGATGCTGCTCAAAACAAGGTGGTCGGCCTCCAGCAATACCTGATCTGACCCCTATCGGCCGACGTGAACGAAAACATCATCTCCGAACAGCTTACGTCCGAATCTATCCTCACCGACGAACTGTTCACAAACTCCACGAGGCAACCCGAAGATGCCATCAGTGAATTCGATAGCTCCTATTTGAATTTACATATAGATCTACATAATTCCGTCCTTCGATTAGTGACCGATGGGCAACTGCCATTGATTCAAAGGATTCAACTTACCGTTATATTACAGTAAGTTCCCATGACCTCAGGAAAGAAGTCGCTGGGTTTAAGGGAAGGACTGGAGAAATACCGCAATCTGTAGCCGAAATGGTAGAATATTTAGGTCTGAAAAGTGACTTTGACTACGAATACTACCAAAAAGAAGCGAAAGATATGACCAATATTGTTAAAACGTTATTATTAGAACATAGGTTTCACGTCCCAGAAACGATATCGCTCACGTTAGAGCCGGGAATATGTTCAAAGGACGATAAACTAGATACCAACACAGTTGTCAGAGCGAGAGGATTACATTGGCAAAGTAGCGATCAGGATAACGCCAAGTGTTGGATTTCTTCGCGACTGTTGAAAATGCCTCTACAGTCCCCGCTGACAGAGCAACCGGTGTTGCTTTCGTACTTTTTGCCAGCAAAACTGATGCCCTGAAGGCTTTTTCGAAGCCCAGAGAATGTATAGTGTCCAGGTACATCGAGTTGTTCAGATTTACCGCAGCCTAAGTACAGCAGGCCTTGAACAGACCTATGGATCCGAAAACGTACGATCCAGCAGCGCCTTTCATACCTCAATTACCACAGATGCCTGTATTGCCACAACATATCATAACATCTGGGACCAGAAAAGACTGCTTTAGGTTAAGAGCACATTTTAGACTTTTTGGGAGAGTTTTCTAAAAATATTGTGTTCCAGTGAGTACACATGGTTTATTATGATATTGAGTGACATGTACACCGAACAGTAGGCGTTATGGTCTGGGGGGCTATTGCACATGAAAGTAGGTCACCGTTAAGGTGGATTTATGTCTGATGTGTCGTGTCGTGAAGCGCTCTGACGTCATGGTTAGTGTTCACATTTATATATGTCATTTTGTGACACCTTCTGACAAAACCTCACAACCACAAAGATAATACTTAAGTATAGAGTACGTTAGTTCCCGAGAAGAAGGAAACGCAGATGGGAGATACTCAAATTTATGTGCTTGTTTACGTCAGTCAAGAGACGTGTAGTTATTACTTGCCGCCTAAACAGACAACTACGTCCACTGGGTTTCCTTTTTCTCTCATCCACTGACGATTCCACTTGTACCTCACGCACTCTATCTTTAGGCATTATCTCTATTCACAAAACACTGATTATTTCATGTTCTAAAGCCCAATCGCTCTGATGCAGATCGAGTCCGCATCTGATTCGACACGACACAAGCCATCACGATACATCGCATATTATTAATATAAACAGGATAATATAAAATGCATGAAACCGATACTGTTCTGACGCGTCACGTCACGACACGTCAGACAAATATAAATCAGCCTTTGATCGAGAAACCATGACAGCGCAATGTTATCTTCAGGAAGTAAAGGAGCCGTGTGTACTCATGGAAGATAATGCTCGGCCTCAAGTTGCTCGAGTTAACCTTAAACTTTTTTGAAGAGACCCAAGTGAATCTATTGCCATAGCCACCCAGATCCCACGATCTTTCCCCCATAGAACATGTTTGGGATATGATGGGTAGAAAGCTCGGAAATTTACCCCAGCCCCCTCGGCCTTTGGTTGTTCTAAGACATGATATATAGGTAGTTTGGCAGAGTATTCCCCAAGAAGAAATAGACCACCTTATTGAATCAATGCTAAGATGTGTTTTGGGAAGTCTATAGATAAGCGCGGTGGACAAACACATTATTTACAAACTTAATAAAAAAAAATTAAACTCCTTGGTATTTTTTATTCAAATTTTAATCATTTACACCTTACTATAGTCTCTGTGTTTTACCAAAACAATATTAAATTTAAACATCTCCTTGTTGGTCTTGAGATTTCTTTGTCAGTGAGTATCTATATATAAATAGGCAAATACAAAACAATTAGGTACCATTTTCTCCTCTGCCTCTCAACCGATTTTCTTCATTTTTTTTTGTTTGGTAGCAACTGACTACCTTCAGTGCAGAATGCTAATATTAATTTATAATATAGGTTCATTCATTAAATAAAATATAATAAAAATTCATTATTTACGTCCATACTGTCAACGCCAAACAACTTACAGTGCCGCCGCCCCCAGACGGTCAAAACTCAAAACATTTAGAAATTATATATGGAGGGAGCGATCGTTAGATATATTCTTAGAGCATGTACTTCTGGAAGTGGCATGCAAGCGTTGTTATTGTTTAGTGGTAAAATAGTCAATGTAGTAGATCAGTATTGATTTTTCGGACGCGTTGCCGTAACTTTCATATTAAATATTCTGTTTTTAATATGAATTTAATTATTTGATTAATATATTATTATCACAACCTTCCCGAAGGTGTTGTGTAAAAAATTGTCAGACAGCGGACAATAGAGAATGTATTAAATATTTAAGTTCTCCTAGGGTTTTTGGTCCTCTCTTTTCTTTAATATTCTTGAACATGATTGAAACCGCAAACGACGAAAACTTTTAGGTTGCAAAGAACAATCTTCCAATTATTATATCGAATATTTTGCCAGGAGCGGTTCCAGCCAAAAATTTGGGGGTCATTCATTTGTCAAAAATATTTCGAATACGTTATTTGATTACATTTTCTTATTATTTCAATATGAGTGACCAATTTTGGTATTAACCAATCTACTTCTCCGATTTCTCCACAACTCTGTTTCTTATAAAAATATACTTTTTACAATTTCATGAAATAGGGTCGAATTTCGACCACTGGGCGACCACTAGTCTATACAGAAAAATAAACAAAAAAAAGTCAAGCTTCGTCTGTTTATAAATAGTTTTTCGCAATTTTTTAACATTTCTGCAAACAACAAATCTTGCTCTCTTTTTCCAAAAAATATCCTAAAACTAGCGAATGAATCCGGAATATATTCACTGACGTTCAGTTTCTCAAATTATACTAGTAGCTGCTTCTATCTGCAGGCTTTCAACAACAACAAAAAAAGTAAATAAATTCACTTGGAATGAATATTCATCGCAGTTGCTTGCAACAAACACATACAATAATTTCAATAATTACTTCGCTATTTGCCTTTATAATGAACGTGCACTTTAAACGTAAGTGCCTTGAGTCACAAAAAACTATTCGAAATTTACAAATGTTTAATGTCGCTGATAAATATTCAAAAATTTGTAATGTCCACTGTTGCTGTAATAGCTTCGTCGAGATGTTTATTGACCACGACATCTGTTCGAGGTTTATTCACTGAAACTGTTATCATAGAACTGGAAATAAATGATGACATTATAAGTACATGGGCCAGCAACTGGTAGATGTTGGAATATTTATTTTGGGGGGCAAATTATAGAATTAAATGGAAAATAAAAAATTATAATTGTTTCTAACGGATCAAGTAATATATCAAATCAAAGGGCTTATTATGACGAATTCTAATGTTTTTTTTTAAATAAATATTTTAAAATATATTTAAAAAAATATTTAAAAAACTACCCATTCCCTCCTTTATTCCCCAAACTATAAGACCTATTTTTTTTGTTTACAGAAAAAATACGAAGAAATCCCTAATATTAATATTGGGGGCCAAATTATAGAATTAAACGGAAAATAAAAAAATATTTTTTAACGCATCATGCAATACATCAAATGAAAGGGTTTATTATGAAGAATACAAATACATATTTTTCATATTTTTAAAATTAATTGTTTACAAGATATTAACATAAATATATAAAAATTCTCATTTCTCGCTTTATTTCCGAAACCATATTACCTAAAATTTGAAAATAATTAGGGGTACTGGTGCTCACTTGAAATTTATAAGAAAAATTATTAGAAAATTATACAATTAAGTGGAAAATAAAAATTCAATTTTCAAACGCATCAAATTTGTAATATTTATTAATATTGACAAAAATATTAAACATGGACTTAATTCCCACTTTAGAAACCACACTATTTAAAGTTTGAAATATATATTTTATTTGTATTTTTAAATAATTTGAATAATAGATTTAATAATTTATAATTTAAAACTTGACCTATTTTGCCCTATATCTTCCAATGTACAGAGCCTCAAAATTCAGACAGTAGATTATAAAAGTCTTCCCTGAAAGTTTATTAGTAAAATAAAACTCTGATGTTAATTTTTGGGGGCCAAATTAGAAAATTAAATACATATGTATTCTTATAAAAATGAAGCGAATCCTGAAGCAGATAAAATAAAAAGTCTATATGTGGAAAATGAAAGTGTATATTTTTTATAAATTTAAAACGCTTCCTTTAAAAGATATTAGGGCAAATATAAGAAAATGCGCTCATTCCCTGCTTGTCTGAACCTGGAATATTAGAATATTGAAGGTGGTTCGGAACCCTTAGTATGTGAGTCCAACTCGCACTAGACCAAATTATTTTATGTTCTCTCAAAATTCAAATTAAAATCGCCTATATTTTCCTTATTGAGACCATATCAGCCCTATTTATTATAAATTTTAGGCGCAATAGTCCTGGAGATAAGGTTATTAATTGGTTATTTTTGATATAATGTCTTTGCATTTCTTTGATACTATGTATTTTAATATATGGGTCATTTTATGTGTATTTTAGGGTTCCGTATATACAATATACGGATACCCTTATAATATCACTCAGGATTTCTGCCTCTGTCACATCACAGCCATTTTCTCCTAAACTACTGGACGGAAGAGGCTGAAATTTGGTATCAATGTATAGTTTGGTGACCTGATCAGGAGTACATATCGTAAAAGAAAAATTTTGAGGGGTACAACTGGGGGGAAAAACTAAAAAAAATCGACGGTCCGCCCCCCTGATCTCCGAAACTACTCAGCCTAAAATTTTGAAAAAAATGGGAAATATAGAGCGTTGCCCGAACTTTACAGGAAAATTAAGGAGAAACCATTAATATTAATTTTGGGGGGCAAATTATAGAATTTTCAAACGCATCATTTAATATATCAAATGAAAGGTCTCATTCTGAGGAACATAAATATATTTTTTTCATATTTAAAAAAAATTATTTAAAAAGATATTAACGAAAATATACCAAACTTTACCCATTCCCCCCCCCCCCCACCTTATCACCGAAACTATAAAACGTAAAGTTTTGAAAAAAAAATAGATTTATAGGTTCTGACCTGAAGTTTACTGGAAAAATAAGGAGAAACCTCTACTTTTAATTTTGGGGGGTCAATTACAGAATTAAATGGAAAATATAAAATTAAAATTGTTTCTAACCCATCATGTTATATATCAAATGAGAGGGCTCATTACGACGAAAACAAATATATTGTTTTCAAATTTTTAAAATAAATTAATTAAAAGATATTAACAAAAATATAAAAAAATTTACCCATTCCCCCCACCCTCATCTCCGAAACCATAAGCTGGAAAATTTTGAAAAAAATGGAGGTATAGCCCCTCACCTGAACTTTATTGGAAAATTAAGGAGAAACCATTAATATTAATTTTGGGGGGCAAATTATAGAATTATATAAAAATTTAAAAATAAAAAAATTTTCAAACGCATCATGTAATATATAAAATGAAAGGTCTCATTCTGAGGAACACAAATATATTTTTTTCATATTTAAAAAAAATTATTTAAAAAGATATTAACGAAAATATACCAAAATTTACCCATTCCCCCCCCCCTTATCTCCGAAACTATAAAACGTAAAATTTTGAAAAAAAATAGATTTATAGGTTCTGACCTGAAGTTTACTGGAAAAATAAGGAGAAACCTCTACTTTTAATTTTGGGGGACAATTACAGAATAAAATTGAAAATATATAATTAAAATTGTTTCTAACCCATCATGTTATATATCAAATGAGAGGGCTCATACGACGAAAACAAATAAATGTATATATTTTTTTAATTTTTAAAATAAATTAATTAAAAGATATTAACAAAAAAAATTACCCATTCCCCCCCCTTATCTCCGAAACCATAAGCTGGAAAATTTTGAAAAAAAATGGAGGTATAGCCCCTCACCTGAACTTTACTGGAAAATTAAGGAGAAACACCTAATATTTATTGTGGGGGGGGGGGCAAATTATAGAATTAAATGGAAAATTAAAATTGTTTCTAACCCATCATGTTATATATCAAATGAAAGGGCTCATTATGACGAAAACAAATATATTTTTTTCATATTTTTAAAATAAATTAATTAAAAGATATTAACAAAAATATAAAAAAATTTACCCATCCCCCCCCTATCTCCGAAACCATAAGCTGAAAAATTTGGAATAAACAATGGAGATATAGCGCCTCACCTGAACTTTACTGGAAAAATAAGGAAAAACCCCAAATATTTGTTTGGGGGGGGGGAAATTATAGAATTAAATGGAAAATATAAAATTAAAATTTTTTCTAACCCAGCATGTTATATATCAAATAAAAGGGCTCATGATGAAGAAAACAAAAATATTATTTCAATATTTATAAAATAAATTAATTAAAAGATATTAACAAAAATATAAAAAAATTTTACCCATTCCCCCCCTTATCTCCGAAACCATAAGCTGAAAAATTTTGAAAACCTGGAAGTATAGCCCCTCACCTGAACTTTACTGGAAAAATAAGAAGAAACCCCTAATATTCATTTTGGGGGGCAAATTATAGAATTAAGTGGAAAATAAAAAATTATAATTGTTTCTAACGGGTCATGTAATATATCAAATCCCAGGGCTCATTATGGCGAATAGGTACCTATTTATATATATTTTTTTAATTTTTTTAAAATGAATATTTTAAAATGTATTAAAAAAATATTTAAAAAAATACCCATTCTCCCCGTTATTCCCCAAACTCTAAGACCTCATTTTTTTTGTTTATAGGAAAAATATGAAAAAAAATCCATAATTCTATTATTTAGCCTCCAAATAATAGAATTAAACGGAAAATAAAGATTCAATTTTCAAACGCATCAGATATCAGATAAAAGGTTCATTATGTGAATTACAAATATAACATATTTTTAAATCATTTGTATAAAAGATATTAAAAATATTAAACATCGACTTAATTCCCACTTTAGAAACTACACTGTTTAAAACTTGAAAAATATATTTTATTTATATTTTTAAATAATTTGAATTACAGATTTAATAATTTATAATTTAAACTTTGACCTATTTTGCAGTTTTTCTTCCGATCTACAGAGCCTCAACTCAGACAGTAGATTATAAACGGCATTTCTAAAAGTTTATTAGTAAAATAAAACTCTAATGTTACTTTTTGGGGGCCAAATTAGAAAATTAAATACATATGTATTGTGATAAAAATCAAGCGAATCCTAAAGCAGATAAAATAAAAAGTCTATGTTTGGAAAATCAAAGTGTATATTTTTTATAAATTTAAAACGCTTCCTTTAAAAGATATAAGGGTAAGTATAAGAAAATGCACTCATTCCCTGCTTGTCTGAAACTGGAATATTCGAATCTTGAAGGTGGTACGGAACCCTAAGTATGCGAGTCCAATCGCACTTGACCAAATTATTTATATTAAGTAATGCTCCTGAAAAAAAAAAAATATATATA
Source organism: Octodonta nipae (assembly GCA_034190945.1). Classification (NCBI taxonomy): domain Eukaryota; kingdom Metazoa; phylum Arthropoda; class Insecta; order Coleoptera; family Chrysomelidae; genus Octodonta; species Octodonta nipae. Next base: position 39,091,986 of record CM067216.1, on the reverse strand, counting down.
TATATATATATATATATATATATATATATATATATATATATATATATATGTATTAGATGAATGCCCGGAAACCACCTATATATATATATATATATATATATATATATATATATATATATATATATATTTGTTTTTAAGTTTTCGCGGGCACTAAATGTATTAGATGGTTTCCGGGAATTCATCCGCGTAGTTGATAACTGATCCCTGCCGGGATCGATGGGAAAATGACGACGTTTCGGCAGAGTCACATCTGCCCTCTTCAGGTCGGTTCGCATAATTCTCGTAGCCTTCTGCTTTCGCTTCTAGTATTCGAGTAACTTATAGTATTCAAGAAGAAGCGACAGCTTCTTAACGGAGACTCATACTTACAAGTATGAAAATAGATGTGTATGGTAATGAAATGCAAAAATTTAAATTGCCTGTGTTTCGACACTTCGGTCCAACCGACACCATACTACCTTGATTTTTAAATACACATATAATAAGAGTCTCATCGTCTGTAGAAATTTTATAACTTTTAGTAAAAAAAACAAAGTAATACCAAAAATTCTTTTTACTTTTTGGTTTGATATTTTTATAATAGTTGCTCAACATTTTATATTGGAGTACCAGAACATTTTTTTTATTAAAATCATAATAGATGCAGCTGCTGTAACTCGATATCTAACTCTTGTGAAATTAAGAAATGTTCTTTAAGTGGTCTATTAGATTGGATAAGCCCTTTTTAGATATCCTCTAATTGATTGGATAGAAAAAATAAATTTCATCTCTGCAATCAGCAAGGAAAGTAATCATTTTCAGCAAAAAAGGGGTCGTGTTTACAAAAACTCTTCACCTCAATTACCGAATTACAGCCCCAGTCTCCCTCTTTTTGTGTCAGATACCTTTTGACGGAGGATTATATGTTTCGTTATAGCACAAACAGGCATTGTTAAAATGTACCGTTTTTTTTTATTTGTTGTCTCGCACACATTTCAGAATATAAAGCTTTTCAAGCCATCTATATAATTGAGAAGACAATAACCGATTCATTCGGTTCTCTGTGAATCCAGCATACAACAGTAACGCTGATTGTCCCGCATTTTCTGTTTTTTTTTCGCACCGTGAAATTGAAACGAGCGTTTCCCAACGGTAAATTGTTGAAATTTTCTCTTTAATGGGGTGGTATCAATGCTTTAAAATTAACACAATGCGCGACGTAATTTTAAGTTAATTGTTTGTCAGCTTGTTTTTCAATGCTGACAATTAAGGTGCTGATGAATGATTTTAAAATTGGACTTTTCGAAATTATGTGCTTTTCTTGGAATTCTATATTTGGGAACTGGAATTTATGAAAAGCTTTTACAATTTTGATTCATTTCTTCTGAATTTGGTGGTAATTTAAAAATGCAATTATTTTGGAAAATTTTAATGTACGTTTATGATATACGGTGAATTTCTTCTTTAATTATGATTTACAGTTATCAAAATATTTTCTTTGTAGTTTTTTACATTTCTGTTTTTTTTTAATTTTATTTTAGAATAACATTGTTTATACGTTAGGGAACCGAATCTCTGAAAATAAATACCATGAAGCTTTTAAATTATTGATTCATTTCTTCTGAAATTGGTGCTAATTTAAAAATGTATTTACTTTGTAAAATTTTAGTGTTACTTTACGATACAAATGATTTTTGGTAGGACACGCCTGCTACACACTATTAATAACTTAATTTAAATATAATTTACGACTATAAAAATATTTTCTTTATAGTTTTTTTTTTAATCTTTCATATTTAGCGATTTCTATAACAAACAAATATGTATATACATTTTGTAACTACATTTCTTAGTATTTTATAAAATAATACATTTTATAATAAAATTGTTTATAATTTTGCAGAACTTAGTCCCTGAAAAGAAATACACTGAAGCTTCTACATTCTTGGTTCATTTCTTCTGTGGTAATTTAAAAAATTTGAAAAATTTTAATGTTATTTATAGTACCCAATGATTTTTGACGGGACACGCCCACTGCTCGGTTAAACTATTAATAACTTTTTTAAATATAATTTACAGCTATACAAATATTTTCTTTATAGTTTTTTTTGAAACTTTCATATTTTGAGATTTCTATAACAAACAAATACTTATATTCATTTTTTAAACTACATTTCTTAGTTTTTTTTATAAAAAATTTTATTTTTTAATAAAATCCATGTAGCTTTAACATTCTTAATTCATTTCTTCTGAATTCAGTGGTAATTTAAAAATATAATTGCTTTGAAAAAAATTTATGTTACTTATGATACCCAATAAATTTTGGAGGGACACGCCTACTGCTTGGGTAAACTATTAATAATATTATTTAAATATAATTTACAGCTATACAAAAATCCTTTTTAAATATTTATTACATTTTACAATAAAATTGTTAATAGTCTTCTAAACATTGTTTGTGGCATATTCTTGATTACTTTTATGTCAATTTAAATGTCATATATCAAATTTTCATTTTGCAATTACATCAATAAATATAAAGCCATTGACAACGAAGTCAGAATCTAAACGTTTGGTTTTCCTTAAATATACGTCGTTTTATTTCGATTGTGTGTGTTATTGCCCAAAAAACAAAAGTAAAATTGTTAATAATTTTGTGGAGCTGAAGCTCTGAAAAGAAATACCATGAAGCTTTTACATTCTTGATGCATTTATTGTGAATTTAATGGTAAATTAAAAACGTTTTATTTGAAAAAAAAATTAAGGTTATTTTATGAAACACAGGGAATTTTGACGGAACACGCCTATTGCCTGGGTAAACTATTAATATATTTTTTAAATATAATTTACAGCTATAAAAATATTCTCTTTTATAATCTTTTTGAAACTTTGATATTTAGCGATTTCTATAACAAGCAAATATTTATCTACATTGATGTAACTACATTTCTTAGTAAAATCATACATTTTATAATAAAATCGTTTATAATTTTGCAGAACTTAATCTCTGACAAGAAATACCATGAAGCTTTAAATATCTTAATTCATTTCTTCTGAATTTAGTGATAATTTAAAAATGTAATTACTTTGAAAAAATGTTAATGTTACTTTATGATACCCAATGATTTTTTGGAGGAACACGCCTACTGCTTGGGTAAACTATTAATAACTTTCTGTAAATATATTTACAGCTATAAGAATATATTCTTATATAATTTTTGAAATTTTCATATTTAGCGATTTCTATAACATACATATACTTATGTCAATGGCTTTATAATTATTGATGTAAATTGCAAAAGATAAATCAAATTTTCATTTTCCAAATTTTCATCAATAAATATAAAACCATTGACAACGAAGTCAGAATAGACTTTGAAACTTTTGGTTTTCCTTCAATATACCTCGTTTTATTTCGATTGTGGTGTTATTACATGGTATAATGTTAATAATTTTATTTTTATATTGGTTTAATTATTATTCACGATAAGTCGACTATTTGTTATATGTTTTTGCTTCGATATATGATTTACTTTCCTTATACTATAGCTGTTGAATGTATTTTAGTTTTTGAAGATATGGTGTCCTAAAGTATTTTTATAGTGTCGGTAAGTAACATATTTTCATCCTCTGAATTATTACAAAAACCAAAGTTAACGTTATTTCAGAATATATATTATAAAATCAACTTTTATGGCTATTGGGTAATTTTATCTTGATCAAAATCATTTTCTTAATCACGATATAATGTGTGAATTTTGTGAATAAACGATAATGTATACTGCTGCTGTTTTCACATATACAAGTCTCGGTTGGACCGTTAAGAACCGGTACAGAAATGTAGGTCTCTTTGGTACGTGCCTATAGACCACTGAATTGAAGCACGGTTTTCTTTTCAGGGAGTATCTAACAGAAGAAATTATTTTACATGATACATTCAATAACGCTATTTATTCAGTGGAGAAAATATTGTTAAAATCAGCACACAATATTGTTAGTCACGTATTGTAGAAATATAATATCAAGTAAGGGCTTGATTAAAGAAATTCTGAAACAAGAATCAAAAATATTTCAAACAAATCCAAATTTTTAACACAGAAATGTAATGACGGTTCACACATCAAATTTGTTAAATAAATATCTATATATTTTTTAATTGTTTAATTTTTGTAATACCAAAAATACGCAACATATGATTCGCCTTGTGTATCCGCAGAATGGTAAGACGTTTCTAAAGGGCCCAAAAATAGGCCACTTTTCCTCATTTAATTGTTCTTACATTTTTTACCATTTTTCATATAGCAGTTCTATCACGTCATGTATAAAAGACTATACAGTCAGGACGCGTGGTTTAGAACAAATTCATTTAAAATTCAATTGTTGGTTTTTTGGAAAAACGCTCGGACACGTCGGTCTTTTTTAGACTGCGGTTTTCGTGATGATAAACTCATTTATAAAGGGTCGGCCAGAAATAAATTGCGACCATCAACTACATTTTTCCAAATGGAAACATTTGTTTTTTATCATTATTATTTTGAAAATAATTAGGGGTACTGGTGGTCACTTGAAATTTATAAGACAAATTATTAGAAAACCCCCGTAGTAATTTTAGGGACAAATTATACAATTAAGTGGAAAATAAAAATTCAATTTTCATAAGGCTCATTATGTGAATTACAAATATATCATATTTTTAAATCATTTGTTTAAAAGATATTAACAAAAATGTTAATAATCGACTTAATTCCCACTTTAGAAACTACACTATTTAAATTTTGAAAAATATATTTTATTTGTATTTTTAAATAATTTGAATAATAGATTTAATAATTTATAATTTAAAACTTGACCTACTTTGCCCTGTATCTTCCAATCTACAGAGCCTCAAAATTCAGACACTAGATTTTAAAAGGCTTCCCTGAATATTTATTAGTAAAATAAAACTCTAATGTTAATTTTTGGGAGCCAAATTAGAAAATTAAATACATATGTATTCTTATAAAAATCAAGCGAATCCTGAAGCAGATAAAATTAAAAGTCTATGTGTGGAAAATGAAAGTGTATATTTTTTATAAATTTAAAACGCTTCCTTTAAAAGATATTAGGGCAAATATAAGAAAATGCACTCATTCCCTGCTTGTCTGAAACTGGAATATTCTCGCACTTGACCAAATTATTTTAATCTTATAGATTAAACATCACATTAGATTTATGATAAGTAAAGAATTTATCATAAAATGATTGTTCAAATATGGTCTATTTTTTCATATTACGAAAAAAATATGATAAAAACCAACTGTATCATTAAAATGTATATAAAATTACTTTTTTATCTTTTTAATCGATCATAAATGTCCGTGTCTACAGTAGTTTTAGAGTTAGAAATCATGAAGTCATGAGAATAAAAAAGTTACCTTTAATTTAAATAATTTAAAATATAGTTAGATCAACTTCGATAATTTTCGAAACCAAAAAAAATAGTAGGATGAAACCAATTGGAAAAGGAAGAGAATACAACACTAATAAAAGGAAAAATAGTTTAGGAGTGATCTGAGGTCGGGAAGTGGAACGAGGTGAGTTTTTAAGGTTAACTACCGATTTAAGTCCTATGGGAAAAAGTTGTAGGTAATAAAAAATATTTACACTTTTACGCATAACCTCAAAATGTATGTGAAAAATTCAAAAAAAAAGTTTTTGGAATTTTTATTTTTATCTTTTACACATTTTTTTTTCACGACATTTGGTGAAAATTTACTTATTTATGTCTCAAAGACACTGAAATTTTTTTGATTTAAAATATTTATTTTTTCACCTTCTTTTTCTAAGCTGGAAAAACCGATATAAAGTTTAAAATTCATAACTTGGTTGTCATAACGTTAATATATCTCCTAGTGATAGCTTATAAAGTTGAGATTAAAACGCTGAAGATCGGTATTGTACGTTAAGTAGATCTTGCAGAATTGCAATTTAAATAATTTGTAAAAATATTTTGCAGAACGTGTTGTATTAACCACGAAAGTTCGATAGCGATATGCAAAATTTCTTTTGAACGCCGATAAAATGTTCTTCGCATATCTTGGATATTTGTTATAGTGCCGTAAAATATATTAACACTGCCTTGAAAATTTGCTTAAATGACGGACCCTTACTTCTTCTCCGATAGTGACCTAAATATATTTATTGTGGATGGAATTTTTTCTGACTGCTTAAGCAGTTTTTCTGTTTGGATACCTTCCTCTGAAATCATATTCAGTAGCTTTACAAAAGACGCGTTATTAAAAATTACAAAGAAATCAAGCAAATATTTTCCAGTAAGTAATTATTCATTAACTGTAAGTCAATAGCAGAGAATACCGTTTACAGACTAGCTAACCTCAAAGATAATTACTTCCCTTATCAAAGACGTTTTCAAATTACGAGTTGAAACTGCCACCGGATTGCTACTAATTCCACTACAAACTTGTAACAAATTCACGACATTCCCCTAATTAGATTTTCTACAAATCGTCGATTGAAATTTCTCTTCCGCCATAAATTCCCCATTCGAGGAGATGTGCCCTTGCCGAAATTTGAATTTGAGAACTTTATTATGTCACTCGTAAAATTTAAGTGGGTTTTATAATTTCACTCGTCAAATTTTTCGACCTAATTTTGCGGTATAACAGTACGAAGGTATTTCGGAGTTCAAAGGAACACGCAAAAGAATGTTCCTCGTTGATAATTTCTTTATATAAGCGTGAATTAAAAAGAATGTTGGTAAAGCAGGAACTGGAACGTTAAGTTGTTGAAGTTAATGTACTTATTTTTTTCGTGTGACTTCTATCCTAAGAATCACAAAGAAACGGCCTTACACACAGCATTGACAGATCCCATCTTCCAAGTGAAGAAAAGGCCATCAAGCCACGGGAAACATCTTCAATAATTCCAAAAATCTATGGACTGGCCAAAATTCATAAGCCGGACATTCTTGTTGTCAGTCCAGTACATCCTCATATCCAATAATTAGCCCGGTATCTGGCCAAAACTCTTCAACCCATCACCGAGTAAGTATATTCATACATTAAGAACTCATCTTCCTTCTTAGATACTTTAAGCTCTTATAGAATTTCAGGAAAGGATTCTGGTTAGTTTCATGTCTCGAGATTCGAAGAAAAAGCTCTCCAAAATGCTAATCTTAAACCAACGTTATGGGTTTGACACGTAGATGTCATTTTTATCATCTGGTCACATGTAGAAACTGAATTAGGAAATTTTTTAAGGTATATCAACACCATACATCCTAAAATACTGTATACCTTAGAATTAGAACAAGACAATCGTCTCACATTCCTAGATGTTCTCGTTACCAAAACACAGTCAGTTTCAATTTACAGTTTACAGAAAACCAATACACACCAATAGAGACCTGAACGCCACGTCACACCCTTATTTCTAGATAAATTAGATTAACAGACTCCAACACAAAAAACGAAGAAATTAAAATCATGACTGAAGAGCTAAAGAAATACAGACACCAAAATCATACAATAAAACAAGCAATAAACCGAAACACACGACAAGAAAACAACAATATTAGAGGTACTACTGATAGAATAGCACACCATGAAGCCAATTTTCAATGTCCTCGGTAACCCGAAAGATAAAATTGAGTTAGAGAACCACGGTATATCTTGTGGAGACTGTCAAACAAAAACCATTTCCGTATGAGCAAAGAAGCATAAAGTAAGCATCAGAAATAAGCAACTACGTCGGCCTTATTCCAACTCGAACTCAATACAGGACATAAAGTAGATTTTAAAACGTGCAAAGATATCACCAACGTAAAAAAATCACAGAAACAGGCTAATACGGGAAGCTATCGAAATTCAGAAAACTGGAAAGCTAAATAAACGAGACGACGCTCTAAACTGGCCAAAAACGTGGAAGGCACACTGCAAAAATCCCAACACAAAACTCCTACTAGTAAATCTAATCCTTTCATAAATATGCCTGAAAATGGTCATGAAAAACAATGAAAATGGCAAATGAGAGTTTGGCGAACCGGCAGGTTAACTCATCTAAGCCAACAGGTAGGTTTTAAATTAGACGAGTTTAGGGCCTGGGTCTCGATTTGTTCTATGAAAATCTTAGCAAGCACTTGAGAACGGGGTGAACCCATTTTGGCCCCACGGACTTGTTTGAACTGAGTGTCTTGAAATGAAAAATACGTGTTAGAAGATCGGTATTGAACAAGTTTGATGATGTCAGAAGAGATGTGTTTTGTTTTTAGAATATCTAACGTTTCTAGGGACATTGGTGAAAAGAGATACAACATCGAAGCTAACTAGATTATCATTTTCTGAAATTCTATAAGCGCCTAACATATCTAGTAAGAAAGAAGAGTTCTTTATGTACGAGGATTCTTGCTCGGCTAGAGGTTGAGGGATTTTGCCAAGTACCGGGCTAATTCTTGGGTCGGGGATTGTACCGAACTGATAGCTTATGAATCTTGGGTAGGCCGTAAATTTTCGGAATTTTTGAGGTCTAGAGTATTTTTCTATAAGTAAGTAATAGGATTATTGTTGATTATTTCCTAGTCTGGACTGTGGAGTAGAGAATTCATCTTGTGAACATAGTCCTTAGTGTTGAGAGGAACAGTCGCGTTACCTTTGTCGACAGGAAGAATAGTTATGTTGTCGTTGTTACTTAGTTGTTTTAATGCATGTCTTTCGTTAGAAGTTAGGTTTGATTTTGGAGGCTTGGATGGGCGGAGTACTCTAACAATGTCTTGACTAGTACCTTCAGCTTCAATATCTGATAGTTCAACCATACCTACTTCAACTTGAGTAATGTTGCGATAGTTTTTGGCGTCACTGCGAAATTGAAACCTTTAGATAGGACGTTTAAACTGGTAGAGTCTAAGGGGAAGTCAGTTGTAGACGGTCGTCTGAGGGAGTGAGGTGACAGCAGATTTTTGTTTTGTAATAAGTCGTGTTAGTTTATGTTTTTGAGTGACTGTTTTCTTATGTGCAAAGTGTTCCGCTTTATCGTTCGTAATGCGATCAAAATTGTCCCACAGAATTGGATGAGAGTTGAAAGTATGTAATGACGAATAACAGTGATACAAATTTTAGTTGGTTTGGTCAAGTTGATATCTGATTGAATGGATGGAATTTCGTAACAGGGCAAAACTTGCTTTGCTTAGAATACTGAATATTGAACGTGATGTGTGATGTTTTACTTTGAAAGTGTTTAGATGATGTTATAGGTTCTGCAAGACTTAAGGAAAGAAAGACCACAAAGAAACAGAGATTTTCGAATAAGAAGTTTGCTGTATGTTTTAGCGAGTTGGAAGAAATCCTCCCCGTAGAGGCGAATATATATATATATATATATATATATATATATATATATATATATATATATTAGACTGCGTCAAAAAAGTGTTTTTTTTTGATTAAACATATGTAAAAAGTTTCTTCAGTATATAAAAAAAAATTCTCCTAAATATTGAGCTCAATATCTCAAAAATTGAGCTGGCGCATAGGGGGGTCCCCTTTCCCGTTTAAAATACATAGGAATTTTTTTTTGTTTTAAAATATCTACATGCATAAAATTGTTAAAAATTTTTGCTTCTCACTATCTTATAGGAAATTTAATTCTCTACAAATTGCTTACCGGGTTTTTGTTCTAAACTCAACCACAACGAAGTTACAGGGCGCTGAATAAAAGGCAAAAAATCAATAAATGATTTAAGAATCGAAAACAACGCAAACAACGACGCAGTCTAATATATATATATATATATATATATATATATATATATATATATATATGTTATATGAGAAGTGCACTAACTTACAATTTATACGTTAAAGTTACCATAGGTGCTTGAACCGTAATTGACTTCACAAAAGTATCATATTACAACTTCCTAGAATTCTTAGAAATCACGTAGACGCTTTGTTCACATGAAAACTGATGACATAGCGTCAGCATTTTTACGTTATAAATGTAACCGAAAACAATTCTCAGTGTTCATTATCTTCATATAACTTCATACCTATAATAAGTCTTTGTAACTTAAACATATTAATTTTTGTAATAAATATATTTTTTTAAAAAGTGAATTTAGTGAAACCAAATCTAAAAGTGGCGCAGTCAGTAGGATATTCCAGACGTAATTAGAACAAGAAACAGTCTAACTAATTACGGTGGTTTCCTAACCTTCGCGGATACAAAGAACCTACTTGGACACCAACTACCGAGCTCAACAAGGGAACAAGCAGCGGCTAACCAGTGTTCAGTGACGGATAGAACAAGTTCTATGATAGGAATAATCACGTAAGCGTTTAATAAAAGTTATAATATTTAATAATTGTTGAACAACCAGTTCTATCATTTTTCCTATTTTAAATGAACCATCCTAAATATTTACCCAAGAACGAATTTTGATATTTTATTTTGATAGTTTAAGATATTCTAAATATTTATTTATGTTTATACCTTTATTTAACTTATACTTATTTTAGAACCAGTAACAAAAATTTATTTCTCATATTTTTCTTCATTTTAATTACAATCGCAATTATTTACTTTGCTTTTCCCAAGCTTTGTATTTTCCTAATATTGCACAATCTTGAGTAAAATTACAAAATGCCAGAAACTAGAGCTGTAGCACAAAATGTAGAGCCCTACAAGCTCTCAGAAATTTTCGCCATTATTCCCGAATACGATGGGAACCCAATATTTTTAAACACATTTATCTGTTCTTGCAATACCGCATATAATATGGCATCTGATAATCAACAAGTTCTGTTAATTCTCCACATTAAGAATAAGCCATTTAGCAGATATTCAAAGTCTATTAGAAAACCATTTTGGAGATCCAAGGGATCTCTCCGCCCTTATTCAAGACCTACAAAGAATGAGGCAATTACCCAACGAATCTCCATTGACATTTTCAGCTAGGCTTCAAACACATCAAGCAAAAATGTTATCAGCTGTCAATAAACAAAATTTAACTGTAAAGGAGAAACAGGCCCAGATTGACTTAATTGAGTCAATGGCTCTAACTAGCCTACTTACGGGTCTAGAGCCGAAAATTGGCCAAATTGTGCGAGCCAGTGATCCCAGAGATATCCTGACCGCCATTTCCCGTATTAAAAGAGAATTACAGCTGTCCAATCTGGAAACTCAAAAATTCTCAGTCAACCGAAATGCACCCCAACAGACTCGTAACCGAATAATGGTCCACCCCCAAAACAATGTTCGTTTTGCAAAAGAATAGGACATTTCAGCAGCGAATGCCTCATCAGAATGAGACAATCCCAAAATTCTCACCCAAATTACTCGGGCCATCGCCCATATTATGCGAATCAGTCTGCTAATCAACCTATGAATTTTAATAATAGGCCTCAGTTTTCTCACCAACAACAACAACCCTCAACAAGTAGACCAACCCCAACTTCTAGTAATTTCAGGCCAAATCCGAGTTTTTTCAAACAACAACAGAAAACTCATCACTTAAACAACGAACAATTCGATCCGCATGAACATAACTATGATTTTTCTTACAATGAGCAACAGAACTTTCAAAGACCAACTGAATACAAAACGGTATCAGAATATTATTACCCTGATACACAAAAACACGACAAATTCGAACATCATTCCAGCGAAAATGTTTGTAATGATAATTATAACCAACAATACGATGAATATTACGATAGCGAACAGTTTTCTTCCCGACAAAATTTTCAGACTACCCCGGTAGAAACAAAACCTCCCGATCACGAGATCTCCGATCTCCAAACACAAATTCAAACGATGAACTTGGACGATTTCAATCCAAACCTAAACTTTCCCGAACAGAATTTTCTGTAAGGCCACTTCTTTCGGTCAATTCGAAAAACCTTTACTACATCACCGACTCTTCCAATACATACAAACTCCTTATTGACACCGGAGCAGGACTATCAATATTTAAGCCCGAAACTTGCCAACGATTTAAACAACGATTTCCCGAAAACGTAGTCATCCAAGGAATCACTGATCAAAAAATCTTAATAAACGAATCCACCCTTGTACCTTTCAACGTCGCCGACCCACACAAGGTATATATTTGCAACATCGACATTGAATTCGACGGATTACTGGGTTCAGATTTCCTTGAACATTATAACTGCGTTATAGACTTTAACAACAAACAACTTGTGACTAATTTTAAAACTTTACCTCTCTACAAAGTTACGGATGATACGGTCATGCGTACTCAGAACCCTTCAACTTTCAATAACTGCATCCCTGTTAATACAATCTCTATAGAACCCCGAACAGAACAAATATGTAAATTAAAATGTAACCTCACTAATACGGAGGCTTTTCTATCATCCGCCGAAATAGAAAAAGTTTATCTTCCCCGTGCCCTTGTTAAAATTAATGAAAAAGGCGAATTTCTTACTTCAGTTTTAAATGCAAATGCTATCCCCAAAACTGTTAATTTCGACAATTTGGGACTCGAACCGATAACCAATTTTTCTGTAAACATTCTTTCCGAAAATTACTCACAAAACTTAACCCAACCTGATAGACGAACTACAATTATGGAACAACTTCGTTTAGAACATCTGAACGATGAGGAAGCCGAACTTATTTCTCAACTTTGCCTCGAATATTCCGACATATTCTATTTAGAAGGTGACCAACTGACCTTCACAAACGAAATTAAACATTCAATAGACACTAATAACGCGAAACCCTCTTTCACAAAGTCATATCGGTACCCACAAATACACAAACAAGAGGTAAAAAGTCAGATATCGAAGATGCTTGACCAAGGCATTATACGTCCGTCTAATTCGCCATGGTCATCCCCAGTTTGGGTAGTTCCCAAAAAACTAGACGCATCTGGTACCCAAAAATGGCGTGTCGTCGTCGATTATCGTAAACTAAATGAACTTACTGTTGACGACAAATACCCCCTACCGAACATTTCGGATTTACTTGACCAACTTGGCAAATGCCAATACTTCACCACTCTCGACTTAGCTTCCGGGTTTCACCAAATCGAAATCGATACTAAAGACATCCAAAAAACAGCATTCACAGTTGATAATGGTCATTTTGAATTCGTTAGAATGCCCTTCGGTCTTAAAAACGCTCCATCCACCTTCCAAAGGGTAATGGATAATATTCTTTTAGGTGTTCAAAACGAGAGATGTTTAGTCTATATGGACGACATAATCGTTTATTCTCCGACTATACATGAGCACATAGCCCGACAAATGCGAGTTTCTTCGCAAAGAGGTCGCGTATCTTGGCCACCTTATAACTCCCGAAGGCGTGAAGCCTAACCCCTCAAAGGTAGATTGTATCTTAAATTTTCCCCAACCAAAAAACCCAAAAGATATCAAGTCCTTCTTAGGGTTAGCTGGTTATTACAGGCGATTCATCCCCAATTTCGCCAAGATTTCGAAACCTTTGACAAAATTACTTCAAAAAGACATACCTTTCCAGTTCGATTCAGAATGCGTCAAATCTTTTGACGAATTAAAAAGAGCCCTTACTTCTACCCCCATACTCATATACCCTAATTTTGAAGAGCCATTTATTCTTACTACCGACGCCAGTTCATTTGCTATCAGCGCAGTGCTCTCTCAAGGCCCCGTAGGTAAAGATTTACCCATAGCCTATGCCTCCAGAACTCTCTGCAATGCTGAAACTAAGTATTCAACCATAGAACGAGAACTCCTTGCAATAGTGTGGGCGGTTAAACACTTTCGTCCGATAATTTTTGGCCGTAAGTTTTTACTTCTGACCGATCACCGCCCGTTAACTTGGCTGTTTTCTATAAAGGATCCTGGAAGTAGACTTGCAAGATGGCGCCTTAAGCTCGAGGAGTACGACTATCAAATAATTTACAAACCAGCAAAGTAAATAAAAATGCCGACGCTCTCTCTCGCATTAAAGTTAACAACTTTAATGAATACATATCATTTCAAGCAAACAATCACCTAACACCATTTACAGTACTCCCAACAAACGAAACTGACGATGACTCACAAGAACCCCAGACAAGAAGTCCCATTAATCTCCAACAAATCTCTGAAGAATTTAGAACTTTTGTCGAGCGATATCAAACCGTCTCGCTCATAGATTACGACAAAATTCAATTTTCTAATTGCCAACTCTTAGACCGAGAAAACAAAAACATCCTAGTATTTCCCCAAGGCTCTCTCATGAAAGATTTTCACCATGACATCATCGAAGACATTTTCGAGGAAAATGCTGATTTCTGTACCCCTAGAGTAAATGTCTTTGCTAGCAAAAGTGTCAGAAAAAGACGTTATTACATCGTCCCTCTCCCTTCTGATCCAGAAGTAGTCAACGAAATTCTTTTCGCATCTTTGTATAATAGTAGAGATGTTTTCACTGAAAACCAAGTATTCTGTGTTGAGAATAGCATTGAACTGCCCATTTTGGAAATGCTTTCGTTTATCTTTTCCGAAATCGATATCAAATGGAAAGTTTGCCAAAATATCGTCCAAACGGTTGAGAAAGACCAAATACCTATCATTCTCGACCAATTCCATAACGGCAAAAATAATATACACCGAGGTATCAATGAAACTATCCGCAGAATAAAAGAAAAATACAATTGGCAAGGACTGACTAAGGACGTTGACAATTTTATCAAAAACTGTCCTATTCTAGTGTGGGACATCCCCAGTCGAATGGTTCATTAGAACGATTCCACTCGACCTTACTAGACATGATTAGAATCCACAAATTAGAAAATCCCGACGAACACCCCTTCAACATCCTTCCTTATGCAATCATCGCATACAACAACTCCGCAAACAAAACTCACGGATTCACTCCTTACGAACTTGTTTACGGACATACTTCGAGTAGGACTCCCGAAACTCTATACAACCAACAATCATTGATAACTAAATACATCCGAGATCTCAACAACCGTATCACACACTATTATAAAATCGCTCGTGAAAGAACAGAAGTTCAGAAGCACAAAGCGAAAGCCCGATTCGATAAACATGTTTCCGAAAATCTCCCGAATTATCAAATAGGCGATAAAGTCTATATCAAAGAATCCCAAATCAAGGACAAACTCCAAAATAAATTCAATGGTCCTTTCGAAATCCTAGAGATTCACAAAAATTCCGCGACATTACTAAATCCAAAAACCAAACAAAAAACTAAAGTAAATTTCGACAGGATGAAACCGTTCTCAGAAAGTTAATTTCTGTTTCAGGTTATGCCTGCTGTTCGGATCAGCAGTAACCCAATATCAAGTCGAACCTATAAATAACACATTAGGGATATACTACCACAACGAAGCTCAAATAACCGTTTCTAACAATAAATGGACACTTTTGGTCCACAAAAATATTTCGGCCCTCGAACACGTTTTCACGACAAATAATAGACTTTTACAAACACTTATCGAAACTGTTAACTATAAATCTTTCGCAATGAATTACTTCCGCTCAGATGTACAAACTCATATAAATCTCCTAAACCAAATATCCACCACAATTAAGGACAAATTTATCGAAATAAATATGGACACCAAAAGACCAAAACGCGGCATACTTGATGGCGCAGGTACTCTTTTCAAAGCAATTACCGGAAACTTAGACGCGGATGACGGTAAATATTTTACTGATAGTATCACTAGGCTCAATCAAGGTCAATTACAAATAGAAAATTTACTCAAAAACCAAATCAGTGTAACTATCTCTGTCATTAAAAACTTCAACGAGACCGTCCAAAAACTGCAAATTGACGAAAAACTCTTTAACAGCAATATGAAAAAACTAGAAACCACAATCGGAAAAATTAACTTATGTTAAACTTATGTTGCTCGAATTATGCGAGAAACTAATGGAGAATTACCTTTACTTGGAAGATAGCCTAAATGATGTGCTAAATTCAATTACTTTCGCGCGTCTTAAAATCATACATACATCTATCTTAACGCCCGAACATCTCATTACGGCGTTGCAAGAAATATCACAAAACCTAATAAAAAACAATCTTCCACTACCAATAAAATACTCAAGCATTGGACAATACTTGGAAATTATCGAGTTAGAAGCTTTCCAAACAAACTCTGATCTTATTTTTGTCTTAAGAATTCCATTAGTAGAACAACAACCATACACCCTTTTCCGGTTATACCCTATCCCAATTTACGATGACAGAACTGGATTACATCACCTTTTGTCTTTTACTCAAAAGTACCTCGCGAAAAACGCAGACTCTTTAATGTTTATTTCAATCAAGGACTTGAGCGTGTGTAAACCGCTTGCTATCGGAAGAAAATTGTGTCCCGACCTATACGCCTATCCTATAGACTCTAACGCACCGTGCGAGGTGCAACTTCTGAAAAGTATTCAAAATGTGCCGGACAATTGCAGGAGTGCAGTAATTTTTAGTCAGGGTTACAGTGTCCAAAAACTTGAACAAAACATGTGGCTTGTCGTGACCTCCGAACCTTTACGTGTTGTGGTGAGTTGCAATCAAAAGAACTCAACTACTTTAACTCTAGTGCGCAACTCCATTCTAAAACGTCAATCGGAGTGTAGTGCCTTTGTAGGTGTTACTAAGGTCCAGGCTGAGTCTGGAAAAGAAACAGCCCTTTCCGAAGTCTATCACACAGTTACAGTACCTTACAACTGTTGCGATACAGTTCCAGAAAAGGTACAAATTCCCGAGCTGAAACCCTTCGACATAAGCAGCATCAACGTGGAGGAACTGGACGTTGCGAACCATAAGTTAGAACAGTACTCCAGAGACCTAGATGGTCTTATAAATCAGCCTTTCCTAACCAAGAACATCTCTTGGTTTACGTATACGACAGTAGCTGTCGTCATGATTATTTCAGCGATCATGATTTTCAACATCATCAAAAAGAAAATTGAAGAGCTCCCAAAAGCCCAAGAAAATACCGACCAACCGACGAGGCCTTCATCGTCTCTAAGAATGCTGCCTAAACTAAGGCCAGTATTAAAACCAAACCCGATAACAGAGACAACTGTATAAACATTTCATTTATAACAATGCATTTTTTTTGTATGTTTACCCATATTTTATGTATTACCCTTTTATTTTATTTACTAACCATTTATCGTTGTTATATTATATAAGTTTAATTTTTGACTTATTATTGACACTAACATATTTTATACTAACAATTTTAATTTCATTTTCGAATTACCTTTGTAATGTTAATACTATCATTTGATATTCCTAGCGATATTTTGTTATTCACAGATGTTTCATTTTTATTAAAAAGTTGATGTAAAGCATCAACTTTTCATGTATAAGGGGAGTTGTTATATGAGAAGTGCACTAACTTACAATTTATATGTTAAAGTTACCATAGGTGCTTGAACCGTAATTGACTTCACACAAGTATCATATTACAACTTCCTAGAATTCTTAGAAATCACGTAGACGCTTTGTTCACATGAAAACTGATGACATAGCGTCAGCATTTTTACGTTATAAATGTAACCGAAAACAATTCTCAGTGTTCATTATCTTCATATAACTTCATACCTATAATAAGTCTTTGTAACTTAAACATATTAATTTTTGTAATAAATATATTTTTTTAAAAAGTGAATTTAGTGAAACCAAATCTAAAATATATATATATATATATATATATATATATATATATATATATGTGATATAAGTTTATGCTATGAACTTAGAACGAACTTATATCGCAACGACAATTCAACATTCCCAGCTTACTCAGCGACACGTGTAGTGTCAGATTACGGCACGGCCAACATCCGTGGGAATTGCAGCGTCGACTTTGCTTATTCGGCACATTATATGTTATAAATTGTAAAACTGCTCTAATGTTGTATTCATTATTACTTACAGTTCTGTCTAGTTTAGTTTACCATTCACTTTTGTCATTTTAATTGTTATAAAGTTTTTATTGTTATTTTAATTATTTTCAAGTTTGTATTAAAATATTAAAAGTTATATTATTTGTGCAAGTATAAATAAAATCTTTTTTAAAAAGACAAATTTTGAAAGTGTGATATAACAAATTGGCGCAGTCAGTAGGATCCGTCAACGTTACTAGAACACGAGCTTACTTCTAACTGGTAGCGGCGGATTCCTATCCCTCAACGGAGCAAAGAACCTGGAAGGAGTCCCAACTGCGATAACAAGGAGAACACGGATCTTCCAATGTTCCTGTTGATGTGAGTAGTAGTGAATCGTCTAACGTTTAAGGTTTTAAAGAATTGAATTATTTGATTATTTTTAAATATTTGATTATTTGATATTTTTATTATTTGATCGATAATTTGATTTATTTGATTATCTTGATTTGAATTGAGATATTACTTGATTTATTTGAATTGATATTTATTTGATATATTTTGATTTACGTTTAAATATTTATTTTATTATTTCTTTCTTTACCGTTCTATTATCCAAAATATCGTTTTTTCCTCATTTATATACATTCGGTTAATAATTTTTATACTATATTTTAATTGAAACCCATTTTACAATCCCTCATTTATTTTATTTTTATTATTTTTCAACTTGTGTATACTTTTAATTCTGACACATCGAAATGGCACAAGCAACAAATAATGTAGTTTCTGATGAAACCGAAAAGTACCGGTTATTGGAAATATTTTCTATCATTCCGGAATTCGAAGGCGATCAAATCTCCTTGGCTACCTTCATACACGCATGTAATTGTGCGTACAATATGTCGACTGCAGATCAAAAATATCTGCTAGTCATTCATATTAAAAATAAACTTAGAGGCAAAGCGGCTCAGTTGGTCAACTCGAGAAACCCCGCTTCATGTTTAGAAATTAAACAGCTTTTGACACTACATTTCGGAGATTCACGCGATCTGTCTTCTTTGATCCACGATCTCCAACGCCTCAAACAACTTTCTAATGAGTCCCCTCTGACCTTTTATAATAGGCTTCAGGTTTTGAGTGCGAAAATGCATTCATGCATCCAAAAATGCTCTGGGCTAACCAATGAACAAAAAGACGCTCAGACAACCCTTGTAGATACGATGGTTCTGAATACACTTCTTACAGGATTAGAACCACGTCTAGGCCAAATAATTCGTGCCAGCAATCCCAAAGACCTTCTGGAGGCACATTCTCGCATAAGAAGAGAGTTTCAGTTGTCTTACTTCGAGGAACAGAAGATAAACAAATCTGCCCCACCTAAACCCTCATTTCCGGCTAGGAAACCAAGTCAGCCACCCAAATGTTTAGTTTAAATTGTGGACGATTAGGCCACATATCCATAGACTGTCGTTTAAGATACCAAAATAACCCTCAGTCCTCAACTCAAAATTTCCGACCAAATTTCGTAGGGCCAAATCAATTTTCGAGGCCAAATCCAACCACCAATAATACCAACCATCAAGGTCTACTATTTCGACCGACGAACTTTCAAAGACCCCCGTTCAAACCAAATCAGTTGCGATCTTCTGTAATACAGACAAACCTTCACTTTCGTCCAGAAAGGACGCATCATTTCAATGAACACCTGAATACTGATTATCAAGAATATTCGGTAAGCGACTACGGCTATAATACTGAAAATAGCCCAAATATTTATGACGATTTCAGTCAAAATCCTGTCGATTATGACATTGAACAAACTCCAGACGATAACTTCGTTACACCGTTGAACAGTCACGAATACCAGGATTTTCTAGCTCTCCCGAGCCTAGATCACCCCCGGGTTCAACGACTACCATTTCCGAAATCCAAATTTGAATCTGGAAGGTTTCAACTCGAATGCGAATTTCCCGGAACAAGCATTTCTCTAAGTCCTCTTTTAACAGTCAACTCCAAAAATTTATATTCCATTCACGACGCTTCCGGAAAGTTCAAACTTCTCATTGATACCGGTGCTGGTATCTCCATTTTTAAAGAAAATACCCTCCAAAATTTCCGTCAACGATTTCCCGAAAAAGTGAACATCCAAGGTATTACGCACGAGAAAATCCCGATTTCAGAATCCACCCTTATTCCATTTGCCTTAGGTAATCCCCATAAGGTTTTTATCTACAATCTAGATATTGAGTTTGATGGAATATTAGGTCTTGATTTTCTTGAGCATTACAAATGTATTGTTGACTTGAAATCAAAACAGTTAATTACGAACTTCAAAACTATTCCCTTGCATAAAGTGCCCGATCACAATCAGTCTTACACACAACCAACAGACATTCCCCATACTAAAATGCCAACTTGTACTTATAACAATCTAATAACTATCCAGGCACGTACCGAACAAATTTTCAAACTAAAACGTGAACTTTCAAACACCGACGCAATTTTACCGACACAAGTAATTGACAAAGTACGACTTCCCAACGCTGTTGTACATGTTAATTTAAAAGGAGAATTTCTGACTTCGATAATAAACGCGAACGCGATGCCTAAAACTGTTAATTTTTCCGATCTTCACTTAGAACCCCTTGACCATTCACACCCTCTCCTAAATTTAAATACACAAGAATACACAGACTCTCTAAACTTGGACAGAAACTTAACTATCAGGGAACAAATTCGTACAGAACACCTTAATGACGAAGAGCGAGAACTTATCACGAACCTCTGTTTAGAATTCGAAGATATTTTCTATCTCGAAAGCGATGTTTTGTCTTTTACCAACGCAGTAAAACATTCAGTTGACACCAATAATGCCAAGCCCGTTTTCACAAAATCTTATAGATATCCTCAAGTCCATAAGGAGGAAGTGAAAACTCAAATTGCCAAAATGCTTGACCAAGGCATAATCAGGCACTCTTCTTCCCCTTGGTCCTCCCCCGTATGGGTCGTCCCCAAGAAACTCGATGCTTCTGTTAAGCAAAAGTGGCGAGTTGTCATCGACTATAGGAAGTTAAACGAACTAACTGTAGACGATAAATATCCTCTGCCCAACATTTCTGTTCTCCTCGATCAACTTGGTAAGTGTCAATACTTTTCGACACTGGATCTTGCTTCCGGGTTCCACCAGTTGGAAATCCTTGAGGAAGACATTCCCAAGACCGGTTTCTCTGTTGACAATGGCCATTACGAATTGGTTCGTATGCCATTTGGTTTGAAAAATGCACCTTCTACTTTTCAGAGGGTCATGGACAACATTCTTCTGGGCATCCAGAATGAACGTTGCCTTGTTTACATGGATGACATTATCGTTTATTCACCAACCATCCCTGAGCAAATGTCCCGTTTGACAGAAGTCTTTAAGCGTCTTAGACAGTCAAACTTGAAAATTCAACCTGACAAGTGTGAGTTTCTCCGTAAGGAAGTTGCTTACCTAGGTCATCTGATCACCCAAGAAGGAGTAAAACCAAACCCTTCAAAGGTTGAATGCATCCAGAATTTTCCTCAACCCCAAACTCCTAAAGATGTTAAATCTTTTCTTGGTCTCGCCGGTTATTACCGACGTTTTATCCCCAATTTCGCCAAGATCTCAAAGCCCCTAACGAAACTCCTGCAGAAAGACGTCAAATTCATCTTCGACGCAGATTGCAAGTCTTCCTTCAACGAACTGAAGCAAGCCCTTGTATCTGACCCTAACTTGATCTACCCAAATTTCGAAGAACCATTCCTGCTCACTACTGATGCTAGTGCTTTTGCAATTGGAGCGGTTCTCTCACAAGGCCCCGTAGGAAAAGACCTTCCTATAGCATGTGCTTCCCGTACACTCTGCGCTGCAGAAACTCGATATTCCACTATCGAACGGGAACTGCTAGCCATTGTTTGGGCGGTCAAGCACTACAGACCGTACCTTTTTGGGAGAAAGTTTACACTCCTGTGTGACCACCGTCCGCTTACTTGGCTCTTTTCCATCAAAGATCCTGGCAGTCGTCTAGCCAGATGGCGCCTTAAGCTAGAAGAGTATAATTATCAGATAGAATACAAACCTGGCAAGGTACATCAGAACGCTGACGCTCTTTCCCGAATTAAAATCAACCACATTAAACAATGCACTGACTTTATTTCCAAAATCAACATCTTTGCAAATAACGAAACCGACCCAGAACAACCAAATTCCGATAATGATCAAGAACCCGATGAACATGACGAAAGAATGACAACAGAGTTTAATCGATTTGTTCAACTATATAAAACCGAGTCGATAATCGATTACTCAAAAATAGAAATTTCTAACGCCCAACTCCTAGACAAATCTCACAAACAAATAGTCACTTTCTTCTGGCAAAATAAACTCAACGACTTGCATGACAAAAACATTGAAGATATTTTCGAAGAAGACCCAAACTTCACTACTGACACTCTAAACGTTCTAGCCAGCAAAACTGTAAGGCATAGAAAATATTTAATTGTCCCTTTACCCTTTGATCCTAGAACAGTTGTTGCCCATCTTTTCCACATTCTCTATAACAACCAAGACCAGTTCGACGAATCCGAAACCTTTTGTATTGAAAACAACGTAGAACTACCGATTCTTGAAACACTATCCTTTATACTTGCAGACAAAGACGTAGAACTAAAAATTTGTCAAAATATTGTGATAACTCCTTCACAAGACGAAATTCCCGTTATACTGCAACAGTCCACTGCGGCAAAAATAACCTTCACCGTGGAATTAACGAGACCATCCGACGCATTAAAGAAAAGTATAATTGGACTGGACTAATCAAAAGTGTAGAGCAATTTATTAAGTCCTGCGAAACTTGCCAAAAGGTAAAGTTCTGTAGAAAAAACTTAAGTGCTCCTTTTGTCATAACTGAAACACCAAAAACGCCCTTCGAACGTATCAATATTGATATTTTCGAATATCCAACTAGAAACTACGCACTGACTATTAGGGATGAACTCACCAAATTTACTCAGGCCTACCCAATTGGTGACAAAACAGCTAAAACTGTAGTAACACCCTCCAAATATTCTTCCAACATTACGGTACACCTCTTCGTATCCATTGTGATTATGGACGTGAATTTGATAACACTCTCATAAGGGACCTGTGCGAACTATATGACATAAAACTATCCTTTTCAAGTGTCCACCATCCCGAATCAAATGGTTCTATCGAAAGGTTTCACGCGACTTTAGCGGAAATGATAAGGGCAAATACAGCTGAACATCCGGACGAACATCCATTCAACGTCCTCCCCTACGCAGTTATCTGCTACAACAACACTAAAAACAAGACTACCGGCTTCACGCCCTATGAACTTATCTTTGGGCACACTTCTAGTAGACCCCCCGAAACATTATACGATCAGGAAAAACTCATTTCCAAATATGTTAGGGACCTTAACAACAGAATGAACTACTATTATAGACTTGCCCGCGCAAAAACCGACCAACAAAAACAAAAATCTAAAGTTAGATTTGACAAACATGTTTCGACTAACCAACCAGAATACAAAGTAGGCGACAAAGTTTACGTGAAAGAGTCTCAGATTAAAAACAAATCTGAAAACAAATTCAATGGACCTTTTGAAATTACCGCGATTAGAAAAAAACTCTGCCACAGTCATAAACTTACAGACTAACCAAATCAGTAAAATTAACTTTGACAGACTAAAACCATATTTTTAATGAATCCCTTCTTTTCACATTCTGTGGACTGCTTTCAGTCGTGAACCTCCAACAATACTCTCTTACACCCGTTAACAATACAATAGGAGTTTTCTTCCATGAAGAAGGCACACTTAAAATTTCAAACGACAAATGGACACTTCTTGTCTTCAAAGACCTCAGCCCTTTCAGAGGTGCTATTTCAAATAACGACGCCATACTAAACCGAATTTTAGAGACAATTAACGAAAACACAACTAATACAAAATCATTTAAACCAAAAATACAAACACATGTTAGCCTCTTGAAACAAATTTCTAAATCCGTTAACTCTAAATACACAGACATCTTCGCTGACACTCAAACTTACCCTACTAACAGAAGAAAACGCGGACTTATTAACGGACTGGGATCAGTTTGGAAAGCTATTTCAGGGAACTTAGACGCAACAGATGGTGAATACATAAATGACTATAACTAAAATTACTACTACTGGAGCCGTTCCGTGTAATTGCTGTTCTCCCTTAACTCCTAGGACAGAATGTCACTATAAAATTTTTCAGGTTACTTCACCTGTCAGAGATATTGAATACTCTCTTCGAGGTGTCATTCCTTTGTACGCAAGACAATATATATATTATATATAAATATAATATATATTGTTTCTGGTCGGGAACCTTCATCAGTTGCGCTTCCCACAATTGAATGTCCTCTCGAACACTTCTTTATGCATTTGATGCATTTCGTTAAATTTGAAGACGCGAGATGTAAGACCGACATCTAGGATTTTCGAGAGAATCAGCACACAGAGGTTCCGAATCTGGAGCCGTTCCGTGTAATTGCTGTTCTCCCTTAACTCCTAGGACAGAATGTCACGATAAAATTTTTCAGGTTACTTCACCTGTCAGAGATATTGAATACTCTCTTCGAGGTGTCATTCCTTTGTACGCAAGACAATATATATTATATATAAATATAATATATATTGTTTCTGGTCGGGAACCTTCATCAGTTGCGTACAAAGGAATGACACCTCGAAGAGAGTAACCAAATTCAGGACTTAGTAAAGAAACAAATATCTGTAACAACCTCAGTCATTACGAGCCTCAACAACACTTTACAAAAATTTCAATCCGAGGAGAAACTATTCTCGAATAACATTGAAAAAATAAGGCAGTCAATTTTATACATTTCAAATGATCTTGATTTTCATGAATTTCAAATCAATATCTTGGATCTGTGTGAAAGCCTGATGGAGAGTTACATATTCATCGAAAACACTCTCGATGATGATGTAACTGCAGTCTCTTTCGCCCGCTTAAAAATTTTATATAGTTCGATCATAACCCCAGTAGATTTGGTCGATTCCCTTCAAACGATTTCTCAGTCACTACATGAAAAATAATTTACCACTTCCTATTTACAGTTCAAATGTTGCTCAGAACATTGATTTGATAGAATTGGAAGCTTTTCAAATCAACACCAAAATCCTTTTTGTACTCAAAATTCCTTTAGTTGATCCTGAGATTTACACACTTTACCACCTTTATCAGATCCCAATTTTGGATGATCGAAAAGGGTTTCATCATATACTTTCAATAAAGACAAAATTTATCGCGAGAGATGACGATTCATTATTATACACATCCTTCGAAGACCTGGGTGACTGCAAACCTTTAACTAAACATCATAAGATTTGTTCCAAAGCCATTTCACATCCAATAGACAAAGATGCCATTTGCGAAGGTCAGCTTCTCAGACAGCCAGCCACACTTCCAGCAACCGCCAAAAGTTTGATATTATATGCAGCAGACTATAATATCCAAGAGATTGACGTAAACTTTTGGTTGATTTCAAGACCACTGGCCATCACCATCAAATGCAAAGGGCAAGATATCGTGACACAAACCATATCGACAAATTCAGTGTTGCAAATCCAACCCTACTGCAATGCCTTTATCAACAACACAAGGGTCCATGCTACAAGAACTTCTAAAAATGTCCAAAACATCACATACAGAAACCACCCAGTGGACATTCCTTTCAATTGCTGCAACGGAATGCCAGCCGCCAATGAGATGCCAAACCTGACACCCCTACAGCTACAAGAATTAGATGTACAAGACCTAGATGTTGCCAACCATAAGCTGTCCCAATATTCTAAGGAACTGGAAAAGCTGATGGAACAACCACCCTTAGAAAAGCATACGTCCTGGCTCACAATCACAACGACGACCTTAGTAGTAATTGTGATTATACTCCTCACAATGAAGTCAATCCAGAAGAGGTTCAAGAATACCACTACACCGAGCTCCGCTGTCCAGCACACGCCACCGACAGCACCATCAAACCCTAAGCCCAAAGGAAAGCTACACAGCCCCCTGAATCCAACCGACGATACAGAACTCCAGAACTTGACGTAAAAGTTGATGCTGTACTATCAACTTTTTTATATGGATGGGAGTTGTTATATAAGTTTATGCTATGAACTTAGAACGAACTTATATCGCAACGACAATTCAACATTCCCAGCTTACTCAGCGACACGTGTAGTGTCAGATTACGGCACGGCCAACATCCGTGGGAATTGCAGCGTCGATTTTGCTTACTCGGCATATTATATGTTACAAATTGTAAAACTGCTCTAATGTTGTATTCATTATTACTTACAGTTCTGTCTAGTTTAGTTTACCACTCATTTTTGTCATTTTAATTGTTATAAAGTTTTTATTGTTATTTTATTTGTGCAAGTATAAATAAAATCTTTTTTAAAAAGACAAATTTTGATGTGTGTGATGTAACATTCTAGTTACTCCAATACTAAGATTTTCTGAAGCGCGCGCGCTGTTATATAGTCGCGGCTCGGCGCCTATCGGTTGGCACCGTGAACGGCTGCGTGTGATTGGCTCAGTGGGCACGGCTCCATCTTACTGATTTGTTATTTCCGGTTGAGTTGTTATTGGACGGGTCCGGGCCGGTATGGTGTTTAATAGGATTTTCCAACAATTCGATAAGTTCTGAATTTCATTGCGTGCGTTTAGACTGTGAGGTCTCTTCGCTATTTCAATTGCCTCTCTTACGAGTCTTGATTTCGGGTGTTCTATATTTGCTAGTACTCTGGTGTTCTCAAAGTCTATTCGGTGTGACATCGTGGTGGCGTGTTCCGCAATGGATGTTGTTTTTTCCTGCTTTCTTACAGCGTTCTGGTGTTCATCACGTCTAGCTTGAATTCTTCTATTAGTTTGCCCCACATAGGTTTTATGACAGTCTGCACATGGAATCTCGTACACTCCCTGTTGTTCTAAAGGGATCCTCGTCTTCGGAGTCCTCAACACCGTACTTATTTTTCTGTCTGTATTGAAAATAGTATCGATATTGTGTCTCCGTAGAATTCTTGCAATACTGTCCGTGGTCCCCTTGACATACGGTAAATAAGCCTTGGTTATTGGTGTCTCATGCTCCTCGTCTGTTTGTCTCGGTTTTGACTTTAGGGCTCTTTGTATATTTCGGTCTGTAAATCCGTTTTGTCTCAGAGCTGTTTTTAAACTGTCCATTTCCTGTTTGATGTTATCCTGGTCAGCTAGCCTTTATGATCTGGTTACTAAAGTCTTGACGACGGCTTGTAGTTGGGCTGGGTGGTGATGAGAATTAGCATGAAGGTATCTGTTGGTTTCTGTGATTGGCCCTTGGCGCTCCAACAATTCGATAAGTTCTGAATTTCATTGCGTGCGTTTAGACTGTGAGGTCTCTTCGCTATTTCAATTGCTTCTCTTGTCTTGATTTCACACGCAGCCGTTCACGGTGTCAACCGATAGGCGCCGAGCCGCGACTATATAACAACGCGCTCGCTTCAGAAAATCTTAGTATTCGAGTAACTAGAAGCGAAAGCAGAAGGCTACGAGAATTATGCGAACCGACCTGAAGAGGGCAGATGTGACTCTGCCGAAACGTCGTCATTTTACCATCAATCCCGGCAGGGATCAGTTATCAACTACGCGGATGAATTCCCGGAAACAACCTAAAACATTTAGTGCCCGCGAAAACTTAAAAACAAATATAGTGAATCTCTACGGGGAGAATACTTTTCATTTGTGTAAAACATTTGAGAAATTACGCGCGAAAAGAAGCAAACTTTTGTGCGATCTACATTTTTTACAACGATGCCGCGATGAAGGAGTTATTCCGAAAAACATGACGGTAAAGTTCTGGAAGAACAACAGAAAAACACATAATATCTTATTGAAAGCTAGTTGTGCCCTACTTAGGGAAGCCATACGTGATGTCAGAAGAGATTTGCATGTTCTTAATACTAAACTCCTAGATATCCACCTACATGTAAGCCATACACTCCACCCGATAATATGGGATAAATTCGATGAGATTAGCGAATTTAGGGCCGAAACCAATGCAGAGTTAACAACAATGCAACAACAGGCAAAATTTAACAAATTGAAGCTCCAACAGAAGCCCAAAAACGAATTTGTCTCGGAAAATAACGGTCACAGTCTAACCTCACGGCAATTGGAAACGAATAAAACCGTTTATAACTTATCTTCGGTCCAATTGAACTCTTCCTCGGTTGGCGTGTTGGCTAAGGGATTCAATTACGCTATTGCTACCTCTCGCATACCAACAGAGAGCATAATATGTGGCGTGGAAACAGCAGTTTCAAAATTAGATGCGAACACCGCTGAAATAATTAGACAAGATGTGTCACATGTTCTAAGAAAGTCTAAACCACCCAAAAGAAACCTATCTATAGAAGAAAATGAGGCCTTGAAACAACTGCGCCTCAACAAGGACATTGTCATTCTACCTGCTGATAAAGGAAATGCGACTGTAATTTTAGATACAGCGGATTATTCAAACAAAATTCAAATATTGCTACAAGATCCAGCATATAAACAAATTACTACTGACCCAACAACTTATCTAGAGAAAACAACCAAGGCCAAAATCCAAGCAAGTAGGATCGATAAAAATCTCCAACTGCAACTCATTCCGCGTGAAAATTCATCGAGATGTCCGAAATTCTATGGGTTGCCAAAAGTACATAAAGAAGGTGCACCTTTGAGGCCAATAGTAAGCTCAATTGGATCCCCAACACAACACCTAGCCAAATACCTAGCCCAACAACTTCAACCGTTTGCAGAGGGGGCAGACTCATATGTAAAAAATTCGACACATTTCATCGAAATTCTTAGAAAAACGGTCTTACAACCAGAGTGTCTTCTTGTAAGTTTTGATGTAGTGTCCCTTTTCACCAACATCCCTATCGACGAAGCCTTGGATATCATAATAGAAAAATACAAACCACCTCAACAACAACAACACCTTGTAGACTCAACAAGGCACTGTCTGATGAACACCTATTTTATTTACGAGAACCAATGATACAAACAAGTGGAAGGAGCTTCAATGGGATCGCCACTCTCACCAGTTATAGCGAACCTTTTTATGGAGAACTTTGAGGAGTTGGCATTAAGAACAACAACTCTTAAACCCAGTTTGTGGTTGCGATATGTGGATGATACATTTGCGATTTGGCCTCATGGGAGGGAACACCTCAATACTTTTTTAGATCACCTTAATGGCATCCATCACAAAATAAAATTTACCATGGAGGTTGAAGCCAACAATCAACTGCCATTCCTTGATGTTCTCATAAATAGGAAGCAAGATGGAACCCTTGGCCATGCAGTAGATAGGAAAGCAACTCACACCAACAGATACCTTCATGCTAATTCTCATCACCACCCAGCTCAACTACAAGCCGTCGTCAAGACTTTAGTAACCAGATCACAAAGGCTAGCTGACCAGGATAACATCAAACAGGAAATGGACAGTTTAAAAACAGCTCTGAGACAAAACGGATTTACAGACCGAAATATACAAAGAGCCCTAAAGTCAAAACCGAGACAAACAGACGAGGAGCATGAGACACCAATAACCAAGGCTTATTTACCGTATGTCAAGGGGACCACGGACAGTATTGCAAGAATTCTACGGAGACACAATATCGATACTATTTTCAATACAGACAGAAAAATAAGCACGGTGTTGAGGACCCGTCCAATAACAACTCAACCGGAAATAAGAAATCAGCAGGCGGGAGGCGTGCACACTGAGCGCCCAGGGTCAATCACACGGTGCCAACCAATAGACGCCGAGCCGCGACTATATACCACCGTGCGCGCTCCTGAAAATATCAGTATTCGAGTAACTAGAAGCGAAAGCAGAAGGCTACGAGAATTATGCGAACCGACCTGAAGAGGTCAGATGTGACTCTGCCGAAACGTCGTCATTTTACCATCGATCCCGGCAGGGATCAGTTATCAACTACGCGGATGAATTCCCGGAAACCACCTAAAATATTTAGTGCCCGCGAAAACTTAAAAACATATATATATATATATATATATATATATATATATATATATATATAAGATACATATCTCTGTGTGTGTGTAACGTAGAAATGCTTTCATGAAAATTGTTTCAAAGTAGAGCGGAAATAAAACCCCGGGTAAACTTTACGATTCTTTTAAAACCCTTTGAGCTTTTATGTTTGACAAAAATATTTTTTAGTGTTTACCACAGAGAAACTTTTTCGAAACAGTTCTGTTTATTCAAGGAGACTTCCTTAAGGCCGCCGGATTTACAGGAACCGTACATATACCGACGTTAACTGAAGGAATTTATGGTTGTTTATTTCCAGGCTCGTCTTTTTATGGTTTCCTTGCGAACGCATCGTTATCGGGAGTATATTGTGGACAGACGTATTGAAGGAAATCCTCTAAAGACGTCTTCGACATAGTCGATTGATTTTTTTTCCTTCAATGAAATGATGGCAAATCTAAAAATAGCTTTCTGCATTTCTTTCACTATCAGATTGTTGCCATGATACTTAACTGAATGTATTTCCCGAAATGTCGTTGAGAGAATAATATATGCTAGAGAGCAAAAATATGCATCACCTTATATATGAAATATTATCTAAAGGCAAACAAACCGTTTCTTTTTAATTTAATAAGAAAAGAAAATTTTCCGTGTTTTTTCATCAAAAGGAAGCTTTTGAGGAAGCGTGGCAAAAAATGTAATTTTTAGCGACCACCCTATTCTACATGTTTCTTTATATTATTGATAAAATATTCAGGACTCAACTCGTTAAAACTTTAATTTTTTTATACCAAATATAGAAACTGAAACTAGTAGATAAGTTAGTTATTGATAGTTTTGAAGTGTTCGTAACATTTTGTGATTAATGAATCGACTATTAATAAAAGCCACTTAGCTACTTACAGCAATACATTATTAATACCCACCTGGTACTAATATGGATTAGATCATTGTCGAGAGAACTATATATTAATATTATCAGACAATAAATGGTATACTACATCTGTCGGACCGCCTCTACAATTCTGTAACAACTTCAGACATAAGAACTGAAACCCACTGACGTGTTTTACAATGTTATGGTTCATTGAATGTTGGGAAATAAAATAACCTATTTTTTGGAAGTGTTTTGACTAATATAGATATAGGATTTGTATTTGACATACATAGCGTTTGATGGGATCTATCATATAGACCTGTAGAATAATTTTTAATTGAATCGTTCTAATTTTCTTCACACATTCGGTCCACTTAGAAAGTTAGGAAGAAACTGAAATTCTCCAAAATATTCAAAATTGTGCTTTTGTTTCCACGCTGGAATTTATTTTATTAATAGTTTCCCAGATATTAATCACTATTTTACAATCATTAAAGTTTGTTATCTGTGATTTTTTGCTTGTAGCTAAATTTCTTATGGATAAATGCGTCCCCCCCCCCTTCCTCCTCCACGTGAGGCTTACGGCTTACGGGAGTTCGCCACTAAATAGAGAAAATCTTACATCCAAGAGCTAGAAAGCCACAGAGAAATTTGAAGAATGAGATGGCCCCCACCCCGGAAGTTTGTCGCTGGATCGGGATTCTTGACTACCTTAACGTGGCATTTATGAATTCTGCTTCTGGTGAAAAAGATGTCACTTGTTTAAGGGGAAGGGGGGGTGGTGGTTGAAACATATACACAATAAATTTAGTTTGATTTTTAATATAATTGGTATTTGGCAAATTTCCTGAAGTAAACCAAAACTAAAAATACGTCTGATCTTTGATGGACTTTTCCTGTGATAGCTACTAACCAGTCAGTCGTGTATATTTTAATGGTTTACCACAAATAGTTGTATATCTATATCTCGCCTTAAAAGCAAATTCAAGAGTATTAATTATTTTCTATTACAACATCTGAAAGTGTAGACTTATTTTATTCATTTAAATCTTCTGTAATATAACATGTAATATAATTTGTACAATTTAAGACAACTGTAACTGATTCTGTTTTTTCCAAATTTGGACTGCGTCATTTTTTCGAATTAATTTATTTATATATCTGAACCAGCATATAAACAACGTTTTCCGATGTTTCTCCTCACTTATAAGGGACTGTTTTTCAAGGATGAGAAAAACAAAAATGTTACTTACCTTGTGGCGACTCCATTTATTTAGTCTTTTTCTCACAAACACACTTTGAAACTTCACTTTATCAAACATGTCACACTGACGCACAAATTGTAAATGACTTATAGTTACTTAATAGTTAATAATTATTTCTTTGTTGGCTAGATCGCTGCAAGAGAAGTAAAGTTTGTTTTGTTTGTCTCATCCTTGAAAAAGCCCCTTATTAGTGTGGGCGAAACGTCGGAAAACTTTGTTTATATGCTGGTTCAGATATATAAATAAATTAATTAGAAAAAATGACCCAGCCTAAGTCCAGGAAAAGCAGAATGATGACTCGAAAACCTACGTTCTCATTTAAGACAACTGTAAGACTAAACAGTTATATGACTTATTTTAAGACTAAACAATAAACATAACGCCACCAAACTTTGAAAATTTATTTGTACTTCACATTTTCCCAAAAATTTGTTACTTAAGGCATGACTGGCACAATCTCGGTTTTAGGGACAGAGTATTTATTACAAATGTTTATTCACAAGGTACTCAAACAAAAATTTAGACAAACTTGCAAAGGTATTAACTTTTTATTTGGTTTCAAATTCACGCTATGTTTTCAATACCACAATACGCTATTTTTTGTGTATTTTCTTAAAGCCATATAAATTATATGCTCTAAGGTCCGTTATTAATCTGCATTACACACTAACTCCAGAAGTATATGCTCGAGAGTCCGAAATTTAACAAATTTAAAAAATGTACTCAAGTTTCAATATTATTCAGAACTGTTAGTGTAACATGTTTACAATATGAACTTGGTCAGCACAGAAATGTAATGGCAGCTTGGTAACTGGTAACTACAGCTGATAACCTTGCCTGTTTTGTAGTGTTCTGACTTCTGACGTCAAATCTCTAATTAACAATATCGTAAACAAAGAATTACATGTTTATTAGAACCAAAAAAGCAAATTTTGAATTGGTATTGTATATTAATTGGATATTATATTTGTTAATTTACACAGAAGAGAAGTTGTTTGATTGTCTTCTAAATGTTAATTGTGGCACATTCTTGATTATTTTTATGTTTTCTTGGGAAAAACACCACAATTGAAATAAAAAGCCGTATATTGAAAGAAAAAAGTCGATTCCGACTTCGTTGTCAATGGTTTTAAAATATGTAAATTGCAAAATCATAGTTTAATTTATAGCATTTAAGTTGACATCAGAACAATTTGTTGTTTTTGCTATACAGGTAGTACAAAAAAATCTAAAGATCATGCAATAGAATTAAACAGCTTTGAAGTGAAGTTGGAAGAATTTAAAAGAGTTAGTTGTCTTTATAATTTATAAGTGGCGTTCCTAGGTACGACTGTGTTATAAGATACGATCATATACATATTGTACCAAAACTACATATTTTCAATTAAACGATGACTTTTACCAACAAGAATTTGGCATAGCCATGGGTTCTTGTCTCTCACCCGCATCCATATTTATGGAAAAATTTGAACAACAAGTAATTATATCAAAAGAAAATAAACCTTTAATTTGGTGGCGTTACGTTGACGACATTTTCGTAATTTGGGAACACAATCTTGAAGAACTAGATGAATTATTAAATGCCATAAATAACAAAGCACCCACCAACTATCAAATTTACCCTAGAAATCGAACAAAATAACAAACTGTCTTTCCTGGACATGTTAATAACAAAAACAGAATCTTCATTCGAAACAGAAGTTTATAGAAAACCAACACATACCAACACATACCTAAATTTCAATTCAAATCATCCGAATACAGTACAGAAAGGTGTTATTAAGTCATTATATGATAGAGCAAAGACCAACTGTTCTGATGATGATAAATTCAACAAAGAAAAAACAATTATAAAAAATGTTCTCACTGGAAACAATTACCCCACAAAATTTATCAACAAAGAGTTAAACAGACTTGAACAGAGAAGATACGTTCCGAATCAACTCAAAACTTCTCTTACTAACACTACTACTCAAGGCAACCACATTACAGTTACAACTACACCATATATACAGGGTCTGTCCGAAAGATTGAAAACAGTGGGCAACAGATTTAATGTTAAAACAACATTCCAAACAAGAAATACACTGAAATCACTAATATCGAAAACAAAACCAACCAACAAAACTCAGAATTCAAAAAACTGCATATACAAGATTCCTCGCGAATGCAATAAATTTTATATTGGAGAAACATCGAGACCATTCAACGTACGAATAAATGAACACAAGAATTACATAAAGAAACGACAATTTGAAAAATCGAAAATTTGTGAACATACATGGGACCTAGGCCATAAAATACAATTTGACAATTCAACTATACTTCACAACGAACAACATAACACAATCGTATCTGGTTACCGACAATTAAGGAAGAAATTATGGTCATCTTTAGAATTTTTTGTGCTACCTGTATATCAAAAACAACATTTTTTTCTTATGTCAACTTAAATGTCATAAATCAAACTTTTAATATGCAATTTACATTTTTAATACATATTTTAAAGCCATTGACAACGAATCGACTTTGAAACGTTTGGTTTTTCTTTCAATATACAGCTTTTTTTCGATAGTGGTGTTATTCCCAAGAAAACATATAAATAAAAGTTGTATAGATATTTCAAGGTTAAGAAAAAGTGTCGTAATAAAGTCTAATTGTTGCATTTTACTACCATACTGATCTATTTTCTTATGTGTAAGTGTGGGCATCCGTTAAGATGCTTTCGCTTCAATAAAAGCTTTCGAAAATTCACTACAATGAATAATTTCGAAACTATTTGCAGTTACAATCTTTCTAAACTCCCGTGAATCAGATATAAGAACTCCGATATCATCGAAGTAGTCAACTTCTATGCTAAACGTTCCAATTGAGCAGAGGAGAACTTCCTCATGAGACAGCGTTGCCATGGCGACGTATAGCCTATCCCAAGAACTCATTCAACCCTTATGAAGTCGCAAACTCTGCAACGGCATAGATTGCCCCGAAAACGCCTTACGTTTTAACTTCTTGGCGTGTGATATTCGCCAGAAACATCCCTCGGATACCTCCTTTCCTTTCATTACTCATCCCCAAAACTAATGTGTTTTTCGGTTTCGAGGTCCGGAATTCAGATAATTCCGGAAAACTTTCATTAGCCTTCCAACTTCTATTCGACATCATTATGTAACTGGAGTTTTGTTAATTCTATTAAGGGAAATATAATTAGGAAGATTCTCATTTAACTTTAAAATGTGCCGGTTAATGAAATTTTCAGTTTGCCTTTGAACGTTCACACCTCGGCCGAACTGCGCGAGAATCTCACAATTTCAGGTTGAATAAGACGGTTTTAATTAATGAAGTACATTCTAACTCCGAGGTTTGTCTATTGTGCAGATTGTTTATTAAACTTTCCATTTATAGATAAAAGGATTCATTTAACCTAACAGCAATTATTATCATTAAATCGACTGCGCCAATTTTAATTTACTACACTCGTTAGAATAATTATTTCACTTACTTATCACAGGATATAATTTTATAGAAACATTTGAAATAATAATAATCAATATACCTATTTCTATCAGAATGGGTATTTTCCAGAGTGACTCATTTAGCCCGGTGTGGTTTTTGCCTTGCTATGAACCCACTTACACATAAACCGAAACTTCACTAACCTCGGTTCAGTTTGAGACAATAGTTAAGCATTAAAGATAAAACATTAACTGTTCATGGATGATTTAGAGTTAATTGCAGCTACGATACAGCAGCTACATGGTATACTTAGATTAATAGAAGAGAACATCCTTATGCAATTTGGGCTAGAGAAATCCCGGAGTATTAATATAATTAAAGTCAGAATACAGCAAGGGCCCTAAGAAATCCATTGGGAAAGGCAACACACCTGGGAATAAACTAAGCTCAACGAATTGAACATACCACTATGAAGTAGAACCCAATTTTACAGAAGGGTAAGACAACTGACCAAACTCAACAGTAAAAATCTGTTTCAAGTTATTAACACCTACTAGGTCTCAATACTCAGTTACCTCTTCGGCATAAAAAAGAATGACATTGAACAATTATTAACAGACGTATCCAAAGAGCCTTGTCGAACGTACAATATAGCCACGGTGTGAAGGAGCAAGAGGACTGGCAGATATAGGCAAGCATTTAGATCTCTATATTTCTAAGTCATTTATTCCTGTTGAGATACTCGCAGCATATGCCAGGTTGATCACTCAAAATCACTGCGACTAGTAAAACAACAAGTCCAATTCACCACCGGCTCACCGATCAGAAACTGCTCACAAGGAAGGGAAGCGCCTTAATGGAATTCATAAATGACGTCAACCAAGAATATGCAGACAGATTAGCGTAAATCTACTGGTTGATCTCTGACCATTTATTTCCAGAAACAAGGCTTTTTACAGGCAATCCAAGTTCAAGTAATCCCTACTAAATCGGAAGGACATCCTTAAAGATCCTTCTATAAACAACGACAGATGTAGATATGATTGCCAAACATCAAAATCAATCCAGCATATTACTGGAAGCTGTCAGACAACTACATATAAAGAACGACATGATGCTGTTGAACAAATACAGCGCAGGAATTAGCTGTGGGATATTAACTATTACAACGTTAGAATACCTCACTATATATATATATATATATATATATATATATATATATATATATATATATATAAACACTAATCTGTTTTAGAAAATAACAACTATAAGCTGTATTGGGTTCGCACAATTTCAACTGATCAAACTGTTATTTGCTCACAATAGATAGTTTTAGCAAATAGAGTCTCTAGAACAACAATAAAATTGATATAGCAATCTCTAACAATAACTAAAGAAATATTACATGAACAACAAATGAACCGTACCAATATTATATTAGAACAGGAATAGTCAGTAATACAAAAAACCGTTCACTAAGAGTTTATGGTATTTCATCTATAATTTCAATAACTGTGGACACTACTGTTACCTTTTCCATATACTACATTTGTAGGATTTCATCTGTTAATGATTACATTACTGCGAGTGGTACCGTTTACTATAAATAATAGTATCAACTCTGCGATTGGTTGGTCGGTATTTATTTTCCGGTTCCATTACAATCGGAAACCTGGTGATACTCGGGGTTCATATGCCTTATACTGCTCCCAAATTTTTTGGTAAACAATTTTTGCAACTCTTTCACGTTGGTCGAGTTACAACTATGGAGCTAGTACTGCAGCACTGAATTTTAGGTAGGTTTTCATCGACTTTTCGTTTCCTATAGGATATCGTTGAGATTACGTTGTCGTGAATGATCGATATAAAACCCTCAGTTTCCATCTTTATCATTGTAGTTATGTTCGATTTTAGCCAGGTGCTTCCAAATCAACGGTTTCCATCGCCATTTCTGTGGTTGTGTAAGGATTTTTGTGGATTTGACACACACTTTTTGGTGTAGTGTAGGTACTAATTACTGACTTTCCTTGAAAAGATTTTCTTGACTTTCAGATTTGTCTGTAGTATCTGACGTTAGCATATGGTAGGCCTCTGCCTCCAAATTTACTGGCTACGTAGCGTTTTTCAATAACAGATTTGTGGTGAGGCGGTCCATGTAGTTGATACGCTATTCTTATTTGAATGTTACTATTGTCAAGTTTCAAGCTAGTTCACTCATTTATTCCAAAGGTGAGTCGCTGATATGTTGGTAGCTTTTGCTATGTTTCTCGCTGACCGCCTAGCTTCAAAATGGTGCGGGTTTTTTATATGCTGGTTTTTGTTACAGTTCTCTTGATTTTTTTGTGATTTATATTTTTAGCTAGCAGATATCCTAAGGAGCTGTATTTCTCTTGCTCTCTCGTTCCCCCTATGATCCTGTGTTTTTTGGATACCTTGTAACCTTCATGTAGTTCCTTTTTCGTTTAACCATGCTGGTTGCCTAGCCTAAATTTTGTCGGCAGGTCTGTACTGCGATCATTCATGTACTAGGAGTAAATAATTTTCTTGTTTGGATATTTAACATTGACACTAATGATTGTAGTGCCAAAAAAAAACAAAGTTGGCTAAGGATATCGCCTTGAAATATGCCCCTACTAATGTTAACAGCTAAAAGTTGCGTAAAGTCAAAATCAGCCCAAATACCTCAAAAATGTCCAATACCCAAGAATGACGAATGCTATCAAAGCTTTTTTGTCGTAAATGTACGCTGTGAATAATTAGGTCCTTTTAGCCTTCGCGTGAGACAATGGTTGACACTAAGATCAATTGCTCCTTGTTCAATATACCGGGTGAGTTTTTTTTATGATTAGTATGGGGATCTCGGAAACTAACGGAGATAGAGCAATGGTTAAATTGGGAAAGATTTGCAGTTTTACTGGCCCAATTTAATGATACTTTCGGATTTTTGTAAAAAGTCATGGCTTACTAGATATTTTGAAAAAACGAAATTCTGTCGATTTAGTCAAATCCCTCCAGCTCCTTTATTTTTGATTTTATAAAAAAAAAGTGTAAATATCAAAATTGAATGGAATTGAATCCCGAATATGACTGTCATGTCCTTGGATAGGAAGAAATGGTCCACGCGAATGGTCACCCCGGTCTCCCGATTTGGCAGTTATAGACTTTTATTTATGGGGTGCGCTAAAAAACAAAGTATACAAAAGAAAGTATGAGACAGTTGGCGACCTAAGGGAGGCGGTATTACAAGCAATTGAAGAAATTGATAGACGATCTGTGAGGAAAGCAGTAATGTCAATCTTAAAAAGATGAAATTTTTGTCTAAATAACAATGGTGGACTTTTCGAACATAAATTGTAACCATTAATATGTACTTTAATTTCTTAAGTTTTTATAAGTACCTACTTACTTAGTTTTTTCGTTATATTTGATATACCTAATAAAAAAATCGTTCTATGTTTTTTGGAATAGTTATTTATAAATCAATCTATTTCATGGCTACTTACGTTAAAAGTGAAAATGAGAGAGAAAAGCATCCATAACTCCGTTATTTTTATGAATAACTATATCGAGTATTATATCGTTGAAAAGCTATAAAAATGTCCGATTTATTGAGGTCATAGCCAACTATGGTTTTCATTAAAAAAAGATAAGTTTGTGTCATATCTCAAAAACGAGAGCTGTCACGCAAACGAGGACATGACAATCATATTCGGGATACAATTCCCTTCAATTTTTATATTTACACTTTTTTTATAAAATCAAAAACAAAGGAGCTAGAGGGATTTGTCTAAATCGACTGAATGTTGTTTTTTCAAAATATCTAGTAAGCCACGACTTTTTACAAAAATCCGAAACTGTCATTAAATTGGGCCAGTAAAACTGCAAAACTTTCACAAACTATTGCTCTATCTCCGCTAGTTTCCGTGATCCCCATACTGATCATAAAAAAACCCTATATAAAATACTAGGAGTTTCAGGGACACAGAACCCCCAAGCGTGATGTGTGTAACGCCGTTACCTGGTGATTCCTAGCAAAAAATCACGACATACTTCGTAGGTTAACTAAAACCTATCAAAGAAATTACGATTACTAAACTCGAATAATTATCCATCGGTTAATTGATCAAAAACTGCATAAATGTTAAGAAAAGCCTCATTAAATACAGTAACCAAAACTTAAGAGTAATCACAACAATCTGTATGGGTTTAAGACTTTGTCTGGAATAATAAGCTGTATGGAGCTACAAAAAGTGTTTAATACTTTTTAGACTCTATTCTAAAATATGTTTTTTTTTTGTTTAAATAATTATTTTCTGCTTTTGGCCTTCAGTGTGTGAAATTTTAAATTTCACTGGATCACATCTGAAATAAAAAAAATTTAATTAACTATTTATGTAGCATCGTCATTTAGTTCTGAGGTACGTTCAAAACCTTCAAGTCTTCATTTCATCGGGAAGTTCGATTAAAATGTATTGCAAAATTTATACCAAGCATACAGGAGAAAGCGAGTTAATCAAAAACGTGATAAAATGATTCGAGAGAGAAATACATTGACCGTGGTGAATTTAATTCCATACATTTAAATATCGCAGTATGTAGTAATCGACCAGAGGATTAGACATAATTGTATTGCTATAATTACAAAAACAACAATTAATAGTGAGCTTTATATGGCAGTCGAGGGTCAATAGATAACGACTAGCATCATCGTACGATGGAGATGAACGTCTCTGTTGTTTTTATAATGCATGACATAACAGATAAAATAAGATTGCTGTAATAAATATGGATAGGTTAGTAGAATATTAGCATTGAATTGCTGAAGTTTTATTACGCTCCAATTTATGTCTGTTCGGTTCTAATATACTATTTAGCCAGAAAATTCCCTCGAAGTAACTTTAAAATAAAGAATATTATTATTATTAACTGAAAAAACTTTTTACAACCAAATTTTTTCCTACAGTATTTCATTTGTACTCAACTGAAAACGACTTCTTCAGCAAGTCTCTTTTTATGTCTGTTTTTGACTTTATCTATTCTTTTTCGTTAGATATTTTGGAGTTTTCCTTCTCTCAAACAGGTTGCAGACGAATGCTAACGATGCCCATCCTACCGACCTGT
The DNA here is from genome assembly GCA_034190945.1 of Octodonta nipae. Lineage (NCBI taxonomy): Eukaryota > Metazoa > Arthropoda > Insecta > Coleoptera > Chrysomelidae > Octodonta > Octodonta nipae. The sequence continues at coordinate 39,051,310 of CM067216.1, read as the reverse complement.
GCCTAAGACATCTTTTGATACCTATCACACAATCATATCCTCAGTTAGTTAATGGTGCTCCTTACTTTGAGAAACCGCCATATTGGATTTAGAATAATAAACATGCATTTCAGCTCAATTGAGTGCAACTGGTTTAATATTCAGTTGCACGATTTGGCCTACGCATACTAACAAAGCAAGTAATATAATAAAAGCTTGTAAAAACAAACGTAGGTGATATGTGATACGGTTTTCCAGGAGCAGTTGAGACCAGTTAACCAAGTGAAAATACATATTAAAGAAAAATGTAAAATTCTCCACACAGTTTTATTGACAGTTTATTATCCAGCCAGCATTCATCAGAAGCAGCTTTCTTTAAAGTACCGATATCTGTATTTCCAAAACTAAGCATAACCAATCTTCAATACAACTTCTATAAAATTGGTTTAAATTTTTGTGCTCAAATAATACACAGTTAACATTATGTGAATTTTTGAGTGTTTACATATGTTTGTTACTAAATATACAGGGTGAGTTTTTTTTTATGACCAGTATGGGGATCTCGGAAACTAGCGGAGATAGAGCAATGGTTAAATTGGGAAAGATTTGCAGTTTTACTGGCCTAATTTAATGACACTTTCGGATTTTTGTAAAAACTCATGGCTTACTAGATATTTTGAAAAAACGAAATTCTGTCGATTTAGTCAAATCCCCTTAGCTCCTTTGTTTTCGATTATATAAAAAAAGTGTAAATATCAGAATTGAAGGGAATTGTATCCCAAATATGAATGTCATTTCCCCGTTTGCGTGACAGCTCTCGTTTTCGAGATATGACACAAACTTATCTTTTTTTGAATGGAAACCATAGTTGGCTATGACCTCAAAAAATCGAACATTTTTAGAGCTTTTCAACGATATATACTCGATATAGTTATTCATAAAAATAACGGAGTTATGGATGCTTTTCTCTCTTATTTTCACTTTTAACGTAGGTAACCATGAAAAAGGTTGTTTTCACTCTGACGTTTCCTCATTTCAGAGTAATTCCATTAGTAGTACTCTCTTCGAGGTTTCATTCCTAGATGTCGGTCTTACATCTCGGGTCTTCAAATCCATTAGTAGTGCTGAACTGACAGTCGATATTGACAAGTTTTCGTGATAAAATGTCAACCTGCTCTATGTACATTTAAGAGGCTTTATGATAGTTTACGCATATATGGATCTTTTACTAAACCACCAAAGGAACGTAATCAAATTAACGAAGTAGCACAAATAAATGTTTTGGCAATGGTAAATCAAAATCTATCTACATCAACTCTTGAGATTGCGGCAGAAGCTGGCACATCTCAACGAACTGTAGTTAAGGTACTGAAAGCGCACAATTCGACCCGTACAAACTTTCAGTTTCTCAAACTTTGCATGCTGGTGACGAACATCGACGTATTTTGTTTTAGAGACATGTGCCTTGACAATCCACAGTTTCCATTTAAGGGGTCAGATGAAAGTAGATTTACTAACTGCGGTATATTCAATAGACACAATGAGCATAACAAAGACGACCCCAGATAAAATTTGGTTTTAATGTTTGGTGTCGTATTATAGGGTCTACTATTCTGGGGCCTTTTATCTATGACGAATCACTTACTGGGGAGCGCTACTTGCATTTCTTGCAATACACTTTTCAAGACATGTTTTGGATTTAAATTTGAGAACTCGTTTACAAATTGAGTGGTTTCAACATGATGGAGCACCTGCTCATAACTCGTTATTAGTAAGACAACACTTACATAATTTCTATCCAAACTCTTGGATAGGAAGATATGGCCCACGCGAATGGCGACCCCGGTGTCCCGATTTGGCAGTTATAGACTTCTATTTATGGGGTGCGTTAAAAAACAAAGTATGAGACAGTTGGTGACCTAAGGGAGGCGGTATTACAAGCAATTGAAGAAATTGATAGGCGGTCTGTGAGGAAAGCGGTAATGTCAATCTTAAAAAGATGCAATTTTTGTCTAAATAACAATGGTGGACTTTTCGACCATAAATTTTAACCATTATTATATACTTTAATTTCTTAAGCTTTTAATAAGTACCTACTTATTTAGTTTTTTCGTTATATCTGATATACCTAATAAAAAAATCGTTCAATGTTTTTTGGAATAGTTATTAATAAATCAATCTATTTCATGGCTAACTACGTTAAAAGAGAAAATAAGAGAGAAAAGAATCCATAACTCCGTTATTTTTACGAATAACTATATCGAGTATTATATCGTTGAAAAGCTCTAAAAATGTCCGATTTTTTGAGGTCATAGCCAACTATGGTTTCCATTTAAAAAAAGATAAGTTTGTGTCATATCTCGAAAACGAGGACATGACAATCATATTCGGGATACAATTCCCTTCAATTATATATCTAGTAAGCCATGAGTTTTTACAAAAATCCGAAAGTGTCATTAAATTGGGCCAGTAAAACTGTAAATCTTTCCCAATTTAACCCTTGCTCTATCTCCGCGAGTTTCCGAGATCCCCATACTGATCATCAAAAAAAACTCACCCTGTATAAGAAACTTAAGTAATATATTTATTCACAACTTTAACTTACAATTTTTCACAAATACAACGAAATTAAATTAATAAAAATGACTATAGTTAGACATACAGTGAATAAATGTTCTGTTTACCTAGAGAAGGTGAAATTTGTGCATGGGGATTACAGATAATTCATATTGAACACAAAGTAGATTTAGAGTGATATTAAAATTTAATTAAACAATATCAAAAATTATTCGAATTATTTGGATTTATTAGATCATGAATACAACTTCTTTTTCGATAATAAAAACAACTTTACCAAGTAGACAAACTGTATTTAAAAAAAAATCAGCCCAAACAAGATAATACAGAGAATAAAAATTAAAATAAGTAATGAAAATTATTTAAAAAATTTCATAAAAATGATAAAATTCCAGGTTAACGGGTTAAAAATAATACTGGAAAGTAAATAAATAAACAAATTAGTAGTATACCCCAAGGTAGAATGCACCTAAATATCGTTGGAACGTTTCAATTGAGGTCTTAAACTGTTAACAACACATTATTACCTTTAAGTCTAGTCGCATTTCCAGTATTTTTAGGGTTCCGTATATACAATATACGGATACCCTTATAATTACATCACAGCAATTTTCTCCTAAACTACTGGCGGAAGAGGTTGAAATTTGGTATCAATGTATAGTTTGGTGACACAATCAGGAGTACATATCGTAAATGAAGAAATTTTGATTTTAGGGGTACTTCTGGGGGGAAAACTAAAACATCGACCGTTCCCCCCTCTGATCCCCGAAACTACTGAGCCTAAAATTTTGAAAAAAATAGGAAATATAGAACGTTGCCCGAAATGTACAGGAAAAAAAAGGAGAAACCATTAATATTAATTTTGGGGGGCAAATTATAGAATTAAATAAAAATTTAAAAACAAAAAAAAATTCAAACGCATCATGTAATATATCAAATGAAAGGTCTCATTCTGAGGAACACAAATATATTTTTTTCATATTTAAAAAAAATATATTTAAAAAGATATTAACGAAAATATAACAAAATTTACCCATCCCCCCCTTATATCCGAAACTATAAAACGTAAAGTTTTGAAAAAAAATTATAGGTATAGGTTCTGACCTGAAGTTTACTGGAAAAATAAGGAGAAACCTCTACTTTTAAATTTGGGGGGCAAATTACAGAATTAAATGGAAAATATAAAATTAAAATTGTTTCTAAGCCATCATGTTACCTATCAAATGAAAGGGCTCATGATGAAGAAAACAAATATATTTTTTTCATATTTTTAAAATAAATTAATTAAAAGATATTAACAAAAATATAAAAAAATTTTACCCATCCCCCCTATCTCCGAAACCATAAGCTGGAAAATTTTGAAAAGACAATGGAGGTATAGCCCCTCACCTGAACTTTACTGTAAAAATAAGAAAAAATCCCTAATATTCATTTTGGGGGGCAAATTATAGAATTAAATGGAAAATATAAAATTAAAATTGTTTCTAACCCATCATGTTATATCAAATGAAAGGGCTCATTATGACGAAAATAAATATATTTTTTTTCATATTTTTAAAATAAATTAATTAAAAGATATTAACAAAACTATAAAAAAATTTACCAATCCCCCCCCCTATCCCCGAAACCATAAGCTGGAAAATTTTGAAAAGACAATGGAGGTATAGCCCCTCACCTGAACTTTACTGGAAAAATAAGAAAAAAACCCTAATATTTATTTTGGGGGCAAATTCTAGAATTAAATGGAAAATATAAAATTAAAATTGTTTCTAACCCATCATGTTATATATCAAATGAAAGGGCTCATTATGACGAAAATAAATATATTTTTTTCATATTTTTAAAATAAATTAATTAAAAGATATTAACAAAAATATAAAAATTTTTACCCATTCCCCCCCCTCCCGGCTTATCTCCGAAACCATAACCTGAAAAATTTTGAAAAAATGAAAGTATAGCCCCTCACCTGAACTTTACTAGAAAAATAAGGAGAAACCCCTAATATTCATTTTGGGGGGCAAATTATAGAATTAAATGTAAAATAAAAAATTATAATTGTTTCGAACGGGTCATGTAATATATCAAATCACAGGGCTCATTATGACGAATACAAATATATATTTTTTAAATGAATATTTTAAAATATATTAAAAAAATATTTTAAAACATTACCCATTCTCCCCGTTATTCCCCAAACTATAAAACCTCAATTTTTTTGTTTATAAGAAAAATATGAAAAAAATCCCTAATTATCTTATTTGGCCCCCAAATAATAGAATTAAACGGAAAATAAATTATTAGAAAACCCCCCATAGTAATTTTAGGGACAAATTATACAATTAAATGGAAAATAAGAATTAATTTTCAAACGCATCATGTAATATATCAGATAAAAGGCTCATTATGTAAATTGCAAATATATCATATTTTTAAATCATTTGTTTAAAAAGATATTAACAAAAATATTAAACATCGACATAATTCCCACTTTAGAAACTACACTATTTAAATTTTGGAAAATATATTTTATTTGTATTTTTTAATAATTTGAATAACAGATTTAATAATTTAAAACTTGACCTATTTTGCCCTTTATCTTCCAATCTACAGAGCCTCAAAACTCAGACAGTAGATTATAAAAGACTTCTCTGAAAGTCTATTAAAAAAATAAACCTCTAATGTGAATTTTTTGGGGCCAAATTAGAAAATTAAATACATATGTATTCTTATAAAAATCAAGCGAATCCTGAAGCAGATAAAATGAAAAGTCTATATGTGGAAAATCAAAGTGTATATTTTTTATAAATTTAAAACGCTTCCTTTAAAAGATATAAGGGTAAATATAAGAAAATGCACTCTTTCCCTGCTTGTCTGAAACTGGAATATTCGAATCTTGAAGGTGGTACGGAACCCTAAGCATGCGAGTCCAACTCGCACTTGACCAAATTATTTCTATGTTTACCACCATTTCAACTAACAAAATAATGAGTCACACTGAACGAGGCTCATGATTTATTTGTTTACCCAATTACTGCATATTTCTGATGTACAACAAACCCAGTTCGTAACAACGTAATTGTTAGACATAAACAAATACAGGGTCATTTTTTTAAAAGTATCTTTCAATATTACTAATTACTTTTATCATTTTTGTTTTTCTTCACTCTAAACCAATAATTAACGTTCTGAATTTTATTTCCAGGTAAGTGCCACCCAACATGAAGCCTTTGCCGTTTTTCCGTAAGTTACTGTTAGCCTCAATTTTTTTTCGTTTATATAAAAAAACATTTGCCATCTTTTGTTTACCCGCTTCGGAATAATTTATTAAAAAATGACATCAACCGAATATCGTTGTCTAGTTTGTTATCTCTGAAACAATAAATTCTTTGAAAACTGTTCAAATATAACTAACTAAATTTATCTGTTATACAAAGATTACATTTTCCGCCTCATAGAGTGACCTTTCGGCTTTGTTTGCATTGTCTTATATCAAAAACAACAGAGATGTCTTTGTTTTAATATTTGTCGTTTGTTTAAAACATTCGAATGTGCGGGTACGATGTAACAGTGCGAACATAAAATTATGTTTCCTAACTTTATATACTGACCATGTAGTAGGGATGTTCATGAGCCAAAAATATCGATATTTTTTTCGATATAATATATCGGAATGTTGTATTGATATTTTCTGATATATCGATGAAATATATCGATATATCGTATGTAATTTGTATTTAACTAGTATATAATAAAGAAAAGGAAGAGTTGTAGTTTATCATGTGTAAATAAGGAACAGCGGGTTTAAGAAATGAATCAACTTTATTTACATATTCCACTAATTTTTAAAAATCATGCAGGGTTGCCACATTGCTTGAAGAGAAAATTAATATAAAAAATTTATATTAAAATTAATTACCTACAAAGTAAAATGATAGCTAATAAACAAGTTCGTGAACCTACCAATTTAATCTTAAAAATAAAATATCGATAATAGAGTTATTAAAAGTTTTCTGAATACCTTTATGGGGGCAGTGAGTTTCATTTTTAGATTCCACGACTATCTAAGTACGCAAACAGAAACTCTCTCAATACTTTGTAATATCCAATTTGTCTACTAAAAGTGGGTTGTTGTTGCAATCTTCTGATAGCTATTGAATACTGTTGTCAACATTTTATACTTTAGGTGGATTTTATTTTTACGGCTTAAATTTAATAAAATTTAACTAAGAATACCAAAATGATAAAATTACACAAATATTGTGAGATTGACTTTAAATCATCAGATCTGGCAACACAGCACACAGCAACACAAATACTAAACATCTATTCTCCCGTTGCTATAGTAAACCGGACATTAGTGCAAAAAATGGCAGAACCAATCAGCATTTAGCCTGTACCTTGGCAATATTCTTCTTATACGCACTCTGGGTATGTGCTGCTCTCATACAAGAGGCCTTTTCATATTCGAAAATTATTTGTGCGTGTACGTCAACTTCTGTCATTTTTTTCCGACGGTTTTCTCATCATTGGCATGTAAATAAAAATTTTCCAAATTTTGAAATTGACTTTTTTAAAGTTTAGAGCTACAAATAATTTGTATTTTTTGTAATTATCAATATACTGATTTATTTTGAAGGATTATTTTAAACCTAATATATTTTTTAACCTGTCAACTAATTCTGCCTTATTTCCACCTTGTGAACGACCATAGCACTTTAACCATCGTCCTAATTGAATACAAGTATGTATCTACTGTAGAATGCACTAATGAAGCACCATCAATTAATTTTTCACTCAATTTCATAGTTAATAAGGGTAATGAAGTCAGTTGGGTATTCAAATTTGAAAAAAGTCCGAAACATTCGAATTACCGCCTTGTCAACATAGCGAACGCGCACGCGCGTTACAAAGTTTGTAAGGGTCTATATGAAGTACTAAATAGAGAATAATTGAAAATTGTCATTGTGAAATGCTTTTAATTTTGTACGATATTCATATATCGGATAAAATATATCGATATCATTTGATTCGATAATATCGGATTGATTCGATATATCGACAGCATATATCAATATATTATGATATATCGATACATATCGAGCATCCCTATCATGTTGATTAAAATTAGGGAATAGCATTTTGTGAGTATCTTTTGTTTTCGTCATCACTATATTTGGTTGTCCAATATTATTAATAGAGCAATGTTTGTATATATGTATGTCCGGCTTTTCTCTAAAACGGTTGGAAATATTTTGATGAAGTTTTCGTATTTGGAAGTTTAGATGGCTAGAAATTGACTAGTCGTAGTCTCATCTTTGGGAAAATTAGTGATTATTATGATTGTATAAGTTGGTAATTAGTTTCTAATACATAAGCAAATTCAGTAATAGTTTGGTTATTTTTTTGCCACATTTACTGCGTTGTTCGTCAATTTATAACTTGTCCAGTAGGAAAATCTCATCCCCTATTTTCACCAATAAGGGTGACATTTTTTATACAACTGTAAATAGAAGCACCCTCGAGGAGTTTATTAAAATAAATATATCCCATAACATACCCACAAAAATCAGTTATACGAGGGCTGCCTTTTATATTTCGGGATTGGACAACCCTAGTGTTGCAATCTGACAACTGACAGCTCTATCGTAAAGTTTGACATTTTTGAGGTTATACGTACTCAGAACGTTTTGACATACGAGCGCTATGTGTTGTTTACAGTAACTTAAAGGATTCATCTCGGCCAAAAAATGGAATTTAATCGTGAACATTTTTACAACTTTACGACGTGTATTAAGTCAGCAAGAGTGCATGGATGAACTTAATTTAATTTTTGCCGATGAAACTCCATCAAGGACCACTGTTTATCGATGGTATGAAGAATTCAATCGAGGTCGTAGTTCACTCCAAGACGAATTTCGTGAAGGTCGTCCAATAACAGTTGTTGTTCCGGAAACCATTGATGCTGTGCGCGAACTGATATTGCAAGATCGTCTTGTGACCTGTCCTGAGATTGAGTCAACATTACACATTAGTGGGACCAGCATACATTCAATATTACATAAACATTTGAATGTCAAAAAAATTTGTTCGCGTTGGATTCCACACAATTTGTCAATCGTTCAAAAAAAGGCTCGTGTCGATTAGTCGAAAGAAAAGCTCAAAAAATACGATCGCGGTTATGGAGTGTAGAGTGAAAGGAGGACAAACTTATATGGGAATAAAACTGAAAAAGTGTCCAGCGGACGGTTTCAAATAAGAAGTTCAAGAAATGAACAGAATGGCGCAAGTGTGACCACCGGGTATGTTATGAAGTTAATTGTCAACGGATTGAAATACACAAATCCTACATTTAGAAGTGAAGCGGCTGAAAAAGTGAGAATGATGTAAAATTATTAGTAAAAATCGTAAATAAAACGTACAAAATCTGTTATGTGAACTTCTCTTTGTAAATGGTTGTCTCCGTTTTTTGTAATCTCTGCAAGTGATGAGTTTATAGTGTGTTAATTGTGATATAAATTAATAACCGTGTGCCCCAGTTTTGACTTTTTATAAAACGGAGTGATTTTATAATTGTTATTTTCTTATAAAACTTTTTGAAACAGTTAAACATTGGGAAAAATTTGTATATTTGTAATATTTTTATACTTATTAACAAATAGATGTTGGTGAATTAGATGTAAATAAAAATTATTTATTTTTACATTCTTGTGTTCATATAACATATTTATTTTAAAAAGTTGGTGTTTCTAGTTCCTTGTTCACCTTTCTCTGGATAAAAGGTAATTAACAATTCTTTTCATCACTGAATAAACTGTTATAATTAAGTTATCTCTTCTGTTATCATTATGGAACAAATTTCACTTGCATTTTATGCTAGAATAGTTTCATTTTCAATGATTCTAACATTTTCACACACTGGTTTTCCATATATTTTTTCTTGTCTTTATTAACTACAATTAAATGACTATTTTTGGCATCTTTCTGCTGTAGGTCTATTTTAAATATTTCCATAGGTACGCCTGCGCCTGGTGAATGGCCCTGGAAAAATATCTTCAGAAGTTTGTTGAAGTTCTCAATGGACAATGCCATAATCAGTTTAGTAATTATATAATAATGGGTTCTTCAGAGTTTAATTTGTGTAGAATATTTATCTTGACTCCTAAAAAAATGTACAAATAAAATTTTGCTTGCATGTCATTTTATTTCATTGACTGAATACATTTATTAATATTAAATACAAATTTTACCAATCATTTTAAATCTGGTTGTTTAACTATGATGTTTAAATTTGCAATTTTTGGATGTGTACTTACTTTACAACACATTTTCAAAAAAAAATTCTTGATAGGTTCTGCTCTAACTGCATAAACTCTTCTTTCCTATTAATAATTAACCAATCTTGAGCGTCAGTTTTTGGTTTTAATGTGAGCTCTCAGGCATGTAACAAAACCATCTTTTCGTATTTACCCGCACATTTTTGGTTGGTTTATTTCGCAGATCATATGGAGAGAATATTTTGTGGGAATATAACTAACTGAAAATAATTTTCAATTTAATCATGTCAATAATACTACATTTATAACAAGTAAATAAAAACTTTACAGCATTTATTTTTAGAAATACTTACTTTTCATTATAAAAAAAACATATTATAATCTGCTGTTGCAATTTGTAAAATGTATAGGTTAGAATTTTCAATTGTATTTTAAATGTTATTCTACGAACAAATTGCCCCGTCGTCCCAGTGGCGCCCCCAAATTGATACCCTTTTGTGGACACTTTTTGATACACAGAGTGTGTCCTCCTTTTACTCAACACTCCATAATCGCGGTGCTTCAAAACACGTTTATGTCATAGTGACAGGTGATGAATCGTGGATTTACGCGTATGAGCCCGAAAGTAAACAGCAGTCAACTGTATGGGTGTTTCAAGATAAGCCGAATCCAACAAAAGTTGTTCGCGCACAAAGCACTTACAAGCAAATGATCGCCTGTTTTTTCGGAAAGACTGGACATGTCGCAACCGTACCACTAGAACAACGCAGAACAGTCAATTCTGAGTGGTACACAACCATTTGTTTGTCAGTTGTCTTCCAAGAAATGAAGAAAACCAACCGCCGAAGACGGATCACTCTTAACCAAGACAATGCGAGCTCTCACACATCGGCTCAAACAACTGCATTTTTGACCACTCAAAACATCGATTTGATAAGTCATTCGCCTTATAGTCCTGACTTGTCACCAAATGACTTCTTTTTATTCCCGTACGTAAAAAACACACTGAGAGTCAACGTTTCTCGACACCTGAAGAAGCGGTTGCTGCGTTCAGAACGCATGTTTTGGAGATACCTCAATCAGAGTGGAAAAAATGCTTCGACAATTGGTTCAAACGCATGCAAAAGTGTATAGTTCTACATGGGGAATATCTTGAAAAGCAATAAAGCGATTTTGGATGATTAATATTTGTTTTTGTTCTCTAATCCCGAAAGCAATCGTACCATAAAATCGGTTCCCGTTGAAAGAAGACAAAACAAACAAGTTGCAGATCCTAAAATTTTCATTTTAAACGGGCCCGTCTTTGAAATATAACCTATTCAATAAAGGAATGACCATTAAAATCGAGTCCCATCGAAAGAAGACGTAGCGTAACATACCCACAAAAAACCCACTCATAAATCTCAACATTCCTCCCCCCCTAGGAATGGCGTTTATTCTTTTAATTTTAAATCTATTCAACAAAGAAATGTCCATTAAAATCGGGTCCCATCGAAAGAAGATATAGCGTAACATACCCACAAAAAACCCACTCATAAATTCCAATATTTTAACCCCTACGCAGGGGACGTTCATTCTTTTAATTTAATTGAGACCACCTTCAAATTTTCACCTATTCAACAAAGGAATGACGATCACAATTGGTTCTCCTTGAAAGAAAACAGCGTAACATATACATAAGACAGTCACGTATAGATCCCAAAAGTCCCCCTCCTAGGAATGGACATTTATTCTTTTAATTTAAACGGGACCACCTTCGAATTGTAACTTATTCAACAAATGGATGACCATTAAAATCGAGTCCCATCGAAAGAAGACATAGCGTAACATATCCACAAATAAAACACTCATAGATCCCAACATTTTCACCCCTAGAAATGGACGTTTTTTCTTTTAACTTACATGGGACCACCGTCGATTTGTAACCTATTCAACAAAGGGATGACCATCAAAATCGATACATAACATATCCATTAATCCATGTCCATTAAAATCGAATCCCATCGAAAGAAGACATAGCGTAACATATCCACAAATAAAACTCTCATAGATCCCAACATTTTCACCCCTAGAAATTGACGTTTTTTCTTTTAACTTTCATGGGACCACCTTCGATTTGTAACCTATTCAACAAAGGGATGACCATTAAAATCCAGTCCTATCGAAAGAAGACATAACATAACATATCCACAAATAAAACACTCATAGATCCCAACATTTTCACCCCTAGAAATGGACGTTTTTTCTTTTAACTTACATGAGACCACCTTCGATTTGTAACCTATTCAACAAAGGGATGACCATTAAAATCCAGCTCCATCGAAAGAAGACATAGCGTAACATATCCACAAATAAAACACTCATAGATCCCAACATTTTCACCCCTAGAAATGGACGTTTTTTCTTTTAACTTACATGGGACCACCTTCGATTTGTAACCTATTCAACAAAAGGATGACCATTAAAATCCAGTCCCATCGAAAGAAGACATAGCGTAACATATCCACAAATAAAACACTCGTAGATCCCAACATTTTCACCCCAAGGAATGGACGTTTTTTCTTTTGACATAAATGCGACCACCTTCGAATTATAACCTTTTTAACAAAGGAATGTCCATTAAAATTGGTTCCCATTGATAGAAGACAGCGTAACATACAAAAAACATGCCTAATTGATAACACATCCTCTTTTTTAGTCGAGTAATTAACACCCTAACGTAAATGGATCTTACTACACACAAAATAACGATAATGATAACATCAACAAAATGTATTGGCATCCAACAGTTTCATTTTTAATTAAAACGATTATTTATGCAAATTTACATTTTAATTTCTCGAGACTACGGCAATTTTTAAATATATTTGCATGCAAACAATGCCCATTAAACAAACGCTGTGTTTATATTAATAATACACAGTTCATCGGGACGTTTCCTCGAAAACAATTCACGCAAACAACTCGTCATCTATATTATTTTATATTTCTACCTTAAAATTATGAACTTCCTCCTTGTTTACAACATTAACAACACTTGCTTATTATATACGGTTAACAAACGTACATATAAATATCCAGAATTGTAACCCGTTGAATAAACATCAAAATATTGGACCAAATTCAAATTTTGACATTTTCGCCACGATTTATCATATATTTTATAAATGGAACCGTGTTTCGGTTTTTTTGTTTTCTTTTAATGATCTCCCGTACTATTTTTATTCGTTCGAAGGATATCAATGATTCGATCTCAGAGACACACATGTCGTTGTTTTTACGAGGAATAAAATGATTATTTCTGGTTAATTTTATAACACCTTGTGCATGATGTGGTCTAATAAAAATCTGGTTTCATTGTAAATACTTATATTATGCATTGAAATGACATCAGGAAACGGATAATTGAAATTTTCCAGGTTAATGATAATCTATTATTGTTTGGAATAAACATTGAAAATAATTTTCCTGTCGGGTTTATTTTAGGCCATATATTTCGCCTTGCATTTCCAATAACACTATTTAGCCAAATTAAAATCGTTTTGTCTTGATTCGTTGTAGCAAAACTCCAAATGGAGATTGCTAGATACAACAATCTACCCCAGATAAGGTCTACTTGGGATTCGGCTTCTTAAGACTTCTTCAAGATTATAAATTACATTCTTGTATGGATCATTTCATTAAACATTAAACCCACTAAAAAAGAGAGCCCAGATGTGAATACTGAGATTATGAAAGACGCATTATAAGCAAACTTTACGTGTTTAAGCACTTCTTGGAAGTTAACACTGTAATTCACGAAATATTTCTGTATATTTCAAAACGTTTCGGGCTCCAGACCCCGTTGTCAATTGTTTAAATGAAAATGTTTTACAATAGTATCTGATTTATGACGTAACTAAAAGAATTTAATACTCTCTTTGAGGTGGTATTCTTTTGTACGCAAGATATATAATATATATTGTTTCTGGTTAGGGAACCTTCATCAGTTGTTCTTCCCACAATTGAATGTCCTCTCGAATACTTCTTTATGTATTTAATAAATTTCCTTGAATTTGAAGAGGCGAGATCTAAAGACCGAAATCTAGGATTTTAGGGGAAACTAGCAGTTAGGGGTTCCGAATCTGGAGCCGTTCCATGTAATTGCTGTTACCCGTAATTCCTAGGTTAGAATGTCACCATGAAATTTTCAGGTTAACTTCACCTGTCAGATATATTGAATATACTACTAGTATATTACATCTCTATGGAATTTATGACATATATGTATAATCTGTTAACAGTATTACCTTACCTTGTACATTTAACGATTAAAGATTCTTTTTACCATTTATAAACTAGGAAAAATAATTGGTACTGTATCTAACAGAAATATTTCATAGGAAACTCAAAGCCATTGAATCCATCCAAATTATAGTCTTACTTGAAGACTTACTGCCATTAAAATTGAAAGCAAATATATCCCAACTATTTTCGATACAAGGTATCATCCAAAAATGTGGCAAAATTACTCCAACCATAAATATCTTAACAGTAAAAATATCCCAAATGGTTAAATTGTTAAATACCTCCTTGGATTAATAGCAAAACTCTTCAAAAATGACCCAACAAAAATATCCACGTGAAATAATAACGATCCCATCTAGAAATGTACGGCACTAGCCAAAAACAATGGCTCTTCCAAGAAAATTAGGCCTAAGGTAAAATTTAAGATCCAACGTTGAAATCACAGGCTCATTCGACAAATATTAGGCCCATCCGAAAAAGCAGCTCCACCTTAAAACCCAAAATTATCACATTGCAACATTCACCTTTTAACACAGGTTTAAAATTCCAGTCCGTTCGTATTTGAACTACTAAGCGATGCCAGGAAATAAACTGCCATCACAACTATATTTTACGACCACTATTTAAAGCTGGCTTCAACTTCATAACGAGAAAACGCCCTTGTAATATAAATTCGAATTCAGCGGCCAGACAAACGCAGGCGAAACTAGAAGGGAGAAAAATTCACACGGTCGACGTTCGACACTAGATTATAGGATCATCCCCTCTTAATCATTGTCGTCAGATAGCGATAGCATGGAATGATTTGAGTTTCCATACTGTCGAAAGTATTCGTGAAAAACTTACTAATGTATCTTATTCGGAGGAAGAAAAATTGAATCCCTAACCTTAATAACAAAGCTGACAGATGTAATATAATTCCAAATGAATTCAGAATGTAAACAAATCTGTTTATATTACGTAATAACTTAAACGAGAAACAGAAAGTAGGAAGATTGAACAATCTAACGATATTTAATTCGAACACCCTTTAGAAATGAACTTAAATGTTGCTGTAATGAATTTTCAAACCACGAAAGCTAACAGAATTTGCATACAGTTCCAACAGGAGATGATAACAAGGTCCTGGGTAGCGCCGGCATGTAGAAATTTACCCGGGCAACGGATACAAGGTACTCTAGCACTACGAACACCTAAATTAGTTCAGTGAGCCTACCAAAAAAACGATTGTAGATACAGTAATTGCAGACAATTATTTGGACGTATCCTTTTACAAAATAAATTACAAAGGTCTACAAGTTTTTTAAATGCTACATCAAGATAAATGCCTCGCCCGATATATCACAAACAAAATGGGACCTAATATTGTGCTCTGAGGCACACCAAAATTTATAGTTGTTTCTGAGCTGATAGTTTGATGTTTTTAACCGACTTCCAAAAAGGAAAAAACGGTTTGGGCAATTTTGATGATTTAAACTGCATTATATTAAGAAACATTACAGAAAGGTCCCATATAATTTCCATAACATGAGAATTACGATTTTCCCGAAAATCGGGAAAAAAAGTAAATCAGGGACTAGATTTCAGTGAATTTCAATTAATCTTCACTCGTTTTTCTAAAACCGCTCAAGAAATTTGAATGTTATAAATTGTATTCTACAAAGATATGTTCCAGCTTGATTCCGTATATTTTTCTGTAACTTAAAAGTTACCATTTTTCTGAAAATCGGTCAAATATATGCAAAAAAACTGTTAACATCATAAATATCTACTTTAAATGTCAAGATATGCCATGAAAGTATATCGTACAGGGTGTTTGTAATGGGTTTCATTTTGATTCGTTTGAAGTAAGTTTCTTTTAGAGACGAAGTTAAGTTAGGGGGCTTATAGTCGCGTGAATTGGCAAAAAATATTCCGTTAGTTTATCGAAACGAAAATTTGTTATGTCGGCGAACTCTTCTATATAGTATACGGTTGTAGGTGTGTGCGTGCGTGCATGAGATATTAGGTGGTACATAAGCAGTTGAAATATAAGTTGGAATTGTATTAGTTAACAGGGTGGTTCTAAAAATATTGTATTGGATGGCAGTAGTTTCCAGGGTGGTTGAGATAGAGTGGAGCAAAACTATAGTTATACAGAGTGGATATTTGCGTTATAGGATGGAGAATAATTACAGTTATACCAAAAGGCTTTAAAAATTGTCAGAAGCAATTGAATATACAGGATGGTTGAAATATGAAATCAAGTAGAATTACAGTTATACAGGGCGGTTTAAAAAAATTATATAGTATATATATATATATATATATATATATATATATATATGAACACCTACTTTGTTTACGAGAACCAACGATACAAACAAGTGGAAGGAGCTCCAATGGGATCGCCACTCTCACCAGTTATAGCGAACCTTTTTATGGAGAACTTTGAGGAGTTGGCACTAAGAACAACAACTCTTAAACCCAGTTTGTGGTTGCGATATGTGGATGATACATTTGTGATTGGGCCTCATGGGAGGGAACACCTCAATACTTTTTTACCATGAAGGTTGAAGCCAACAATCAACTGCCATTCCTGGATGTTCTCATAAATAGGAAGCAAGATATAACCCTTGGCCATACAGTATATAGGAAAGCAACTCACACCAACAGATACGTTCATGCTAATTCTCATCACCACCCAGCCCAACTACAAGCCGTCGTCAAGACTTTAGTAACCAGATCACAAAGACTAGCTGACCAGGATAACATCAAACAGGAAATGGACAATTTAAAAACAGCTCTGAGACAAAACGGATTTACAGACCGAAATATACAAAGAGCCCTAAAGTCAAAACCGAGACAAACAGACGAGGAGCATGAGACACCAGTAACAAAGGCTTATTTACCGTATGTCAAGTGGACCACGGACAGTATTGCAAGAATTCTACGGAGACACAATATCGATACTATTTTCAATACAGACAGAAAAATAAGCACGGTGTTGAGGACTCCGAAGACGGGGATCCCTTTAGAACAACAGGGAGTGTACGAGATTCCATGTGCAGACTGTCATAAAACCTATTTCCATTGCGGAACACGCCACCACGATTTCACACCGAATAGACTTTGAGAACACCAGAGTACTGGCAAATATAGACCACCCGAAATCAAGACTCGTAAGAGAGGCAATTAAAATAGCGAAGAGGCCTCACAGTCTAAACGCACGCAATGAAATTCAGAACTTATCGAATTGTTGGAAAATTCTATTAAACACCGTACCGGCCCGGACCCGTCCAATAAAAACTCAACCGGAAATAACAAATCAGCAGGATGGAGCCGTGCCCACTGAGCCAATCACACGCAGCCGTTCACGGTGCCAACCGATAGGCGCCGAGCTGCGACTATATAACAGCGCGCGCGCTTCAGAAAATCTTAGTATTGGAGTAACTAGAAGCGAAAGCAGAAAGCTACGAGAATTATGCGAACCGACCTGAAGAGGGCAGATGTGACTCTGCCGAAACGTCGTCATTTTACCATCGATCCCGGCAGGGATCAGTTATCAACTACGCGGATGAATTCCCGGAAATCACCTAAAACATTTATTGCCCGCGAAAACATATATATATATATATATATATATATATATATATATATATATATATATATATATATATATATATATATATATATATATATTATACAAGGTGTTTGAGTAAGGGTACAATTATTGTTATTCAGGGTGTATCAAAAATAAGTCAGCTGAAGTCGATTCTTTTTTAAATATAAATGATATTCTCATATATATCATGTGATAGATACGGACAATCAGCTGGGCTTTTCCTTGATTGTCTAAGTCAAGTAGATTCTATATACAGCAATCGTAACTTTCTGAGACAATACAAACGAATTATTTCGACGAAATTGTTGAATAACCTCGTTCCATATTCAGTTCTTAAAGCACCAACCAATTTGTTATGTCGATGTCAAAGACGAAAGAAAAACAGAAGTTTCTTCACAAACAGCCATTCGCATCTTGAAAAGCACTACATTGAATACGTATGTGTTTTAACAAGATCATTATGACAGACGGTCGCACAAAAGGTGGCTTACACGGGACATTAATGCCTAATTCACGAGGCGTACGCGGAACGCACGTCCTCACTTGGCAGTTCCTTACAAAAGAAAAGTTTAATCTTACGTTTATCCACGTCTCTCGATGCTGTTTGTGGCAGTTTTCGAGGATGTGTATCTTTTATGCGAGAGGGATTAATTATGTCATATTCGGGACGTAATGGAAGATGTTTATAAGCGGAATTGTTCTCGTGTTATAATAGGCTTTTGAATTAGAAACACGAGTAATTCGGGAGCAGAATGTTGTGGCGGTTTTCCGTGTCACGTGTATACATTTCGTTAGAAAAATTGTTCAATTTTAAGTCTCATTAGGTGTTGTGAGATTGAATTTGTATGAGGAATGTAGACGGTGGATATGTTAGCGGGGCCAAAATTGTAGGTGCCCAAAAAAATCAACCGAGGGCTCATTTTAAAGCTTATGGAGTCTACTTTCGAATGCCGTGTGCTCCTTTGAAAAATCAAATGTGGCGGTTTCAATATGGCGACAGGAAGTGGAATGAAAATTAAAAAATGTTGTAGCAAATGAACAGCTCTTTAAGACTGATGCAGTTGGATATGAAAATGCAAGATGGCGGATCCAATATGGGTGTGTAAAATCCCACTTTATGGCCAAATTTTTCAAATCCGACCATTTTACACCAAAACTTGTATACGGGGGTTTTTGGGGTCGCTGACCACGAATATAAGATTATATTTGAAAAATTCAAAATGGCGGATCCAAAATGACCGACGGTTGTATAGAAAATCAACCGATTTGCACCAGATTATGTAAACAAGGGTTCTTGGAGTCGCTGACCACGAATATAAGATTATATTTTAAAAATTCAAAATGGCGGATCCAAAATGACCGACGGTTGTTTTAGAAAATCAATCGATTTGCGCCAATTTATGTAAACAAGTGTTTTTGGAGTCGCTGACCACGAATATAAGATTATATTTGAAAAATTCAAAATGGCGGATCCAAAGCGGCGGGCGGTTGTTTTCGAAAATCAACCGAGCATCATTTGGTCATAAAGTGGGATTTTACACACCCATATTGGATCCGCCATCTTGCATTTTCTTATCCAACTGCACTAGCCTTAAAGAGCTGTTCATTTGCTACAATTTGAGTCGAAATACAGTCTTGTTGCTTGCAAATTTTTTTCTATAAACTTTTTTCCAAAAATTTTTAATTTTCATTCCACTTCCGGTCGCCCCATTGAAACCGCCATATTAGATTTTTCAAAGACGTACGCGGCATTCGAAAGAACACTTTATAAGCTTTAAAATGAGCCCTCGGTTGATTTTTTTTTGGCACCTACAGTTTTGGCCACAGCTCTGATCCATCCACTTGACATGGATTATCCCAAATATTTCAAGAATAAAAATCGACCAAAAATTGTAAAAGAAGGCGGAAATCCAAAAAAGTTTACAGTAATAACAGAGATACAATATTAATATTCATTTTGAATATTTATTAGTACATTTTCGTACTTTCAAGCGTATATAAATTAAATTTAAGATTTGTTTAAAATACGTGGGCAACCCTATTATTTTAAAATCAAATTTAAGATGCGCAACTCTAAGGCCGTTTTCCACGTAAACGCGATTGGCGCGTTGCGGGCGGTGCGTTGCGTCAAAGTGACAGCTGCAAACTATCAAACACTTAAAATAATATATTTTGTCCTTACTGGAAAATTAATTCGTGCGGTTGTAGCAATTTTGTGTTGTCACATCGTTCATTTGGTTTGTTTTAGCCTTTAGTGAGACACAGCCTAAGCCTGTAAAATAAAAAGGAGAAGCAGAACTGTAGATAAGATAGAGTAAAACACGCCTTTAAGTCAAGGCTACTCAAGCAAAACTAAGCAATTTACAAAATCATTTTTCTCGAAAATTTATTTGAAAATTTATCTACATAATATTTTAAGTTTGTTCTTTTTTCACTTAATTTTTTTGTTTCTTAAAAAGCTATGTGAATTTGGCTTAAATTTACTTATTTTTACAGATTTTATATAAGCATGTAAAAATTCGTGTTTCATTTGCATTTCACTATATTTTCATAACTCACCTCTCATAAATGGTTGCCAATAGAATAATTGTAAAATTTAATATTTCAAGCACCCCACGCTTTTTACTCTTTAATAGAATTATTCTGTTAATAACTTAAATTTTGTTATAGTTTGATTTTGAGGTAATTAATCATGGTTGATTGTTCGACTTTCTACTGCTGTAATATAAACTGTTCATAATAAAAAAATATTTTCTACTGTTTAGTTCGGTTTGCTATTAAAGCGTGTTTTTTTAGTTTTTTAAAACTACAAATAAGTTTTTCGTCTCACAACGATTTTAAAAAACTATTTTTCATTTTTCACTAATTTCAAGTTTACTTCATGTTTGCGTAACCTTTCCATTTTATTACCTCAAGTTCTACTACTGCCAACTAGATGGCAAAGGCAGCGTTAATAGACTTTTTTTTTGAAAATTTTCCTATTATTCTGGAACCTAAAGTATTATAGTCATAAGAATTAAGAGGTTGAATCCTCTTTTTATGTGAAGTAATACATGATTCGGAATTTTGTCAAAATGGAAATATTAATGGGAGAAATGGAGGTTAGTATTGTTTTAGAAAGAATTCTATAAATCCGAAATAGAAAGTAATACTGATGTGAATCTTGACATACGTACTCTTCTAAAATAAATAGAAGAGGGTTTTGTCAATTTGTGAACATGCAGTAATCCGATAGCAGGCAAGTGGGGTATTTTTTAAGAAAAAAAAACTATGTTTCTCGAGAACCGAAAATAATACAGATATGAGAATTATAATATTAATTCCGTAAATTAATAGAGATTTGATGTGACATTTTACAAAAATTATATTGAAGGGGAGGATGGGTGTCAGTAATTTTTAGGGAAAATTGGTATACATGCTCTTGTCCTGAAATGACTAGAATTCAATTTAATCACTTAGCGATCATCACTTAATCCGATAAATGGTATGTGGAGAATTTGTTCATTCAATGGGAATCAGTAAATTCATTCTGTTCTTTAAATCAATGGAGACATTATTCGTCATTTTGTCAGTACTGAAAAGTTGGGGGGGGGGTCCTGCAAAATGTTCAAAATCTTATTTATGGCACGTGAAATCTCAAAAAATTAGAAAATGTTGAAATGCCAAGTGATGGTCAAGATGTATAAAATAACAATAAATTCTAAAAAATGAGAAAAATATTATAAACCTCGAAACGTTAAGAATATTAAATACCTCAACAATATAATTTGACAAAATTGTCAAATTTATTCGGTTAAAACTTAAAACCAGAATATTTTAAAAATCTTAAAATGTACGAAACGCCAAAAATGCCAAAATCCAAAATTAACAGATATGACTAAAAATTCCAACGCTACCCTAACTGTGAAGGAAAGGCAAAAAACAAAAACACCAAATATGTTAAAAATGTCAGAAATGACATTAAAGAATGTCAGAAATGTCATAAATGTCAGCAATGTCAGAAAAGCCAGAAATGTCAAAAATGTAAAAATTGTTAAAAATCTTATAATTATCAAAAATAAATATCTCAAAAATGTCTAAAATACCAATGAAACGTCAAAAAACTTAAATTCAAACGGAAAAAACACAATATCAAATGTCAAAAATCTCAAACACTCCAAATATGTTTAGTTCTTCATAGTAAATCCGAATCCAAAGATGATGTTCACAAGAAATCTACGAGATATCAAAATTACCAGATAAAAAAATATTCAAAATAATTATGTCAAATAAGCCGATTTGTCTAGCCCATGTTTTATAAAAAAGCATGTTGAGGTTGTTGGATTTGGTTTGCTCCAATAGTGAAACTTACTGTCTCATGATACAATCATGTGTTAGTCCCCGAAGATACGTATCATCCAGCATTAGTTATTAACTTTTCGACTCCAGAACCTTATTTTAACTCTCGATCTAATTAATGTCCTAATTCACACTGCTTCGCTATATAACTCTCTTTCTTGTGTAGATTCCTAAAATCTGTTACTAACGTAGATGCTTGCTTAGAGGCTTTTTATACCACTTTATATCATATCTTTGATGCGCATGTTCTGCGGTTAAATTCACACAAAAATATCAAAGAAGGGCTAGGTTGCATAAGAAATTTAAGAAGTCTCATCAAATCACTCATTTCGAAGAATTCAAACATTTAATAATGAGATTTTTACGGATACTGCACAAAAGATAGGATTTTCATATATATTGTCTTGCGTACAAAAGAATGACACCTCGAAGAGGGTATACAATATCTCTGACAGGTGAAGTTAACCTGAAAATTGCATCGTGACATTCTAACCTAGGAAATACGGGTAACAGCAATTATATGGAACAGCTCCAGATTCGGAACCTCTATGTGATAGTTTCCCCGAAAATCCTAGATGTCGATCTTTACATCTACAATTAAGATCCTTGACCTGGAAATTAGTTAAAATATGTGCCGTATTTAAATCCGGACATTTTGTGGAGATCACAGGTATTGATGATTGCCATTTTCTACAAGAGAATCTTAATGCTGTTAGTGATTGGTGCTTGCAGAATAATTTACATTTGAATGGGGCTAAGTGCACAAGAATGTCTTTTACCAAGAAGAAAGTTTGTCTTCCACGCACGAATTTAATTAAGGATCTTGGTGTGTAGTTTGATACATGGTTGAATTTTTATTAACGCACCTTAAAATTTCCGAAGTTAGTAAATTATATGGCTTTATTGTCAGGAACTGTAAATCGTTTCGTAGTATAGATGCTCTGAAAGTACTTTATTTTTCTTTCGTACGCTCTATGCTGGAATATGCCTCGATCGTGTGTAAACCATTTCACAATGATCAGAAGTTATCAGCGAAAGTTTCTTAAGTATCTATGTTTTAAAGTTGGTGGAGGTTATCCCAATCGAGGAGTCAATGAGCAACTTATGTGTACTAGATTTAATGTGGAAATTTTGGAACTCAGGCGAATAATATTTTGGCTCGCTTATGATTTTGAGTAGGGCCAACTCTTTATTTAGTTTATAATTTTGGTTTAACTTTATAACTTTGTTATTTGTTATCTCAGTAATCGAGTATTTGTTTATTTCTTTTTGTTCTGTTTTTTTTATGGATACTTATTATTGTCATGTTAATAGTTTTGTACTGTTGGGCAATAAAGATAAAGCTTTATTTACTTAGTATTGATTATTTAATTTACACGACCAGCTTCATATTTTCTACATGCCACAATAAACTCGAACTTCTCTCTTTTAAAATTCAAATTGAATGTCGAAATATCTCCGTCAGTGAAATATCAGAAATATCTCGACTTAATCAGTACGTCCTCAAGGCTATTGTTTCACAAATAATTAAATTATTTCGATTGACCCGCCGTGACATCTGAATTCAACGCAGCAACTCATCACCTCGTTTCTAAAATTATCTTAATGAAATCTCTTCTTCTTCGTACTTTGATGAGATTCATATTTGAAAACTCCGAATGAAGAGATGCTTGTTTCGAGCTTTAAATGAATATTCAATGGACTCAGCGTTTTTTGTTTCGCGTTTAAACGACAAAGAGAATGCGCAACTTTTTATTTCTTTTTGGGAAGGAAATACTCGAGTTTGAAAAACCACCAGGCTTTGCACGAGGTCAAGTTGTTGCAGGCATTATTGTACCAATTAAAGGAATTTTGAGATTTTGTGAAATTTTGCAGCCATTGTTGTGCTGCATTTTCAGAGGGATGGTTTTGAAATATGTGTGCTTTAAATTAACATCGTATTTTTAGATTTAGATTGACCGAAAAAAAATACAGTAGGAGTTACTACATTTTTGCATACAAACCCTTGACATTTTGTTTTGTACAAAATAACAGAGTCAGTAAATTTATTATAAAATAATATCTGCTGATGATTGTTTCGGTCATTCTTTGGTGAAAATTCATTTTAATTATATTAAAACACTAACCACTGTGGTAATTTTCACAAATTTAGTATATTTTATTTGACAATTGTTTCGCTCTGATGACAGGCTTCGTCAGAATTAAATAATCAACTAAATGCTAAACATCTGAATATATTATATAGTGTTGTAAGATAATAATGAGTATATTGGTAGAAACCACAATATGTTTACTGTATAATATTAGTGAAGGTAAATATTATTAATATAATCTTGAATGTGGTATTATATAAGTATATTAAGATTAAGTAAGGAAGACATGTTTGTATCAGTTTGGTCATTTAAAAAGTGTGGTGATTTTTATTTTTATTGATCTCAAGTGATTCTAAAAGAGTTAATTTTTTACTTTTTAGTTCTAGATGTAAAATTGCGAAAGTAGTTTGTGGAATATAATTTTCATTTAATAGATGGTCGGCAAATGTAGATATGTTGTATTTCTGATTTTCATAGGCTTTTAAATGTTCAGACCATCTTGTTTTAAATGACCTTACTGTGTGACCGATGTAAAATTTTGGGCAACTACCACATGTTAATTTATAGACTCCTGAGTTATCATACTTATTAATTTTATCTTTGTTATTTTTTATGTGTTTTGCCAAATTATTGTTGGTTTTAAAGCCTATTTGAATATTTCTGTTTAGTAGAAATTGAGAAATTTTTCAGATGGAGAACCTATAAATGTAATGGATTGGTGAAATTTTGAGTTAGAGTTGGGGGAGGAATGGTATACTTGTTCTATAACTTTTTCCTTTAATTTTCTGGATAATATGTTATCAATGATTGAGGGGTTGTAACTATTATTGATAGCAATGAGTTTTATCCTATTGAGTTCATTGTCAAAGTTAGGTTTACATAACATGACAGTTACTAATCTGTGTACCATGGAATGATATGCTGCAAGTTTGTGTTGGATTGAATGACATGAACTATTGTGAATAGTGAGGTCTGTATGGGACTTTTTTATGATATATCAAAAAATTATATTTATTATCAGATACTTTTATAGTTAAATCTAGATTTTTTAAATGACAAAACTGATACAAACATGTCTCCCTTACTTAATCTTAATATACTTATATAATACAAAATTCAGGATTATATTAATAATATTTACCTTCACTAATATCATACAGTAAACATATTGTGCTTTCTACCTATATACTATTTATTAGGTATCTTACAACACTATATAATATATTCAGATGTTTAGCATTTAGTTAAATATTTAAGTCTGACGAAGCCTGTCATAAGAGCGAAACAGTTTTTTTTTTATTGAAATATTAAGTGAAACTGGAATTCAAGAATGTACGTTATTTTGCTATTCACTGTTTGGCACCTGTAACTGCGAAATCCGAGGATTTGAGTCTGAGGCTGGTAGATAATGTTCGTTCCTCGAAGTTTTCTTGGACTTCCAACGTCTTATGATTATGTATGCCGTCTCGATGAATTTTATTTGATACCAGTGCTCTTCCTTGCCTGGTCCCGGTTGATGTTATGGTGTTCGGTCCATGCGTGATTAGTTAATCCAGACTTTCTTAGCTCCTCCCTGTGAGTAGCTATGCGGTGCTCCTTAACCCTCGTGTCCAGTGGTCGCTTAATTAATGTAGAGATTGCCACATTCACAGGGTATGCTGTATATACGGGTCTTTGGTACTGCAGGATATCCATCCGGCTTTGTATTTGTTATCATGCTCCTTAAGGTGTTATTGCTCTTGAAAACCATTTTGATTCAGTATCCATGTCCAAGTTTTTCCGACAAGCCTTTAGTGTAAGGTAGCAATACGGTTGCTATCGTGGTTTCGTCTTCCTGCCTAGATGGTTTCTCCAGTTGTTCAAATGCCTTGTTAATATAGATGGTCTTCTCTAAGTTTCATGTGTTCTTCTTTGAGGGCCTCTGCTGGGCTGCAAATATTTTTGAAGAGCAGCAACACCTTGAGGAACATGATCACAAAAACAAAGCCGGATATCCTGCCGTACCAAAGAACTGTATACAGGGTGAGATTTGATTATCAGTATGGGGATCTCGGAAACTAGCGGAGATAGAGCAATGTTAAATTGGGAAACATTTGCGGTTTTACTGGCCCAATATAATGACACATTCGGATTTTTGTAAAAAGTCATGGCTTATAGATATTTTGAAAAAACGAAATTCTGTCGATTTAGTCAAATCCTTCTAGCTCCTTTGTTTTTGATTTTATAAAAAAAGTGTAAATATCAAAATTGAAGTTTGCGAGACAGCTCTCGTTTTTGAGATATGACACAAACTTATCTTTTTTTGAATGGAAACCATAGTTGGCTATAACCTCAAAAAATCGGACATTTTTAGAGCTTTTCAACGATATCATACTCGAGATAGTTATTCATAAAAATAACGGAGTTATGGATGCTTTTCTCTCTTATTTTCACTTTTAATGTAGTCAGCCATGAAATAGATTAATTTATTAATAACTATTCCAAAAAACATTGAACGATTTTTTTATTAGGTATATCAGATATAACGAAAAAACTAAATAAGTAGGTACTTACTAAAAAACTAACAAATTAAAGTTCATAATAATGGTTACAATTTATGTTCGAAAAGTCCACCATTGTTATTTAGACAAAAATTGCATCTTTTTAAGATTGAAATTACCGCTTTCCTCACAAACCGCCTATCAATTTCTTCAATTGCTTGTAATACCGCTTCCCTTAGGTCACCATCTGTCTCATACTTTCTTTTGTATACTTTGTTTTTTAGCGCAGCCCATAAATAGAAGTCTGTAACTGCCAAATCGGGAGACCGGGGTGGTCATTCGCGTGGGCCATTTCTTCCAATCCAATAGTTTGGATAAATATTATCTAATTCTTGTCTTACTAATTCTCAATTTCTAAACGAGTTCTCAAATTCAAATTATGCAACATGTCTTGAAAAGTGTATTGCAGGAAATGCAAGTAGCGCTCCCCAGTAAGTGATTCGTCATAGATAAAAGGCCCCAGAATAGTAGATCCTATAATACCACACCAAACATTAAAACCAAATTTTATCTGGGGTCGTCTTTGTTCTAAGTGGAAAGGGTTTTCTTTAGCGCAGATATACTCATTGTGTCTATTGAACATACCGCAGTTAGTAAATCTAGTTTCATCTGACCATAACATCTTTAATGGAAACTGTGGATTGTTAAGGCACATGTCTCTAAACCATGTACAAAACAAAATACGTCGATGTTCGTCACCAGCATGCAAAGTTTGAGAAATTGAAAGTTTGTACGGGTGGAACTTGTGCGCTTTCAGTACCTTAACTACAGTTCGTTGAGATGTGCCAGCTTCTGCCGCAATCTCACGAGTTGATGTAGATGGATTTTGATTTACCATTGCCAAAACATTTATTTGTGCTGCTTCGTTAATTTGATTACGTTCCTTTGGTGGTTTAGTAAATGATCCATATCTGCGTAAACTATCGTAAAGCCTCTTAAATGTACATAGAGCAGGTTGACGACGATTAAAATATCTATGAAAGTATTCCTCAGCTGCACGAACTGAATTTTTATGGCATATGATATAACATTCCACCATATTCAGTTTTTCTTCGTTAGAATATTCTATTTTATCACGAAAACTTGTCAATATCGACTGTCAGTTCAGCACTACTAATGGAATTACTCTCAAATGAGGAAACGTCAAAGTGAAAACAATCTTTTTCATGGCTACCTACATTAAAAGTGAAAATAAGAGAGAAAAGCATCCATAACTCCGTTATTTTTATGAATAACTATATCGAGTATTATATCATTGAAAAGCTCTAAAAATGTCCGATTATTTGAGGTCATAGCCAACTATGGTTTCCATTCAAAAAAAGGTAAGTTTGTGTCATATCTCGAAAACGAGAGCTGTCACGCAAACGAGGACATGACAGTCATATTCGAGATACAATTCCCTTCAATTTTGATATTTACACTTTTTTTATAAAATCAAAAACAAAGGAACTAGAAGGATTTGACTAAATCGACAGAATTTCGTTTTTTCAAAATATCTAGTAAGCCATGACTTTTTACAAAAATCCGAAAGTGTCATTAAATTGGGCCAGTAAAACTTCAAATCTTTTCCAATTTAACCATTGCTCTATCTCCGCTAGTTTCCGAGATCCCATACTTATCATCAAAAAAATACTCACCCTGTATACAGCATACCCTGTGAATGTGGCAATCTCTACATTGGAGAGGCTAAGGGACCACTGGACACCAGGGTTAAGAAGCACCACATAGCTACACAAAGGTGACAGTTAACAAAGTCTGGATTATCTAATCACGCATGGACCGAGCACCATAACGTCAACTTCGACCAGGTAAGGGTAGTTCACAAGGAGGAGCGCTGGTATAAGAGAAAATTACCAATCGCCAGGTACGACCACGCTGATTGGACGAGACAGGGGATTAAGCAACCCAATGAGTATGACCTGTTAAGGGTATAAAATACGAGGTATAATCTGAATTTCCCATCATTCCCCTGATCGATAGCAAATCCAAAGCTATTGAAACGTTGTGAGATCAATCATTTCAAGACGATGGAAGTCCAACGAAACTTTGAGGAATTGATTTCATTCGTTTCGATATAACTCAATATTACAATTCAACATTACAAAACATACATAGCTAATTGCTATCATTATTAGATTATAATAACAACGCAATTTGAATATTGTATCATTATTCTTCACTTATCGCATCGGCATTAACGCTGTTTGCGATTCAAAGTTCTCAAAGAATTTAGAAGCAACTGATAATGATAAAGTGTCATTGGCTGCACTTCAAACTGATTTGTGGTCGTATTTTCATACTAGCGGGCATACTGGCATACACATCAGTAAAGATAATTCAGACACAAAAAACTTATTCTCAGAATAAGGCGCGATGTTATCGCATCATAAATTCAATGAAGACAACGAATATTATTAATTGTGATTAATTTCGTTTGCTGTTTGTGATGCTTAACCTACTTCGATAACAGGCAATACATGATCTTATTATTAGCAAAATTAGAAATTTGTTGAACGGGTAATGAACCGAGCTTGTCGATGTAAGTAGTTCAAAGTGTCTGCATTGATAAGGATGTCATTTTTAACTGACTTCAAAAAGGAACAGGTTCTCAATTTCTCTGTATACAGACTGCCAATTTAAAAACTTATTGTTATTTATAACGCAAAACAAGCCCTGAATGTAATTCAGGGCCTAGGCCGAATTACATTTTAAGTAACATTTTTCATATTTATTTTATTTACATTCGCTCTACGAGTCCTAGCCATCTGAGTCTCTGGGCTCTTACAAAAGTAGATATTTTAGGCTCACTATATATATTCTCTGGTTCTTCATTTTTTCTTCTCCACCCACTTTCCGTTCTTATGCCTCCCTAAATGTTGTTTATCATGGATCCTCTCTTCTTCTGTTTTATTAAGAACCCATGTTTCGCTTCCATATGTAACTGTCGCTCGAATACTGTTCTATATACTCTTTCTTTGGTTTCTCTTGAGACAAATTTGGATTTCATCAAAACTCTCAGCATTCAGTACTTCCTTCTTCCCTTTGCTATCTATCTTTAATCTCCGCGTCCTCTCTTCCATTTGTTTTGACTTTAACCCCGAAATATGTAAAATCCCTCACCATCTTGAAACTATATGTTAGTCCATCTTCTATTTCTACCTTTAATTCTGATTTCGTGTTACTCTCCATGCTTCCATTTCCATATATGTAAATCAAACTTCTTCTTCGTCTCCGTTCCTATTCTTCCTGTCATCCTTATTAATTCCTTCTTATTTTTTGCAACTGTAGTTATGTTATCCGCAAATGCTAGGCATTAATGCTCGTTCTTGAATATTGTTAATTCTGTTTTGACCTTACTTATTCTTATAATTGTTTCCAGAATCAAGTTGAACACAGTTGATGATTTAAAAACTTACAATCTATCTAAGACACAGAAGTTTAAAATTTGTTTTATACGTTTTTTCCTTTTTATCACGCTTTTATTAGGTTTTATTAGAGCTTCAAGCTCATTGAGCTTAACACGGGGAATTCTTTCATCTACAAGCTTGAAATAAAGCTATTTTTGAAGGTTTAAAGTGAAAATCTACTATTTTTAATACAAGAACCTGAGAAATACAAGATTAGGTATATTTCGTACGTGATTGCATCCCCGACGTACCTGATCGCCCCCTGACGTATCTTATCGCCCCCACCCCCTGAAGCTCGACTCTGGATCTATCCCTGATCCTGACTCCGATAATCAGGATAAAAAGAAAATATCCAGATTAGCTTTCAGGTTAATATTTGAATTATTAAGACAAACATATTTTAATAGACCGTTCCTAAGTTTTTTTTGAAAAAAAATGAAATTAAAAAAAAATAGATAATAATATTAAAAAAAAATTGAAAATAATTCTAAATCAATAAAATTTGAAAAAAAATGCATTGAGACATTTGAAATCAAAAAGAACCTGTAAATTAAAAAAATGTATAATTTAAACCATTTGAACAAGTAGTCAAAAAAAATTAAGAAAATAAATTATAGTTTTAAAAAAAACTATAAAACACGCTTCAATAGTATATCGAACTAAAAAGTTGAAAATAATTTTTAATTATAAAGAATTTGTGTTACAGCATAAGGAAGTCTAACAATCAATTATGATTAATTAATTCGGAATGAAATTACAACAGAAATTAAATTAGTAACAAAATAATTCAATTCATAGTATAAAAGGTGCAGTTTAACATATTTTCATATTAAACCTATTTGTGTAAACAGCTGCAAACAAATAATTGTAACATTTAATATCAATTTTGCTTGGTCCTGTTAGGTGTAAACCACAACCTCCAAAATTATGAGATTGTTTTTTGCAACAAATATAGATAATCTAAATGTTTATCCCATTTAATTTTGAAATCACCGATAATTCCCAGATAGTTACAAATTTCAACATTATGCAGGGTTTTAATACTCTCTTCGAGGTCTCACTCTTTTGTACACAAGACAATATATATAATATGTATTGTTTCTGGTTAGGGAACCTTCATCAGTTGCGCTTCCCACAATTGAATGTCCTCTCGAACACTTCTTTATGTATTTGAAACATACCGTTAAATTTGAAGACGCGAGATGTAAACACCGACATCATGACATTCTAACCTAGGAATTACGGGTAACAGCAATTACATGGAACGGCTCCAGATTCGGAACCTCTATGTGCTAATTTCCCCGAAAATCCTAGATGTCAGTCTTTACATCTCGCGTCTTCAAATTATGCAGGTTTTTGTTTTCAGTAACTGAAATATATTTCAGCTGACTGGAACACTAAAGCCATAGTTGCAAAATGTCATGTAAACAGTTTTGTCCAAATTAGTGATAGAATTTATTTACTTA
Organism: Octodonta nipae; assembly: GCA_034190945.1. Taxonomy (NCBI): domain Eukaryota; kingdom Metazoa; phylum Arthropoda; class Insecta; order Coleoptera; family Chrysomelidae; genus Octodonta; species Octodonta nipae. The sequence continues at coordinate 39,019,745 of CM067216.1, read as the reverse complement.
TTTTACTAAGATTCATTTAGGCTCCTACTTCAGCTCACTACTTAGTAAATCATTGAAGTATAGCTTAAATAGCACTAGCCCCAATAAGGTTTCTTGAGGACCACCCATTCGCACTCCACAACCCACTCTGTTTTGTTGATAAGAAGTAATAAGCTGATAAGAGTTATTTAATACTTACTTATTTTTCCATTAATAATACTCTTTTTTGATTCTGCTTTTTCCGGATTTGGCCCGCGTCATTTACATTTACAATTGTGCGTCAGTGTGACAAGTTTAAGTGAAGTTTCAAAGTTTAAATGAATGGAGTCGCCGCAAGGTAAGTAATATTTGTTTGTTTTTTTTCTCATCCTTGACAAAGCCCCTTATAAGTGTAAGCGAACGTCAGTAAACTTTGTTTATATGCCGGATTAGGTATATAAATAAATTAATTCGAAAAAATGACGCGGGCCAAATCCGGAAAAAGCAGAATCAGCTATGACTCTGGCCGCGAAAACCTACGTTCTCATCAGTACTCTATTTTGCTCAATTTAATTGCTTTGAATGACCACTCTTAACAAGTTTTTCAAATATAAAATTTATTAGATCAGTTAACCAACCCATCCTTAGTACCTATTTTTTTACTTTCAGAATTTAATTATTTTAATGTACCAGATATCCTACAATAACATAAAACTTTTAAATTTCATGTTTTAATAATATAAGTTCTTCAGATACATTCTTATAGTTTTTTGTTGCCTTGCGAGACGTAAGTTTTATTTTTCTACCAGCAATTTCGAGTACTTACAACAATTTTTCATCACCGAATGTCTGCATAATCCAGCACACTATATGTAAAAAATAGAAACTTAACAGAAATTGCGAAAAAGCTGCTGATAAAATCGCAACCCGTCATGTGGGTCGATATCATTGGATGATGGCAAAGTTTCACGTTAATATTATCTCGTCGGCTTTAAAAAATGCAAAGATTTTTTTTGCCCTCAGTTGGGTGTTAATATAATATATGGAATAAAATATGAGACATTTAACGCAAGCATACAAAAAACTTCAGTTTCACTCGAACGAGGACATACCACGAAGTTATATCGATTATTAGTCGACAGTTTTTGTAGACACGTGATATTGGGATGTATACTCATTGATAAAGAAATCGCAACACCCAGAAGGATATGTTTAAATTTAATGTTGTTTTGGTAAAACATAGATGCTATAGTAACCTAACTAAATTTAGCAGGATCTTGTTAGCAGGAAGATGGTGATACGAGAACTGAGAAACTCGTATTTTTTCAGCTTATTAAACCTGAATCCGTTCAAGTACAATAACATTGGTCTAGAAAAGTTTTATTACCTACCCCAAAAAGTAATTAAATCAATATATCCATATATTCTATACGATTCAGTATTAAGTGATGTAGAGTCATATAAAAAAGTTTATATGCACCCAGTTTTTTAGCATGAATAATTTGCAAATGGTGCCAGAATTATAGTCTAGAAAATTCAAAAGTCCTACCTTTGGTAAACTACGGAATTTGAAAACTACCCTTGCGTTCCAGCGTTATTACAACGTTAGTGTTAGTAACATAGAGGTATTATACGTAGAGTGAATTAGGTATGGGCGTTACTGTAAGTGGCAGTGTAATAACAATAGAAAGAGAAAGACAATATCAGGGTGCGCTTGCTATGTCTCTACCCTACCAATAGTAGGCGTCACCACTGACACTTACCAATCAGGAACAAGCCGCTTATTCTCTCTCTCTCTTTCTATTGCTATTACATGAATTTCGCTATTTCACGTCCTCTACGTATGATACCTCTATGGTTAGTAACCCTTGAGCATTTTGTCTATTGTCTGGGTGAGTTTTTACAGTAAGCAATGCTCAGGACAATACCTCTTGTTAGACTCTACAATGTCTATTATGCCCCGTGCTTCAAAACCTCTAACAGCGATGTTTTAGTAATTCCTAAAATACCCTTGACTTAAGCCTTGTTAGATTAAGTCTTACCTTATGCTTTCGTTTGAGCAATTATTTAATTAAAACAACTTGTTAACAAGGATCTTATCAGACAGATTTATAGTAGGTTAGGATAAGTTAATTTTTCGTAGTTCATTTGTCGATTAGGTTTTTTCGCGGTCTTAGATCATTTACCTTCTAGATATAGCCTGTCAAGCATAAAATCGTGGCAACGCTAGAAATAGAGGGCAATAGCGAGAGTAAGAGACTATTTCACTTAGTGGGTGGAAGCAGCCAATGAACAACATGCTGAACGTATTTCATTGGAAGCAGCCAACCGAGTGAAATAGCCTCTTGCCCTCTCTATTGCCCTCTCTCTCCTTAGTCACGACATTTGTGCACTGCAGGCTATCTCCAGAAACTACATGCTCTAAGTTCGCGGTAAAACTCCACAGAAACACGAAAAATTTAATTGTCAGACACCGTATGCCTCAGCCCTCTGGTGGTTGTCATCTTGGAAGGTAGGTTCGGTAGTGAATTTTGAGTATATTGAGTCAATAAATACCTGATTGCTGCAGTATGCATGAAAACGCATTTTTTGATATAACACATTTCGTTTTATTTTCGATTGTGGCGTTCTGATTTTGGCAGACATTGATGGTACGCTACTGATTTCTCTTAAAATAAAATTCATTTTTGAAATCCCCATTCATTTTTAATTTGATCACATGATTTTTAAATCGGATTTCTGAAAATTATACACTAGAAAAATTGGATGTATTTTGAACTATGACAAAAATGCGTATACACCCGGTTTGAGTTGTACGTAAATGTCGAAATGTATCCATGAAAACTTGACACTACTACGTTTGTCGCGGGATGAACTACGGAATTTCAAATTTAATCTTATTATATCCGGCATGATGCGATCAACATTGACTTAACTGTGATAAAAAAATGCGTATACACCCGTTTTTTCAGGATTGAGTTACATGCAATGTCAAAAAGGAGCCCAAAAAAATTGGAAGCCCTACGTTTGTTGAGGGATAAACTACGGGATTTCAAAACTACCCTTGCGTTTCAGCGTATTAAAATGCAATCATTCATTGACGTAACTATGACAAGAAATTGCATATACCCTCGGTTTTTTTGCAGGTTTGAGTTGTACATAAATGTCGAAATGTATCCCTGAAAATTTGACACCTCTACGTTTGTCTCGGGATGAACTACGGAATTTAAAAGTTAATCTTACATTCCAGCATGTTGCGATCAACATTGACAACTATAATTTAAAAAAATTGTATACACCCGGATTTTTTGCAGGATTGAGTTATATGCAATGTCCCAAAGTAGACCAGAAAATTTGGAACCCCTACGTTTGTCGCGGGGTAAACTACGGGATTTCAAAACTACCCTTGCGTTTCAGCGTATTAAAATGCAATCATTCACTGACGTAACTATGACAAAGAAATTGCATATACCCTCGGTTTTTTTTGCAGGTTTGAGTTGTACGTTAACGTCGAAATGTATCCCTGAAAATTTGACACCTCTACGTTTGTCTCGGGATGAACTACGGAATTTCAAAGTTATTCTTACATTCCGGCATGTTGCGATCAACATTGACTTAACTATGATAATATTCATTAAGAGGGCTGCCTTTTATATTTCGGGATTAGAGAACAAAAACAAATATTAATCATCGAAAATCGCTTTATTGTTTTTCAAAATATTCCCCATGAAGATCTATACACTTTTGCATGCGTTTGAACCAATTGTCGAAGCACTTTTTCCACTCTGATTGAGGTATCTCCAAAACATGCATTCTGAACGCAGCAACCGCTTCTTCAGGTGTCGAAAAACGTTGACCTCTCAGTTTGTTTTTTACGTACGGGAATAAAAAGAAGTCATTTGGTGACAAGTCAGGACTATACGGCGGATGACTCATGTTTTGAGTGGTCAAAAATGCAGTTGTTTGAGCCGATGTGTGAGAGCTCGCATTGTCGAGGTGAAGAGTGATCCGTCTTCGGCAGTTGGTTTTCCTCATTTTTGGAAGACAATTGGCAAACAAATGGTTGTGTACCCTCAGAATTGACTGTTCTGCGTTGTTCTAGTGGTACACGGTTGCGACATGTCCAGTTTTTCTGAAAAAACAGGCGATCATTTGCTTGGAAGTGCTTGGTGCGCGAACAACTTTTGTTGGATTCGGCTCATCTTGAAACACCCATACAGTCGACTGCTGTTTACTTTCGGGCTCATACGCGTAAATCCACGATTCATCACCTGTCACTATGTCATAAACGTGTTTTGAAGCACCGCGATCGTATTTGTTGAGCTTTTCTTTCGACCAATCGACACGAGCCTTTTTTGGAACGATTGACAAATTGTGTGGGATCCAACGCGAACAATTTTTTTTGACATTCAAATGTTTATGCAATATTGAATGTATGCTGGTCTCACTAATGTGTAAGGTTGACTCAATCTCAGAACAGGTCACATGACGATCTTGCAATATCAGTTCGCGCACAGCATCAATGGTTTCCGGAACAACAACTGTTTTTGGACGACCTTCACGAACTTTGTCTTGGAGTGAACTACGACCTCGATTGAATTCACCATACCATCCATAAACAGTGGTCCTTGATGGAGTTTCATCGCCACAAATTAAATTAAGTTCATCCATGCACTCTTGCTGACTTAATCCACGTCGAAAGTTGTAAAAAATAATCGCACGAAAATGTTCACGATTTAATTCCATTTTTTGGCCGAGATGAATACTTTAAGTTACTGTAAACAACACATAGCGCTCGTATGTCAAAACGTTCTGAGTACGTATAACCTCAAAAATGTCAAACTTTACGATAGAGCTGTCAGTTGTCAGATTGCAACACTAGGGTTGTCCAATCCCTTAATATAAAAGGCAGCCCTCGTACTTTAAACAAAATTTCACATTTTTTGACAAAGCTCGTACACACTCGGAAAAAAACTGACATAATAATTTCAGTTTAGGTTTAGGTCCAACTTAAGTAGACACACTGTATATATCACTTCGTGATCCTTCTTCATAAAATATAGTTCAAACTATCGAAATCATGTAAGCCCTTTTCGATAATCATTAAACAGACATAAAAAAACTTATATAAACGAATTGAAAAGATAATCCATTTTTTGAATTCGATTGAAAATGGCCAGTCACGAATTTAATATTTCTCAAAAATGACCCATTTAAACAATTCAAGTCACAACATTCTTATAAAATTTATGTAATTCGACAGTAAATACAATTGCGTGCCAAAGTCGCTGTTCAAGCTTGCTGATCAAAAAAAAAATAATTATTTTCTCAAAAAGTAGTAAACCTACTTTGTAACTTAACGTTTGATCTCTCGGTTGAACGTTCCGACATCAAAACTGATCTGATTTCCAATCATAAATTTTCAACAAATACATTGTTGTACGCAACAAAAAAATATAACCACGTGTATGTCCAACGATCTGTTGCCAGTTATCTACCATAAATAAAACCGTACATTTTTTCGAAAAGTATTTTTAAACACTCGGTGATAATAATAATAATAACGGCGTTCGAAAATAGGATGCGAATAATATGTTTTAAGTAACAGATGATTATGATAATGAAAACCGACTGATCAATTATTATTCAGGCGATCAATTGTGTCATGGAAATCGAAATAATAATAAAAATGCTGTTATTTATTTTGTGGCTTTGATATTGAATGGCTGCTTACCGATTTGGGTGTTGCGAGTTGTTTGATTAGACACTAAAGACATATAAACCACTATTAAATGTATAAATTTATGGTTATTATAATCGTTTTTCGTATATTCTTCTCGATTTTTGAATCAAATTAATCGTAAATCAACTTTGTAATATTTTGAGTATACGTATACAGTATACAATATGGAACAAATGAAAGGAATAAGTTTATTATTTCGTAAGAATTAAGAGTAATTAGTTTTTATTTTTAACTGAACATGTCAAAAGTTTATTTTACTGTAGTCATTGAGCACAGAATTTGTATTTAGGTAGTTAAAGGTACGTAATTTTATTTTATTTTATTTTTTAATTGTATAAATAATAAAAATACGTGAACGTTTGGAAAAGCTTCCGCTTTGCTGGTGACGAACATCGACTTATTTTGTTTTGTACATGGTTTAGAGCCAATCCACAGTTTCCATTAAAGGTGTTATGGTCAGATGAAACTAGATTTACTAACTGCTGTATGTTCAAGAGCATATCTGGGCTAAAGAAAACCCATTCCATGTAGAACAAAGACGACCCCAGATAAAATTTGGTTTAAATTGTTTGGTGTGGTATCATAGGGTCTACTATTCTGGGGCCTTTTATCTATGACGAATCACTTACTGGGAGCGCTACTTGCATTTCTTGCAATACACTTTTCAAAATATATTGCATAATTTGAATTTGAGAACTCGTTTAGAAATTGAGTGGTTCAACATGATGGAGCACCTGCTCATAACTCGTTATTAGAAAGACAACACTTTGATAATATCTATCCGAACTCTTGGATAGGAAGAAATGGCCCACGCGAATGGCCACCCCGGTCTCCCGATTTGTATAGACTTCTATTTATGGGGTGCGCTAAAAACAAAGTATACAAAAAAAAAGTATGAGACAGTTGGTGACCTAAGGGAGGCTGTACTACAAACAATTGAAGAATTGATAGGCGGTCTGTGAGGAAACCGGTAATGTGAATCTTAAAAAGATGCAATTTTTGCCTAAATAACAATGGTGGACTTTTCCAACATAAATTGTAACAATTATTATGTACTTTAATTTCTTTAGTTTTTAGTAAGTACCTACTTATTTAGTTTTTCCGTTATATCTGATATACCTAATAAAAAAAACGTTCAATGTTTTTTGGAATAGTTTTTAATAAATCAATCTATTTCATGGCTAACTACGTTAAAAGTGAAAATAAGAGAGAAAAGTTCTTTTTATGAATAACTATATCGAGTATTATATTGTTGAAAAGCTCTAAAAATGTCCGATTTTTTGAGGTCATAGCCAACTATGGTTTCCATTCAAAAAAAGATAAGTTTGTGTCATATCCCGAGAGCTGTCACGCAAACGAGGACATGACAATCATATTCGGGATACAATTCCCTTCAATTTTGATATTTACATTTTTTTTATAAAATCAAAAACAAAGGAGCTAGAGGGATTTGACTAAATCGACAGAATTTCGTTTTTTTCAAAATATCTAGTAAGCCATGACTTTTTACAAAAATCCGAAAGTGTCATTAAATTGGGCCAGTAAAACTGCAAATCTTTCCCAATTTAACCATTGCTCTATCTCCGCTAGTTTCCGAGATCCCCATACTCATCATAAAAAAAACTCACCCTGTATATGTTTAAGCATCTAAACAGCTGAAAATTGTTGTGTGTGTATGAGTGGGCCCGTGGTAAAGGTGACACGTAAATACTGGACCTGGTATGCAAATATAACTCTCATGGAGTATAAGTTTTTCTTATTTTTGAGGTTTTTTTGTCGGGGGTTATCTGAATGTTTCATTTCATCTTGTTGTTACTACATTCCAATTTTTCTGGACCTATTATCTCTAAGAGTACAATTAGGTCAATTAACTTTTGATTTTAGAAACTGGATTTTTATGTTTGAAACTGGTTATTTTTATTAACGTCAATTTCATAACCGAAAACATTTACTACCAACATAAAAATAATTTAAGTACCTAATATGAAAGTGAAAATATTTAGTAGCAATAATACGGTACATTAATTACGCTAGCTCGTTATTCTATTTTAGAGTTCAAACAAACCTGCCGTACATTAGGCAAAACACGAGCGTGCAATAAAATCCGACATTAAACAAATATCGAGTGAATTGTCCCCATATATTATCAACATGCGCCGCCGAAAACCGACGTTTCAACCGATTTAGACGAATTATTTATTTTCATTTTATTATATATAGAAAAAAATTCAAATAATTTAATTCGGTCGTTAACTTCGACGCCGTGCCAAAACACCGCTAAAAAAATTCTGCAAGCTATTCGCGTTATCTAACATTTGAACGTCAAAACACTTGTAGGTGCGTAGTATAGTACGCTATGTGTGAATTAAAAAAAAAAGTTGTGTCTGGAAATAAAACGCTTTTGTGGCGCCAACTAATCAAAACGAATTTAGTATTTCCGGGTGGATGTTTCTACGATCAATGGTGAGAAGTTGGTGTCATGTTACTTTTGGTTTACGAACTAAATATCACACTTGAAAGAAAAATCTGTACATTTCAAAAGCTGCAAACGTTTCAAGGTCTCCATCTAACACGATTATTTATGTAAATTAAATAAAACTGGATATTTAATTGTTTTTACGGAGTTCGTGAAAAATCACACTTGAGAATAAAAGCTGTATATTTAAATATCCAAGCCTCAAGGGCTGGGTATGACCTCGTTCTCAATGGAGTTATATAAAATATAAATCTAAAAAACGGCTCTAACGATTTCGATGAAACTTTCCCATGTGGAAGTTTCGATGGACAGAAATCGATTGGCGAGGATCTCATCTTTGGGAAAAATAGTTTTACAGAGAAATTAAATTATTAAAAAATGTATTCATGGCGGCTGCTTTGTAATTTCAAGGCGTTCAATAAAGGGTAATTTGGTAACCTACGTAAGAGTGACTCCTGTGTAAAAATTCTTTTAATACAGGGTAATTTGGTGACCTATTTGAGAGTGAAACTTTTTAAAATATTCTTTCAATAAAAATTGTGTTTGTATGTTCCGAACATGTAACTATTTTATGCCTCCGTCATATTTTCCTAGCATTATATTTTTGTATGACATCTACCGTCCAGTGAGTAATTTAAGTATATGAAGGCATACTATGCTATAACATATACCATACTCTTGACAGATGGTTCGAGTGTTTTATATAAAAACACATAAGTAAATATATATACAGATATATATCCACATATTTAGAACTCCTGGTTCGAAACGGCTGTTTTTGTTGAATGATATAGTTCTAAATATGTGGATATATATCTGTATATATATTTACTTATGTGTTTTTATATAAAACTCGAACCATCTGTCAAGAGTATGGTATATGTTATAGCATAGTATGCCTTCATATACTTAAATTACTCACTAGACGGTAGATGTCACCGACATCTATTAGGTTCAATACACTGACTGTTGTCTTACTGATGTGTATTACATCCAAGTATTTCACTTTAGAACTTGTCATTCAAGCGTATCTGACGAGAACTCCTGGTTCGAAACGGCTGTCATACGTTGAATGATATAATTCTAAATATGTGGATATATATTTGTATATATATTTACTTATGTGTTTTTATATAAAACACTCGAACCATCTGTCAAGAGTATGGTATATGTTATAGCATAGTATGCCTTCATATACTTAAATTACTCACTAGACGGTAGATGTCACCGACATCTATTAGGTTCAATACACTGATTGTTGTCTTACTGTTGTGTATTACATCCAAGTTATTAACTCTTAGCGTTTAAAATAGAAACAATATAAATTAAAAGCATAATATTGTTACACAATACACAATTCTAATTCTAATTTTAGTTGACGAACCATATTTAGAAAGAAATGAGTTTCAAACTTCTAAGTACCAAATAAATTCGTATTATGCGTGAGATCTGAATAGCGTAACGTAACCTGAGTAAATTCGTAGGTAAATAGCATTTATAATGATATAGTGGTTAACTTGATAGAAATTTCAAGCGCCCAACGATTTTATTTTATTGTCTGCCCTAGATTGATGAGGATTGATAGTGTGATGAGCGGTACCTAGGATCTACCGAATTATTTTTTAGCTATTAGTACATTATTAACATCAATAATTCATTAGTACAAAGTTTGTTCCCTGACACTTTGTTGCCGTCTAACTACTCAATACATAATCCTTCCAAAGACTTTGCCGACTCAAGGCAATATGTCTGTCCTTCTTCCAACAATTTCGAGCCTAAATATACAACTTCGTGGTCTACAGTGCTACGTTGCAGCCGTCCCATAATTGAACTTTGCGGGAAATTTATTTATTTATTTATTTACGGGTCGAAACCCATTTTCCATACAAATAATTAACTTAGACTAAAACATCAGACACATTTTAGTAAAAAAAAGAATAAAAATATATGGTTTTAGGGTGAATAAGGTCTCTTCCAAAGTCTGATACGTCAATATTGGACAGCAACATTACTTTTGCTCCCACAAATATTTCCAGTTCCGCAGGTAAGCCTCCACTCTTGTGTCAATTAGCTTGTCCTGTGATTTTATTCTATAAATTCGACCACCCTTGTTTCAAAACAAATTTAAAACATTTTAAACAACCCTAATGCCACACAGTCCTCGGCACGAACAAAATCTTTACTTGTGTGAGAGATCCATGCTTGTATCAAAGCTTTTTCATTTAATACCCGTAATGAAGGGGTGTGAAAAAATATATATTTAATCCACCATTTTGTTGGCAGCCATATTGGATTATCTTTTTTTTTCATAGTGAATTTTATCCTTCTATTCTAACTCTTTCATTTGATATCTATATTGAAGGGGTGTGAAAAAACATCAACTCAATCCGCCATTTTGTTGGCTGCCATATTGGATGTTCTTTTTTTTCATAGTGAACTTTATTCCTCTATTCTAGCCCTTTCATTTGGTACCCAGATTGAGTTAGTTGTGAATGAATATGTAATTCGCCATTTTGTAGTGGCGGCCATCTTGGATTTACAATGGCACAAAATGTATTAAATTGTATTGTCATCAGAACTAAATGTGTGTGTCAAATATCAATCCGTCCGTCAACAGGAATGGGGTGAAATTTTAATTACTAGATTTAACCCAAACAAATAAATAAACAGGGCAAGCTACGTAAATTAATAAATACCAAAATTATTATTTTCTTCAGAAGTTTGAAGCAGTAAGTAGTGTTAAAAGATGTTGAAAATACCAAATATGCCAAAAAAAGACAGAATTATTAAAGGACCTAACATATCACAATTAACCAAATATTGTAAATCTCAAAATATACAAAACATCAAAGATGCCAAACAGGTCAAAAACTGACAAAAAATGTCGCCTTCATCTAAAATGTGAAAAAGTCAAAAACGTAAAAATTGACAGTAGATATATCAAAAAGTGGCAGAAATGTTAAAAAATATTAAAAATTACATAGATGCCAAAAATGTTAATACTGACGAAAATGCCTAAATTAACTGTGTTTAGTTAATTTAGACATTCAATATTAAAATCACCTAAATGATAAGTTATCTTAAGCTATAAAGTAATAATCAGAAACGATTTGAGAATGTTTTCGACCTTTTAGAAACCCTCATAAGTAAAGTATAGTTATCCAAAAATAAAATAATAAAAATAAGAGAATATATTAAATAATAAACCTTTCAGAATAAAGTCAAAATACTAACCCGTTTTTTTTTTGTCCATTAAATTATTCATAACTTGTATAATTTTCATTTGAATCATCTTCTTTGTCACATTTAATAATGTAGTTATGATTTACCTTAAACATACAATTAATCAGTCTGTTCGATATTTCGAAGGTGATAAACCTAGTATTTAAATAATTGCATTTGATATTATTTACATATATATATATATATATATATATATATATATATATATATATATATATATATATATGTATTAGATGGTTTCCGGGAATTCATCCGCGTAGTTGATAACTGATCCCTGCCGGGATCTATGGTAAAATGACGACGTTTCGGCAGAGTCACATCTGCCCTCTTCAGGTCGGTTCGCATATTTCTCGTAGCCTTCTGCTTTCGCTTCTAGTTACTCGAATACTAGAAGCGAAAGCAGAAGGCTACGAGATTTATGCGAACCGACCTGAAGAGGGCAGATGTGACTCTGCCGAAACGTCGTCATTTTACCATCGATCCCGGCAGGGATCAGTTATCAACTACGCGGATGAATTCCCGGAAACCATCTAATACATTTAGTGCCCGCGAAAACTTAAAAACAAATATATATATGTATATATATGTTATGTATCACACTAACAATAGACCCATTGTAAAAAAGGACACTACGCAGTAAGAAACATTAATCATATAACCTACTAATGACTTTTGAGCAATAACAGGAAACACCTGCATTCAAGCTAATTCAGCACTACGTAGCGTCTTTTACCCACGCCTAGACAAACATTATAAATAGGGATAACAATTAATTTACAGAGGATTTAAGTATGATTTAAGTTTGAGATTTTAAGATATTAAGTCAGAGTCTAGTTAGTCGATAGTTAGCTTCCAAACCAGTGTTTAAATAATATAATCATTTAATTTGTTAAAGTAATATTTAAAGTAGAATCAGTGAAAGTTTGTACATTCCAGCTTCAAAATAAATATATTTTTTAAAAAGGGTTTTTAAGTCCTAAAGACCCAACAATTTGGCGCAGTCAGCACGGATGCAGAAAAACCAATTTGAAATTGACCAGCAAAGAACGAAAATCCAGTCCTAGCCAAGCGAAAATTGACCAGACCAGATTTCGAGAAGCAGTCAACGACGAATTGGGTGACTTCCAAGTCTTCGATCTACACAAAGAACCAACTACGACAACTACGACAACTTAAATCCCCAGGGATAAATCAACGGTGAGTCAAAAGATTTTTATTTGTGGCATTGCTATATATATGTATGTATACGCACATATACTTGTATATCCTCATATCCTTATAACAAATAAAGTTTATATTCATTAAACAAACGGTAATACAAAATATTATCTTCGAAACTTCCACAAAAAGGGTTAATTTTTGACTGAGCGTAAATCAAGCAAAAGTATAATCCGCGAGTTCGTCTTTGAGCGCAAATCTTAGTGAATTCGAACAAACGTAATTGAAGGTTTTCAGTTAGTTTGAAGTGGAAAAACAAGAATCATTTTCAATTTTATTAAAGCCACTATAACATTTCCAATATGAGCCAAGAAAATATATATGAACCTGAATATCGATTAAGCGAGTTATGTCAGATAATCCCTGAGTACGACGGCGATTCAATTCTTTTAAACACATTTTTAAACTCATGCGATGCAGCATTCGACGTCGCAAACGATCAGCAAGCGTATCTCCTCACGATACATTTAAAAAATAAACTTAAAGGTAGAGCCTCGCAATTAATAAATTCACGCGATTTAAAAACATGGGAAAGCATAAAAACAATACTAAAAACACATTTTGGTGATTCCCGCGACTTAACAAGTCTCATATATGATCTTCAACAAATTAAACAAGGTACGAATGAAAATCCGCAGAATTATGTACACAGAATCAACGCCCATCATTCTAAATTATATGCAGCGATTAACCAACAATTAACTTTAACCCGCGAACAAAAAGATGCACAACAAGCGCTAGTTGATAAAGTTGCATTACAAACTTTATTAGTAGGTCTCGACGCAAAGGTAGGCGCGATTGTACGAGCCTCACGACCTGCAAACCTTGCAGAAGCAGCAAATATTGTAAAGACGGAATATCAGCTGAGTTATTTAGAACAGCGAAAACCGTGCGTAAATTCCCCCAATGTTAACAAAAATAAAAAATTCTGTAACTATTGCAAAAAATCAGGGCACGCAATTAATGAATGTAGACAAAAACAAAATAATGATAGATTCAGAAATTCACAAAATAATCAAAATCAATACTATCAACGCAATTCCAATCAAAACTTCCAAAGAAATGATAATACCGGTTATCATTCTCAACAAAGGTACGACAATAATTACCACGGACGTGATAATACTGCTTATCATAGTCAAAATTCAAATCGACCTCCAAGTAATCAAAATCAAAATCGAAACTTCCAGAATGGACCACAAAGAAGCTACCATTTAAACGAGACGAGAGCAGGAACAGAGACTGGCTCTTCTGCTCAAGGGGCTTCAACCAGTCAAACGCAAAGTCAAAGAAACAAAGAAAACCAAAACAAAATATAAAAATACCGCAACACACGTCTAAAGAAAATAACTTATTTTATATAAAATCACGCAACGGAGAATTAAAATACTTATTAGATACAGGAGCCGGAATAACAATTATAAAACCACATTTATTTCCTAAAGAATTAATTAAATCAATTAAACCAATACAAGTACACGGTGTAACAAATCAATATATTGAAATAACGCAATCGGTAAGAAACAATTTTTTCACAGAAGATGAACGAGATGAAATGGAAGTATATCTTTATAACTTAGACATGAACTTTGATGGAATATTAGGTATAGACTTTTTACAAAAATACGAATGCATCATTGACATAAAAAATCGTAAATTAATTACAAAAACCAAAACCGTACCGTTGTATAAAGAAAACGAAATAATAAATGAAATAACTATTGAACCGCGAGTAGAACAAATATTTAAATTAAAATGTGATCAGTTAAATAAGGAATTAATCTTAAATTCGCAAGAAAAAGATGGTGTTATAATTTCAAACTGTTTAATAAAAACCAACAAAAAAGGTGAATTCTATACTTCAATTCTAAACAAAACCGAAGAAACAAGAAGCGTAATTTTTGACAATTTAATTTTTGAACCCTTTCTCGAAGAAAAGAAAAAAGACCGAAAACAAACTTCAGTATTCAACATAAAAACCCAAAATCTCTACACAAGGCAGCAACGAGTAGAAAAAACTCTGCGAACCGACCATTTAAATAAAGAAGAAAAAGATGCCATAATTCCCTTATGCAAACGTTACTCCGATATCTTTTATTTAGAAGGAGACGAATTATCATTCACAAACAAAGTGAAACATAAAATAGATACGGGACAAGCGAAACCAATTCATACTAAATCATATAGATATCCGTATATTCACAAACAAGAAGTGAAAACGCAAATTAATAAAATGTTGGAACAAAAAATAATACAACCCTCATCATCGCCATGGTCATCACCAGTTTGGGTAGTACCAAAAAAGCTAGATGCTAGTGGAAAACAAAAATGGAGAGTAGTGATTGATTACAGAAAGCTAAATGATGTAACAACAGATGATAAATATCCATTACCAAATATCAATGATTTATTGGACAAATTAGGAAGATGCAAATATTTTACGACATTGGATTTAGCGTCAGGATTTCATCAAATAGAGATAGATCCTGCAGACATTGAAAAAACAGCCTTTACTGTCGAAAACGGACACTATGAGTTCAAAAGAATGCCATTCGGATTAAAAAACGCACCAGCGACATTCCAACGCGTTATGGACAATGTATTAACAGGAATTCAGAACGAACGAGCATTAATTTATATGGATGACATCATATCATTCGCATCATCATTACAAGAACATGTTCAAAGATTAACAGAATTATTCCAAAGACTACGAGATGCAAACTTAAAGCTACAACCAGATAAATGCGAATTTTTGAAAAAAGAAGTATCTTACTTAGGACACATTGTCACAGAAAATGGAGTAAAACCAAATCCAGAGAAAATAAAGGCAGTAAAAGAATTTCCGATTCCCAAAAATGCCAAAGACATAAAAAGTTTCCTAGGATTAGCAGGTTACTACAGAAAATTCATTAAAGACTTCGCAAAAATAGTAAAACCTCTCACGCAATTATTAAAGAAAGATGTAAAATTTGATTTTAACCAAAAATGTATCGAAGCGTTTGAAAAATTAAAAGAAACTCTAATAAATTTCCCTATACTTCAATACCCAGATTTTGAAAAGGAATTTAATATCACAACAGATGCAAGCAATTACGCAATCGGAGCAGTCTTATCTCAAGGTCCAATTGGGAAAGATTTACCAATAGCTTACTCATCACGCACCCTAAATGAACACGAACAAAATTATTCAACGATTGAAAAAGAGTTACTGGCAATAGTTTGGGCAGTATCCCAATATCGACATATAGTCTACGGTAGAACCTTTAATTTAATAACCGATAATCGCCCAATAACATGGCTATTTAATGTCAAAGATCCAGGATCAAGATTAGTCAGATGGAGACTAAAACTTGAGGAATACAATTACAAAATAATTTATAAACCAGGCAAACAGAATACAAATGCAGACGCCTTATCAAGAATAAGAATTAATCATGTTCAAAATATTCAAAAAATATTCTACGGAAGCATCAAAGAAGAAGAAGAAGAATTGGAACAAGAAAATGAAGAACGATCATATACACCTGAAACAGAAATAGCTTACGAAACAATCGAAAACGAATGGAATATTTTCAAAAACTTAAGAAAAAAGAAATGTTTAATCGATTACTCGAAATGTACCTTCACAAATGAAAAAATTCTTAGACAAAAATCAGAAACAAATAATCTCATTCATTAAACAAGGACAATTGACTGAATCTCAATTCAAGATAGTAGAAGACATACTTGATATAAATAGTTTGTATGACGAGCATAAAATAAACGTCGTAGCATCAAAATCAAATACTCGAAGAAAGTATTTCCTTATCATAGTTCCACACATAAACTCAACGCAAGCAATCTTCGAAATACTCTATTATAACAAAGAAGTACTGTTAGGAAATAACAAATACCACATGGAAGAAACGAAAGAATTACCAGTCGCAGAAATGTTATCGTTTATCTTTTCAGATAATGAAATTGAATTCATCACTTGTAATCCCAATATAATTATCCCAGACGAAGAACAAAGACAGATAATCATAGAAGAAAATCATACCGGAAAACTAAACATGCATCGAGGTATTCATGAAACAATAACCAGAATTAAGAGGAAATATCAATGGAAAAATTTAAATAAAGATGTGGAAAACTTTTTAAAAAATGTGTGAAACTTGTAATAAAACCAAAGCATGCAGAAAGAACTTATCAAATCCATTAGTAATAACTGAAACACCAAAAGTTCCTTTTGAACGCATAAACCTTGATATCTTAGAAATACCAGAGAAGAATTATATTTTAGTAATACGAGACGAATTCTCAAAATTTACTCAAGCCTATCCAGTAGAACAAAAAACCGCGAAAAATATAATAAATACGTTACTTTTATATTTCATGCATTACGGCACACCCTCAAGAATTCATTGTGATCGAGGAAAAGAATTTGACAATCAATTATTAAGAGATTTATGTACCCTTTATAACATTCAATTAACATTTTCGTCAATCAACCACCCACAAAGCAACGGATCAGTAGAAAGATTCATGAGCACTCTACTAGAGATGATAAGAGCAACAGTAACCGACAACCCAGAAGATCATCCCTTGACATGTATACCATATGCAGTCATATGTTATAATAATTCAATTAATAGAACACATGGTTTACACCATATCAATTAATTTTTGGACACACGAATTCCAGACCCCCAGAACAGGTATATAATGAAGAAGAATTAATCTCAAAATACATGCGCGAATTGAAAAACAAAATATCCTATTTTTATCAAACCGCAAGAGAAAAAACTATTTTAAAGAAATTAAAAGCAAAAGAGAGACACGACGAAAAATCAAAACCCAAAGAAAAACATTTTGAGCTAAATGATTTTGTATTTATAAAAGAATCTCAAATAAAAAATAAACTTTGTAATAAATCAAACGGACCCTTTAAAATAATTAAAGTTATGGATAATAATGCCATAAGAGTAAAAGATACCGAAACAAATAGAGAATTTATAATAAATTCAGACCAAATAAGTTCAATCATAAAATAAAACTTTTTCTTTGCAGATGCAAAAATTCATCACACTTGCAATACTTTACACAGTTGCAATAACAGTAAGTAATACCAGCGATTTCAAAATAACTACCTTGAACAACACGTTAGGAATCCAATATTATCACGAATATGATTTAAAAATTTCAAACGAAAAATGGAAACTCTTAGTAGTCAAAGATATAACACTTTTAATAAATGCATATCAAAATGATATTTCAATTTTAAACCATATTAAAAATTTAATTGAACAAAACACACCAAGAATGCTATCATTCTATTCTGAAATGAAACCGCACATCACAATGCTAAATAAAATGATTATGACAATGGAAAGAAAATTTAACGAAATCAAAACCGACATAAACCCTTATACCTTACCCTTAAATAACACGAGATTTAAGAGAGGAGCATTTAACTTTCTAGGTTCAATTTGGAAAGCAATTACAGGAAATTTAGATAGTGAAGACGGACAATATTATGATAAAGTAATTCAAGAAGTAGAAAATGATGAAAAAAGATTAGAAAATCTTCTTAAAAATCAAATATCTGTAACAACATCAGTTATTAAAAATTTCAATTACACAATCAGAAAACTTCAAATTGATGAAGAAACTTTCAATGAAAATCTCCACCTTATAGAAAATGCAATTTATAATATTTCAGATAATCAAAACTTCTACGAATCAAAACTTCATTTAATTAATATTTGTGAACAATTACTCGAATCATTAATTTTGATTGAAGATGAACTTAACGATATAATCAATTCAATCACCTTTGCCAGATTAAAAAGCATACATCCCTCAGTTATTCAACCCGAAGACCTCATTTTTCAACTAAGAATAATATCAACAAGTCTCAGTTCAAATAATTTACCTTTACTACCAAATATAGCCAACATAGCTAAATACTTTGAAATAATTGATTTACAAGCTTACCAATCAAATAACAAAATTGTCTTCATATTACCAATACCATTAGTAGAACCAGAGGAGTATAAACTTTTACATGTATATTCACTCCCAATATTTAACCCAAAAACCAAACTATCCCACCTAATCCTCAATTCACACAAATATATAGCGATCAGCAGAGATAATAATCTTTTTATCACACTTGAAACCCTCGAAAAGTGCAAAAGCCTAAGCACAGAAATTTTACTATGTTTTAACCAAATCGCATATCCAACCGACGAGAATTCCCCATGTGAAATCAAAGTCACCAAATCTACAAAAATACCAGAAAACTGCAAAATCATAGATGTACCAATAGAAGATTACAAAGTTCAACTAATTTCGGACAACGAATGGTTAATAGTAACAAGTGTAAACATACCAATAGTATCCAGTGCAAAAACAACAACAAAAAACTTTCAACGTACTTCGAAATTCAATCCTAAAACTTCAACCCTATTGTATAGCCTACATAGGTTCAATACGAATCCAATCAACCAAAAGCTACACGTCAGAAGACACAAGTGTAATCGAAATGCCAAACATACCCCGCGAGTGTTGTGAAAATGAAAACAGTGCAAAAACCCAAGTGATCAAACTGAAACCATTAAAAATTCAAAAACAAAACCTTGACGAACTAAACATCGCAGAACACAAACTTAACCAATACTCGGAACAACTAGATGAACTAATAAACCGACCCTTTCTTCAAAAACACACTCATTGGTTTACAATATTTTGTATAGTTATTGTAATTTTATTAATCCTATGTTTCATATTATATAAATGTAGAAGACGATGCACAAAAGTATACCCTGCGATACTTTATCCACCACAACAAGAAGAAGTACAACCCTCTAGAAACATATTCAGACGATTCCACCCAAGGAGAAGGAATTCTATAAGAGACGAATCAATACTGGAAATGAGAGAAACAACACCAATTTGATGTGAGAACTTTTAATAATTTTTGAACTTTTTCTCATTTAAAAATCTATATATATTCTTATGTTAATTTATATACTAATCAAACGATATATTATTCATTCATATTAACCAGATAATTTATACCATGTCTAACCAAAAACTATGTATTTTAATCACAACTATTTATTTTGAAAAATTTATAATTTTAACAATTTTGAAAATTTGCGTCATTGCGTAGAAAGCAAATTTTTTCTAAGGAGGGAAGAGTGTTATGTATCACACTAACAATAGACCCATTGTAAAAAAGGACACTACGCAGTAAGAAACATTAATCATATAACCTACTAATGACTTTTGAGCAATAACAGGAAACACCTGCATTCAAGCTAATTCAGCACTACGTAGCGTCTTTTACCCACGCCTAGACAAACATTATAAATAGGGATAACAATTAATTTACAGAGGATTTAAGTATGATTTAAGTTTGAGATTTTAAGATATTAAGTCAGAGTCTAGTTAGTCGATAGTTAGCTTCCAAACCAGTGTTTAAATAATATAATCATTTAATTTGTTAAAGTAATATTTAAAGTAGAATCAGTGAAAGTTTGTACATTCCAGCTTCAAAATAAATATATTTTTTAAAAAGGGTTTTTAAGTCCTAAAGACCCAACATATATATATATATAAATTACTGCGGTAGGTTCTGTTGTTGTTTTCTACCACATAATACGGGCGACCTCGACACGTGTGTTGTTATTTTATGGTGATCAGCTTTCAGTAAGAGGAGAATATCAATTTATTGGTAGTAGTCAAATAAATTTAGAAGAATACACCAAACAGAAAAGTTGACTTTGAATGTTTGCTGATGATGAGTGACTACAGTAGCAGTAATTCATAGAAAACTCGACATGTTACACAAAGTGCAATAAAACTGTATATGTAAATCTCGCCTTCTAGTTTACGTATCAACAAATCTGGATTGCACGTGTATTACGGCTCAATGTCATGTATATCTTTGCTTAAAAACAGCGAAAGAATTGTATTTTATTTTACAGGGAGATTAACAGGTTTTTAACAACTATGTTTTATGGAACAATTTTTTTTTATAAATATCTTCAGATTTTTACATTTTTTGTATACTTTGTAGTACGTTTTTGATGTGGGATTCATAAATAATTACTGTACTATACAGGGTGAGTTTTTTTTTGATGATCAGTATGGGGATCTCGGAAACTAGCAGAGATAGAGCAATGGTTAAATTGGGAAAGATTTGCAGTTTTACTGGCACAATTTAATGACACTTTCGGATTTTTGTAAAAAGTCATGGCTTACAAGATATTTTGAAAAAACGAAATTCTGACGATTTAGTAAAATCCCTCTAGCTCCTTTGTTTTTGATTTTATAAAAAAAGTGTAAATATCAAAATTGAAGGGAATTGTATCCCGAATATGATTGGCATGTCCTCGTGTTTGCGTGAAAGCTCTCGTTTTCGAGATATGACACAAACTTATCTTTTTTGAATGGAAACTATAGTTGGCTATTACCTCAAAAAATAGGACATTTTTAGAACTTTTCAACTATATAATACTCGATATATTATTCATAAAAATAATGGAGTTATGGATGCTTTTTCTCTTATTTTCACTTTTAACGTAGTTAGCCATGAAATAGATTGATTTATTAATAACTATTCCAAAACACATTGAACGATTTTTTTATTAGGTATATCAGATATAACGAAAAAATTATGTACTTTAATTTCTTAAGTTTTTAGTAAGTCCCTACTTATTTAGTTTTTTCGTTATATCTGATATACCTAATAAAAAAATCGTGGAATAGTTATTAATAAATCAATCTATTTCAAGGCTACCTACGTCAAAAGTGAAAATAAGACAGAAAAGCATCCATAACTCCGTTATTTTTATGAATAATTATATCGAGTATTATATCATTGAAAAGATCTAAAAATGTCCGATTTTTTGAGGTCATAGCCAACTATGGTTTCCATTCAAAAAAGATAAGTTTGTGTCATATCTCGTAAACGAGAGCTGTCACGCAAACGAGGACATGACAGTCATATTCGGGATACAATTCCCTTCAATTTTAATATTTACACTTTTTTTATAAAATCAAAAACAAAGGAGCGAGAGGGATTTGACTAAATCGACAGAATTTCGTTTTTTTTTTAATATCTAGTAAGCCATGACTTTTTACAAAAATCCGAAAGTTGTAATTAAATTGGGCTAGTAAAACTGCAAATCTTTCCCAATTTAACCATTGCTCTATCTCCGCTAGTTTCCGAGATCCCCATACTGATCATCAAAAAAAACTCACCCTGTATACAAAGCGATTCCTGCGCTATGTTCCTGACCTATTTATTGCAGACTGTCAAATTTAATTACTTTCTGCTCTGTAATTGGTGTTTGCACACACCCAACAGAGTAGTGCTACTGCAACTAAAAAATAAATATATCTTGACATTTAAATTTAGACTATATTTTTCCATTTTACTGAAAAACTTTCTTCTGACTCCATGTCAAACTGCTATAAACACCCTGTATGATCAATATTTTTCTAATATTTCTTGACGTTCTGTCTAGAGATTTGTGCAAAACTTTTATTTGATATTAGCTTTGACTTTTACCGTTTTTTGCACATATTTTTCCTACTTTTTGAATGAATATAACTTATACATATTAAAATATTCCTATTGACTGAAACATATTAAAAAATCAGTGAAGATTCATTGAACTGTAGTCCCTTAATAACAGTTTTCTCACTTTATAGAAAATTATACCATACCTTTTCATAATATTCCTTATTAATATGCACTTTAAATCATGAAAAATTGCTTAAACCGTTTTTAAGTATTTGATGACATACATAAGAAAGATGCCAAATTGATAATCTCCCTCTTTTTGGAAGTCGGCTAAAAATTAGTCAAAAGAATCAACAATACTGATAAAAACATGGATAATGTGTACAAAAATGAAAGAAGTAGACCGAAGCATTAAAGAAATTCTATTGAGTTTTATACCAGTAAAGAAAGCAACTTTATTAAAGATAGAAAAACTGCTAATAATGGACCTTTGGTATGAAAGTAATTCTCAGATGAAGTTAAAAAGATTTATGATAAATAGAATTATCTAATTAAAATATTGCAGTATACTGAAATTATAAGTTTTTTACTAAATGTAAATTTATTATTTTTTATTTATTTAAGCTTTATTGCCGAACAGTATAAACCATTAACAGAGTAAGTATGTACTGTATACCATCATGAGCTGACTCGATAAATATATGTGAAATTATTTGGAGAATTAATTAGAAGATTAATATACGGTGGTATTTCGTGGAGCTGGTTTCAGTTGAAAAAAATTCAAATGTCCGTTTCTACCGGAAGTGGACCCTAACTTTTTAAAATTGAACACCCTTTTAGTAATATCATTTTAAAAATCTACGATGAATTTTTCGGAAATATATATGTCTGAAGAGCTCCAGTTCAAAAGTTTTTATTTTTTATGAGTTCTTTGGAAATAAGTTGAAAGTGTATATTTCAAATAGTCCAAAAGTTTCAAGGTCTAAATCAGACCCCGTTTTCAATGGTATAACTTAACAACACCAATGAACAAAAAAATTAAAAGGATTCCTTATCACAAATGTAGTAAATGTCAATTTGACATTAATGCCAAAAACGTTTGAACTATTTGAAATATACAGACTTTCAAGTTTATGTAGTGTTATTCCCAAAGAACTCAGATAAATAAAAACCAGAGATGCCACACCTATCCTTCAAAAAACAACCAGCTGAAAGTTATTTCAATTTTGTTGAAAATTTTGACAGATGCAGCCCTTCACTTAAAGTTTTGCCAAATTGCCAGACTGAATAAAACTTGAACTAAATCTTTGAAAATTGCCCAAAAAAAATAGTGCTCACAGACTTTCAAGTTTAGGCTTTTTTGAAAAAATCGACCAGAAACAAAGTGTTATAAACATCCCGATATACGTATTAGATCTGGAGATATTGGATATGTCTTATGCCACTTTAGCCAAGATTACTTTTTGCGTAGTTGAAGAGCAATTAATTAGCAATTAATTCTGGCACAAGAAATATTGCGATATCTTTATTAGGTCCGGAGTTATGGGTATGGCTAATGCAGCATATGTCTTATGCCACATTAGCCAAGATTTTTCGGAAGTGCCTGGAGCAATAAATTTACTTCAACTGCTGTTGAAGAGCAATTAATCAGCAATTTATTCTGGCCCAATAAACATCCCGATATCCTTATTAGATCTGGAGATATTGGGTATAGCTAATGTAGCATAAGTCTTATGCCACATTAGCCAAGGTTTTTTTAGAAGGGGTTGGAGCAATAAATTTACTTTTTATGTAATTGAAGAGCAATTAATTAGTAATTAATTCTGTGACAAGAAACATACCGATATCTTTATTAGATCCGGACTTATGGGTATGGCTAATATAGCCTAAATCTTATGCCACATTAGCCAGTGCTTCTGGGAAAAGGTTGGAGCAATAAATTTTCTTTTTGTGTAATTACATAGCAATTAATTAGCAATAAATTATAGGTTAGGTCCGAATTCGGCAATGAAATGGATGATATGACATAATAGACCATATGTCGAACGCAAGGTTTCTCAGGTTCTTTAAATAACTTTATCACATTCCCCTTAAATTATTAACAAATTGAGGTAATCTTCTTTACTAAATCCTAAACGGAACATGATAAATGCTTTCAATATAGTTTTGCTTTAACGTCAAATTATGAGCAAACATTGTTTGTTTACAATTCAGTATTTGTTTCTTGTCGATTCTTTCAGAAAAGCTTAGTGATAAAATTGTTGTTATTTTTTAAATTAAAAAATAAACATAATACAAAGTTTAGTTCCGTTGCTGCTTCATGAAGCTCGTTGGTTTTACAGTACGGGATTCATATACGTTGTTTCACGAAATTTTAAAATAAGAACGCACTGTTCAAATGTTCTACTATTTGACAAATTTGCTCTAAACAATATGCTAGCTACGCCTCTGTATATGTAGATGTGACATTTTGATCGTACATGCAGAACAAAATCGGTAAAAACTCACAAATTCACGTTTGGTGCTCATTATCAATTTATCGACGTAAATCATTGTTAAAAAATGAGCAAACCACCAATTAAATTTACACATAGAATTAAATTCATTAAATTTCCACATAATATTAAAACTGTTGGTGAATTATAATAATTATCATTCCAATAATATGTAGCAATTAATTGTCAGTTGTAATATAAAATGTGCCACGATTTAATACTTCATTTAATCGAAAATTAGTATGCAGATTAAGCGCGTGCAAAATTCGTCCTTCTGCATCTATAAACTCGTACAATTTAAAAGTCGACTTTATTTGATATAATTACTATTGTCCTAAATACGTTATCAGAATAAACATGGGCACTTTTTCGCGGTTTGAACCAGCCTCTGCTATTTTTAATTTGCTTACGCGTTATTCTCAACATATTAGGATCGTATTTTTACAACGGACGAAAACACGTGTCACATATAATCTCTTTTTAAAGAGGAAACAATAAATTTCAAAACAACGGAATGATTTTTTATAATTTTATTTTCATCTTTTGAACGGCGACGCAATATTCGGGGTTTGTGTGTGAAGTTGAATTCAGAAGGCGATACTAATGGGAATGAACTCGACTATTTTCGTCAAGGACAGGAGCTGTTAGTGACAGGATCGAAAGTTACAAATTAAAAGTATATAAGTATGAAATTCTTATTCACAAATTCATTTAACTGGAGAATTTATTATTTTTTACCGCACTTCAGTTTTCAGACTTCTCCATTTTAGCACTTCTCTCATAGACTTCTCTATTCTGGCACACCACTTCCGTCAATTTCCTCTTACAATAACACCTTGAATTCTTTATCTCCAGAAATTGCTGAGTCTATATCTCATTCTTTTATTTATAGGTGTATATTATAGGGCTCTTTCTGGCCACCGATTTTTCTCATTTCTGTTTATCTGTTCTCCGTACCTTTATTCTATTTTTCCTAAAATAATTCCTTTTATATTTGCTCTGTCTTTAATTTTATCATTTCGATTGTGCTATGATGTAGATATCCTAGATCCTCACTTTAAGAAGTCCATTTCTACAGCTTTCGTTGATTCTAGATGTTCTTGCCAATTTTCGGCTCCATTTGTGGTGATAAATTCAATAGCTTCAGAAATGTTATTTTGGTTTCCATTGTGATGTGTTTTGAGAATAGAATAGAGTTTAGTTGTTGGATCGCCGTCGAATTGGATTCGGTAAGTAATATAAAATTTTACTTTCTGCTCAATCTATCGACTATCTAGGACCGGTTGTTCTGTTGAGGTTGTCTTCTTCAGCTGAATGGTCTGGTTTTAAGGCACCCGCTTCCATTAGATACATTGCATGCCCTACAGATTACGGGGTTCATCCCTGCGTGAACTTGGAAGTAGAAGTTTCTAGAAGAGCTGACCGTGTTCAGGAGGCATTTCCAAGAATTTTATAGAGTGCGTTCATTCGACATCACCTCAGTTGTAGACATAATAATGAAAAATAAGCTAAAGGTTACAAACAGCTTCTACAGAAAGAAAGATATGCATAAATACACTTGGACAGGTAGGACACACATCAATGATAAATGTCTTAATTACAGAGACAAGTAAAGGAGTCAAGACTATACAAACTGGATATACTACTTAGTAAGCTCAACTACAGAAACCTATCAAAAGTAGTAGAAAATTTCAAAACTAAACTTCAAATGAAGAAGAGAGCATAAGAAAACTAGACGAGGATAGGTTAGAGCTTACCACAAGTAACATATAAGACGGCATTTGAAGATTTAAGTAAAAAGAAGGAATTCAGAAAAAGGTCAGGACTAAAAATATGGTCGACTGAAATGGAAGAAGCGGTACCAGAAAAACAAGAACCTATAAAAAATATCTTATAACTTAACTGAACATTATCATGTTTACGAACTTAAAATAAGCGTTTTAAATAATTTGGTCAAGTGCGAGTTGGACTCGCATACTAAGGGTTACGTACCACCTTCAAGATTCTAATATTCCAGTTTCAGAAACGCAGGGAATGAGTGCATTTTCTTATATTTACCCTTATATCTTTTAAAGGAAGCGTTTTAAATTTATAAAAAATATACACTTTCATTTTCTACACATAGACTTTTTATTTTATCTGCTTCAGGATTCACTTGATTTTTATAAGAATACGTATGTATTTAATTTTCTAATTTGGCCCCCAAAAATTAACATTAGAGTTTTATTTTACTTATAAATTTTCAGGGAGACTTTTATAATCTACTGTCTGAATTTTGAGGCTCTGTAGATTAGAAGATATAGGGCAAAATAAGTCAAGTTTAAAATTATTAAATCTATTATTCAAATTATTTAAAAATACAAATAAAATATATATTTCAAAATTTAAATATTGTAGTTTCTAAAGTGAGAATTAAGTCGATGTTTAATATTTTTGTTAATATATTTTAAACAAATGATTTAAAAATATGATATATTTGTAATTCACATAATGAACCTTTTATCGGAAATAAAGGGAGAAATGAGAATTTTTTATATCTTTATGATAATATCTTGTAAACAATAAATTTTAAAAATATGAAAAATATGTATTTGTATTCCTCATAATAAACCCTTTCATTTGATGTATTACATGATGCGTTAAAAAATATTTTGGTATATTTTCGTTAATATATTTTTAATTATTTTTTTTTAATTTGAAAAAATATATTTGCGTTCCTCAGAATGGGACCTTTCATTTGATTTATTACATGATGCGTTTGAATTTTTTTTATTTTTAAACTTTTATTTAATTCTATAATTTGCCCCCCAAAATTAATATTAATGGTTTCTCAGGAGCGGGAAACGGTCGACGTTTTTAGTTTTTCCCCCCAAAAGTACCCCTAAAATCAAAATTTCTTCATTTACGATATTTACTCATAATCGGGTCACCAAACTTCAATCTCTTCTGTCCAGTAGTTTAGGAGAAAATTGCTGTTATGTGACAGAGGCATATTGTATATACAGAACCCTAAAAATGTCCAGAAAAACAAATGGGATTAACGCATTAATAAATTGAAATATCTGGAAGACACAAAGTGATAAAATCTTTTAATATCCAAGAAAATGGCAATACAACTATAGAACGTGGACAAAAATGGGTGGGACATGATTAAATACTTTAGTATAATGAAAAGCCAATAGAATCAACGATTCAGGAAGAATATGTAAAGGGTTTGGACGATACAGGCTTTACAGAACCGACAGGAGCTCTTGAAGTTACCAAAAACAAAATGTAGATCACATTAATGTCAGCAGTATTTTCCCAACTCTCTTTAAGATATACACATAGATGTCATTATAAAAGAAGGAAACATAAAATGTACTGAAGGCATATTCCTAAACCATCACACCATACGAAGCTTCTATTTTATTATATTCCGAGCACCTAGTATTATTAGCGGAAAGAGTAGACAATTTACAACGGCTTACCTTACAAAATATCTGCCAAAAATACGATATGAAAATATCAATAAGTAAAGGTAAAACCATGATTAGAATAAGAAACAGACATATAAGAACAGCTACAAATGTTCTGGAAGAAGCAGTGTGGGCACACCAAGAAGACAGGTACATTTATTCTCTGTAGTGTTCCTCGATCTACTAGATGTTTGGTTTTATTTGTACCTACTTATTTGTAGTCTCAACTTCAATAGTCATATGAGATATGTCTTTCAATTCTTTGCATTTAATATCCTCAAGAATGTGTCCAGTCAATTGTTGGACTTCAAAACCCCAATTTCATAAATTTGACCGAAATTGTTGTAGAATTTTTGGTGTTTGAAGACGTGAAACATTGCTCATTTAATATTTATTATAATTTATTAAATATTTCTAATGAAAATTGGTAGTGACTTGGCATGACATAGCACAACATTGTATTTACTGAAATTTTGTGAATGTTCAAAATTTTATTACAATCTTCTTGAGTATGTAAAATATGCTTAATAATAATTTCAGTTGCGTTGTTATTTTTTTAATAATATATGTAAACACGAGGAGTTATTGTGAAAATTCCTTAACGTATCATATTACAAGAATTGCTTAAATACCACATCGACAAAAATTTTGTGTAATACTGAATATGCAGAAATTTTCGGCGTGGCAAGCCTCTAACACAAACATAATTTTCTTTTCTAGTGATAAAAAAACATTAACTTTGGGTATGAGAGACTAAAATATCAAGTTGGCGGATGTTCATTGGATATAGTTAGACATTTAACTTGTAATTAGTTTTGATATTAGCTATTAATACGTTGATAATTTTACAGGTAGATGTTAATTGTTAATTTTTCACCATTATCATGAATTTTGGAATAGAACATGAGAAATGTATGAATTGACGTTTCGAAACTGTTCAAGCTTTCAGGACATCTACCTTACATATATGTAGAATAATGGTTGACTATAATTAGTATGTTTTATTTAAAATTGAAGATAAATAACTCAATTTCTTCAAGATCGCTCTAACGTTTACCTTTTGATGTTGGTACATGTATAAAATCAACATCAACTTACATAGACACACTATATGCAGAAGAAATGTGAACTTCCGTCTTAAAGTAGATTAATTAACATTTATTTTGGTTCAATTAAAATATATTTTGAAAAAACCATAGTTGGCTATGACCTCATCATCGGACATTTTTAGAGCTTTTCAACAATATAATAACGGAGTTATGGATGCTTTTCTCTCTTATTATCACTTTTAACGTAGGTAGCCATGAGAAGATTGTTTTCACTTTGACGTTTCCTCATTTGAGAGTAATTCCATTAGTAGTGCTGAACTGACAGTCGATATTGACAAGTTTTCGTGATAAAATGGAATATTATAACGAAGAAAAACTGAATATGGTGGAATGTTATATCATATGCCATAAAAATTCAGTTCGTGCAGCTGAGGAATACTTTCATAGATATTTTAATCGTCGTCAACCTGCTCTATGTACATTTAAGAGGCTTTACGACAGTTTACGCAGATATGGATCTTTTACTAAACCACCAAAGGAACGAAATCAAATTAACGAAGCAGCACAAATAAATGTTTTGGCAATGGTAAATCAAAATCCATGTACATCTCAACGAACTGTAGTTAAGGTACTGAAAGCGCACAAGTTCCACCCGTACAAACTTTCAGTTTCTCAAACTTTGCATGCTGGTGACGAACATCGACGTATTTTGTTTTGTACATGGTTTAGAGACATGTGTCTTGACAATACACAGTTTCCATTAAAGCTGTTATGGTCAGATGAAACTAGATTTACTAACTGCGATATGTTCAATAGATACAATGAGCATATCTGGGCTAAAGAAAACCCTGTCCATGTAGAACAAAGACGACCCCAGATAAAATTTGGTTTTAATGTTTGGTGTGGTATCATAGGGTCTACTATTCTGGGGCCTTTTATCTATGACGAATCATTTATTGGGAAGCGCTACTTGCATTTCTTGCAATACACTTTTCAAAATATATTGCATAATTTGAATTTGAGAACTCGTTTAGAAATTGAGTGGTTTCAACATGATGGAGCACCTGCTCATAACTCGTTATTAGAAAGACAACACTTTGATAATATCTATCCAAACTCTTGAATAGGAAGAAATGGCCCACGCGAATGGCCACCCCGGTCTCCCGATTTGTATAGACTTCTATTTATGGGGTGCGCTAAAAACAAAGTATACAAAAAAAAAGTATGAGACAGTTGGTGACCTAAGGGAAGCTGTACTACAAACAATTGAAGAATTGATAGGCGGTCTGTGAGGAAAGCGGTAATGTCAATCTTAAAAAGATGCAATTTTTGTCTAAATAACATTGGTCGACTTTTCGAACATAAATTGTAACCATTATTATGTACTTTAAGTTCTTAAGTTTTTAGTAAGTACCTACTTATTTAGTTTTTTCGTTATATATGATATACCTAATAAAAAAATCGTTCAATGTTTTTTGGAATAGTTATTAATAAATCAATCAATTTCATGGCTAACTACGTTAAAAGTGAAAATAAGAGAGAAAAGCATTCATAAGTCCGTTATTTTTATGAATAACTATATCAAGTATTATATCGCTGAAAAGCTCTAAAAATGTCCGATTTTTGAGGTCATAGCCAACTTGGTTTCCATTCAAAAAAAGATAAGTTTGTGTCATATCTCGAAAACGAGAGCTGTCTCGCAAACAAGGACATGACAATCATATTCGGGATACAATTCCCTTCAATTTTCATATTTACACTTTTTTAATAAAATCAAAAACAAAGGAGCTAGAGGGATTTGACTAAATCGACAGAATTTCATTTTTTCAAAATATCTAGTAAGCCTTTAAGTGTCATTACATTGGGCCAGTAAAACTGCAAATCTTTTCCAATTTAACCATTGCTCTATCTCCGCTGGTTTCCGAGATCCCCATACTGATCATCAAAAAAAACTCACCCTGTATATATAAAACAAAATATTGTTACATATAAAATATTTACAAATTTTGTTTCCAACAACATAAAATTATGTAACTTTATAGCAATATATATTCTTTATCAAGCTAAGTAATGACAATATAAGATTTATTAGTAACACTAAGCAAAATATGCAGATGAGATGATTTATGTACTTATTTGATTACAATATATGCTTCTGATTTTTTCTAAAATATTTTGTTGCATTTAGATTTACAAAAAAACGCCCTACAATGCCTTGTTGCAAGTTTTATTCCAGAAAAAACAAAAAATCGATTTTGTTGATTTCATAGGTAGTACAAATCTCGAAGATATATATATATATATATATATATATATATATATATATATATATATATATTGCAGCTTGCTCACCAGGTTTCAAAGGATTGCATTCAATAAATATTGATGGAGAAACTCGTACCTCATTTTTTATTCATCTGTTTCCAGAAGAAATTTGTCACCTATAATATATAATAACCACAGAGACTATACGATATGCAGTACAGTGCGGAAAACACGCTTTTATGGTCACCGTATCTGAAATCAAACAATTTATAGCCATAAATATAATGATGACTTATATAAAATATCCATCATACAGGATGTACTGGTCATCTGTAACCTTCTACAAAACACCCTGTATATTATATATCGATCATTTAAGTTCCACTTCTTCAATTATTTCTCTATCCCTGTACGTTATTTGTTTTCTTAATGGTCTTCTTTTTCTTTACGTATGTATTACAATTTTTTCACTTTAACAATTAATAAATTGCATGTGCACCTACTTATATTGAATTAATTTTAAATTGTTTATACCGTGTACTATTTCTTTCTCCCTTGGTGTAATATATTCCATCTCATTTTCTCAATTTCTGTTATTTTTTTGGGAGTTTCGAATAGATGGTTATACACTCTTCTTCTTTGCTTCATACATGTTAGATCGACAAAAAAAAAATCAAAAATTATATGAGTTGCACTCATCTAAAATCCTTTTTCCAAATCCGTCAACTATTCTTTGCTTCAAAAAATGTTAATTTCAGCACTCACAGAACAATAAACTATTACAAATCCTTTATTGTCTTCTGAATACTGAACATATGTAATTAACGTTCGCTCAACAACACATCACCAGCTGAAAACCTTGTATATAATAATTAGTATTAATTGTATGTATAACTTTTGAGAAGAATTAAGCAACCACATGAATATTCATTAAAAACATATAAATCTGTCGAAAATTTTAATGAAAATGTATCTAATTTGTATATTCAACGAAGTAATTTACCAAAACTGTTTCATTTTTTCTCCGTTTATAGCGTGTTTTAATGAGCTTATCCAATTAAATGGAGATAAGGTAAATATATCGGTCACAGTTCGCTGCACAATCCTTCAAAAACGGGTAAACATTCACAAGATATTTATATTACGCTGTGAGAAATACGCGGGTGGTTGGTATTTGATTAACTCAACTCTGAGTTCGGCTCTAGCAGTTTGTTTTGAAGATTGGAAGAAAATTTTTGTGAAATATTTGTAAAAAGTTCTACAGTTTTAGGGTTTATTCATACACTTGTTTACGCAGTTTATTTACAGGTTGAGTCAAAGCTTACCGACAAGCATAACTGTCAGATAAAGCTGTTCTCGAAAGAACAAGACACGTAAATTTACTTCAAGGTCAAGCTGTACCTTCTTAAGTAGAATGATAATAGGAAATCAAAGGTCCCAAAACCCACAATCTTTTAACAATTTATTGTATACGAGTAGTTTCGGGGTCTACAACTTCCACCTTATTATCAAGTAAAATAGCTACAAATAATAATCAAAATAAGACAAACATACGTTCTCACATATACATTCAAGTCACAATAAATAAAATTATTAAAACTAATACACGTTAATAGTTGTAATTACAATCAGTACTCGAAAGGTTATGTGCCTTCAAATAATTCACAATTATTTTAGCCGGAATAGAAAATTCTATATTATTAAAAAAATAAATTAAAAAACCAAAGAAACTACAAATGGAAAATTTTTGTTAAACTTCAGGTTAATACTGACATCTCTATTATAATCTTAAAAGTTGTATAAACATAACTATAGATTTACGTAGACAGTATTTAATAATCATGTATATCGCACAGAGATGGCCTATCACGTTTTAAATTGTAATTGAATATATGGGAGAAAAATTAAGATTGAGTTGTGCATTCAAAATGCCTGTACTATGATTTTTGTGTGATCACAAAATTTCCAGTTGTTCTAAATAATTAAGGTACAATCCCTTATTCGCTCGGTGTAGAATCTTAATACCATTTGTCTCATTAAATTTATGGTTGTTATCTAAAAGATGCTTGGCAAAATGTGAGAAACCCGATGAGTTATGGTTTAGACATCTAAGATGTTCTTTTAAACGTATTTTAAAGCATCTGTAGGTTCTGCCGATGCAAAATGATCCACATGTATCGCATGTAAGTTGATAAACACCACTGCGAGTCATAATATCAGTTGGGTCTTTGTTGTTCAATATGAAGTTCCCTGGGGTATTTTTGGCCTTCAAGGAAATGCTTATATGTGGTCTGAAAAGGTTTTTGTGTAATTACTCAAAAAATTTAGAATGTAGGTCACATAAAAACCATTGAAAAAAGTTTTTGATTCTTACGAGCAAAGCTGCAGTATAGTTTTGCTCGTTTTAACAACTAACGGCCGCCATTTTTCTGGCGGTCAATGATGCTACCATTTGATCTGTTTGTTTGCACCGTTCAATATGTTGTTCTATGCGGTCATGGCCATCCGAAACGACAGTTGACTTGAAGAATTGTTGTGCGGAATTATAAGAAAAATACACCCTGTGCCTCCACACCCTCTTACATATATATAACTCGAAGTGGTCGCAGCCAAAAATTGGGAAAGGGGTCGTGCATTTTTCAAAATTATCCTGAATCCCTAATTTATAATATATATATATATATATATATATATATATATATATATATATATATATATATATATTATAAGCATTTGTCAGTTTGACTATTTTGGGGGGTGATGACTCCCCCTTGGATCGCCGCTGCCCTCAACTCTTGTAATGTTATTATAATGCCCAAATTTGGTTCATTTGAGAGGTAACTAATCCGTTGAAAGAAGGAAGATCAATCTCATCAGCACATGTAGTAGATAAAAGTCCCATAAAACACAATAGCATTCAAGTCAACAACATGGTACTTTTATTATGTTACTACAAGGCCGACTGTTTGTTAATAATGTATTTGTCCACCTAATTCAAAATGTGGTTCATCGCTGAAGATGATTTTGTTGAAAAAATTCACATTTTCAAGTTTCTGTTGCATGGCCCAATTAACAAATTGACGACGTAAACCAAAGTCTGTTGGCTTAATTTCTTGCCTTCGAATGAAGTTCGTTGTGCAAAATTCTGAATAAAGTGGTTTTTGGAATGTTTAATTCCTATGCACAATGACGAATTGATGTTTTTGGTTATTCAACAACACTTGCAGCTACAGCTGCAATATTTTCTTCTCAACGTCCACTACGATGATGTGTTTTGCTTTTTTCATCTTTTACTGAACCAGTTTCCACATATTTTTCAACAATTTTTCCAATGGTAACATTTTACGGAAAATTTTCTCTTCCATATTCTGTAAGAAATTTTTTTCCAACTTCTGCACAACTTTCACCAAATTTAAAATAATTTTTAATAATAAACACGCGTTGCTAAATCGTATATCTCTCAATTTTTAATAACCGGAATATTCCTACTTGTCATCTATTAAATAACGTATGATATTCTAGTACAAAGAATATAAATGGCGTCAAATTTAAAATTAACCTCAAATTGGAACAGCCTTTATTTAAAACTAGCCGTTATCCGCGGTTTCACCCGCGTACGAAATGTTCAAGCCTTCGCAAAAAGAAATAACTTATAAAACATATTTTCTAACTTGTTTCAACCACCCTACTTAACCATAAATCCACCAATTCCGATTATATTTCACCCAAACTGCAACTACTTATGGGCCACCCAATATAACAATTTTATTCGACATTTTTTTGAATCACCTTTAATAACTGTAACTCTACTTCACCCTATATTGCAACCATCCTGTATGCTGCTGTTTATTTGTCACCCAATATAACTTTTTGACCATAACTCCAATATAACTTTTTGACTATAACTCTTCTCTACCCTATATTTCAGCTATGCAACTGCTTATGGTCTATGCTGTATACAATTATTTCTGATATTTTTTTAACGACCGTTTAAAGTAAAAGTTTCCTTTACTCTATAATTTAATCAACCTTTACATGCAGCTTTTTCTGACATTTTGTTAAACACACTCCAAAACTATAATCTAACTTCTCCCCATATTTCAGATATTCCATATAGTAGAATGCAACTGTTTATGGTCCACCCTCCCTTCGTGAGTCACAAATATAAAAACACAGTTTTGCACCCTAACACTAAACTTTTATTTAAACCCTCACCCAAACTGCAACTGCTTATTGGCCATCCTATATAACAATTTTATCAAAAAAAAAATAACCGATTTGTATAACTAACTCTACTTCCATCTACATTAAAACCATTCTGTATACACCGCTGCCATTTTGCCAACTTATTTTTGAACCACCCTGTATAACCATAATTTTATTCTACAAAATATTTCAACCACGCTGTATGTGCAACCAAATATAAAATGTTTAAACACTTCTAATCACACTGTATTAACTATAATTTTACTTCGAACAATGTTTTAGATATTGCATATGTTTTATCCTACAAAAAAAAATTATCCAACCTATTTGACTATAAATCTACTCCACCCGCTATTTCAATCACATTGTATTTGCAACTACTTATCGGCCACAAGGTATAACATTTTTTCTACCACCCTGTATAACTATAAATCCATCAATGCCAAATATATTTCACCAAAACCGCAACTGCTTATGGGGCATCGAAAATAATAATTTTGTTCAACATGTTTTTGAATCACCTTGTATTTATTACAACTACCCTGTATATGCTACTGATTATTTGTCAACCAATATAACATTTTTGAAATAATTATCATAACACTTCTTCACCCTATGTTTCAACTATCATATCTTTGCTACTTATTATTTTTTCAATATATATTAAAGTATAATTTCTCTCCACCATTCATTTCCAACTTTTTCTAACCTTGTTTGAATGACACTGCATAACTATAACTCTATATATGCAAGTGCTATATAACAAAATTTTTCTAGCATTTTTTTACCCACCCTGTATAATTCTAACTGTAAGCCACCCTATATTTCAAAAAACTTTTATATGCAACTACTTATTTGCCACTAAATATAACATTTTTGTACGACCCTGTATCCTTAGAACCTTACCCCATCCTATATTTAAACCATCCGGTAAATGGAACAGCTCATAGTTCATACCATTACTTTAAAATATTTTAAACCCACCTGTATAGCTGTAATTATACTCCGCTACATATTTCAACCATCCTATATATGTAACTACTTGTGGATATAAAACAAGTTTTTAGCCACAACATAAACTATAATTCCACTCCATCTTATATTTTAAACACCCTGTATAAACAACTGCTTCTAAAATTTCTCCAACCTATTTCATACTATAGTATCTTATGAACATAATTCAAAGATCCTAACTGCTTACCTAACACATTTTTTTAAGTTTTTTTATTCACTGTATAAATATTCTACCCTTTTTCAACCAATTAGTATATAGAACTGTTTATGGCCCACTCAATATAACTTTTTTGGACCACCCCGTATAACTAATTCCACTCCTTATTTCCACCACATCGTATATATCCAGCTGCTTATAGGACATCAAATATAACTTTTTTAGGTTTTTTAAATCCATGTAATTCTGCTCCGCTCTAAGTTTCCTATATACAGAACACCCTGTAATATTACGCTTGATATATGTTGATTTTTGTTAAATAGAAACATGTTACATTTGCATATTCCGAATTTTGAATAAGAGCTAAGCTGATGTCAGTATCTAATATTTTGTGAGTACGGTGGAACCAATTGAGTAATTGAATTACCCAACATAGTAGAAGTTTTTTCGCTATATCTACCGTTTCTGTCAAACTATAGGCTTCGCAACAAAAAAAGATTCAGCAAAATCAGTTAAGTAGTTCTTACTTGATGCCCGAACAAACAAACAAACAAACTTACAATTTTATAATAGTACACGTGTTTTATTATTTAATTACAGGTAAAATAATTAAAGACCTCAACAATCTTCCCAATATTGCTTAGCTAATTGTCAATGTGACTTGTATGATATGGGGGGAGGTTCTTGACCGCTATGACCCCCTCTCGGACCGCCACTGGACACTAGCCCAGATAATTTACCTTGTCTTCTATTAACAATTGCCTAAATCATTTATGAACGTTATTGACACCCCTCGTATTTCTTTGACCCATTGAAAGCAAATGAAAGTAGTAAGCAGTGAGCAGCAGATTCGACGGCTCGATGTACCGTAACTTTAAACTCAAACACCACCAACAATCGCACGTTTGCACCAATGACAAACACCAAATACTGTATTGTATACATATGCACTCTTTTAGAGTGCTTCCATTGAAAGTCGTGTCTCGAGAGGTCAAAATCATAAACATGGGCCCATCCCATGAAGAAAATATCACGAGGCGCCACAAAACCAACCTGAGTAGTTTCTACAAAGTCTACCAGTCGAATAAAACACAGTAGTAATATCTGGATACGTAAAATTTTTGATCGTTAAATGTAGAGTCGTTGTTTATAGATTGAAACATCTTTAAAGAAATACGTGCTTTAAGAGCTTTAAAATTCGTTTGTAGTTTATATTGTTATCTTTGTAAAACTTAAATCGTAGAAATACTATTCTTTCACTTGTACACATTGTTAAAAAGAATTCTAAGTGTTCCTTAAACCCGGTAAGCCCATATAATAGTTATGTTGGCGTAAAGTGAAATAAAAAAGGCTAAACCTTTTCAGTTAATGTCTAAGTGCTTCTTGGGAAATAACATCACAGTTTAAAGAAAATTGCTGTATATTTCAAACGTTTCGGGGTCTAGATCAGACCCCGTTGTCAATGGTTAAGAAACTATGGATAAAAAAGGGACAATTCTAAGATTTAAATATTTGACAATGTGTATTATTTGATTTTTGACGTAACTAAGAGAATTTTATTTTTGTAATATACAGGGTAGCACAGAAATTTCTAAAGATCATATAATCATAATAATATAATCATAAATCCCTTTCAAATTGGAAGAATTTGAATGGGAGATCTTCAGAATTTTATGTGGCGCTCCTAGGTGCGACTTTGTTATAAGATAGTGCATTCACCAAAAATGCGACCAAAGAACTTTGTTGATTCAGTGATCCCATTAAAATCATAAGGGAAAACCTAAGAAACACCTTATGAACTATCCCGATATTGGGTTGTTCACAAGGACATGACCATTAGCAATTTCTTCCTTAATCATCGGCAACCAGGAACGACTGAATTCTACGGAGGTAGTAGCGATACAATCGTTTTCATTTAACAAAATTAAAGCAGACTCTTTTAGTTTTCTTTTGGTGTTGTGTTCTTCTTTGTGTAATATAACTGAATTTTGAAACTGTATTTTATGACCAAGGTCCCAAGCATGTTCACAAATTTTGGAGTTTTCAAATTGTCGTTTTTTAGGGTTCCGTATATACAATAAACGGATACCCTTATAATATCACTCAGGATTTCTGCCTCTGTCACATCACAGCCATTTTCTCCTAAACTACTGGACGGAAGAGGTTGAAATTTGGTATCCATGTATAGTTTGGTGACCCGATCAGGAGTACATATCGTAAAACAAAAAATTTTGATTTTAGGGGTACTTCTGAGCTTAAAATTTTGAAAAAAATAGGAAATATAGAGCGTTGCCCGAACTTTACAGGAAAATTAAGGAGAAACCATTAATGTTAATTTTGGGCGCAAATTATAGAATTAAATAAAAATTTAAAAATAAAAAAATTTTCAAACGCATCATGTAATATATCAAATGAAATGTCTCATTCTGAGGAACACAAATATATTTTTTTCATATTAAAAAAAATTATTTAAAAAGATATTAACGAAAATATACCAAAATTTACCCATTCCCCCCCTTATCTCCGAAACTACTGAGCCTAAAATTTTGAAAAAAATAGGAAATATAGAGCGTTGCCCGAACTTTACAGGAAAATTAAGGAGAAACCATTAATGTTAATTTTGGGGGGCAAATTATAGAATTAAATAAAAATTTAAAAATAAAAAATTTTCAAACGCATCATGTAATATATCAAATGAATGGTCTCACTCATTCTGAGGAACACAAATATCTTTTTTTCATATTTAAAAAAAAATATTTAAAAAGATATTAACGAAAATATAACACAATTTACCCATCCCCCCCCCCTTATCACCGAAACTATAAAACGTAAAGTTTTGAAAAAAAAATAGATTTATAGGTTCTGACCTGAAGTTTACTGGAAAAATAAGGAGAAACCTCTACTTTTAATTTTGGGGGCCAATTACAGAATTAAATGGAAAATATAAAATTAAAATTGTTTCTAATCCATCATGTTATATATCAAATGAAAGGGCTCATTACGAAGAAAACAAATATATTTTTTTCATATTTTTAAAATAAATTAGTTAAAATATATTAACAAAAATATAAAAAAATTTACCCATTCCCCCCTTATCTCCGAAACCATAAGCTGGAAAATTTTGAAAAAAAATGGAGGTATAGCCCCTCACCTGAACTTTACTGGAAAAATAAGGAGAAACCCCTAATATTTATTTTGGGGGCAAATTATAGAATTAAATGGAAAATTAAAATTAAAATTGTTTCTAACCCATCATGTTATATATCAAATAAAAGGGCTCATTATGGCGAAAACAAATAATTTTTTTTCATATTTTTAAAATAAATGAATTAAAAGATATTAACAAAAATATAAAAAAATTTACCCATCCCCCCCCCTATCTCCGAAACCATAAGCTGGAAAATTTTGAAAAAACAATGGGGGTATAGCCCCTCACTTGAACTTTACTGGAAAAATAAGGAAAAACCCCTAATATTTTTTTTGGGGGGCAAATTATAGAATTAAATGGAAAATATAAAATTAAAATTGTTTCTAACCCAGCATGTTATATATCAAATAAAAGAGCTCATGATGAAGAAAACAAATATATTTTTTCCATATTTATAAAATAATTTAATTAAAAGATATTAACAAAAATATAAAAAAATTTACCCACTCCACCCTTATCTCCGAAACCATAAGCTGAAAAATTTTGAAAAACTGGAAGTATAGCCCCTCACCTGAACTTTACTGGAAAAATAAGAAGAAACCCCTAATATTCATTTTGGTAGGCAAATTATAGAATTAAATGGAAAATTATAATTGTTTCTAACGGCTCATGTAATATATCAAATCATAGGGCTCATTATGACGAATAGGTACAAATATATTTTTTTAATTTTTAATATATTTTCAAATATATTTAAAAAATATATTTTTTAAAAAATTACCCATTCTCCCCGTTTTTCCCCAAACTCGAAGACCTCATTTTTTTTGTTTATAGGAAAAATGAAAAAAAATACCTAATTCTATTATTTGGCCTCCAAATAATAGAATTAAACGGAAAATAAATTACTAGAAAACCCCCATAGTAATTTTAGGGACAAATTATACAATTAAATGGAAAATAAAGATTCAATTTTCAAACGCATCATGTAATATATCAGATCAAAGGCTCATTATGTGAATTATAAATATATCATATTTTTAAATCATTTGTATAAAAGATATTAAAAATATTAAACATCGACTTAATTCCCACTTTAGAAACTACACTATTTAAAATTTGAAAAATATATTTTATTTACATTTTTAAATAATTTGAATAACAGATTTAATAATTTATAATTTAAACTTTGACCTATTTTGCCGTTTTTCTTCCAATCTACAGAGCCTCAAAACTCAGACAGTAGATTATAAAAGGCATTTCTGAAAGTTTATTAGTAAAATAAAACTCTAATGTTACTTTTTGGGGGCCAAATTACAAAATTAAATACATATGTATTGTGATAAAAATCAAGCGAATCCTAAAGCAGATAAAATAAAAAGTCTATGTGTGGAAAATCAAAGTGTATATTTTTTATAAATTTAAAACATTTCCTTTAAAAGATATAAGGGTAAGTATAAGAAAATGCACTTATTCCCTGCTTGTCTGAAACTGGAATATTCGAATCTTGAAGGTGGTACGGAACCCTAAGTATGCGAGTCCAACTCGCACTTGACCAAATTATTTTATGTAATTTTTGTGTTCGTTTATTCGAACATTCAGAGATCTAGAGGTTTCTCCAATATAGAATTTATTACATTCACACGGGATTTTATAAATGCATTTTTTTCTATTTTGAGTTGTGTTATTTGGTTTGGTTTTTGGTATAATTGATTTTAGTGTATTTCTTGTTTTAAATGATGTTTTGATATTATATCTGCTTCCCACTCTTTTTAGTCTTTCTGATAGACCCTGTATGTATGGTATAGTTATTGTGTTAATGTGATTATCTTGGGAGTCAGTGTTGCTTGGTGAAGTTTGATGTTGGTTGTTAGGGATAGTTTGGTATTCCAATTTGTTTAACTCTTTATTAATAAATTTATTTGGGTAATGATTGGCAGAAAGTACATTTTTTACTTACTGGGAAGTCTAATTCTCATCTTAAAAACAGCGCACATATACAACACAAAAATACTTTCACACTAGCAAGTTTTGACATTGTTAATCTATACAATAATGTTCCTGTCACCAAAACACTTCCCATAGTAAAAGAACGATTAGAACAAGATTCTTTAATAAATCAACTTACTCAATTGTCCATTAATACAATAATGGAACTACTAACATTTTGTACAACGACAACATATTTTCAAC
Organism: Octodonta nipae; assembly: GCA_034190945.1. Lineage (NCBI taxonomy): Eukaryota > Metazoa > Arthropoda > Insecta > Coleoptera > Chrysomelidae > Octodonta > Octodonta nipae. The sequence continues at coordinate 38,977,605 of CM067216.1, read as the reverse complement.
TTAATGATGACTTCTACCAACAAGATTTTGGCATGGCAATGGGTTCCTGTTTGTCTCCCGCTTTAAGCAACATTTTTATGGAAAAATTTGAAGAACAAACAATTTTCTCAAAACAGATTAAATCTTTGGTTTGGTTGCGTTATGTTGATGACATATTCGTTATTTGGGAACATAATCTTGAGGATTTACATGCATTACTTAACGACATAAACAACACAGAACCAACTATTCTTACACATTTCACATTCTTAAACATTTTAATAACCAAAACACAATCGACATTTGAAACAAAAGTTTACAGAAAACCAACTCATACTAACAGGTATCTCAACTTTAACTCTAATCATCCAAATTCAGTAAAAAGAGGTATCATTAAATCTCTATATGACAGAACAAAAACCAACTGTTCTAATATAAATAAATTCAATGAAGAAAAAACGTTTAAAAAAAAGTACTTTCTGCCAATCATTACCCAAATAAATTTATTAATAACGAGTTAAACAAAATGGAATACCAAACTATCCCTAACAACCAACATCAAACTTCACCAAGCAACACTGACTCCCAAGATAATCACATTAACACAATAACTATACCATACATACAGGGTCTATCAGAAAGACTAAAAAGAGTGGGAAACAGATATAATATCAAAACATCATTTAAAACAAGAAATTCACTAAAATCAATTATATCAAAAACCAAACCAAATAACACAACTCAAAATACAAAAAATTGCATTTATAAAATCCCGTGTGACTGTAATAAATTCTATATTGGAGAAACCTCTAGACCTCTGAATGTTCGAATAAACGAACACAAAAATTACATAAAAAAACGAAAATTTGAAAAATCCAAAACTTGTGAACATGCTTGGGACCTTGGTCATAAAATACAGTTTCAAAATTCAGTTATATTACACAAAGAGGAACACAACACCAAAAGAAAACTAAAAGAGTCTGCTTTAATTTTGTTAAATGAAAACGATTGTATCGCTACTACCTCCGTAGAATTCAGTCTTTCCTGGTTGCCGATGATTAAGGAAGAAATTGCTAATGGTCATGTCCTTGTGAACAACCCAATATCGGGATAGTTCATAAGGTTTTTCCTAGGTTTTCCCTTATGATTTTAATGGGATCACTGAATCAACAAAGTTCTTTGGTCGCATTTTTGGCGAATGCACTATCTTATAACAAAGTCGCACCTAGGAGCGCCACATAAAATTCTGAAGAACTCCCTTTCAAATTCTTCCAATTTGAAAGGAACTTTATGATTATATGATCTTTAGAAATTGCTGTGCTACCCTGTATATTACAAATAAAATTCTCTTAGTTACGTCAAAAATCAAATAATACACATTGTCAAATATTTTAATTTACATCTTAGAATTGTGCCTTTTTAATCCGTAGTTTCTTAGCCATTGACAACGGGGTCTGATATAGACCCCGAAACGTTTGGAATATACAGCAATTTTCTTTAAACGGTGGTGTTATTTCCCAAGAAGCACTTAGACATTGAAAAATATGCCACAAGTATCATTCAGAAAACAACTTTTCAGTTAACCTCAAACAAATCTAACGCGTGTTACCAAATATGTTGCGAAAATTACTAACAAATTATTTTATAAAATTTCCATATCTCAAATAAATAAATCTAATAACATAGCCACAAAAGTGATTTGTATCCAGAGAATATCTTAGAGTCATATGAGTTAACTAGTCCTACTACAGAGTAACTAGTAATTTGTAAATGGGCTGTGAAAAGCATGTTTTTTCCAGGTGCCAATGTTTGGCATTACACTTTCTTCATAGACATCTCAAAACTGTGGTATTTTCAGTTGACAGGTAAGGTCAGTGGAGTGGGTGTCATACAGATCCTACTTCTTAGCAATGAGCAAAGCAAGGCCAAAATTTAGATATCTTTTAGTTTTGTTTATCCAGTCTTGGTATTGATCTTGTAGATATTCTTCGGGTCCTCCACATCACTTTGTATCTGTCCTTGTTTCTTCTACATATGTTCTTCTTAGGCAAGTGCTGACTTTTTGGCCCATTATTTCAGTTATTAAGCTTTATTCAGTACTGATTTCAACTCCTTAGTAATTAAACTCCAAGACCTATTTGCTAATTACCATGCCCTTTGTTTTTCCCGCTAAATTCGGCATGTAATACTCCTTTGGTCATCTTTCTCAACTGTTAGTACTTCGTCATCGGCGTAACGTACAATTGTGATTTTATGGATACCCATTCTATATCCTTCTAGTTTTTTTACAATATGGAGTATTTGGTTCATTATCATATTGGGCTGAGTCGTATTCCTTCCTTTATTGTTATTTGTGTTTATATCATTATTCTTATTAGCGTCGTTATTCTTATCGGCGCATATTCTATTTGTTTTGCTTATAATAATTGCAGGACATCATTTGTTGTACTCCATTGAATATATGAGTTTGTTTTTAGTCTTTGGTCGATGCAACAGAGCAGCGTTATCCTCAGCAAGTAGTGGAGCCTCACTTTAATCGACTCATGCATCCCATATTTCAACAAGATAATGCTCGGTCTCATGTTGCTCGAGTTAGTTTAAACTTTTTTGAAGAGACCCTTGTGAATCTGGTGCCATGGACCCCCAGAAGGCTCAGAAATTTACCCCAGCCCTCACGGACTTTAGAGGTTTTAAGATCTATTTCTTTTGTTGATTCTATTTCTAATTTTTGCATATCCTCCTCTCCCTTCGATTGTTTATATGCAAAAAAATCATATCTGTAGCTTCATATCATGGTTTGGTGTATTCTCGCTTGTTTCTGTTAAATTTTTTTTGTCTGGGGTATCTGTTGATGCTTGTTTTAGTTTCTTCATTTTAAACGCTTTCTATGTTTAGCCGATTGTTTTCTTTAATGAATTTCCGGCCTTGTACATGTATTGCTGGTGCTAAGTTGTATGTATTTAATTACTCTCTTAGAGTGTTACGATACTGATTTTTATTTTCTTCGTCTTTGAGTCTTTCTATCCTTAGTATGTCTTCAATATTCTTGTTTTTTTTATTCATAAGGTTCATTGTTACAATTATTTTCTATATTACAAGTTTATGATCAGATCTTATGCCAAGTGAGGATTTTTCTGTTCGTTATGTTGTAGTCAATCATAGAGTTGTAACTCTTGTGTCCTACCTTGTGATTTTGTTCTGTAGGAGCTGACCAAAGTATGTTTTATGAATTCTGGGACTGTTTAATAATAAAAATTCTATTACTCGTTAATTTTAGAAAAACTGAAAGCTATTATTCAGCTTCATGGGAAATTTAAATCAACTTCTTTCACGCTGTTGATCTAGAGGGTAAATAGTCATTATGTTTCCAACAAGCCTGCGTCAGCTATGATTATATTTCTTTTTCTCAGTGTGAGACTAATTTTGGATGCCAAGAACTTCTTTATATAGTGCAGGACCATCCTTTTTTCTCGGGGTGTCATTATTTTGGGCTTTTCTAATGACGAAATCGATGTAGCTGATAAAAAAGTGGCGGATATATACACATACTACAACCTTTTGATTGATTGATTCTCAGTCTAAGGCCAAGGTATTCAGGAAATGCTTTCTGATCAACCCATTTTTCAAAATTTGCATGGTAAGAAACTTGTGTGTATAAATAATGATGTACCTAGCTTTTATTCTCACAATATGTATTATATATTATTTCAAAACGACTGGAGAATAAAGTGCTACTTGATAATATCCAAGAAATAGTTTTGCTATTTCTTATTCGACTTGCAAGACCTGGGGGTATTAAACCTAGATCAGGATTCATATACTAGGAAACAGTATTCCTCGACAATGTCATAAGAGATGCTGTTACGAGGGCTGCCTTTTATATTTCGGGATTAGAGAACAAAAACAAATATTAATCATAGAAAATCGCTTTATTGTTTTTCAAAATATTCCCCATGAAGATCTATACACTTTTGCATGCGTTTGAACCAATTGTCGAAGCACTTTTTCCACGCTGATTGAGGTATCTCCAAAACATGCATTCTGAACGCAGCAACCGCTTCTTCAGGTGTCGAAAAACGTTGACCTCTCAGTATGTTTTTTACTTACGGGAATAAAAAGAAGTCATTTGGTGACAAGTCAGGACTATACGGCGGATGACTCATCAAATCGATGTTTTGAGTGGTCAAAAATGCAGTTGTTTGAGCCGATGTGTAAGAGCTCACATTGTCGTGGTGAAGAGTGATCCGTCTTCGGCGGTTGGTTTTCCTCATTTCTTGGAAGACAACTGGCAAACAAATGGTTGTGTACCACTCAGAATTGACTTGTGGTACGGTTGCGACATGTCCAGTTTTTCCGAAAAAACAGACGATCATTTGCTTGGAAGTGCTTCATGCGCGAACAACTTTTGTTGGATTCGGCTCATCTTGAAACACCCATACAGTCGACTGCTGTTTACTTTCGGGCTCATACGCGTAAATCACGATTCATCACCTGTCACTATGTCATAAACGTGTTTTGAAGCACCGCGAGCGTATTTTTTGAGCTTTTCTTTCCACCAATCGACACGAGCCTTTTTTTGAACGATTGACAAATTGTGTGGGATCCAACGCGAACATTTTTTTTTACATTCAAATGTTTATGCAATATTGAATGTATGCTGGTCCCACTAATGTGTAAGGTTGACTCAATCTCACGATAGGTCACATGACGATCTAGCAATATATAACTAAACAAACGGAAAGATGACAGGAACGGCAATAGAATTATGGAGAAGTGCTCATAACCGTAAAAGGCTTCTCGTTTTACATTTTTCTTATTATAGTTCTGTAATGGGTCTTCGTGATGTGATTTTTTTTCGGGGAAGTATCCTGAGATTCAATTTCATGGTGACTACAATTAATTTAATTACTAAAACTAAAGTAAAAGGAAGTACTAAGAACATACAAACAAACAAACACCTTCAGCGGGAGATTGTTTATTGAAAGCACGTAGCAAATAGTTATTTAAGATTTTTTTCATTAGCCATATAAACTTGTTATTTCAACAATTCCTAATCTCGTAATAAACGTTGGAAATAAATTATGTATTTGTTTATAGTGCAATTCACGTAAGACAACATTCTCCTTGATTTGTCAAAAGATTATACAGGATTTATGTATTGCAATAAAACTGCGGAATCTTGGCTTTGCTCTGTTCGATGGAAATTAATTCAGGATATCGAAACGGATTTTTATAGAGGCTGTGGTGGCTGTTAAAAATCGTATATCTTCGTACTTCGTAACATAAAAAATGTTTTATTCAGGTCAGCTATGGCCAGAAGTAATCTCTATAAATGTCACGGTTATCGAGCAAATACTGCTAAGTGGTTTGGATTTATGTATGTAGAACTCCGATTTTCCACTGCCAAACTGTGCTGAAATATGTGAAACCGTCCACTTTTCAAACTCTACAGTTCCCCTGTTTCCATTAGTATATCCAATAACATGATTTTGACAAATGGAGGCATACATTGTTTACCAAAACATTTCAATGTAAAGCAATTTTATTAAGACAACTTGCACCTGATGTAGCTTCAATTTCTATTATAATTTGGGGGTCGTTTTTGATATATACCAACAGCACAATGTCGTCAGCAATCCTCAAGTAGCTTAAACGTTGTCGGTTTATATTTTTTATATTTATTCCCACCCCTGACAAATCAAGTAGTTCGACTATTCTTACAAAACAAACTTAGAAAGTTTGGATGATATAGTTTCCTCAGTTTCGATAGGACTTAGTCTTGAACTAACTTTGTAGCGTAGTCCACATGTTCATTATCTTTCATGGTTATCCAATATTCTCCATAATCATAGGCTTATATATAAGGCTGTACCAAAAGGGATTTTCATCAATGGTCGGAATGATTCATTAAGTTTTTGGTAAATTCTTTGAAGTACTGAAGATTATTGTTCAAGATACCGGAAACAATTTAGCAAATTGGAGGATGTAACAAAACAATGCTCACCATACATAGTTCCTCTTTTATAACACACCTTGTATATTCGCATATATAGGTTAGAATGTCACGATGAAATTTTCAGGTTAACTTCACCTGTCAGAGATATTGAATACTCTCTTCGAGGTGTCATCATTCTTTTGTACGCAAGACAATACGAGGGCTGTCTTTTATATTTCGGGATTAGAGAACAAAAACAAATATTAATCATCGAAAATCGCTTTATTGTTTTTCAAAATATTCCCCATGAAGATCTATACACTTTTGCATGCGTTTGTACCAATTGTCGAAGCACTTTTTCCACTCTGATTGAGGTATCTTCAAAACATGCATTCTGAACGCAGCAACCGCTTCTTCAGGTGTCGAAAAACGTTGACCTCTCAGTTTGTTTTTTACGTACGGGAATAAAAAGAAGTCATTTGGTGACAAGTCAGGACTATACGGCGGATGACTCATCAAATCCATGTTTTGAGTGGTCAAAAATGCAGTTGTTTGAGCCGATGTGTGAGAGCTCGCATTCTCGTGGTGAAGAGTGATCCGTCTTCGGCGGTTGGTTTTCCTCATTTCTTGGAAGACAACTGGCAAACAAATGGTTGTGTTCCACTCAGAATTGACTGTTCTAGTGGTACGGTTGCGACATGTCCAGTTTTTTCGAAAAAAACAGGCGATCATTTGCTTGGAACTGCTTCGTGCGCGAACAACTTTTGTTGGACTCGACTCATCTTGAAACACCCATATAGTTAACTGCTGTTTACTTTCGGGCTCATACGCGTAAATCCACGATTCATCACCTGTCACTATGTCATAAACGTGTTTTGAAGCACCTCGATCGTATTTTTGAGTGTTTCTTTCGACCAATCGACACGAGCCTTTTTTGAACGATTGACAAATTGTGTGGGATCCAACGCGAACAAATTTTTTGGACATTCAAATGTTTATGCAATATTGAATGTATGCTGGTCCCACTAATGTGTAAGGTTGACTCAATCTCACGATAGGTCACATGACGATCTTGCAAAATATCAGTTCGCGCACATAATCAATGGTTTCCGGAACAACAACTGTTTTTGGACGACCTTCACGAAATTCGTATTGGAGTGAACTACGACCTCGATTGAATTCACCATACCATCGATAAACACTGGTCCTTGATGGAGTTTCATCGCCAAAAATTAAATTAAGTTCATCCATGCACTCTTGCTGACTTAATCCACGTCGAAAGTTGTAAAAACTAATCGCACGAAAATATTCACGATTTAATTCCATCTTTTTGCCGAGATGAATCCTTTAAGTTACTGTAAACAACACAGCGCTCGTATGCTAAAACGTTCTGAGTACGTATAACCTCAAAAATGTCAAACTTTACGATAGAGCTGTCAGTTGTCAGATTGCAACACTAGGGTTGTCCAATCCCGAAATATAAAAGGCAGCCCTCGTATATATAATATATATTGTTTCTGGTTAGGGAACCTTCATCAGTTGCGCTTACCACAATTGAATGTCCTCAGGAACACTTCTTTACACCAGTGTAATCCCTAACAATATCTGTTCAACCGACTTCAAAAAGAGGGAGGTTCTCAATTCGTTTGTATCTCTGTTTTTTTTTGTCTGTTCAGCGATTACTTGGAAAAGGCTCAAGGAATTTCGACCGTTTAAATTGGATTCTGTTACGGGTGATCCCGAAGTGGTCCCACATTTTTTTCAAGGGCATAGCTTATACCGTTTTTTAGAAAATCGCCAAAAACTTTTTCAGAAAAATTCTTATATAATAATTTTTGGTGGAGGCGCTAGTATTAAAAAAGGAAATGTCTCTGTTCAGAAGCTGGGGTGTAATAAATTGAAAACAGGTTGAAATTAAATGAGATGGAGATTCTCAATTGGTCTCTATATTCAGCGTGTTTTCATAAGTTGGAATCAAATGGAAAACTTTCTTGTGAATAATATTTAGAGAAAAAATTATTCTTCATAAAAAGATTTGCATGGTCTGAAACGTATACAAAAATTACTGGAAAACTCCTAAGAATCAGACTAAATCCATTTTTGCAAAAATTTTATATAATTAGCAAAAAACAGTGCGGCTTCAAAGAAAATCTTTTAACTACCTTGGTTTTTAGTTAGGTTACTTTTTTTAAAGTCGGTTTTTGTTTTTTTAAATGTATTTATTTAAAATTCCATCACTTCTTATTCTATCTATGCATTCTACTGACTCTGCACCTTTTTCTCCAAAATTCCACCTTGACTATTTTAATCTTCCATTTATTCCGTTCGTTTATAATCCACGTTTCTACTCATTATATTACGCACTATTGAGTTTGGCTGGTTTGCCTGATACCTTATTCTATCCCGATCATGTATTTTTTTCTAATCCTCACCTTGCATTTATTGTCTGTACCTCTATCTCTCACTATGATTAGGATGATTACGATGTCGTCTGCAAATTCTACACATTTAGATTATTTAGATCAGCCTGCACAACACTCATGTTTTCGTATTGTTTCCTTGTCCATGCTCTATTTATAAATGTCATTAAGTAACCAAATTCTGACCGCTTTTTAAGCCAACTTAGCAAACAAAACACACAGCTATAAATGAATAAAACACCAATATCGATCAAACTTCAATTTTAAGGTCAAAAACTGCGAATTTTTACATACATTTGAATTGAATTCGAGTTACTGGATTTGAAAAAAACTATTTGACTTAATAAAATATAGGTCAGGGATAGCGTTTTTCGGTTGTCACAGCGAGGACCACTGATCTATAAATAAAACCTTTAATGTAATCATTTAAACGGTGTCGAAATCATAATAAATTTTATTTCACAAGACGTATGCTAACAACCACATTACAGATAACGGTCCATGCGATTAACATTTTATTCCGAGTGTTCGATTTTACTTTTCTTTTTTCATCGTTTACATGAACAGAAAACACGATTTATTTTAGTACTCAGAGGTCTAAGAACTTTCCTTCATTTTGCTTTAAACGAATAAAAACCAATAATCTTGTAAAAAATATATTATGAATAAAAATAAACTCACTAACAAACAAATCGCAACACCCAGAAGGATATGTTCAAATTTAATATTGTTTTGGTAGAACATAGATGTTATACTAAGGAGTAAATGATGATAAAAGCGAGAATAGTTGATTCAAATTCATTGGGTATTTGTCGCAAAGGTATTTAATCTTGTTTATATTTTTCTAAATTTTGTGTTGTGACCGTTGCAACACGTTAAGATTATTATCATAAGCTCTTCCCCATGCTAATACTGCCAAAGTTGATTATACAATAGAACGTTACGTAACAAACCATTCTCAATGTTTCAGTCTCCATATATGTGAAGATTTTATAAAAACTAGCTGTCGTCCAGTGGTCGAACTACCAATTGTTTCATTAATAACGACAAATATCTGTGCACCCCCTGTATAATTGTAATTCTACTGCGCCCTCTAGTCCAAGAACCGTGTAAATTCAACCGCCAATGGGCTTCCCCATATACGTATTTTTTCAAACTCCCCTTATAGTTATAATTGCACTCTACTCTATATTTTAAACACTCTATATATGCAACTGCTTATGTGACACCCAATAAACATTTTATTTCTAACATATCTGGAATCACCCTGTATAATTATAATCTACAATGCCTTATATATTAGTCAATATATATATATATATATATATATATATATATATATATGTTTTAGGTGGTTTCCGGGAATTCATCCGCGTAGTTGATAACTGATCCCTGCCGGGATCGATGGTAAAATGACGACGTTTCTAAAATTAGGAAAGCAACTCACACCAACAGATACCTTCATGCTAATTCTCATCACCACCCACCCCAACTACAAGCCGTCGTCAAGACTTTAGTAACCAGATCACAAAGACTAGCTGACCAGGATAACATCAAACACGAAATGGACAGTTTAAAAACAGCTCTGAGACAAAACGGATTTACAGACCGAAATATACAAAGATCCCTAAAGTCAAAACCGAGACAAACAGACGAGGAGCATGAGACACCAATAACCAAGGCGTATTTACCGTATGTCAAGGGGACCACGGACAGTATTGCAAGAATTCTACGGAGACACAATATCGATACTATTTTCAATACAGACAGAAAAATAAGCACGGTGTTGAGGACTCCGAAGACGAGGATCCCTTTAGAACAACAGGGAGTATACGAGATTCCATGTGCAGACTGTCATAAAACCTATGTGGGGCAAACTAATAGAAGAATTCAAGCTAGACGTGATGAACACCAGAACGCTGTAAGAAAGCAGGAAAAAACAACATTCATTGCGGTACACGCCACCACGATGTCACACCGAATAGACTTTGAGAACACCAGAGTACTGGCAACTATAGAACACCCGAAATCAAGACAATTTAAATAGCGAAGAGGCCTCACAGTCTAAACGCACGCAATGAAATTCAGAACTTATCGAATTGTTGGAAAATTCTATTAAACACCGTACCGGCCCGGACCCGTCCAATAACAACTCAACCGGAGATAAAAAATCAGCAGGCGGGAGGCGTTCCCACTGAGCGCCCAGGGCCAATCACACGCAGCCGTTCACGGTGCCAACCAATAGGCGCCAAGCCGCGACTATATAACAGCGTGAGCGCTTCTGAAAATCTTAGTATTCGAGTAACTAGAAGCGAAAGCAGAAGGCTACGAGAATTATGCGAACCGACCTGAAGAGGGCAGATGTGACTCTGCCGAAACGTCGTCATTTTACCATCGATCCCGGCAGGGATCAGTTATCAACTACGCGGATGAATTCCCGGAAACCACCTAAAACATTTAGTGCCCGCGAAAACTTAAAAACAAATATATATATATATATATATATATATATATATATATGCATATCTAACTGCCTCAAATTAACATGAGAACCAGCACTTTTTACTTTAAAATGCTATAAAAGTTTCAACTGTAAAAATGTAAAGCTAGAAATATATCAAATAGTGATAAAATTCTTATAAGATCCTACACATCAATTTGTATTGAAAGAATTTTTTCATTCTCAAGTAGGTCACAAAATCACCCTGTGTTGAACGAAACATAATTGTCCCAATCTCGTTCTTTCTACGATTTATTCCGATTTGTAGACGGCAAAACCCCGAAATGGAATTTCGACAAAATCGTAGTGCCGTTTGCGAGTATTACATATAAATAAAATGTAATACAAATAATAAACAAAAATTATATGTATTATATTATTAGATAAAATAGTAAAATTATATTTGCAGCATATCACATCTCGTTAAAAGAACATTAAACAATTTTTAACTGACTACTAATTTTTAGATGAGATGATAAATGTAATTTAAAAGATTACCTTATATCATATAAAATTTGGTCACTTCAATAGTTGCTGTCGTCATCGTTAAGTCGATTATTTTAGTAATATTTATACCTTGCTACACGATTGTACACAATTGAATTTTTACTGTCGACTGCTGTCAAATTTCGATCATTTAGTTATTTGTTCATAGTGGGCGCCACTCACTTGTTATATTAATAATTTATCATTAAATTACTTATTTTAAAAGACAAATAAAGATGCTTTATATATTCTATACTGAAGGTCGCCAATAGCTACTAAACCAAACAAAAATAAAGAAAATCGGTTGAGGGACAGAAGAGAAAATGGCACCGAACCGTTTTGTCTTTGTCTATTTATATATAGGTATATCCATACGTTTATCCCATTTTACATCAGGATCAAAACTTGTACCTAAATATTTGAACTCATTCACATTACGTACGTTCTTTCCGTTTATGGGAACACCAACGGATCCTGGTAAGCTGTCGCATCGATTACCGAAAAGCATACAGAATGTTTTATCTATATTCAGGAATTTTTATTTTACGCTAGCCATTTTGGATATTTGATTAATTCAGGGATTCATTTTTGATTCTCCACATTGCCAAATTTTGTCATACGTTATTATCACAGTATCATTAGCATAAGAAATATGTAATTTAGGAAATGAATAATTTTAAAAATGAATTGATTCATTATTGTTTATTTCACCTTTGCCAACAATTATTTACAGATAGGCCATACAATACCTAAATTTTGAACTAACTAATGTAGTTTTTGAAAGCTAACAGATATATAAGAACATTAGTGATCAAGACAAAATAGTTCAGAACATTTTTTCCTTTTTTAGGGTTCCGTATATACGGATACCCTTATAATATCCTCCGGATTTCTGCCTCTGTCACATCATAGCAATTTTCTCCTAAACTACTGGACGGAAGAGGTTGAAATTTGGTATCAATGTATAGTTTGGTGACCCGATCAGAAATACATATCGTAAATGAAGAAATTTTGATTTTAGGGGTACTTCTGGGGGGAAAAACTAAAAAAATCGACCGTTCCCCCCTGATCACCGAAACTACTGAGCCTAAAATTTTGAAAAAAATAGGAAATAAGATCATTGGGCGAACTTTACAGGAAAATAAGGAGAAACCATTAATATTAATTTTGGGGGGCAAATCATAGAATTAAATGAAAATTTAAAAATAAAATTTTTTTCAAACTCATCATGTAATATATCAAATGAAAGGTCCCATTCTGAGGAACACAAATATATTTTTTTTCATATTAAAAAAATAATTAAAAAGATATTAACAAAAATATTAAAAAAATTAACCACCCCCCCCCTTATCACCGAAATCATAAGCTGTAAAATTTTGAAAAAAATAGAGGTATAGCGCCTCACTTAAACTTTACTGGAAAAATAAGGAGAAACCCCTAATAGTCATTTTGGGGGGCAAATTATAGAATTATAGAAGAAATTTTGATTTTAGGGGTACTTGTGGTGGGGGACTAAAAAATCGCCCCCCCCCCCTTCGAACTCCAAAACTACTGAGCCTAAAATTTTGAAAAAAAATAGGAAATATAGAACGTTGCCCGAACTTTACAGGAAAAATAAGGAGAAACCATTAATATTAATTTTGGGGGGCACTGATGAACACAAATATATTTTTTTCATATTTAAAAAAATAATAATTTAAAAGATATTAACCAAAATATACCAAAATTTACTTATCCCCCCGCTTATCTCCGAAACTATAAAACATAAAGTTTTGAAAAAAATTAGAGGTATAGATTCTGACCTGAAGTTTACTGGAAAAATAAGGAGAATCCTGTACTTTTAATTTTGGGGGGCAAATTACAGAATTAAATGGAAAATATAAAATTGTTTCTAACGCATCATGTTATATATCAAATGAAAGGGCTCATTATGACGAAAACGAATATAATTTTTCATATTTTTAAAATAAATTAATTAAAAGATATTAACAAAAATATAAAAAATTTTACCCATTCCCCCCTTATTTCCGAAACCATTAGCTGTAAATATTTGAAAAAAAATATTAAAAAATACCCGTTCCCTCTTTATTCCCGAAACTATAAGACTTATTTTTTTTTTGTTTACAGGAAAAATACGAAGAAATCCCTAATATTAATATTGGGGGCCAAATTATAGAATTAAACGGAAAATGAAAAATATTTTTTTAACTCATCATGCAATATATCAAATCAAGGGGCTCATTATGACGAATACAAATATATGTTTTTCATATTTTTAAAAATAATTGTTTACAAGATATTAACCTAAAGATATAAAAAATTCTCATTTCTCGCTTTATTTCCGAAACCATACTACCTAAAATTTTGAAAATAATTAGGGGTACTGGGGCTCACTTGAAATTTATAAGAAAAATTATTAGAATACCTCCATAGTAATTTTAGGGACAAATTATACAATTAAATGGAAAATAAGAATTCAATTTTCATCATCATGTAATATATCAAATAAAAGGCTCATTATGTGAACTACAAATATATCATATTTTTAAATCATTTGTTTAAAAGATATTAGCAAAAATATTAAACATCGACTTAATTCCCATTTTAGAAACTACACTATTTAAATTTTGAAAAATTTATTTTATTTGTATTTTTAAATAATTTGAATAACAGATTTAATAATTTATAATTAAAAACTTGACCTATTTTGCCCTTTATCTTCCAATCTATAGAGCCCCAAAATTTAGACAGTAGACTATAAAAGGCTTCCCTGAAAGTTTATTAGTAAAATAAAAGTCTAATGTTAATTTTTGGGGGCCAAATTAGAAAACTAAATACATATGTATTCTTATAAAAATCAAGCGAATTTTGAAGGTGGTATGGAACCCTTAGTATGCGAGTCCAACTCGCACTTGACCAAATTATTTTTGACATCTATTGTCTTTTTTTTTAGTAGCTATTAAAAAGCTTTAGTGTTATTAGTAAAAATAATTAGAAACGGTTTTTAGGATAATTCGTTAATAATATTAAGAAATTATTTTATCCGATTTATAGTAGTTTAAGTAAATAAATAAGAATCTATTTGTGTGCACCTAGTCCAGTCTTGGCCACGTGTACCTTCAAAGATTTCCTCTCATCATCAAGTTGTTGCTAATTTTTTTCCTCAACATGCTTCCCTAATATGGTGGATCTTATATTGCTAATTCTTCTAAAAATTTATCTTTTAGTTTATTTCGTTTTCAGTCTGACTTTGTTCTTTAAAACTATCTAATACAAAATTCCGTTCAATATAGGAATACATAATGATTGTATTACTGATTGTTTTTTTCACAGTAATAAATTAATAATGTGGTTTGAGGATAATTGCCGTTATACATAGCAATTAAATGAATGCTTATTTCTTCTGATAAAGCCAATGAGTCAGGCCATATCATTAAGTGAAGTTTTAATAGTGTGTAAACAAAGAAATGTAATAAAATTATTTCTAATGGCCTTGTCTGTAGAATTTGCCATAACAACAACCAGCGACAGTTAACAGAAACAAAAAATTGCACGTGGGTAAATCAAGTCTTTGAATCCTACCGAAAAATTAGCTTTTTGGGAAAAACTTTTTCATTTTTCTGCTTAATGTCCTTTTAAACCTTTTACATAATTTGTAAATTTTAATCCAATTTAATCACTTTAGATGATTTCTTCATTTTCTTACCAGTCAACCAGAATAAGTCTGATGAATCAATCTAAAAAATACTGCGACAATTTGAAATTAAAGTGACTCGTACATTGGATGACGAAACAAAAACTATGTGTTTTTAAGTAATTCTTATAAACTGAAATATGGTTGACATAATTGATATAAGATGGTAGGTACTTATCGTCTAGTCAATGACCGTTTTCATATAAGACTTCTCTAGCCCTAACTCGATTGATGTAAAAAGCCAGTAGATAGACATTTTGTATATTGTCAACGTACGCTTCTAGGGGGATAGTACTACCCCTTTTTGGCGGGAAGATTATAATATGCACAATAACAAGTTCTGAGCAAAAATTTTTGTATGAATTTTTTGGACCATGCCAAATCTTTTATTCGCAATCATAAATGCTCGTTTTTCCTCAAAAAATGCTCATTTTTCCTCAAAAGGGCTCGTTTTTCGTCAAATATATGCTCGATTTTGCACCATTTTTTACGAATAATTCGAAATGTGACTGTTTAAAAACTTATATTTTAATGCGAGGACGACCTAGGTCGAGGTAATTGAAAATTTTAAAATCTAAGGTCTAAAAATGTTTAAATTCCCTTGGCTTTTTTCATTAAGGACTTTTTGGTAATGTCAATTGACTGATTAATTGACTTTGAAGTTTTCTTTTTGATGTTCATTCGTCAGAAGTTGTTGCCATGCAACCGGTATCTCTACAGAGGGTGTCCCGATTTCTCCATTATTCAATAACATGCAGACACTTTCTTTGATTTTTCTTTTTTTGGTATGTTCTTCTTTAAGTAGTATTTTTGTCTTATTCCAGTCCATTTTGTGTGTACCATTATCCGTGAGTACATGATTTGCCAATCTTGATCTGTCTATTTGTCTTCGTGAGACGTTGTATTGGTGCTCTTTTGTTCTAATTTGGAGAGGTCTTGATGTCTCACCGGTATATGTTTTTCCGCAGGCACAAGGTGCACTGTACACACAATTTTTGGAACTTTGAGTCCGTTTTCCGGTTTTGTTTTTGTCAAATTTGATCTTAAAGTATTATTTGTTTTAAAAATCGTTTTTACTTGGTATTTATTGCCAATACGTTTAATTTTTTCGGAGAGGCCGGAAACATAAGGAATAACGTTTATAATTATAGAGTTAATATCAGTTTGTGTGTTGTTATTTAAATTGGAAGTATTGTGTGTTGTTTGTGTCGTTTGTTGGTTTCTTTGTTTTTTCTGTATTTGGTAAATTGTTTTGTTTATGAAATTTCTTGGGTATTCGTTTTGTTCTAAAACTTCCTTTATCAAACATAACTCTTTCTCAAAAATTTCTTTTGTTGCTGAAACTGATTTGGCTCTGTCATATAAGGATTTAAAAATTAAAAGTAAAAACGATTTTTAAAAGAAATAATACTTTAAGATCAAATTTGACAAAAACAAAACCGGAAAACGGTACTCAAAGTTCCAAAAATTGTGTGTAAAGTGTACCTTGTGCCTCCGGAAAAACATATACCGGTGAGACATCAAGACCTCTCCAAATTAGAACAAAAGAGCACCAATACAACGTCTCAAGAAGACAAATAGACAGATCAAGATTGGCAAATCATGTACTCACGGATAATGGTACACACAAAATGGACTGGAATAAGACAAAAATACTACTTAAAGAAGAACATACCAAAAAAAGGAAAATCATATTGTTGAATAATGGAGAAATGGGGACACCCTCTGTAGAGATACCGGTTGCATGGCAACAACTTCTGATGAATGAACATCAAAAAGGAAACTTCAAAGTCAATTAATCAGTCAATTGACATTACCAAAAAGTCAAGCGAATATAGTGCAAAACATTCAAACAAACATTGTTCGACCACGATTCCTGATAAGAAATCGAAACGTCACAAGAAAACAGCATTGCGAGCAGAGAAATTCCCAGATGAACATTCAAAATAAAAAGAGAGATCAAATGACAAATTTGGCTTCATTGGATACCGGTGGTGTTCAGACTTATTGACAGTTGAGAACATGGTCCTAGCTAATGCGATAAAAATTGTATTAAATATTAATTGATTCAGGATGAGTCAAATCCTGCATTACGATGTAAAAATAATACATTTTCGTTACTTTAAGTAGTTCTAAACACCACCGATGCCCAAAGAAGCCTAGTTTCTATTCAAGATCATAATCTTACTTTTAAAGCTATACAGACTGACCCAAGAAAGCACCAGCTTGTTTTAAAGTTTGCCAAAATTTACACACGTCTGTCATTTAGTTTTTTAAAAGTTACATCAGCTTTACTTCTTGATGACAACATTTAGTGTCGTTTTACAAAAGTAACTGCTAAAAAAACTTTCGATTACGGCGTTAAATGTCACTTATAATTAAATTTGTATAATTTTTGTAATCGGGGGTGGTTTTAAGGGGTTGTAACGTTATAATAAACATGTATTTTAACCAGAAACAGTAACAATATATTTTTTAAACGTTTAATCAAAATTTAAAGATTAGAAAAGCTTATTCCTACAGTTTTATCCTTGTTGTCATAACGGTGGATTTCACCCCTAAGAAACAAACGCAGTATATAATTTATCTTTAGAAAAAAGACAAGCTGTATGCAAATTTTCATGAAAATTGGTTTAGCGAGCATTTCATTTTTATCTTCTATGACTGGACTATAACGAGAAATTGTTCTTTATCTCTTGAGTTTCCACAATTTCAAATCGCTTAGCATTTCGGTCTTAATTTGTTTGCGGTTTTCAACGACCGTAAACACATTTTCCTTGACATTTTCAGTTTTGTTTTGCAACCAAACTTTGATAATAATTATCTGTAACGACGGTTATGAGCAATATCAATCTCCAGCTCGGCCATTTTGACAACCCACGCGCGTTAAACAATCTTCAAAATAATAAATAAACAGTATTAATAATCAAGGCAAAGTTTGCACTCTCAATAATTCTGAATATCTCTGTGGGATATTGAAATAATTGCAAAACTGTTATGAAAATGTTTTCCATTTTATGTTTATTATATCATTGTCCTCTCATGCATTATTCATCGGTAATGGATTTTCGTAATCGATCCGTACAAGTAAAAGCTATTATCTGATTTTTAAATTATTTTCATTTATTATTGGTTCTGTTCTGTCGCTCTTAAACGATGTTTACAGACTATTTTTCAACTTCAACTTTATATATTTAAAGAAAGATTTTGCGTATATCATCAAATTGTCACTTCCACCCCAAAATCTTAAATGGGAATAGGGTTCAAGTGGTACCTTAGTTTAAAGCTAATCAAAATCTATCCTTAATTTTTGCAAATCTGTTGAAGTAAGTATGAACTTATAGACAATATTAAGAATATCGTTGTTCCATCGAATGCTAAACTCTTTTGACTTAAAAAATTTGTTTCCTAGCGATACAGTTAAACTAATAGATAAGTTGTTAGAAAATAGCCATACCAATCCAATCATAAAACAAGATATATTGAATGTTTTGAAAGTTTGCTTAGACCAAAATTATTTTGAATTTAATAATATTTTATATAAAGGTAATGATGGCTTAACTATGGGAAACCCATTAAGTCCCCTACTAGCAGAAATATTCATGAGTGATATAGAGGATAAAATTTTTCAACACCCACTATCAAAACAATTTACTTATTGGTATAGATACGTTGATGACATTTTGGTATGTTTTACAGGAACTAATAGACAATTGAGCACCTTTTTAGAATACATTAATAATATACAACCAAATATTGAATTTACGACTGAAATAGAAACAAATAATGAAATTAATTATTTAGACTTGACAATTACCAGAATAAATAACAAACATACATTTGCAATTTATCACCAGCCTACATATTCGGATATAGTCATTCATAGTAGTTCTT
This sequence comes from Octodonta nipae, assembly GCA_034190945.1. NCBI lineage: Eukaryota > Metazoa > Arthropoda > Insecta > Coleoptera > Chrysomelidae > Octodonta > Octodonta nipae. The sequence continues at coordinate 38,958,697 of CM067216.1, read as the reverse complement.
ATCATCCCTACCAACAAAAAATGTCTGCATTTTATAGTATGATCCATAGATTAATCAATGTACCTTTGACGCCGTTAAATTTCGAAAAAGAATTAAACATCATTAAACAGATATCAGTAAACAACGGTTTTGATCACCATCTCATCGATAACTTAGTAAAAAAGAAAATGTTCCATAAGGCTCTAAATTTAATTTATCCTATTGATAAAAAACCTTATGATTTTTTCAAAACTTTAACTTACATGGCCGAAACAAGTAATAAAGTAAAATCATTTTTAGAAAAACAAGACATAAATACCAGTTATAAAACTTCAAATAATTTATCCAGATATATTAAGAATAATAAATCAAGAGTAGATAGTAATTGTAAATCCGGGGTATACAAACTTAACTGGGGCAATTGTGACAAGCTATATATCGGTAGGACATTTAGAAATTTTAATACTCGTATTAGAGAGCACAAAAGAAGTTATTCCACACAAGACAATAAATCAAATTATGCACGTCATTTAGTAGAGGATAATCACAACTTTAACGATACTGTAAATATATTACATTTGGAAAATAACCCCAGTAAAATTAATCTATTAGAATCCCCAGAAATTAACAGGTATAAATATTCAGGTAGACTATTAAATAACCAATTAGATCTTAATCCATCCCCACTTTTAAATCTTTTTAATGGCTCTGTATAATTAGTTTAGTTAAGTAATATGTATACATAATGGTGTAGTTAGAATAATAGTTTTAGTATTTTGTGAAACTTGATAAAGGCATGCCGAAACACGTGTTGTTTATAAAATAAAGTGTAAATCTCGAAATATAATTTTCTTTTTTGTGTTTCTCATTATGGATTTACATCAAGTATCAGCCGCAACAATTCAGTAATCTGGAGGTCCTATTTTCGATGACTTTTTCCAACATTTGTGGCCTTATATCGGCAATAACGCCGCGAATGTTGTCCTCCAGGTGGTCAATCGTTTCGGACTTATCGTATCTCGTATCTCCACAAAAAATAGTCAAGCGGCATTAAATCACACGATCTTGGAGGCCAATTCACGGGTCCGGAACGTAAAACTATGGGGTTACCAAATGTGACATGTTGCCCCGTCTTGTTGAAACCACAGCTCCTGTGCATGATTGTTCAATTGATGAACGACAAAGTTAGTAATCATGGTTCTATAGCGATCACCATTGACTGTAACGTTCTGGCCATCGTTTTTAAAGAAGTACACACCAAACAGTAAGTTTTTCTGGATATAACAGTGTCTCAACATGAACTTGAGGATTATCATCACTCCAAAAACGGCAGTTTTGTTTATTGATGTATCCATTTAACCAAAAGTTAGCTTCATCGCTAAACAAAATTCGCTTATGAAAATCGGGATCAACGGCAATCTTGTTTTGGGCCCATTCACCGATAATACACCTTGCTAGGTGATCGTGTGGCTTCAATTCTTGCACGAGTTGAATTTTGTAAGCACGCAAACCAAGATCTTTCCGCAAAATCTTCCATAAAGTGGATGGACACATATCCAATTTCTGTGCACGATGGCGGATAGACTGATTCAGGTTTTCCTCTACGCTACGGTCTACAGCAGCAATGGATTCTTCTGTAACCACTGTACGACATCTCTGTGAATGCGTATTATCATTTAGAGTAAACGTGGTGCGAAAACGTTGCATAGTTAATCGATTATTTGCTCTGATCGACGATTATGTTGACCGTAAAATGGACGTAGTGCCCGATACGTATTTCGAACAGATACATGATTTTCAAAATAAATTTACACAATTTGGAAGCGTTGTTCAGCCTTCAGTCTATTCATGATGAAATGCCAAACCAAACTAAACATAAATCACTTGACAGCTGACAAGATGACCGCCGGTTAAAAGAATGTTGCCAACTTAAAGTTCTATATCTCTAAAAAAACGCCCTTTATTTTCCTATCTTTTAAACTAAGCGTTTTGGATTTATGAAAAATATACACTTATTTCTGACAACGAGCCTTTTTATTTTATGTGCTACGTGATGCGGTTGATTTTTAACCGACTTCCAAAAAGAAGGGAAGACTTATTTTTCATTTAATTTTTTAATTTATACCCTAAAATGAATATTTACAATTTCACCTTATTTTTCCTGTATTTCAAAATTTTAGGATAAGTAGTTTCGGAGATAAGGAAGGGGAAATGGTCGATTTTTGTTAATTATCCTCCCAGAAATACCCATAATAAATTCAAATTTTCTTCATTTACGAGACGCAAACCTGATCAGGTCACTAAACTATACACTGATACCGAATTTCAACCTTTTTCGTCCAGTAGTTTCGGAGAAAATTGCTGTGATGTGAAAGACGGAGAAATCAGGATATAGGGAAGCCCTTATAAAATCTATAAGGGCTTCCCTATATTGAATCTGCGGAACCCTAAACATGAATTTCCCCTTAAAACTTATATTCTTGATTTAAAATATGTAAAATAAAGTAGGTACTTTTTAAAATAAGTACTAATTACAATTTATATTTATATAAGAAATTGTGAAAATATAAAATATTCGGTAATTGTATCCGTGAACGTATATATGTTCATATATCAAGATGTATCTTAATTTCATTGTCAGTTATTCCACTTAAACGATATGACCTCGGCCGTCAAATGCGCATAAATAACTCACACACGTGCCCAATTAGATGTTTGGCTTGATTTATTTACTCGAATTATTCATTTTCGTCTGCTTTTTTTCGCAAACCGCAATTCCATCAATGTTTTGGCGGCTTGTCAACAAGGTAGAGCGCTGCACTTTAATTTGCTTATTTTTCGGATTATTGCTGTAAGCATTTCCTCCTTGTTGTTTGGCTTGGAACGTATTGAATGGAACAACTGTTTTCTGTGTTAACATTGTTGTTGTTGTCAGAAGAGAATTGTGATAAGTCATTACCGAAATATTGTACTACAAAATAGTTTTATTTACAATTTATGTACATAAATATTAAACCAATTAACATTTTCCTAAATATTATGGTGAAGTCATATCAATACAAATCTTGTTGCCACGTAAACTAAGTACAGGTAGGTCGTCTATAACACATTCAACACATATAGAGATTTGAAGACGCGAGATGTTAGACCGACATCTAGGATTTTCGAGAGAATTAGCACACAGAGGTTCCGAATCTGAAGCCGTTCCGTGTAATTGCTGTTCTCCCTTAACTCCTAGGACAGAATGTCACGATAAAATTTTCAGGTTACTTCACCTGTCAGAGATATTGAATACTCTCTTCGAGGTGTCATTCCTTTGTACGCAAGACAATATATATATATTGTTTCTGGTTAGGGAACCTTCATCAGTTGCGCTTCCTACAATTGAATGTCCTCTCGAACACTTCTTTATGTATTTGATACATTTCGTTAAATTTGAAGACGCTAGATGTAAGACCGACATCTAGGATCTTTTTATGAACTTAGCTATTGGCTTATACATGTCGCTCGGATTCGGTTGATCTCGCAACTGATCAACGGGATTCGAGCTATACGGTGGCTAATCGAATCTTTGAATCTGGACTGCTCAGTTTAATTAGTCACTATGGCAGCTGCGTGTGGACGTTATCATGTCTAAATCCGAACCTTATAGCCACATATAGAAAACACATAGAGCTATAGAACTTTGAGATGTAACGTTCTGGCCAGCATCGTTTTTAAAGAAGTACGGACCAATTATTCCACCAGCCCATAAAGCACACCAAACAGTCAGTTTTTCTGGATGTAACGGAGTCTCAACATGAATTTGACGGTTATCATCACTCCAAATACGGCAGTTTTGTTTATTGACGTATCCATTCAACCAAAAGTGAGTTTCATCGCTAAACAAAATTTGCTTATGAAAATCGGGATCAACGGCAATCTTGTCTTGGGCCCATTCACGGAATGTGCGCCTTGTTAGGTTATCGTGTGGCTTCAATTCTTGCACGAGTTGAATTTTGTAAGCACGCAAACCAAGATCTTTCCGCAAAATCTTCCATAAAGTGGATGGACACAATTCCTGTGCACGATGGCGGATAGACTGATTCAGGTTTTCCTCTACGCTACGGTCTACAGCAGCAATGGATTCTTCTGTACGCACTGTACGGCATCTCTGTGGATGCGTATTATCATTTAGAGTAAAGTGGTGCGAAAACGTTGCATAATTAATCGAATTAATTGCTCTGATGGACAATTATGTTGACCGTAAAATGGACGTAGTGCGCGATACGTATTTCCAACAGAACCATCATTTTCAAAATAAATTTGCACAATTTGGAAGCGTTGTTCAGGCGTCGGTCTATTCATGATGAAATACCAAACCAATCTAAACATAAATCACTTGACAGCTGACAAGATGGCCGCCGGTTAAAAGAGTGTTGCCAACTTAAAGTTTTATACCTCTAAAAAACACCCGTTACCTTCTAAACTAAAAGGCTATACGCTTTCTGCTGGTTCCCATAACTGTGTTCTAGCCTCAATAGAACATTTCTCTTAGATATATTTTTTGAGAATTAACCTCAACTGAATTTGTATATTTTGTTGCAGGCACATGCTTTGTTCGTGGACAACTTTTGGCCCAAGAACAGGCTAGATCACGTTAGCCAGGTGATGGGCTGTCATCAAACGTACCTGAACCATTATCTTAAGACTCAAAATTTTATACTTAGTGGAGATGGGCCACTACCTTACGACTATAGGCATTATATCGCTATTATGGTAAGTCAATAACTACAAAACTACAAACAATAAAGGAAAACACCAAACAATATTTTACTTTTATGTCTTTTCTTTAGTTATCTTACTGCACAAAAAATCGATAGTGTGACCTGTTTTTGTGCTTGATTTCCTCAACTAAAACACAAGATGTTTATTTTTTTAAATAAATATAGCATCAATATCAGTATGCATCATTTTTCAAAAAATCAAGAAGACCACAAAAAATTCCGTTACTGGAATGTCTTCGATGACACATTACATATAATATCCAAACAAATGTATGAATTAGATGTTGCGGTTTTAGTTCAATTCTGGTTCAATGCAAGTATATAATTGACGAAGGACCTTTAGCGGAACAATCAATAAAACATGTGCCGTCGTGTAAATGAATCACCAAATAAAAGTTAATCACTGACCTTTTACGTCGAAGCTCTGCAGGTGGTGTTTTCTTGGTTCTTCTTTCTTCAGAGGCTAGCCCCGCAGCGGCAGGAACTGTTTTTAGAGCTTCGTCTGGACAACACGTTACACAAAAAATAGCGACGTAATGTTCATTGATTGAGCAAACAAAAATGCGGGTTTAACAACAAATGATGCGCTTTTGTAAACACAAATGAAACAAAATGAAAGCGGTGTAGCGGTTGTTACGACCGGAACTAATAACTCGCGGAATCGTAACACAATAACAACAAAAAGCGGCCGTCTTAAGACGGTATCAAAAGCGTCCGAATAGCTCGGAATACAATACAGGACCCACGAATACTGTCTATATTTTACACGTAAAAAACACTTAATATTAGCATTAGCGCGATGGAAGGTTTTGGAAAAGGTGCAGAAGTTTAAAAATCAATGAAGTAATTCAATCAAATTTGAACAATACACTAAACAAATTGCGGGAACGCACCAGTTACAATCCAAGAATGAAAACAAGATGCCGAACGTTCTTGTCCATAGCTAGATTGACAAACTTTTACAGTATAATATTATTATACAAGCCATATTTATAATCGCGATCTCAAAATAGGCTTTTACTATTTTGATCAAATGTGTGGATTCGTGATATTTTTAAATATCGAAATCGATTGATCATTCTGATCAAATTTTTGAATTTGATAGGTTTCTAAATCTACAAATTGATTGATGTTGACACAATTTAGAATTTCCTAGTGAAGCATGGTTGTCCAAGCACAAGTAAACAAAAGTAAAATGTGTGAATATACAGGATGAGTTTTTTTTCATGATCAGTATGGGATTCTCGAAAACTAGCTGAGATAGAGCAATGGTTAAATTGGGAAATATTTGCAGTTTTACTGGCCCAATTTAATGACACTTTCGGATTTTTGTAAAAAGTCATGGCTTACTAGATATTTTGAAAAAACGAAATTCTATCGATTTAGTCAAATCCCTCTAGCTCCTTTGTTTTTGATTTTATAAAAAAAGTGTAAATATCAAAATTGAAGGGAATTGTATCTCGAATATGATTGTCATGTCCTCGTTTGCTTAACAGCTCTCGTTTTCGAGATATGGCACAAACTTATCTTTTTTTGAATGGAAACCGTAATTGGCTATAACCTCAAAAAATCGGACATTTTTAGAGCTTTTCAACGATATAATACTCGATATAGTTACTCATAAAAATAACGGAGTTATGGATGCTTTTCTCTCTTATTTTCACTTTTAACGTATTCCAGAAAAACATTGAACGATTTTTTTATTAGGTATATCAAATATAACGAAAAAACTAAATAATTATACCATAACTGACCATAACAGCTTTAATGGAAACTGTGGATTGTCAAGGCACATGTCTCTAAACCATGTACAAAACAAAATACGTCGATGTTCGTCACCAGCATGCAAAGTTTGAGAAACTGAAAGTTTGTACGGGTGGAATTATATATAGTTATAAAGGGTGAGTTTTTATACTAGCGGAGATAGAACAATGGTTAAATTGGGAAAGATTTGCAGTTTTACTGGCCCAATTTAATGACACTTTCGAATTTTTGGAAAAAGTCATGGCTTACTAGATATTTTGAAAAAACGAAATTCTGTCGATTTAGTCAAATCCCTCTAGCACCCTTGTTTTTGTTTTTATTAAACAAGTGTAAATATCAAAATTGAAGGGAATTGTATCCCGAATATGTTTGTCATGTCCTCGTTTGCGTGAGACCTCTCGTTTTCGAGATATGACACAAACTTATCTTTTTTTGAACGAAAACCATAGTTGGCTTTTCAACGATATAATACTCGATATAGTTATTCATAAAAATAACGGAGTTATGGATGCTTTTCTCTCTTATTTTGACTTTTGACGTAGGTAGCCATGAAACAGATTGATTTATTAATAACTATTCCAAAAAACATTGAACGATTTTTTTATTAGGTATATCAGATATAACGAAAAAACTAAATAAGTAGGTACTTACTAAAAACTTAAGAAATTAAAATACATAATAATGGTTACAATTTATGTTCGAAAAGTCCACCATTGTTATTTAGACAAAAATTGCATCTTTTTAAGATTGACATTACCGCTTTCCTCACAGACCGCCTCTCAATTTCTTCAATTGCTTCTAATACCGCCTCCCTTAGGTCACCAACTGTCTCATACTTTCTTTTGTATACTTTGTTTTTTAGCGCACCCCATAAATAGATGTTTATAACTGCCAAATCGGGAGACCAGGGTGGCCATTCGCGTGGGCCATTTCTTCCTATCTAAGAGTTTGGATAGATATTATCTAAGTGTTGTCTTACTAATAACGAGTTATGAGCAGATGCTTCATCATGTTGGAACCACTCAATTTCTAAACGAGTTCTCAAATTCAAATTATGCAACATGTCTTGAAAAGTGTATTGCAAGATAAAAGAGCCCAGAATAGTAGACCCTATGATACCACACCAAATATTAAAACCAAATTTTATCTGGGGTCGTCTTTGTTCTACATGGAAAGGTTTTCTTTATCCCAGATATGCTCATTGTGTCTATTGAACATACCGCAGTTAGTAAATCTAGTTTCATCTGACCATAACAACTTTACTGGAAACTGTGGATTGTCAAGGTACAAAACAAAATACGTCGATGTTCGTCACCAGCATGCAAAGTTTGAGAAACTGAAAGTTTGTACGGGTGGAACTTGTGCGCTTTCAGTACCTTAACTACAGCTCGTTGAGATGTGCCAGCTTCTGCCGAAATCTCACGAGTTGATGTAGATGGATTTTGATTTACCATTGCCAAAACATTTATTTGTGCTTGTCTTCTAAACGTTGTCTGTGGCATATTCTTGATTACTTTTATGTTTTTTTGGGCAATAACACCACAATAGAAATAAAACGACGTATATTGCAGGAGTACCAAACGTTTCAAAGTCTATTCTGACTTCGTTGTCAATGCCTTTATATTTATTGATGTAGATTGCAAAATTTTCACTTTGAAACGTTTGGTATTCCTGCAAGTGGTGTTATTGCCCAAAAAAAACATAAAAGTAATTTATTTGTGCTGCTTCTTTAATTTGATTACGTTCCTTTGGTGGTTTAGTAAAAGATCCATATCTGCGTAAACTATCGTAAAGCCTCTTAAATGTACATAGAGCAGGTTCACGACGATTAAAATATCTATGAAAGTATTCCTCAGGTGCACGATAACATTCCACCATATTTAGTTTTTCTTCGTTAGAATATTCCATTTTATCACGAAAACTTGTCAATATCGACTGTCAGTTCAGCACTACTAATGGAATTACTCTCAAATGAGGAAACGTCAAAGTGAAAACAATCTTTTTCATGGCTACCTACGTTAAAAGTGAAAATAAGACAGAAAAGCATCCATAACTGCGTTATTTTTATGAATAACTATATCGAGTATTATATCGTTGAAAAGCTCTGAAAATGTCCGATTTTTTGAGGTCATAGCCAACTATTCAAAAAAAGATAAGTTTGTGTCATATCTCGAAAGCTGTCACGCAAACATGACAATCATATTCGGGATACAATTCCCTTCAATTTTGATATTTACACTTTTTTATAAAATCAAAAACAAAGGAGCTAGAGGGATTTAACTAAATCGACAGAATTTCAAAATATCTAGTAAGCCATGACTTTTTACAAAAATCCGAAAGTGTCATAAAATTGGGCCAGTAAAACTGCAAATCTTTCCCAATTTAACCATTGCTCTATCTCCGCTAGTTTACGAGATCCCCATACTGATCATACCGTGTATAATTCATTTTAGTAAAATCGCCATCCATCTTTTCTCAATAAATTAAATATTTATTGATTCAGAAATTATTCATTTTCAAACCGAATATTCGTTCAAATTTACCAAAACACAAAAAATTCTCCGAATAGTTTTTGATTAAATACGAAATAAAAATTGTGTTTACGTTGTATTAGTCATAATCGAATATTCATTCTTAATCCACAAGTTTACCTCAGATCTCAAGAAAACAAATTCTGAGGCGATGATTCGTAGTTGTACTCACGATGATTTTTTGATTAATTTATTTTTGTTTCAGGCGGCAGGTAGACATCAGTGTAGTTATTTAATTAGCTTACAAAAACAGGAGTTTCTCCTACAAGGAGGTAACCACATGTGGCTGAAAGGATTGAATCATATACCTAACAAATTAAGAAACCTTTACGATATCAATAAAATTTTAGCTCATCGACCATGGCTGTTGAACAGATCTCACATAGAGGTGAGCCTAATCCTTTTATATTAATTATATTATAAAATTTTACGAATTAATTCGATTCAAATTTGAATCGCGCTGACGTTTCGCCAAGGTCTCACTTTTTGTTTTATTATGCTGTGTATTTATAAAGCCTGTGTTTAAGATCGTAAGGGCGCTGATTAGTCAGTGTTGGCTCCGCCCCTTCGCTTTCGTTTCGGTTGCGTCTTTTGTTGACGGTCTTATTTTGTGTGTGACTGGTTCTATTCTTTTTTTTTTGTTGTAAAATTGGATAGATGCAACTATCGAAATTGATTTAGTGTCTCTATTGCTGTTGATGTTCATCTAATCGGGCTGGAATTCTCCTGTTCGTTTGTCTGATGTATATTATATGTTTACGTATATTTTATATATAGTTAAAACGAATATCTATCAATTTTGGAGAAAGTGGGTCTTTCATATCCATTATTTTTGTAGTGCATTGATGATTTGTGAAACTGTTGAAATAGAGAAATGACCCAACAGACACGACAATAGCACTCGCATTCCTATAGTGTAGTAATCAAAAATAGTTAGACGAAGTTTTCATCGAGCTCTCCATTGATCATGCAGTTTTATAAAGGATAGCACTGAATTGTAGTTTTCATTTGCAGTGTTTGTAGGTCATCCGTTAGCATATCTCTCGTTTGTTCCACAGATTTGCTTCTATTTGCTTTTTGGCAGTCAAAGGCAAGTTGTCTGGACCTCCTTCGGAACACGGCCAGCAATATAACAGCCAAACATGTACTGGAGCTTGTCTTGTTTTTTCCAGTGGCTAAACTGACTTACCAACCAACAAGAAAAAAATATACTTTGCACCTACTCGATTGCAGAGAAGCTTCCCAAGTACTTTTTGACTGACACTGAGCAAAGCAATCCGCCAATATTAGTCTGGCTTGTCACTTGATTTTCCTGGTCTTAGGGTGGCTGTGATTTTTTTTAAGTTAGAGTGGGAATTCTGGGCTTTGTCAGATTTAACATCCTCTAGTGCCTTTTTAGCCACGACATTCACCTCTCAAAAGAGAGACCTTCTGTGTGGTACCTAATTCCAAGCTGATAAAGAGTTGATAGTTGCCGCTTGTTGTGAGTAGGAATCTGTGGTATTTTCCCAGGTTTGGTGGTAAAAGTAAGCCAGTCGGTTTTTAAAATGTTTAGCGTGTATGGAGAACAGATACGAGGGCTGCCTTTTATATTTCGGGATTGGACAACCCTAGTGTTGCAATCTGACAACTGATAGCTCTATCGTAAAGTTTGACATTTTTGAGGTTATACATACTCAGAACGTTTTGACATACGAGCGCTATGTGTTGTTTACAGTAACTTTTAAAGGATTCATCTCGGCCAAAAAATGGAATTAAATCGTGAACATTTTCGTGCGATTATTGTTTACAACTTTCAACGTGGATTAAGTCAGCAAGAGTGCATGGATGAATTTAATTTAATTTTTGGCGATGAAACTCCATCAAGGACCACTGTTTATCGATGGTATGGTGAATTCAATCGAGGTCGTAGTTCACTCCAAGATGAATTGCGTGAAGGTCGTCCAAAAACAGTTGTTGTTCCGGAAACCATTGATGCTGTGCGCGAACTGATATTGCAAGATCGTCATGTGACCTATGGTGAGATTGAGTCAACCTTACACATTAGTGGGACAAGCATACATTCAATATTGCATAAACAATTGAATGTAAAAAAAATTTGTTCGCGTTGGATCCCACACAATATGTCAATCGTTCAAAAAAAGGCTCGTGTCGATTGGTCGAAAGAAAAGCTCAAAACATACGATCGCGCTGGTTCAAAACACGTTTATGACATAGTGACAGGTGATGAATCGTGGATTTACGCGTATGAGCCCGGAAGTAAACAGCAGTCGACTGTATGGGTGTTTCAAGATGAGCCGAATCCAACAAAAGTTGTTCGCGCACGAAGCACTTCCAAGCAAATGATCGCCTGTTTTTTCTGAAAAACTGGACATGTCGCAACCGTACCACCAGAACAACGCAGAACAGTCAATTCTGAGTGGTACACAACCATTTGTTTGCCAGTTGTCTTCCAAGAAATGAGGAAAACCAACCGCCGAAGACGGATCACTCTTCACGACGACAATACGAGTTCTCACACATCGGCTCAAACAACTGAATTATGCATCCGCCGTATAGTCCTTACTTGTCACCAAATGACTTATTTTTATTCCCGTACGTAAAAAACAAACTGAGAGGTCAACGTTTTTCGACACATGAAGAAGCGGTTGCTGCGTTCAGAATGCATGTTTTGGAGATACCTCATTCAGAGTGGAAAAAGTACTTCAACAATTGGTTCAAACGCATGCAAAAGTGTATAGATCTTCATGGGAAATATTTTGAAAAACAATAATGCGATTTTCGATGATTAATATTTGTTTTTGTTCTCTAATCCCGAAATATAAAAGGCAGCCCTCGTACTACCACGAGTATCTGAGTTTCAATCTTAATTTGTAAGGGTAGATGCTATGTAGCAAGTCTTTAGCACCAAGTTATATCCTTATATTAGTTTCCTTATGTCGTAATTTAAATCAGTAATTACTTTGGTCTATTTAAGCCACTGTGTGATTCCTGTGGTGCAACTATCAACTGTTGCCTTGTCATATTACTAAGTGTTTTTCATATTAGGTCTACATTTTGTGATCCTCTGTGAATTTACCACGTATTCCTTTGATCTCTCCACCTTAGTACTGATGGAACGACATGACAGATTTTGAGATAACAAAGTTTCTTCTCAATGATTAATCCATTAATATTTAGCAGTACCACAGTCTCATCTGTTGATGTATCCTAAGTGTATATTTTTTCATACACATACAGTTCCTTTGTTTTTCAAGTCTGACTACTGGAGAATCGTTCTTGATTTTCAACTCCATTATATGCGCATCCAACGTGTAGCTCGGAAGCATCTGTACTTTCGTTGTATAGTATTTCTAAACCATCATCAGATATTTTTCCAGCGTAAGAGTTAGACCGTCTAGATCGAAAAATTTTCAGATATATAGCATATTTGTTTTTCATGTCTGACTTCTTTAGAATACTTGTTAATTTCCAAGATATAATCTCACCTTGTTGGTTCCATCTATTGGTTCTTATGGCTCAAATTGTAGTGAATGACCTCTAGTATAAACGCATTCAAGATATAGATTGGAAGCTGCTGAGATTCCTGAGTACTGGATGAGGATTCCGCAGATCCAGAATTATTCAGATCGAAATATTCTCAGACCTAAACTATTTTTTTAATTGTCTTCTAAACGTTGTTTGTGGCATATTCTTGATTACTTTTATGTCGATATATATCGAAATATAACGACGTATATTGAAGGAAACCCAAACGTTTCAAGGTCTATTCTGACTTCGTTGTTCGTTATTGATGTAAATTGCAAAATGAAAATATTTACATCATCTGAGTGTTAGAATATACTTTGAAACGTTTGGTTTTTCTTCAATATACGTCGTTTTATTTCGATAGTGGTGTTATTGTCCAAAAAAACATAAAAGTATTTTTTAATGATCAATAAAAAAACCTAATAAATTTTCCATTTTTCCAGAAATTGACCAAAGGCAAGGACAGTTGGTCTCTGTCGGAAGTAGTCCACGCATTAGTTATATTAGCCCATTTCCACTCATTGTGTTCATTCGTTTTTTCCTGCGGTTTAAATCAGGAGCTCGACGAGGCGAAAAGTTACAGAGACATGACAGACGAGGCGGCATCTCTCGTTGGTAGGACGACGGAAAAAACTAGTAATAAGGCGAATTCCAAAGATGTACCACAGAAAAACCACAAAGACTGGAACGGTTCTACAACGAACGCACCGCCATCACCCACGGAACCGGAAGTGGGTATCACGACGCTGATGCAACGAATGAAGACGCTGTCGGAGAAACCGGAAGAGAGTAATCCCGTCGAATTGGCTAAACGTTTCGAGAGTATAGAGACGCAATCAGCTGAAATAAGGGTAAGTTATTTATTATAGACTGATTATAATTTATAAACGTTCTAATCAGGGACGTAGTCAGCTTTCGGTTTAGGGAGGGGCAAATTAGAAAAAAAAATTGTCCTGGAGAGGGGCAAATCAGAAAAAATTGTCCAAGAAAGAAGTGCAAATCAGAAAAAAATGTTGGTCTAAATCATCAAATTTAGGGGAAGTTTTGTAGGCTCATTGCAGATTTTTCCGGTCCGAGGGGGTGCAGCTGCCCCCTGGTCCCACTCCCTCGGTGCATCCATGGTGCTATTATATTATGAGGTAACCCTTCTTGGAATGGTTCCTCATAAGCAACTTTAACAAGACACGGGGTAGCGCGTCAAACCAAGCTCAAGCCAATAAAGGCGACAAACTTAAATAAATTGAAGCCACTTTGGACTCTTTGGTATATTTATTGAAACACCATAAGTTAATTAGAATCCCAAATTTCATAAATACCACTCAGACGGTTATTGAAATATTTACATCTAAATATCAGCATTTTTATCACTCACTGTGTAACTGACTAACTGACTGACATATAGATCAAATAGGTATCGAACCCACTTCCAGATGACCTAGAAAATTGAAAATTAGGCGTCCATCTGGGTAATTGTGTATACAAAGGAAAACCTAGATAACTGTGAATTTTTACGGTTTATATGTCAAAAATGTTAGAAATATCAAAAAATATCGGAAATGTCAAAAAACAAAAAAATGTCAGAAAAACATCCAAATTATCAATTATTGAAAACAACGTTAAAAATATCTAAAATGTAAAAATAGCAAAAAATGATAAATATGACATAAAATCACAGAAATTTTTAATAACTAATATTCACTTCACTTTCTAGAACATTATTTAGCTATACTAAAGGTGGAATGTCCAGCCGTTCCTTTTATAATCTACATCGAACTCTCTAGCAAATTTCGACGGTCATCTCCCACTTTGTTCTAGAATTCAATGCTAACACGTTTTTTGCTGACTAGAAGGTTCCCGATCATTGTTTTTACTCCCAAACGGTCAATGTTTTATTTTATGACTAATTTAGGTTTCTCCAGTGGCGGCGAATATAAATTTTATAACAATGTCAAAAAATGTCTTAAAATGTCATAAAACACCAACAAATGTATAGAACTGACTATAGAACACGGTGTTCCTCAAGGACCCATACTGTTCATTATTTACATCAATGATTTGCCTAGTTTTATTCGTCCCAATAAATCTGTTATATTTGCAGACGATACGAGTTTTGAGTATTCTGACACCAATTTAGCTAATCTCACTAAACTATTGGGCGATATAGAAGCAAAGCCTGTAAAATGGTTCAGTACTAATTAACTCAAGCTTAACAAGGAAAAAACACAAAGTCTTATGTTTTCAACCACTTCTAATACTGATACAGCTAGCGTAAAATTACTAGGTATTTATTTAGATAACAACTTATCGTGGAATGTTCACATAGACCACTTAAGAAGTAGATTATCGAGTTCACTATTCGTCACCTTCAAAATATTACAGACTATAATACCTTAAAAACTGCATATTTCTCACTATTTCACTCACATATCAATTATGGAGTTATAATCTGGGGAAATTCGTCAAATGCTGTTCTTACAAAAAAGAGCAGTGAGAATACTGGCTAAAGCTGGAGTTCGTGAGTCGTGTCAACCTTTATTTCAGAGATTCCGCATCTTGCCATTGCCTTCTCTTTATTTGTTTCACGTGCTCCTAGAGATACACAAGAACATTAATGTTTTGACTAAACAGTCTGATGTAAATCAATATCGTACAAGAAAAGCAGGAAATATTCGAACAACTCGTTTTCGATTAAATAAGACAATGAAAAACTCGCAAAACTACAATGCTTACAATATCTTGCCAGAAGAATTAAAAATAAATTTAGAAAGAGAGAAGAACTATCTACTAAAGTTTTGTTTTTACTCAGTTGGTGATTACATGAACCACAAAATGTGCTCCCCGAATTTTAGTGTCTAATTTTTAATTGTTTATATCTGTTCTTATTTTTAACATGTATTTCATATTTGTATTACTTTAATTGTGATTTTTTTCTCAGTAAGACTGTATTTTGGACTGGTTACAAACTAGGTTTGGGTCGTTCGTGAATGAGTCGTTCAAAACGAACGACTCCTCTACATGTGCCACGAATGAGCGGCACAGTTTAGTCAAATAGCTCGTTCAGTTCGCCACTAAAAGAGTCATTCAGCTCGCCACTAAAAGAGTCATTCAGCTCGAGAGAGTCGAGAGCCATATGATGTGCTGAACATTCGACGTTCAATCACAGTGGAGAGTAAAGAGCCGTCAGCCGTCTGGTTGATGAGATAAAGAGTATTATTTTAAAATTCAGTCGGAAGGTTTTATTTTCAAAGAATCCATGAATAGGTATTTAAAATTTATATTATCACAGGCACTAAGGCACAGGGTTGTTATGGTTTTGCAGTGTTTTTGTTATATAAATTTCTATTTGGGTTATAAGTAAGCATAATTTTATTTGTTTTGAGAGTTTAGAACGTTTACATTTTAATGTTTAGAGTTTTTTCTTATTTTTGTTACCAAATAATACAAAAATAAAATTTTTGTATTTACGTAAATTAATGATCAGCAAAACTTTAATATTAATTTGAGCAGTAAACTACACAAGTAGAGACATTATTTAAAACCGGCTAAGGCTAAACGGTTATGTTTTAGGAGATCGTTCAAATGAACGAGTCATTGTGAACGACTCGTTTTGGTGAGCTGAACGAAATGAGCCGGCTCACTAAAAAGAGTCATAAAACACAACGCTATTACATTGTTTAATATGTACCGTAGTCAAATAAAGAAATCTAAATCTAATATTTGGTGCATGCGCTGGAACCAGTTGTCTAATTGTGTATTACCGAACATGCTATTAGTTTTTTCGCTATATCTACTGTTTCTGTCAATGTAGGGAGATAAAATGTCTACCAGATTTTAAATCAAACTATAAGCTTTTTAACAAAAAAAAAAGGCTCAGCAGAAACAGTTGAGTAGTCATTACGTGATGAGGTAACAAACGAACAAACAAACAGACAACTACAATTTTTACAAAAAGAGAACTGAATGTAGATATGTTCAGACTGATAATAATTGTTTTTCGTTGTGCTGTGAAGCTTTCTCAAATTACGAAAATACCGTTTACACTCTGTATATTTAATTGTTTTTTCAACAGGTAGTGGGTTCAGAACCAAAAGAAACGCCAGCAGACATCAATTGTTTCGTGGAAGATGCCAACTTCATCTACCAGGACTTCGCCAAAAGGGCGGACCCTAATAAATACCCGATATTCAGAGTGCAGGATTATTCCTGGGAGGACCATGGTTATTCCCTGGTGAATAGATTTTACAATGACGTAGGGAACTTACTCGACGATAAATTCAAGACTGCATACAACCTGACATATTACACCATGGGAGGAAGGAAACAGGTAAGGAAACAATCACTTTTTGTGTTCTGTGTCATGATAGAAGGTGACCTCTAAACCCTTTCTAGGTGGACACTTCGAGATTCAGAAGAGCCATTTGGAACTACAGCCAATCTCTGTTCGGCATCAGACACGATGACTACGATTATGCGGAAGTCAACCCTCTTATAGAAAGATCTCTGAAAGCTTTTATCAAAAGCGGTAGTTGTTATCCGGAACGAGTTACCAAAAATGAGTACGATAGAGTTCTTAGGGAGTTCGAGCGAAGCGAAAAGGTATGTTTACAAAAGAGTACAATGATAATAGCTTAGTTTTTAATATAAAATATAGAGGGACCCTGCACAGTTTACCTATGTAGATTCTCACTGTTAAACCCATCTGATATAGAATATTTTATATTTAAAAAGAGACCGACTTACTGTAGCGTATTATTATCTCTCTCTCTATAATTTGTATTATTATTCAATATTTTCCACATATTTTTTAACTTTTTTATATTTTTTGTTATTTGGACCACTTTCTATAACTGTAACTCTGATTCACCCTATATTGCAACCACCCTGTATATGCGTCTGCGTATTAGTCACCCAATATAGACCAATCAATAGAGCAAAAATTAACTGATGATTTGTAAAAAATACTATTAGGATAGTGACTGTGCCATCACATTAACAACGATTCGTAGCGATATTTGGCTATATTTTCCACTCGCAACTATGTTTTTTTACTTTGTGATAAACAATTGAAGCAAGAAAATTACGTTTTTTTAGCATGTTTATAAAATTAAAACTAATAAACTAATCTCAATGGTGTCAACAGGTCAATTGTAAAGCATGAAAATACCAATAAAATGAGCCCATGCTCGATCCGATTGGATCATTAGTAACAGGGAAAAACAAAAAATACTGGAAATGTAGCTGTAGAACTGGGCTTGTAAGAACTGATAGTAATTTATATCTATTTTATGTATGCCAAAACTAGGCGCTACCGGTTTATTAGTTTTTGAACAATTGTGATATAAAGTTTTTTTTGTTCCCTATTTCTGCTTTGTGCCTCCATGCGTCATAGATAATCAAATTTCAGTTTTGAAAAAAGTTGTTTAAAGTAGAGGTGACATTCTACAAAGCCTCTATTCTCATTTTCACTAAATGTTTGTGAAATATCTGAAAAATATTAGCAAACATGACAAGAAATGGGCGAGCGTATGAATGTATCCAAGGAGTGGGGGAAGCACGGTTGTTGAGGGGAAGCGTTTCGTAATATATAATATAGGCTGGCTGCCTGTAATTTATAAATATTTTTTGTCAGAAACTAATTTAGATATTTTCAAGACTTTTTGACTTATTTAGTGTGTTTGTTTCACTTTAATATGAATCTATTGCCTTAATTCTGAAGTTCTCTATAAAATATTATATAAATATATTAATAAACAAACAGTTCTCATTTGATATAATAAAATCGAACAAATCGCTCTGTATGTAAGCTTTTTTAGCGATTAGATTCTTTCACCATCTCTCAGAGTGACAGTTACTATCGATAATAATTATTGTCAGCAGTTCCCCTCAACAACCGTGTTCCCCCCACTACGCGAACACATTAATACGCTCACCAAATTTTGGTGATGTTTGCTAACATTTTTCGTAAATTTCACAGACATTTAACGAAAAATGAAAATAGAGGCGTTCTAGAATGATACTTCTACTTCCAATATCTCTATTCTGAATTGATATTTGACGATTCATGTCGCATGGAGACGCACTGCAAGAATAGTGGACTAAAAACTTCATATCACAATTATTGAAAAACTAATAAACGAATAGCGCCTGGTTTAGTCACGCATAAGGTAGATATCAATTACTATCAGTTCCCACAAGCCCAGTTCTACAACTTCGATAGTGACGGAGTTATGATAATATAAAGAAAACCGCTAAATTGTCCAGTATTTTTTGATTTTCCGTGTTACTAAAAATCCTATCGAATCGATCCTGGGCTCATTTCATTGGTAATTTCATGATTTAGAATTCACCTGTTGACACCATTGAGATTAGTTTATTATTTTTCATTTTAAAAACATACAACGAAAAGAAACGCAATTTTCTTGTTTCAATTGTTTATAATAAAGTAAAAACCATAGTTGCGAGTGGAAAAGGTAGCAAAATATCACTACAAATCGTTTTTAATGTGATGGCACAGGCAGTATCCTGATAGTATTTTTTGCACGAAAAAATCTCTATTGATTGGTCTAATATAACTTATTTGTCTATCATTTTCTGAACCACCTTCTAGAACTATAATTCAACCCCACACCGTATTGCAACCACTCTGATATCTTTAAAACCACCCTGTATAAGAATAAATCTTCTCCACATTATTGACTGTTTCTATTTTTCTATTGTTTATTTTTAATTTACCTATAATTTCACTTTGCTCCACATGTATTCTATTTATGCAGCTGCTCGTGGTCTACTCTATATAAAAAAATTTTTCACATTTTTTAACCACATTTTATAGTTATAATTTTACTATACCATTTATTTCAACCACACTTTATATGCAACTGCTTCCAAACGTTTTTACCCCAAGTCTATAACTGTATTATACCCCGCCCTATAATTCAAATATCCTAACTGCTTATGCATATATATATATATATATATATATATATATATATATATATATATGTTTTAGGTGGTTTCCGGGAATTCATCCGCGTAGTTGATAACTGATCCCTGCCGGGATCGATGGTAAAATGACGACGTTTCGGCAGAGTCACATATGCCCTCTTCAGGTCGGTTCGCATAATTCTCGTAGCCTTCTGCTTTCGCTTCTAGTTACTCGAATACAGTATTGGAGTAACTAGAAGCGAATGACATGCCATCGAATACGACAACCCCAATGGTTGCAGCTTATTTGTAATACGAGGGCTGCCTTTTATATTTCGGGATTGGACAATCCTAGTGTTGCAATCTGACAACTGACAGCTCTATCGTAAAGTTTGACATTTTTGAGGTTATACGTACTCAGAACGTTTTGACATACGAGCGCTATGTGTTGTTTACAGTAACTTAAAGGATTCATCTCGGCCAAAAAATGGAATTAAATCGTGAACATTTTCATGCGATTATTTTTTACAACTTTCGACGTGGATTAAGTCAGCAAGAGTGCATGAATGAACTTAATTTAATTTTTGGCGATGAAACTCCATGAAGGACCACTGTTTATCGATGTTATGGTGAATTCAATCGAGGTCGTAGTTAACTCCAAGACGAATTTCGTGAAGGTCGTCCAAAAACAGTTGTTGTTCCGGAAACCATTGATGATGTGCGCTAACTGATATTGCAAGATCGTTATGTGACCTATCGTGAGATTGAGTCAACCTTACACATTAGTGGGACCAGCATACATTCAATATTGCATAAACATTTGAATGTCAAAAAATTTGTTCGTGTTGGATCCCACACAATTTGTCAATCGTTCAAAAAAAGGCTCGTGTCGATTGGTCGAAAGAAAAGCTCAAAACATACGATCGCGGTGCTTCAAAACACGTTTATGACATAGTGACAGGTGATGAATCGTGGATTTACGCGTATGAGCCCGAAAGTAAACAGCAGTCGACTGTATGGGTGTTTCAAGATGAGCCGAATCCAACAAAAGTTGTTCGCGCACGAAGCACTTCCAAGCAAATGATCGCCAGTTTTTTCGGAAAAACTGGAGATGTCGCAACCGTACCACTAGAACGACGCAGAACAGTCAGTTCTGAGTAGTAGACAACCATTTGTTTGCCAGTTGTCTTCCAAGAAATGAGGAAAACCAACCGCCGAAGACGGATCACTCTTCACCACGACAATGCGAGCTCTCACACATCGGCTCAAACAACTGCATTTTTGACCACTCAAAACATCGATTTGATGAGTCATCTGCCGTATAGTCCTGACTTGTCACCAAATGACTTCTTTTTATTCCCGTACGTAAAAAACAAACATCAAGTGAATGAGTCTGATTATCCGTAGCTATTGACACTTTATGAGATTAACCACTTCAAGGCGATGCGAGTCCAAGTAACCTTCGAGGAACGAATTAAATTGTCTACCAGCTTCAGAATAACATTGGAGGCCCGGTACGGTCCCGGTATCAACGGGAAATTCAGAGGATACGTGAAAATCATGAAGAAAATTACCAGAGTAGAGATCTTAGGAAGTCGCCAATCCCAGTGAAGCAGGGGATAAATACTACGGATAAACATTCGTCTGAAGATCCAAAGCTATTGACACGTGAGATCAACCATTTCAAGAAGATGGAAGTTCAAGAAAACTTCGAGTAACGAGTTACATTGTCTACCAGCTTCAAACTAACAATAGAAATGCTATATTGTTACGAACTGCATGCTGGCGCTGAGCACGCCACTGACCGATATCTCAAAAATGGCCGGGAACGTTGATAACGTAATTTTAACAGATGCAATATGATGATTGGTTGTAGATTCAAAATGCAGTGTTGTGAGGAGCAGTTTTTTATTCAAAAACATTTTGCCAGAAATCAGACACATATCGGATACAGTGTCTTGTGATGAGGGTGGAGCTGAAAAAGGACCCTGCGACATTACAATATAACATACTTAAAACACCACCTACCTTAATTATTAGGGCAAAAAACTCAAAACCTTGATCCAGAAAAAATAAGTTTTGTGGGATATACTATAGAGGACAATTTTAATGACTTCATGATAGCATAAAAAATATAGAAAACAGTATAGAACATAAGCAATACTCTGGTTTTATGCCCAAGCAAAATATGGATATAGATCAAATGACAAGTTTTCGAGAAATTACTTTAAATCAACTAAGAAAAATTGTTTTTAATCTAAAAAATAAATGTACTAGCGATACTTAAAGTTTTATTTTGTGTTATTGGATATCCTCTTTTGAATATAATTAACACAGTAATAAGAAAGGGTTTTATACCAGAAAATCTGAAAACTAGTGTTATAGTGCCACTACCAAAAGTGTCCCGTCCATCAAAGCCAGAAGAGTGCAGACCCATCAATCTCTTAACAATAGTTGATAAACTGATTGAAATAGTGTTAAAAAATCAACTCCAGGAGTTCTTTGAAAAAAATGGTCTGTTATATAAGGGTCAGTCAGGCTTTCGGCAGCATCATTCCTGTGAAACTTCGATACAGTTTGTGTTAACAAACCGTCATCACATTACAAAAATTGACAACGTTTACTCCACTAAAGTGAAAAATTGCTACGGTGTTCCTCAAGGAAGTGTGTTGGGACCATTGTTATTCGTTGTATATGTCAATGATATATGTAATGTTTTCAAAAATTCTTTTGTAAATTTGTTTGCTGACGATACGCTCATATCAGTTGCTAGCAGTGATTTCGTCGAGGCAACAACGGTATTAAATGATGAACTGCAACTTTTGTATGAATGGTTATGTGCTAGCAAACTAAAATTAAATTCAGACAAAACCAAATATATGGTAATTGGTTCTAAAAATACATGATCATCATATATCGCACAAAATCATAGAATAGTATTAAATAATGTTAAAGTCGAAAGAGTAAATTCGATGAAATATTTGGGTGTTGGGGTTATTGACCCTCTTCTGACTTTTAATCTACATGCAGACTACTTATGTAAAAAATTGGGCAAAAAAATTGGATTTTTTGGCAGAATAGCAAAAGACTTATCTCATTGGTCAAAAAGGTTAATATACAATTCAATAATTTTGCTTCATTTTAATTACTGCACATCGTTACTACTTTGCTGTTCTAAAGAAAATTTGTCTCGTCTGCAAATATTACAAAACAAATGCATGCGTATATTACTTGGGTGTGGTGGGCGTGTTTTAATTCAATTCATGCTCAGACAGTTAAATTGGCTCCCTGTTCAAAAGAACGTTGAAAAAGCAAATATTGTTTTTATTCACAAATTAATCAATAAAAAATTGCCTCAATATCTTAACTGATCTCCTATTTACTAGATTTGAGCTTCACTGTGTACTGCTACGTACTAATCGGCATTATAACGTGGAGTTTACAAATAAGTCTTTTTTAATGAAATCACTGTTTTCAGATGGGCTTCGGCTCTACAATGCACTACCACAAGAAATTAAAGACAGTAAAAACATATATACTTTTAATAAAAATGTAAATACCTACCTTCGATATGGGTTATTGTAACTATAACAATTATATATGGTATCCTTAAATTAGCTTAAATTGTACTTGTATGAATTTGTAAATATATGCTTGTAATTAGCTCAGAGCTAAATAAAAATTACTTACTTACTTAATGACTTCAGAAAAAATATTTAATTTTTGCAGAATATTTTTTAATCGGTTTTTGTGTTTTTTACTGTATTTATATAATTTGAAATCATTTGAGGCAGCATGAAGCAGACTAAAAAAATCTTACATGAAAAATTAACCTAAAATTATAATAGCTGTGTCTTTTGTTTGTACAGGCAAATTAATTTACGTGAGACATCAGAAACAACCTCAATTTATGATATCTTAAATAAATTTTTGCATATTAAACAATTTGTAATTCGAAATATTATTTTTCAGGTTCACGTCAATCTTATGATTTTAGAATCTAGGATGCAAGCCGAATTAATGTACGCTCTAAGGACAGTCAACATATATATGACAAATTAGCTTTAAGACTACCACATGGATGAAAAGTGTATTTTTACTGTGAAGAAATCAATTTATATGAACATTTTATATAAATAACTACTTCATTTTAATGTTAACAAAAAATGTATGACATGAAACTTACGTTTTAAAGTGTTTTCTTCGTTTGGCTGTTTTTATTTTTGTTTTTTATTCAGGATATTGTAGTTTGTCAGTGTCGAGGGTCTTGCCTAGACCTGAAGGTATGTTTTTGTTGGTTTAATAGAGTAAACTGTTACCTAACATTTTCAAGGCGCTGAATAAAACTGAATAGCTGATAATGCAGATAAAATACTTGAGCAATTCGGTGCTTGAAAATGTTAAGTACTTTGAGTCATTTTTCAAAGTTGAAGAATAGGGTATTTGACAATACTATCAGATAAAAGAGATAATTAACAATAGAGGACCTCAAACTAGGTCTTCTCTGCCCTGGAATCTTTTTTTGTGAATCATTATGAATCAATTCATTTGAGAAGAATAAAATGTGTGAAACTTAAAACATAATTCAGCTTTTGACGGAAAAGTGTATGCTTAACAACACTCAATAATTGAAAAACGTCGATGCCATAAAGTAAGGTTAGGTATAAGTTAAGTATAGGTAGGTACGTATCAAATAATTTCACTAAATTTGCAATAAAGACTGGCCTGCTTTAATTTAACATGTAAAGTGCCATGGAGGATACATTTTCAACTGTTTTAGACAAACTACAGGCACACTTTAATTTGTGACGTTTTGAGATTTTATCAATATTTTGTCCTTCTTCAACATGAACTTCAAAGAATCAATAAAAGTATTTTTGACATTATAAAACACTTCTATTAGTTTTTGCTCTTCTATTTTTAGCAACTTGACGACCGGAACTTTTTGATCTTTACTTAATACCTGTAACAACACCAATTCTCCTTCCTAACTTCTAAAATTTTTCCCAGCTTAATTTGTTTCTTTATTCTATTGACACTTTTTGTGAAATCCATTAATTGGCATTTTATTTTTGCAATTTGATGATGTCATATGTAAGCATGACTAATGCTGAACCAATCACCAATTCTAGTACTAAATTTCTATACCACTTGACCCTCTCTCATTGAAGTAAAATCAGGATTCTCTTTAAGTTTGAACTTATAATATCATGATTTGTAATTCCCCCATTCCAAAAAACATTTATGGCCATGCTTGTGGCCTTAAGCCTGTTGTTAAACATTTCTTCAGTCTTTCCATTTTTCTTAACACCTCCAGTTTTACTTCTGTCGGCAATATGTTCTCATTATAATCTGCTCTAAGAAAAATTTTTGACTTCTGCTTCCTATTGCTTCTAATCTAAACTTTTTTAAACGGTATTACCTAGTTTTGAAGGGCACCAAGGTGTCATCTGCTCAAACATACCCTTTCGACTTTATTAGGAGTTGAAAACCTTCTAGTAGTTCTCTTACCTTGTGCAATTTAGCACCTTCTGAAACCTTTTACATTAATACTACTTTTCTAACGTAAATTCTTGTCCCTGAAGCAGTAAAAGCACGATAAATGATCTAAAAAATCTAAATACTACTGATTTTATTTTTAATTGATTTTAATTAATTTCAAGATATTTTCTGTTCGAAGAAATATGGGTGACTTTCGTATCAACCGAAAACATTTACATAAATTCCTTTGAGAATAGTAGAATTACTGCCTCAAATTTATTATACTTTCTGCGAATGTTATTAAACAAAAAAATACTGCGAAGCCAAAATTTCAATGTACACATAACAGTGTCATGGACTCCAGCTAACAACTTTTACAATAACTTTCTGTACTGTAGTTGAAATTACTTCCGGGCCCGGATGGCTCTACAAACATTGCCTTCTTCTATGTTTTTAAATGTCAAAATCGGTCCATTTGTTTGGAACATTATTCCGCACCAACAAAAACACAACTAATAACGTTATTAACTTAGAACAAAGCAGTTATTAGGAAATCACAGGCAGATACCTCAATTTTATTCATATGTGTTAGATGTTTTCTGTCTCTTACTTTTTATCCTTTTTTTTTTCAACGAAAATATATTTATTATTGTCAAATACCGTATTATTCAAAAAATCACTGGACATTTAAATATGTTTAATTATTAGACATTTTAATCAGATTTTTTAATATTGTGTTTTAATTGATAGTTTGTAATGTATCTCAATATTATGATGTAAATTTAAAAATAAGTCCATCGATATTTTTATAATGACTTTTTTCTACTGTGAGATTTGTGATCAAAACTGAAAAAAAAAACAGTGGGAAAATGTTTTTTAAAATATTATATACACACATATTAAATATGTGACAATTGTAAATAACCCCCCCCTATCTCCCACAAATGTATTTGTACATTCTGTATGTAACTTTGAAATGCCTAATTGGCTTACGCGAAATTTATATTGTAAAAAAAGATTATTTTTTACATTTTACTCGTCATAAGTATATCAATTTAATGATTCTAATTCCATCATTTAAGAAGTAAGGCAGATACAAGAAAGAAATGTGCGTGAAGTTAGTAACTGTATCAGTAGACAAAATATTAATTTTTAACTTAAATGTTGCCAAAATATCCGAATTATATTCAAAATTAAGATATTTACATAGATTTTGTAGCAGTACTTCTGGTTCAATTTCATCCTCATATAAATGTCTGCGTTTCGCTTACTTGATAGCTGTCAGCTCCTCTATCATATATAATTCAAACGGAACTTATAATTAGTACTTGTTTCTGTAATCCAATGACCATTTCTCCATGTCTTCCGTAAATGTTTCCTTTAATTATTTTTTACTTCTTACTTCTGTGCAACTGTTTCATCTTCGACCCGAACGTTCCCTGTGATCTTGTAGAACTTCCAAATGCTTATTTTTTGTTACTCATTACAATTGATACTTCTTTACACGGTTTGTTGCTTTTGTGATCTTGTCTCTGACAGAGAAAGCCAACAACGATAAGAGAAATTGACAGCAGATCGAGAGAAACCCTGTGTTCTATTTTAGAAGGGCTCCAGTTTCAAGTTCTAGTCTATCCCCACTTCTGACACCATTTTGTTGCGTTTTGATAATCTTTTTAACTTAACCACGGAAAAATTACAATAATCCGATTACTTCAAATACCCCATAGTCATCTACTCACGGTTATAGCAGTCAGGGTCTTCTAGAAGAGTCCTAAACAGTGCAAAAGGCTGAAGATCGTGCTTTCTATAGCCTACAATCTAAAGTGAATTTTTAAGCTTTCTTATAGTTGTTGTTGTTCTGTGGACAGGTTCGAACTAAGATTTTGTATATTGGTCAGGTTTTCTCCTTTTAGCTTTTGAAGAAGAAACATTCAACTATAAGGCAGCAGCTGGCCAGATTAACACCAGATTAACAGATATTTATACAGTGCATAGCTCCAACCTTGTCGGTAGGTTCAATAATTTACTTCTTAAAGAGCTGCCGCTGGCACAATTATCAGTCTTGGGTGATATTTTGTGTTTGGTACATTCATATTTTAATTTGAGCTAGGTTTTTCAGTTGTTCATAAAAATCCCCCAAAAAAACACTTTGAAGTGATACGAAGAAGTTTTTCTCTTTAATTAAAAAACCTACATTCACCTTTGTTTTTAACAATAAATGGATAGTATATTTTAAAATTAACGATGTTAAAATTAGAAGACGTACAAGTCGATATTAAGAGCGCCATCTATTGCCGAGACAATGTACTTAACAAACATGGTTTCATCTACAAGAAACGGTTGCCATTCGTAGGTTTTAGTGATCCAAAGAATTTCTGATGAATTGATCTCAGTTTTAGTTGTCCAACTTCACTGCCATACGACATTTCCTTTCTTAAGAGCGTTATTCGGTAGGATTAAACTAATGCTTTCTTGAAAAAAAAATATAACGGTCCAATTTGCCTTTTAGTTAAAAAGGCATTCAGAGAAAGATTTCTAAAAAAAAATTGTAAATTGCCAAGGCTTTTTGAATTTGTATAACTAAGTAATATAACTTCATAATCAGTCTGTATATTCCAAACCGTAAATAATCACAAGGAAATAAATCAGGCAAATATACAGGATTTTGAAGCAAATTTTGCAAACTGGTAATAATCAGTCACAAGACAATAAATCAGAAAGATTTTGAAGCAAATACTTTTGTTTTTCTTAAAAATCATCATTGTCTGTTCTCGTACACGTTTTTTTCATGATCAGATTGTATTTTGTGAACCGGAGATAGTCGCAAGGAAATAAATCAGGAAAAAGCAGCGGATTTTGAAACGCGCCAATTTATTTTTACAAAAATCATGGTCTTTTGTCGTACACGTGTTTTTCATAGTCAGATTCTATTTTGCGAACAAAAAATAGTCAAAAGAAAGTAAATTAGGAAAATACGCACAATTTTGAAGCCAACAGATGTGGATTTTCAATAATCATCATTATCTTTTCTTGTACATGTGATTTTCATGTTCAAGTTGTATTTTATGAACCAGAAATAGTCACAAGGGAATAAATCTGGAAAAACAGAGGATTTCGAAGCAAACATATTGTTTTTTCAACAATCATCATTGTCTTTTTAATCAACACTTGTTTTTCATGATTAGGTTCTATTTTGAGAACCGCAAATAGTCAGGATTTTGAAGTACACAGATTTGGTTTTTCAAAAATCATCATTGTCATCTCTCTTATACATGTACTTCATGGCCAGACTGCTTCTTGTGAACCGGAAACAGTCACTAGGAAAAAAATCGGGCGAATAAGGAAGTCTGCTTATAATAAAACGTCATTTGAAGGGCTATAATTGGACAATTCTTTTATCAATTGTAATGGTGACATTCTCGTTATATAGAGGAGATATACTGCTTTCAGATTACACATTGTTTGAGTAGGTGGTCTTCTTTTTTGTTTTATTTTAATAGGAATTGAATTTCCAATGAGTTCATTTATTTGTAGGTCTTTAACAGTAGGCAACCTTTCTTGTCAACAGTAATATTGTTTGTGCTTCACAAATTAAATTTACAATTAACTATAGATATTATGAACTAAAATATGAAACAAATCATATATATGGAACAACATTTTAATGCATTCTTTTGTTTAACACCACTTGGAACTAAAGCTATACATATATGGTAGATAACGGTCGTTAATTGAAAACAGTTGCAATATTGGAAAAATTGATGTGTAAATAAAAAAAATAATGAAGTACAAATCGTGACCAGATTCAATTCAGTTATGTGGTTTCATAACATTTGATAAAAAAAATGACCATCTCAATTTTTGCTGTGTCTTTTTCTGTAAATAAAAAGAAAAGTATATATACATATATATTTACACATGGGCAGTGTTATGAAATCTGCAATTGTGATATTTATCTAAATGTGATTACTGTGTAATATAATTATTAGTTTGTTTTCAGATGCAACATTAGATTTTGTTGATGTTTAACCATAGACTTTAGTAAGATGTTTTACTCTTATCTGTTTCAAATAAATATATTACATATACCGGAGTTTTAATTATACACCTTATTTATTATTTTTATTAACCGACTTTCAAAAAGGAGGAGGTTATCAATTCGTCGCGTAATTTTTTTCGCTTTTTTTGTATGTATGTTACCTGATTTCTTTTCCTGTGGTGCACCGTTTTGAATGAATATGGTCTTGTTTAATAGAATATATATCCAGATTGGTGAGACTTCAAATTTTGGAAAAGAATTCTATTGGTAAAGTGATAAAATTTGTGAATGAACACATGCGTGCATGGAAATCGACCAATATGCCTAATATTTTAGTCGATTTTTCGATAACTCCTTATGGATATGTATAGTTTTTTAACGTTTAATCTATTAAGGAAGATCCTTAAGTGATCTCATATACTTTTCTGCGACGTGCAACTTGCAGTTTTGCAGAAAATCGCCGAAAATTCCAAAATTCTTATCAAAAATTTCATCGAAATGACATAACGGACATTTCCTCATAAATATTTTAATTCCAACGTAATAGTGCGGTAATTTTAGACACTGGAAGTTTTAATTGCAAATTTGAAAATTTTCTATGTACATCTCAAGCAAATAGGTAGTAAAGCATAGTATTTTCGGCTCCTTAAATCAATGAGTACCAAGCTCGTTTTGTTTGTATACCAAGCAAATAACTATTTAAATGCAAATTTTTCCATTTTGCTTTTGGTTGTCACATTCTCCCGGCCTAATAGAAAATTCAGTGACAACACATGTCAAACATTAAACTATTTGGTGCGTTTATAGACAGGGTGTTTAGATATAGCAAACAAAATCACAAAGTAAAGTGTTAGAAGGAGTTGCATTTATATAAAGATTGAAATTAGGACGGACTAGAATGATAGTGGTCCATAGGCAGCCGTATATACAGGATGGTTGGAATATAGGGTGCACTGGACGTTTGGTGGTATAAATATATTGGAAAAAATGTGAAATTAAAATTATATAGCGTGATTAAAAAACATTTACCTGTCAATTTAAATGAAAATGTATAATTGTGTAATGTTGAGGCTTTCGATGTTATCTGGTTCTGTCTATTAAGGTTATACATACAGCATAAAAAATAAAGAATGAAAACTACCTGAGATCAAAAAAACTAAAAAGTTGAAAATAAAACATTTAAAATATATATATAACCGACTTCTACCTATAACTAAAAAGCTAAAAATAATTATAACTCTAGCAAATAAATAACACATTCAATATTGTTAGGTACCTACCCAGGAAGTAAAAAATGTAAACATTAAAAGGTGCTCATTTTTACAAATTAATTACCTACCAATCTAGTATATTTTTGAAGTCGGTGTCAGGCAACAATCAAGTTTGATGAATTAGTAGATAAGTACGCAATGAAGGATTTTAGATTTGCTTGGCACCGGCTTCAAAATATACTAGATTGGTAGGTAATTAATTTGTACAGAATGAGCATCGTTTAATGTTTACATTTTTTGCTTCCTGGGTAGGTACCTGACAACATTGAATGTGTTATTTATTTGCTAGAGTTGTATTTTGTTATAAATATTTTTAGCCTTGTAGTTATAGGGAGAAGTCGGTTATATATTTTTTTAAATGTTTTATGTGTTCTTAAAAAACGAAACAAAAATGTGTGTATTCAAGGAACCAAACTTTAACATGTGTCTATATATAAATGAATTGCTGTTCGTTAGTCTCGCTAAAACTCGAGAACGGCTGATCTCACCTTGGTCTTGAAATGTTCGTAGATGTCTAGGGAAGGTTTAAAAGTTGAGAAAAATTCGAATAATTACCGGGAAAACCCTAAAAACAGCCCTTTTCTTTTCCCCATACAAACGTCAACATGTAGAGTCAATTTGAACTTTATTGCTATTATTATACAATCACTCACTGTTGTCTAAGCAATGTAGGTGTGTTCCTAACGTCAAAGAGTCAATTTGCAATTTAGGTTGATAAATCTTAAGTCTTAACTCACTAATATCATTTTCGCACAAAATACTTAGGTATATTGGGAATCTCCACAGAGAATAGTGAAAAAATTGAAATATTAAATGGGGGTCACTATTGTTTCAAGGAGAAATCAATATCTTCAAAATAGAAAATAATACGAGCGTAGATCTTGAAACGTCGTCATTTTACCATCGATCCCGGCAGGGATCAGTTATCAACTACGCGGATGAATTCCCGCAAACCACCTAAAACATTTAGTGCCCGCGAAAACTTAAAAACAAATATATATATATATATATATATATATATATATATATATATATAATAAAACTCTTCTATTTATTTTAGAAGACTATATATATATATATATATATATATATATATATATATATATAGTTTTATTATTTTTATGGAGAAATACACTTTTATATAAATAGAAGTGAATTTTATCATTTTGCGAAAATTCAGTTTCCAATAGGCCCAAGTGGGCAATTTTTTAAGAAAAAAATCGGTCTCGGGAACCGAAAATAATACAGATATTAATTCTAAATTAATAGAAAATTGATGCGAAATTTTGCGGAATTTCTATAATTGAAAAGGGGTTCAATAATTTTTAGGAGACAAGAAACGATGCAGGTGTACCCGATATAAATTGGATGAGAATTGATAAACTCATGACTCTTTTCTTGAAATGAATGAAGACATTACTCGTCATTTTGCCCATATTGAATTTATTGAAAGGATGGGGACTGAAAAGTTTTTATTATCTAATTAATCGTAGGTAAATCTAAAAAAAAAACATCGGAAATATAAAAAATGTTAAGTGACAAAAACTTATGAAATGGAAATGAATTTCAAAAAAGACAAAAATAGTGTAAACCTAGAAAATGGTGAAACCGTCTAACTGCCAAACATTGAAAATATCAAAAATATTAATAACGCCAAATATATCGAAAATCTCAAGCACGTCAAATATGTGTTGCTCTCCATTTTAAATACCAAAATATTGTATTTTTAGAGGCCTTTGTAGCCCTAAAATCTGTGGGATGTGAAAATTACCAAATAAAAATATGTTTATGTACGTTAAATACACCCATTTGTCTAGCCCGTGCGAAGAATTAAAGTTCGATATATGACATTTAAGTTGACATAAGAAAAATACAGGTAGCACAAAAAATTATAAAGATCATGTATTATAGTTAAACAGCTTTAAAATTAGAAGAATTTGTAAGAGCTGTCTTTAGAATTTATAAGTGGTGGTGTTCCTAGGTAGGACTTTGTTATAAGATAGCGCATTCGCCAAAAATTCGATCAAAGAATTCTATTGTTTCAGTGATCCCATTAACGTCATAAGGGAAAACCTAGGAAAAACCTTATGAACTATCCCGATATTGGGTTGTTCAAAAGGAGATGGTCATTACTAATTTCTTCCTTAATTGTCGGTAACCAGATGCGATTGAATTCTACAGAAGTAGAAGCGTAACAATCGTCTTCATTCAAAAGAATTAACGCAGACTCTTTTATTTTTCGTTTTGTGTTGTTCTTTTTGAAGTATAGTTGAATTGTCAAATTGTATTTTATGGCCTAGGTTCCAAGCATGTTCACAAATTCTCCATTTTTCAAGTTGTCGTTTCTTTATGTAATTCTTGTATTCAGTAATTCCTACGTCTGATGGTCTCGATGTTTCTCCAATATAAAATTTGTTGCATTCTCAAGGAATTTTATATATGCAGTTTATGGAGTTCTGAGTTTTGTTGGTTGGTTTTGTTTTCGATATTAGTGATTTCAGTGTATTTCTTGTTTTGAAATCTGTTTTGACATTAAATCTGTTTCACAAAAATATTCAAAAGAGATCTTTTTGAGAGACCCTGTATATATGGAATAGTTGTAACTAAAATGTGGTTGTCCTGAGTAGTAGTGTTACTAAGAGAAGTTCCGAGTTGATTCCGATGGTTTGTTTTCTGTTCAAGTCTGTTTAATTCTTTGTTGATAAATAGAATACAAAAATACCTTAACAATAGCAAGTTTTGATATAGTAAATCTTTACAATAATGTTTCTGTTTCCACAACACTTCATATAGTAAAACAACTAGTACAACGGGACTCTTCATTAAGTCAACAAACTCAGTTATCAATTGCAACAATAATGGAACTACTTGGCCTTGAGAGTCCACCTTCATATTTAACCTTAAAAGTGTCATTGATCTATATCCTTTGTTTATATTTACCAATAACCTTGGGAATTGACCCTGAGATTTGGCCTTGACAAAGAGATGTACACTTGACCTTGAGTGCATTGATCTTCACCTTGAGAATTTTTCTTTGGTCTTGAGTACAGTCCTTGAAATATATCCTTGATCTTGAGATTTATCCTTTGTCGATATTTACCACTAACCATGAGACTGACCCTGAGACTTGTCCTTGACAAATAGATGTACAATTTGACCTTGAGTGCATTCAGCCTTGAGATAAAGCATAAATTTCAAGGTCAAAACAAATTTCAAGTACAGTGCACAAGAACAAAGAAAAATTCTCAAGGTGAAGGACAAGTCTCTAGGTCAAGTGTATATCTCATAGTTAAGGGTCAGTCCCAAGGTTAGTAGTAAATATCATTAAAGGATCAATTTCAAGGTCAATGATAAATTTCAATGACAGTACACAAGGTCAAAGAAAAATTCTCAAGGTCAAGGACAAGTCTCAAGGGTGTGTGCACTCAAGGTCAAGTTGTACATCTCATGGTCAAGGAGAAGTCAATGACAAGATTAAGATCAAGGACACTCTTAAGGTCAAATATTAAGGTCGTCTATCAACGTCAGCTCTCAAGGCCAAGTAGTGGGGGTGTAGAAAGTGGTGGGGGGTAGGTGTAGAATCGACAGCGACAAAAAGAGGGACCCAGTTTGCGCTAGGCAGAGTTTTACAAAAAAGCAAAAGTATATCAGGTGTTTTTTACAAAAAAAACAATATAAATAGAGAGTGTTGTGAACAATGTATGATATATTTCAATATACTCTAATGTGACTTGACGTTCCGATTCTTTGTCAGGAATCGTCGAACAATGTTTTTCTGAACCAATTTGATAAACATCATACAAAGTATCTTGCAATATACATTCACACATGTTATAAGGAAAAGTAAGACGGTTGATGTAAAAGGAAACCATAAATATTTTAAACATTTTTAATCAATAAAAATAATAGAAAAAAGTATAATAGTATAATTTAAAACAGTCTTCAAAATATATGTATAACGAGACATACAAATGCGTTCACATTTTGAACTTATAGATGTTTTTTGGCATGAGCCATCATCGTCGACTTCGAGACGAAAGTTTTACCGCAAATCTCACAAATGTACGGTCTCTCTCCCGTGTGTAGTCGTTTGTGAATAGCCATCGGTGTAAATTGCGTGAAGGTTTGACCACAAATATCACAGCTGCAACACAAACGTATCAATTAAAACAGTAACAAATCAATAAAAGATCTTTATGTTCAAATTATCACCTAAATATGCAGTTTCCAATTGTAGATCTATTTAATTAATTTCTAATATATCCAAAATTTTCGAAATAGACCAGAGCATAGCAGCGCATTCGTTTGCAAAATTGTTTTAATTCATAATGTTTTTTAAATGTCCGGGAGGTGTTCTTGATTATAAAAGTGTAAGATGACACTTGATATCTTTTGACGGTACTGTTTAAACAACGAAAAACTATATAGCTTAGAAAAAATGCCATTTTGCAATTAATTTTTTAGAGTTCCATATATACAATATACGGATACCCTTATAATATCACTCCGGATTTCTGCCTCTGTCACATTACAGCAATTTTCTCCTAAACTACTGGACGGAAGAGGTTGAAATTTGGTATCAATGTATAGTTTGGTGACCCGATCAGAAATACATATCGTAAATGAAGAAATTTTGATTTTAGGGGTACTTCTGGGGGGAAAAACTAAAAAAATCGACCGTTCCCCCCTGATCACCGAAACTACTGAGCCTAAAATTTTGAAAAAAATAGGAAATAAGATCATTGGGCGAACTTTACAGGAAAATAAGGAGAAACCATTAATATTAATTTTGGGGGGCAAATCATAGAATTAAATGAAAATTTAAAAATAAAATTTTTTTCAAACTCATTATGTAATATATCAAATGAAAGGTCCCATTCTGAGGAACACAAATATATTTTTTTTCATATTAAAAAAATAATTAAAAAGATATTAACAAAAATATTAAAAAAATTAACCACCCCCCCCCTTATCACCGAAATCATAAGCTGTAAAATTTTGAAAAAAATAGAGGTATAGCGCCTCACTTAAACTTTACTGGAAAAATAAGGAGAAACCCCTAATAGTCATTTTGGGGGGCAAATTATAGAATTAAATGGAAAATAAAAAATTATAATTGTTTCTAACGGATCAAGTAATATATCAAATCAAAGGGCTCATTATAACCAATACTAATATATATTTTTTTAATAAATATTTTAAAATATATTAAAAAATATATTAAAAAAATACCCATTCCCCCTTTATTCCCCAAATTATAAGACCTAAATTAAAAAAATATTTTTTAACGCATCATGCATTACATCAAATGAAAGGGCTCATTATAAGGAATACAAATATACATTTTTCATATATTTTTTAATTAATTGTTTACAAGATATTAACATAAAGATATAAAAAATTCTCATTTATCGCTTTATTTCCGAAACCATACTACCTAAAATTTTGAAAATAATTAGGCGTACTGGTGCTCACTTGAAATTTATAAGAAAAATTATTAAAAAAACCCCATAGTAATTTTAGGGACAAATTATACAATTAAGTGGAAAATAAAATTTTAATTTTCAAAGGCATCATATCAGATAAAAGCCTCATTATGTGAATTAAAAATATCATATTTTTAAATCATTTTTTTAAAAATATGATTTTAATTTTGGGGGGCAAATTATAGAATTCAGGGGAAAATTATATATTTTTCAAAGGGCAGCATGGAATGAAATGAAAGAGCTCATTCGGAGGAACACAAATATATTTTTTCATATTTTAAAAATAATTAGTTTAAAAGATAGTTTCACTTTTTTAAAATAAATAATTTAAAAGATATTAACAAAAATATAAAAAAATACTTATCCCCCACACCCATATCTCCAAAACTATTGGCGACAAAATTTTGAAAAAAAAATGGAAATATAGGGCCTTACTTGAACTTTCCTGGAAAAATAAGGAGAAATCCCTAGTATTCATTTTGGGGGACAAATTACAGAATAAAATGAAAAATATATGTAATATATCAAATTAAAAGGCCCATGATGACGAACACAGATGTATTTCTTTCATATTTTTACAATGAATTGTTTAAAAGATATTAACAAAAATATTTTTAAAAAATTATCCATTCCCCCTCCCTTTAATTTTCGACATTATAGGAATCTAAAATTTTGAGTCCAACTTGTACTTGAGCAAATTATTTATACAATATATTAATGCTTTATTGGAGAATTTGCCAATTTTATCACATATAAATGATGCAGCTACTGATAACACCTGGTTGAGAGCTCAAAATCAAACGAATTTATTAAAAACATAAGGCTTATTGTTAAAGCTTAATTTTACACTTATCAAATTGTCGATTCTTAAGGAATTAGATCCAATGAGGCATAATCAAAAATAAAATATATGCAGATTTTTTCACAAGTAAGAAAATATTCGTTATTTTCACATTAAAAAGAAAATTTTGATATTGTCTTACCTATAAGGTCTTTCTCCCGTATGGGATCTTCTATGACAACGCAAAGCGTCGTTCCGGGCAAATGCTTTTCCACAAATTTCACAGGTGTAAGATTTTTCACCAGTGTGTAACGTAGAATGCACTTTGAGATCCACTTTGGTAAGGAACCGTTTTCCACATACCTTTTGACAATGTAAAAAAAACGTTACACTTATTTCAGTAAGTTTTATTACTTTTTTATTTATAAACAAATTTAGCTTTAAAATACTCGATAAATCATATATTAGGTTTTTAAATGAAAGTATATAGTCCATGATATGATAGTAACAATAGTGCAGAACCTCCAATTTTTTTTATATACTCATCGATTTGGCTGATATTCTGACAATAAGTACAGAATAGTTCAAATACATAAATAAAATAAATTGTTTAAGTTTGAGCATTGATGAGATTGTTTTCAATACTTAAAAAAAATACATACCCACTTTATTTTTGTCATAATTCACTTAATTTTTATGCTAGAGGCTTTTATAAAAAAATAATCTTTTTTCCAAGTACTTTGAAAAGATTTTATACCTTTTTCCATACTCCGTATGTATTGAGTATAGCATAGCAAAATGAACATTCTGTTTATATTTTATAAGCTACAATTTTGCTTTATAAGTATAGTTCTTTTGACAAAATGCTAACTTTTCGGATTATTCGCGAGAAACCGTTTAAAAACGGGTTTTAACGATGAAAAATTGACACTCAGTTGCAAATAACTCAAAAAATATTCATTTTACGAAAAAAACATTTCACCTTGGATTTAACTTTTCTATTGGTTCATGTGATTAATTGTAACTAGTGGTCGCCCAGTGGTCGTAATTCGACCCTATTTCATGAAATTGTAAAAAATATATTTTTATAAGAAACAGAGTTGTGGAGAAATCGTAGAAGTAGATGTAATGACCAAACTTGTTCACTCATATTGACAAATCTATTGAAATAAAAAGAAAATAAAAATTTAATCAAAGATTCGAAATATTTTTGACAAATGAATGAGCCCCCACATTTTTGGCTGAAACCGCTTCTGGAAAAATATTCGATATAATAATTGTAAGATTGTTCTTTGCAACCTAAAAGTTTTCGTCATTTACGGTTTCATTCAAGTTCAGGAATATTAAAGAAAAGAGAGGACCAACAACCCTAGGAGAACTTAATTATTTAATACATTCTCTATTTTCCGCTGTCTGACAATTTTTTGCACAACACCTTCGGGAAGGTTGTGATAATATATTAATCAAATTATTAAATTCACATTAAACACAGAATATTTAATATTAAATTTACTGCAAAGCGTCCGAAAAATCAATACTGATTTACCACATTGACTATTTTACCACTAAACAATAACAACGCTTCCAGAAGTACATGCTCTAAGAATATAACAGCATCTAACGATCGCTCCCTCCATATATAATTACTCAATGTTTTGAGTTTTGACTGTCTGGCGGCGGCGGCACTGTCAGGTGTTTGGCGTTGACAGTATGGACGTAAATAATTATTTTTTTTATTATATTTTATTTAATGAATGAACCAATATTATAAATTAATATTAGCATTCTGCACTGACGGTCGTCAGTAGATACTAAACAAAACAAAAATGAAGAAAATCGGTTGAGAGACAGAGGAGAAAATGGTACTTAATCGTTTTGTCTTTGCCTATTTATATATAGATATAAAAATATCCACCTCCGAGAAATGGTGGCAAGCACCTATCAGAATAGTAGATTCTGATTATTGAGCTACTACCTAATATTAAACTTTCAAGCAAATCGATGTATATAAAAAATTCTGAGGTAAAAACCGTCATATCCTGGGCTATTGTATTATTAGTAAAAACAATGAACTGCATGGTTTTGCAAAACTGTGTCAGTCTTCATGGAGATTAACTTCGAAAACACTAAAATCACTTACTAATTGTAATAGTTGTTTTGTTATACAAGGTTAATATAAAAGATTCTTTCATATTTTGCGACGGGAATTCAATAGAGGTAGTTCAGCTATAATTGAAAAAGGTCGTCAAAATCAGATACCATAATTTTTTAATATAATCAAAATTATTCTAAAAAATAATTGTTACCAACTTTTTTGTTGATAACACTATACAAATAGCTACTGAACAAAAAAATCGGTTGATAGAGGGAAAAGCTACTGAATTTGTTTGTCTGACTACTTATACAAAAATCAGTCCTAGAAATATGAATGAATTTTAGTAGTCCTGTATAATTCGAAACAAAAAAAGCAATCTTCGTATGTTGCAATCAGAGTGCGTATAAGTCTGTTGCCAAGGTATAGGCTAATTGCTGATTGGTTCCGCCATTTTTTGTACTGATTTCCGGTTTACTATAGGAAGGAAAGAACAGATGTTTAGTGCAGAGTTGCCAGATCTGACGATTTAAAGTTATTCTCACGAGGTCTATATTATTTCACCATTTTGGTATTCTATTTTCTATTTCTATCTAAATATATTTGGAATGAAAGGCTAGGGTAAAAAAGAGTGTACTTACAGAGTATTTAATATATTTCGCCACCTGAAGAAAATGATGACTATTGCTGAAGATTGCTTTGTAATATGCAGTTTGTCAACTAAAATCAAGTTGATGCTGCAATCAATCTATTTTCAAAACATACAAAACATCTGAATGTAAAATGTTGAGAATAATTCAATAATTATGAAAACGATAAAATTAGTAAGTACATGTATTTGATTATTAACTTTTTTTTGCTTTGAATGTAATGAATTGTAATAACAAGTTTTAATATCAATGGGTTGATCCCTTAAATGATATTTTTCGTTGAGCCGAATGTGTAAAAGAATATTATTGTTTTTTTCAGGAAATGTCTCTTAAAGCAATCTGGCAACCCTGCTTCATGTTTAGTATTCTGCACCTGTCTGAACGGTTGCATAACAGTCAAGGCTTCGTATTATCGATTTTAAAGTTGATCATTATTGGTGGAACATAAGCAGAAAATGGCCGTGCTTCCGGGCTTGGCACAACTCTCTTATACGCACTCTGGTTGCCATGACAAATAGGTTAAACACGTACCTCGCAAATAAATGGTTTCTCCCCTGTATGAATTCTCAGATGAGTCCGAAGATAACTTTTCGAAACAAACATTTTATTGCAGACCTTACATAAAAACTTTCGGTTGTCCGATCCTGTGTGGGTTTTCTGATGAGCCCTGCATACCCCTGAAATCGTTACACAAACATTTACAATGAATTAAGTTCTTTTCAAACCATTTTTAACTCACCATTTGTAATGAAACCTCTTCCACATACGTTACAAATAAACGGTTTAACACCTAAATGTCTGTTTGTGTGATCCAGCAGCGATTGTTTAGTTTTAAAATTCTGCCCACATGTAGTGCAAGGAAAGGGTTTTACACTCGAATGGACTCTTTGGTGCACAGTTAAATAACTTCTGCACTGAAATCCTTTACCACAAGTAGGACAGGAAAATTCATATTGTCCTAAAAAAATATAGTTGATGAAACTGTTGGAAGCATTCTTGTTCCAATCATTTTAAACACTAAATACACTTGAACTCTCTCAATTTTTGTTTTTATTTAAACATATTATGCTGTTCCGTTATTGTTTATTTTGTCAACATTACTAATATTACTCCTACTCATCTGTGTTATTCAGGAATTATTAATCTAAACATAAATTGTGCAGACAAAAACTCAGTCTATGCTTACTCACACTTGCAAAAGAGTAACGACTTCATAAAACTAAAGAGATATAGAAGTTTGAAATGGAATAAAACAACGATATTTTTTTTTAATTGACATAAAATTTACTTTATTCGAAAG
Organism: Octodonta nipae; assembly: GCA_034190945.1. Lineage (NCBI taxonomy): Eukaryota > Metazoa > Arthropoda > Insecta > Coleoptera > Chrysomelidae > Octodonta > Octodonta nipae. The sequence goes on along the minus strand of CM067216.1, from coordinate 38,918,105 downwards.
ATCATCTTCTGGCATTATAATTTGAATATGACTTCTGGCTTATCGGCGCAGACTAGTGACTTCACGTATCCCCACAGAAAATAGTCAAGTGGCGTGAAATCGCACGATCTTGCAGGCCAATACACGGGTCCGAAGCGTGAAACTATGCGAGTACCAAACGTTTCTTTCAATAAATCAATTGTGGCACGAGCTGTGTGACATGTTGCCGTCTTGTTGAAACCACAGCTGGTGTGCATCATGATTCTTCAATTGATGAACGAAAAAGTTAGTAATCATGGCTCTATAGCGATCACCATTGACTGTAACGTTCTCGCCAGCATCGTTTTTAAAGAAGTAAGGACCAATTATTCCACCAGCCCATGAGGCACACCAAACAGTCAGTTTTTCTGGATGTAACGGTGTCTCAACATTAACTTGAGGATTATCATCACTCCAAATACGGCAGTTTTGTTTATTGACGTATCCATTCAACCAAAAGTGAGCTTCATCGCTAAATCAAATTCGCTTATAAAAATCGGGATCAACGGCAATCTTGTTTTGGGCCCATTCACCGAATGTACACTTGCTAGGTGATCGTGTGGCTTCAATTCTTGCACGAGTTGAATTTTGTAAGCACGCAAACCAAGATCTTTCCGCAAAATCTTCCATAAACCGGATGGACACATATCCAATTCTTGTGCACGATGGAGGATGGACTGATTCGGGTTTTCCTCTACGCTACACTCTACAGTGTGTTGGCATTCCCGTGTTTTTATATTGTTTAGGATATCAGTTTTATTTTCTTTTATGCGGCAAGTTATACTTCTACCACTCTGTCCAACATAAACACCTTGGAGGCACAGAAGGACATTTTCTTGCTACAACATGGTTTATACTCTGACAGTTAGTTCAATTAGAATAGGGTAGGTATTCTGTGGTCGCTTTTTCTAAAGAAGATATAGAAAAAAGAAGAGTACGTTCCACCAAACATTCAACAGATTTAAGGATTTTTAGGTAATGATATTAACCACTAATATTTAACATCCTAAATACCCAGTAAATAAAGTTTTTCCTAAACAGGGAACCCCCTCCCAAGTTGGCTGCCCACCACATATAAAATTTGTAGATATTTTGCAAAACGCGGCATATTAACCAGGATTGTCCGATCGGGATATACTAAAATCGTCATATAATGCCTTACAATTTGTCTATATTGGATTTTTGTTATAACGGCCAGGAAATTGGTATAAAATAGTATGAATATGTGGCAGACAGACATCGAAGCACTGACAATAGTGGTCAAAACTTATGGACGGAATTATGAGAATTGGATTATATCATTTTTACTTCACAGTTTATTAAATTTATATTTACCGAATATTATCTGGTCTACTTTTCCATTGGTTTATTAAGATAATGGTTACGTGTCTACTGTTTACTATTATTAATAAAAATACTTTTTTTCACTGGTTACAAGGTGCTACCGCATCCAACGTAAAGTAAAAACGTGATCACTCAAACAAATGCTTATTTTAAGAGCCTTGACGAAGGGATTAAAAAATGGAAAAACACTGGACTTATTGAGCTAAAAGGAGACTAAATGCATAATTGACAAAAAAAATATGTTTGTTCAAAAATTCACAAACTGGTCAAATTGTCCTCTTATACAAGGTGAGTTTATTTGATGATCAATATGGGGATTTTAGAAACTAGCGGAGATAGAGCAATAGTTAAATTGGGAAAGATTTGCAGTTTTACTGGCCCAATTTAATGACTCTTTCGGATTTTTGTAAAAGGTCATGGCTTACTAGATATTTTGAATAAACGAAATTCTGTCGATTTAGTCAAATCCCTCTAGCTCCTTTGTTTTTGATTTTATAAAAAAGTGTAAATATCAAAATTGAAGTAAATTTTATCCCGAATATGAGTGTCATGTCCTCGTTTGCGTGACAGCTCTCGTTTTCGAGATATGACACAAACTTATAATTTTTTTAATGGAAACCATAGTTGGCTATGAACATCTTTAGATCTTTTCAACGATATAATACTAGATATAGTTATTCATAAAAATAACGGAGTTATGGATGCTTTTCTCTCTTATTTTCACCTTTAACTGTAGTTAAGGTACTGAAAGCGCACAAGTTTCACCCGTACAAAATTTCAGTTTCTCAAACTTTGCATGCTGGTGACGAACATCGACGTATTTTGTTTTGTACATGGTTTAGAGATGTGCCTTGACAACCCACAGTTTCCATTAAAGGTGTTATGGTCAAATGAAACTAGATTTACTAAATGCGGTATGTTCAATAGACACAATGAGCATATCTGGGCTAAAGAAACCCTTTCCATGTAGAACAAAGACGACGCCAGACAAAATTTGGTTTTAATGTTTGGTGTGGTATCATAGGGTCTACTATTCTGGGGCCTTTCATCTATGACGAATCACTTACTGGTGAGCGCTACTTGCATTTCTTCCAATACACTTTTCAAGACATGTTGCATAATTTGAATTTGAGAACTCGTTTAGAAATTGAGTGGTTCCAACATGATGAAGCACCTGCTCATAACTCGTTATTAGTAAGACAACACTTAGATAATATCTATCCAAACTCTTGGATAGGAAGAAATGGCCCACGCGAATAGCCACCCCGGTCTCCCGAGTTGGCAGTTATAGACTTCTATTTATGAGGTGCGCTAAAAAAACAAGTATACAAAAGAAAGTATGCGACAGTTGGTGACCTAAGGGAGGCGGTATTAGAAGCAATTGAAGAAATTGATAGGCGGTCTGTGAGGAAAGCGGTAATGTCAATCTTAAAAAGATGCAATTTTTGTCTAAATAACAATGGTGGACTTTTCGAAAATAAATTGTATACATTATTATGTACTTTCATTTCTTAAGTTTTTAGTAAGTACCTACTTATTTAGTTGTTTCGTTATATCTGATATACCTAATAAAAAAATAGTTCAATGTTTTTTGAAATAGTTATTAATAAATCAATCTATTCCATGGCTAACTATGTTAATAGTGAAAATAAGAGAGAAAAACATCCATAACTCCGTTATTTTTATGAATAACTATATCGAGTATTATATCGTTGAAAAGCTCTAAAAATGTTCGATTTTTTGAGGTCATGGCCAACTATGGTTTCCATTAAAAAAAGATAAGTTTGTGTCATATCTCGAAAACGAGAGCTGTCACGCAAACGAGGACATGATATTTTGATATTTACACTTTTTTTATAAAATCAAAAACAAAGGAGCTAGAGGGATTTGACTAAATCGACAGAATTTCGTTTTTTCAAAATATCTAGTAAGCCATGACTTTTTACAAAAATCCGAAAAGTGTCATTAAATTGGCCCAGTAAAACTGCAAATCTTTCCCAATTTAACCATTGCTCTATCTCCGCTAGTTTCCGAGATCCCCATACTGATCATAAAAAAAAACTCACCCTGTATATGTAAACCTTACATAAATTTAACAACCAATGCTTCTAAATTAGCTAAAATAATTTATACAAATACTGTTACCTGTATGCTTGGCCTCGTGTTGGGCCAAACCGATTTTTGACCTGAAAGTTTTCTCGCACGATTTACATTTAAACGGTTTCTCCCCAGTATGTTTCCTCATGTGCTGCAACAATTTATAATTTGTTTTGTACACCTTTCCGCAGTCTTGGCACTCTTTGGGTGAAGGTTTTTTCTTAATTTCATTCGGCGAAGAGTCATTATCACCTTCATTATCGACAGGTTCACTAAAGCTAGTATCGGCGTCAGTTTGTTCAGTCTCTGGAACTCCTTTAAATCTTACGTCGGTAGTGTCAGATCGTTCGGTTTCAAAATGAACATCCTCCGCGTGAGCGTTCAAGTTTTCTGCATTAGTAAACACAGCCATGCAAGTTTTGCACTTATAAATGTGAATCTCGTAGTGAGTTTCGAATTCAGACTTACTATTACAAGATATTCCGCATACGTCACAGTAATACCAATCTTCCGTTTGCGAGAGAATGACTAAGGACTCGTTATTTTGGGACTCAGTGCTGTACAAATGCTTGGAAGACTGATCTTTGACCAGATCGTTTGCTGGATTAGCTGCAGAAATGTGTTCATCATTTTTTTGATTGTTTGATTCTTCTAAGGAATTCGAATTTGACGTGCTGTTGCTTTGCTGATAAATATCGTTTATTTGGCCTACAATTGGCAGAGAACAGCCACTACTGCTGTCTTCTTGTTTAAGCGATTCTGCATCACAAAGACTTCTATCACTATAGATACTACTCAGTCTAAGAACGTTTAAATTAATGTCATTTAAATTGCTATCTTCGAATTTGATATCACCATAAAACATTCTTTTTAGTGGGGGCATCGCTTTCTGAGGAGGATTGTTGTCAACCTGAAATGAACAAATTTAAGATTAAGAATACAAATAGATCTGGACTATATATTTTGAAAATAATTTGTTTTTAAAAAGAACCTGTTAAAATGAATCACAATGAGAAGAGTTACTAATACACTGTGCAACCAATAATTATTTTAAGATATATCTTGTCATTTAAATTTAGAGACTTGTGTAGTAATTTTATGATATTTTTTGTCATTTGCCTATCTTGAAGAAGTTCAGGTGAAAAGAAATCAAAAAGTCTTAGAATATTTTTAAAAAAAGCTAGTTTTCTCACAAAAACTAAAATATTACGAATTTTACACCTACTGTTTCATTCGCTAACATATAATTTTGCATTCAAAATGCTTGTGAAGGTTCATATGTAAATTTTGAACAGTTTATATACAAACCACACTAATATTAAGAAACACTTTTTTAAAGTTTTCAAATTCAATTAAACGCGTCTGAAATTAGACCGAGAAGACAGATATTCAACACCGCGTATACGTTTGTTTAGAAAGTTTGTAGGTGCTTAGTGAGCCAAAAATTGAATAAAACTGTGCAGTTTGGTGCATTTCTTATGTAGAAAATCATGGTGTGCTTTTTGAATGAATATCTGTTGTGATTGTTGAAGCACTTTTTGGGAAATAACATAACAATACACGAAATTACTGTATATTTCCAAACGTTTCGGGGTCTAGTTCAGACCCCGTTGTCAATGGCAAATAAGCTATGAAAAAGGCACAATTCTAAAATTTAAAACAAAAATGTTTGACAGTATTACTTGTCTTAGGACAACTAAGAGAATTTAATTGGATGATAGACAGAAACTTCTAAAGATCATATAATAATAAAGTTCCTTTCAAATTGGAAGATATCGAAAGGGGTTATCTTCAGAATTTTATATGGCGCTCCTAGGTACGACTTTGTTATAAGCTAGTGCATTCGCCAAAAATGCGATCAAAGAACTTTGTTGATTTAGTGATCCCATTAAAATCATAAGGGAAATTTAGGAAAAACCTTATGAACTATTCCGATACTGGGTTGTTCAAAGGACATGATCATTAGAAATTTCTTCCTTAATCATCGGCAACCAGGAACGATTGAATTCCACGGAGGTAGTAGCAATAAAATAGTTTTCATTTAACAAAATTAAAGACAACTCTTTTAGTTTTTGTTTCGTGTTGTGTTTTTTGTAAAATATAACTGAATTTTGAAATTATATTATGTCCACAAATTTTAGATTTTCCAATATATGTTTTTTTAATGTAATTTTTGTGTTCGTTTATTTGAAGATTTAGAGATCTAGAGATTTGTCCAATACACAATTTATTAGATTCACAAGGAATTTTTTGTAATTTGAGTTAAGTTTTTTGGTTTTGTTTATGATATAACTGATTTTAGTTGTCTTCTTGTTTTAAATGATGTTTTAATATTATATCTGTTGTCCACACTTTTTAGTCTTTCTGAAAGACCCTGTATGCATGGTATAGTTATTGCAGTAATGTGATTATCTTGGGAATCAGTGTTGCTTGGTGAAGTTTGGTGTTTTTGTACTGTATATGTGACAATTTTTCTATGCAATGTTTTGGAATGTGTAATTTAAAACAGGTAGTAAAAAAATCATTTGAAGTTTTTGGGGTCAAGTTATTCTAAATCATATGTACCTACAAAGCTTTTTGTACTTCTATCCTTTGCTTTAGGGCCAGGACCGGACTAAGGCCTAGGCAACCTAGGTACGTGCCTAGGGCCCGTACGGCATACTACATAGGTATATGCTTAATATCCAAACTACCAAACACAAAGTATGTCTCATGAATGAAAAATAGGGCCGGAATTACAATGTTGACTAGGGCCCGCTTTAGCCTTAGTCCGCCACTGCTTAGGGCACAAAAAAATTTCACAAATTATAAATATTTCTCCCAGAAATTAATTTTTAAGAACCAAAATGATTTTAATACATTTATTTTATGCTGATTCTGCTTTTTCCGGATTTGGACCGCGTCATTTTTTCGAAGTAATTTATTTATATATCTATTTATTTATTTATTTTATCAGAATGTTTACAATACATTAGGTATAATATAATAAACCCTGCAGAGGTAAACTCAGTTACCTGTTCGCAGGTCTGATAATCTTAACACTAACCTTAATGATAATTTCCTATAAAATCTTATTACTAATATCCTACAAATTTAGTGTTGTTGAAATAATTATGTTATATATACTTTAAAGAATTATCGATTTCTCCCTTTATAATTTACTATCCTGCTATTTGAAATTTTAAATATTAGCCAAGATCCATGGTATTATTTTCTTTTTGACAGTGTTAAGGTTTTTTAGAGTAGGCTGTTGAAAACATTAATAGCTTTAACATAACTATTTTTACTGCTTATAGTTTTATTTCTTTTTGGAATCATAATACTTCTATTTCTTGTAGAACTGTTGGATTTTATAAATTTATTTTTAAATGTATCATAATAGTAGTTAAGAGACTCAAAAGCGAAGATTTGTTTCAGATTTAGTGTTTTTTGTTAATAAAAGTTTGTTTTTTATATATAATTTTCAGGAGTTTATTTTGTAAACGTTGTAATAAAACTTGTTTAGTTGAATATATCCCTCCCCAAGCTATGTTACCATAGCAGATAATACTATGGAAGAGTGCATAGTATAACATTATCAGCGCGTCTCTCAACATAATTTTAGCCATTTTCCGAAATATTTTGTTTTATTTATTAAATATTCAACATGCGTGTCCCATCTCATTCTATAGTCAAAACAAATTCCTAAGTATTTACAACATTTAGAGACAATTTGTTTAAGGCAAGCCATTTATTTATCAAATTAAGGTAGTAATTCATTTGCGTTTCGACTACATTCCATGTTTTTCCTGTTGATATCACAGCCATATCATCAGCAAAAGATAATATAATTCCCTCTGGTATATCAACTAGTAGGTCATTTATATATAAAATAAATAGTAGGGGACCCAAGATGGTACCTTGTGGAACACCTGTTTTAATTTCACTGAAACCACTTACAGTGTCATTTATTTTCACTCGCTGATATCTACTTGTCAAGTAGCTTGAAATTAGTTTGAATACACTTCCTCTAATTCCATATCTGTATAATTTATCTAATAATATTGAATGGTTAACAGTATCAAAAGCTTTGGCTAGGTCAAGGAATGTAATAGCAATAGGTTCACTTTTATCAAGTTTTTCATAAATTGTATTAGCAATAAAATTTAGAGCATCTTTTGTACCAGTATTTTTCATGAAGCCATATTGCATTTTTGACAAGATTTTATTCTTTTTAATGAAATCGAGTAGTCTGTGGTAGATAATTTTTTCAAACATTTTTGCTAGGTTTGATATCAAGGATATTGGTCTATAATTTGCGATATTGTCCCTATTATTAGCCTTATAGATTGGTGTAACATCAGCTAGTTTAAGTGCCCTAGGCCAAATTGCTTTCTGTATACTTAAATTTATGATGTGAGCAAGTGGTAGTGCTATATGTCTAGATAACACTATTGGAGTTTTTAAATCTATATTATCAACTCCATTTTTTAATTTCAAATTTCCTATAATATTTGTTACTTCATAATAGTTTGTGGGTGCTAAAAAAACAGTATTAGTATTGGTGATCATTGTGGGTAATTTAATGTCCTCATTTTGTGGAATTTTGATTTCTTTGCTAAGCCTAGATCCAACAAAAACATGAATTCATGGTATTTGCTATTTCATCTGGATCTTTAATTTTACGTTTGTTTTCATCATATATGTAGGTAACGTTGTTATGTTTTTTACTACTTTTACCAAAACAAAGTTTTCCGACGTTTCGCCAACACTTATAAGGGTCTTTTTCAAGGGTGAGAAAATACAAATGATACTTACCTTACACCGAACACATTCGTTCAGTCTTTTTCTCACAAACACACTTTGAAACTTCACTTTATTAAGCTTGTTATGCTGAAGCACAAGTTGTAATTGGTTAATAAAGTGAAGGTTCAAAGTGTGTTTGTGAGAAAAAGGTAAGTAATATTTGTATTTTCTCACCCTTGAAAAAGACCCTTATAAGTGTGTTCAAAACGTCGGAAAACTTTGTTATCATCATCAAGGAGTAAACCAAAACTGTTTTGGTGTTAGGGTTATATGTTAAAAAAATATTCTTACCATATTCACAACATTGTCCACATTAGCTGTTATGTCCCTTACATGATTCCGATCCTCAATGTTTAACTGAAATTCAATGTGGTCTGCAAATGATTGATTTTCTTGCATAAGATGTAAATTTTCTTGTACGTGAGACTCCTGAGTATCAGATGAAGCTAAAAGTGATGATTCTTGAATTTGCAAACTTGCGCTCGAATGATCTTGAGGATCCAAATTGTGATTATTTATGTCTATGCTACTGAAAGATTTCAAGCTCATACTCTCTTGTGTTAGACTAATTTGATTTTCAACTATCATCTCAGCACAGTGTTCCATTGAAGGCAAGCTAATATTTGACACATTTTCCAAATTTTGATAATCGACTAACTCCTGATGTCCAACCATTATCAACTCACTGTTATCTAGGGATACCATACATGAGTGTTGGTGAATTTCATTATTGAGCTGAACATTAGAGATGTTAGAAATGATTTCTCTATATAACTCTATCAGTAACTTTTCTGTTCTTACAGAACGCTCTCGAAAATCGTAAAATAATTCTAATTTATAAAGGCAATTCTCACAAATCATTTTGGGTAATTCATCTGCTTCATTTACCTAAAAATAAAGCCTTCATTATAGGAATATATTGACAATCTATTCATTTTACCTTAATGGGTAAACAGTTGTGAATTTTATTATTAATCTGCCGTACTGCTCCTTCGTTTTCAAAAATGTGTATAGCCAAAACCATGGTTGTTTTTGTGGCGCATAGTCGACACAGTTCCTCAAATTTTGGAGTTTCCACACCAGCCAAAGCCATCGCAATCAAATAGTTTTGATCTTGTGAAAGAAACTTGCATAATCAATATTAGGAAATTATTTTTAACACTAAAAATGGGTTTTTTATTAATAAAAAAATTGGAAATTCAGAAACTGAGGTTAAGAAAGTTAAATATTTAGTTTATTCTGTCAACTTCAATGACCTTGTAGACGACAGACATAAGACATGTTTCAGTTTGCAGATGATTTCAAGGATTTCATATATCCGCCCAATTCAATGGAAAGGTGTAAATTTGAATTGAGCTTTTAAGTACTTACATGACTGACTGTTTTGCAAATTTTTTGTTGGTTCAGTTTGTTTTGGTTGTCCAATCAGCTGATACTTGTGCCCTTTATCCAATAGAAAATACAAACTTCTGTCAATGCTGTCAAATCTACGTCATCCTTGAAAAAACATATTCAAAAATTTATTTTTCACATTCTTGAAAAACATTTTAAAATCACAAAATGGGGGCAGAAACAACGGTAAAAAAATAAGGTTCCCAAATATTCTATTTATTTTTCTGTGAGCTCCAAAGATTCAACAGCATTTATCGATCAAAATCATACAAAATCGTAAGTGATCCGGATCAGTAAGAATGAAAGGTAAACAAACAGCTTTGTGTACGTGACGTAGAGAACGTGCACTTTCCCAGAATTCTAATTAGTACAGGGTGGACGTCAAAAAGCAAATATGCTCAGACAGATAAACGTCATCTGTGAATACTGCGAATAAACATATCATCGGTGATATTATTTGTGCTAAGAGGATGGTTTCAATTTTTGATGTTTTTTTAGAATGATTGTGTGTCTATTATAATCTGTTTAATAATAATAAAAACTAATACAATTCTAATGTACTTCCAGTGAACAGTGCCAGTTTTTGTAAATACTTTTTAAAATGTCTAGTGGTAAAAAGGAGTGGGACTCTGGTCAACTTAGAAAATACGACTTAAATTTGGAACCCATTTCCAGATTGCATTACAGAGACCCAAAAGTGGATGAATTAATGAAAGCAAATGTAAGAGGATGTTCATATAGTGTTTCATGTACTCTATTCTGGTATATAGAAAAGTGTTTGAAAACTCTGTTTACCAATTTTTTCAGCAACCAGTGCTCATTGTGGACTCAAATTTAGTTAAGCCAGCCGTCGACAAATGGACTTTAGAATATTTGGAGAAGAACCTTGCCAGAGGAAGTCACACTGTGTATCAATCGAAAAGTCATAAATTTAAATATTTTGATGATAAGAAAATCCTTAGCAAAAACAATCCAAAGGGTGTTGAATTTTCTCCTCCCACGAAAAGGATAGAAATGAAAATTGGAGATTACATGAAAAGGTTAAAGGATTGGAAAAAAGGTGATGACAGGTTAGTGGCCAAAAACTATTATAAAACTTGAGAAACAACATAACTTAAACAATAATTTAACTTTATTCTGAATGAAAGAATGCAAATAACCAAACCCATAATTGTGTTAATAGACTATTAATTCTACTAAAAGTTATTTTCTCTGGTACTATAAATAAAAATGTTCTTTCAATGTGTATGAACAGTGGTTATCCTTAGTTAACTAAAGTATATTGATGGTATATAGCAAGACCATCTAATTTTGCAAAAATAAATAATACTAAACTCCCTAAACCATTTCTTTAAATCACAGTGAGTTTTTTAAACAATTAAAATTTCAAAAAGTGACATTTTGTTGAATAGGTTTGTAATTTCAAATGACTACTTGTAAATGATTATAAAAATCTACAACATTTATTTTTAATTTTTTAAATAAACATTAACCCCCAAATTATTCAGTAACACATTAGTTATTTCAATCAAATATTTCACATACAGGTACTTACATAATAACTAAACTCCAAAGTTATTCATTTCAACACAAAAACCACCCCAAACTGCAGGGTTGTATCCACTATAAATAAACATTATCTGAAAATTGCACAAATACAAACTAGCCTTTAGAATATAAATAAAACAAACCTGCAAATACAATAAATTCTGTATTTATTTATAAAATTTGTAACATTTTAATTTTTTAATATGCTATTTAAAATATCTTATAGGGGTTTTTGATTTATTTTCACCAGAATTGTTATTCCTAAAAATAGATTAGAATATTTTTAAGCATTTTTCATAATTATCCTTAGTAAGAAATCAGATTTTGTAGTTTTTATAATGCTCTACCAATCTAAGTAACAAGGTTGATAACTATGCATAATTTCTGCAAAACAAAATAAAGTCATTTTTTTCTTAAAAAAATCAATTGACATTTTTTTGTAAATAAAAATCTATATTGCTTGACTGGGATCAGTGTTTTGTTGGAACAAGACTTTAACATGGGGATCTAGACATATCTAGATGTTTGTTTAAAAAATACAACATATGGTGTATTATATATCATCAAATTTCAGATTGTACCTGCAACAGTCACTGACCTCCACTGTTGGTCCGTCGATAGTTGAGGACTACATGCGCTTCGACTGGAGATATGTTACAGAGAAAAAGAACAAATTCAGTTGGGGCGATCTCACTGCCAATCTTCTCTTCATATCTATGGAGGGTAACGTCACTCCTTGTCATTATGATGAGCAACAAAACTTTTTTGCACAAATCAAAGGCCACAAAAGGTGCATATTGTTTGCTCCAAATCAATTCGAGTGTCTGTATCCACACTCTGTACATCATCCACACGACAGGCAAAGCATGGTGAGTTAACTTAAATAAAATATTACAAAATGAAACATCGGTAGTGGTGGAGAAACTCTAGTGATCTTCAATTACGAACTGGCCCATCCTTGGTATGGTGTGTATTTGTTATATGTAAATATTTATAAACCTTTTTAAATCATAAACATTTTTGCTGTATTAGATTATTCACATTTTTGAAGTTTTTGACGGATTTTTGACATTTATGTCAATTTGACATTTTTAAATTTTTTGACAGCTCATATTTTTTACGTTTTCGACCATTTCTATATTTTCGACATAATTGACATTTTACTCATTTTTGGCAGTTTTGACATTTTAGATCTGCATCTGCAGAGTTTCAAATAACATCATGTCTTATTGTTATATTAAACTGTTCTACTTCTAAAAAAAACAAACGAAATAAAAACCAAATAGACGTATGGGTTTGATGTAAAGTTAACTCTGCAATTTTTGGCATTCTCTTCAGTGAATTAAGAAATATTTTTTCCTTAGGTGGACTTTGACAGGCCAGATTATACTAAGTTTCCTAAATTTAAACACGTTCGAGGATACGAAGCTGTTGTAGGACCCGGTGAAGTACTTTACATTCCTGTTTATTGGTGGCATCATGTTGAATCACTTATGCGAGGAGGACCTACGATCACTGTGAACTTTTGGTATAAAGTAAGTAACTAATATAATTTCACACCTTCATATTGAATTTATGTGGTTGAATTCCAACTTCATATAGGGGGGGGAGGGGGGTTCCCAAAAGTAGGGATAATTTTAGGAATAAGTGAATTATCATAACTTTTAAAAATTGAGGTATTATTATGATAACAACCCTTCTAATAACTTTCTTGTCCTTGAAACTATATCCTCAAGAGCCGGAGTATTGTTCAAGCAGACATTTTATTCCTGTTTTCAATATGTTTTCTGAACTTATGTGAAACAACTGGACTGGTTTGTTATTGGAATGTCAGAGTGTCCGGTGTATTTGCCTCAGCGCGCGCTGTCGTGTAATTAAAATGTTTCTACCTTTCCTCACCAGAATACAAACAAAACTAAACAGTTCCGTTTATTTTGGTTTTCTCCTTTATGATGACAACTTAGAGTCGTTGAAACGGCGTTGAGTGTTTAAAAATAAAGGTTTGGTGTTAGGGTACAAAACTGTGTTTTTAAATTCGTGACACACCAAAGGTTCCACAGCATTTTCTTTACTACAAGATACAAATAAATATACATGTTTCCAGTTAGAAAGGCTTATTATACAGGGTGAGTTTTTTTTTGATGATCAGTATGGAGATCTCGGAAACTAGCGGAGATGGAGCAATGGTTAAATTGGGAGAGAGTTGCAGTTTTACTGGCCCAATTTAATGAATTTTTGTAAAAAGTCATGGCTTACTAGATATTTTGAAAAAACCAAATTCTTTCGATTTAGTCAAATTCCTCTAGCCCCTTTGTTTTTGATTTTATAAAAAATGTGTAAATATCAAAATTGAAGGGAATTGTACCCTGAATATGATTGTCATGTCCTCGTTTGCGTGACAGCTCTCGTTTTCGAGATATGACACAAACTTATCTTTTTTTTGAATGGAAACCATAGTTGGCTATGACCTCAAAAAATCGAACATTTTTTTAGAGCTTTTCAACGATATAATACTCGATATAGTTATTCATAAAAATAACGGAGTTATGGATGCTTTTCTCTCTTATTTTCACATTTAACTTAGTTAGCCATTAGATTGATTTATTAATAACTATTCCAAAAAAAATTGAACGATTTTTTTATTAGGTATATCAGATATAACGAAAAAACTAAATAAGTAGGTACTTACTAAAAATTTAAGAAATTAAAGTACATAATAATGGTTACAAATTATGTTCGAAAAGTCCACCATTGTTATTTAGACAAAAATTGCATCTTTTTAAGATTGTCATTACCACTTTTCCTCACAGACCGCCTATCAATTTCTTCAATTGCTTGTAATACCGCCTCCCTTAGGTCACCAACTGTCTCATACTTTCGTTTGTATACTTTGTTTTTTAGCGCACCCCATAAATAGAAGTCTATAACTACCACCGGGGTGGCCATTCGCGTGGGCCATTTCTTCCTATCCAAGAGTTTGGATATATATTATCTAAGTGTTGTCTTTCTAATAACGAGTTATGACTAAGTGCTCCCTCATGTTGGAACCACTCAATTTCTAAACGAGTTCTCAAATTCAAATTATGCAACATGTCTTGATAAGTGTATTGCAAGAAATGCAAGTAGCGCTCACCAGTAAGTGATTCGTCATAGATGAAAGGCCCCAGAATAGTAGACCCTATGATACCACACCAAACATTAAAACCAAATTTAATCTGGGATCGTCTTTGTTCTACATGGAAAGGGTTTTCTTTAGCCCAGATATGCTCATTGTGTCTATTGAACATACCGCAGTTAGTAAATCTAGTTTCATCTGACCATAACACCTTTAATGGAAACTGTGGATTGTCAAGGCACATGTCTCTAAACCATGTACAAAACAAAATACGTCGATGTTCGTCACCAGCATGCAAAGTTTGAGAAACTGAAAGTTTGTACGGGTGGAACTTGTGCGCTTTCAGTACCTTAACTAAAGTTCGTTGAGATGTGCCAACTTCTGCCGCAATCTCACGAGTTGATGTAGATTGGATTTTGATTTACCATTGCCAAAACATTTATTTGTGCTGCTTCGTTAATTTGATTTTAATTTGGTGGTTTAGTAAAAGATCCATATCTGCGTAAACTATCGTAAAGCCTCTTAAATGTACATAGAGCAGGTTGACGACGATTAAAATATCTATGAAAGTATTCCTCAGCTGCACTAACTGAATTTTTATGGCATATGATATAACATTCCACCATATTCAGTTTTTCTTCGTTAGAATATTCCATTTTATCACGAAAACTTGTCAATATCGACTGTCAGTTCAACACTACTAATGGAACTACTCTCAAATGAGGAAACGTCAAAGTGAAAACAATCTTTTTCATGGCTACCTACGTTAAAAGTGAAAATAAGAGAGAAAAGCATCCATAACTCCCTAATTTTTATGAATAACTATATCGAGTATTATATCGTTGAAAAGCTCTAAAAATGTCTGATTTTTTGAGGTTATAGCCAACTATGGTTTCCATTCAAAAAAAGATAAGTTTCTGTCATATCTCGAAAACGAGAGCTGTCACGCAAACGGGGACATGACAATCATATTCGGGATACAATTCTCTTCAATTTTGATATTTACACTTTTTTATAAAATCAAAAACAAAGGAGGGATTTGACTAAATCGACACAATTTCGTTTTTTCAAAATATCTAGTAAGCCATGGCTTTTTACAAAAACCCGAAAGTGTTATTAAATTGGGCCAGTAAAACTGCAAATTTTTCCCAATTTAACCATTGCTCTGTCTCCACTAGTTTCCGAGATCCCCATACTGATCATCAAAAAAAAACTCACCCTGTATTTAAATCATTAGGCAAATAAATATAATCCCTATTCATTACTTATTCATATTCATGTATCATAATTAGATTTATCTGAATTATCCAGTCTATTTGACTTAACTTTATTTTGAAGTGATTTTAATAGCGCGTCCTCTTTAAAATGTAAAAGTTTAAAAGTTAAATAGTGTTATATGAAGAGTTAAGTACTGAGGGATAATGCATTGCGATGGCCCCAATGGGTGTTGACGCAATGAGATTTCTGCCCAGTGCTCTGAATGTCAACGTGAAGAAATTCAAGCAAGCGATGGTAAAACGGGAGGAGTAATTCATCGTCATTTAATTAACATGCGCATAAATGGATTAACGAGATTCCCACTGACCCTACCCACTATTTAGCAAAACTACTGCCAAGTGAAATGATTTTCCCCTCGTGGAGGCGTCCCGTCGATTCGTACCCATATTCGGCAGCAGGTGTCCAGAGTGAAGAAAAAGCTTTTTGTAACGTCCTATTTAAAATGTAAAATTTCTAAAGTTAAAAGTTACATGGTATCATATGAAGAGTTCAGTACTTAGGACCTCTTTTTTAATGGAAAAAACAATCTCTTAATTAAATTTCAGATGTCTTGATTACTGTAGATGACTCAAGGTGCAACCGAAATTTTGCAATATCAAATATCTAACCTTCATAGTACCTGTAATTTGTTACAGTTTTTTACTACGGGGTTTGATTTTCGTCGCGATACTTGACAGATATTGTTTCGTTTTTACAGACTTACCCGTCACGTTTCAAACACAGATGTTTAGAAAACATACTTAAAATCAATTAATTGTAACGCTACGATACAAATATATCGAGGAATAAACAAAATATCTCTTGTTTCAGGCAGGTTCTATAAATTTAGAATATCCTCTTAAGGACCATCAGAAAGTTTCAATAATGAGAAACATTGAAAAAATGCTGCTAGAAGTACTACAGGATCCCAACGAAGTTGGACCGCTACTGAGGACAATGGTGCAAGGAAGATTTAATGATTAGACTAAATCAATTGTTTTAAACAATGTGTAATTTTATATTGATATCTGTGATCATACTTAACTATTTATATTTTATTTGGTGAAGTGTCCCTGCCTTGAAGTCAAACTATTACTTTTTAATCTTAAAAGTGTGAAACATAAATTTTTACAATATTAATATGTATTTTATTTCAAAGAACTTCTGAAACTTTGTTAAGAACCAACATTGCAATGGCATGGATATTACATCAACCATGGCTTGGAATGATACTTACACAAGCAGTGGAAATGGTGTTGGTAACCTTCCTGTTTCTTTTTGCAAAAGCATCTATAGGGTAAGAACGGAAGTTTTCGCGGCCAGAGTCATAGCTGATTCTGGTTTTTCCGGATTTGGACCGCGTAATTTTTTCCGAATTAGTTTATTTATATACCTAAACCAGGATATAAATAAAGTTTTCCGACGTTTCGCCCACACTTATACACTATCCTAAATCTCACAAATGTTACCCTCTCCAAAGGATAAACAAAATCCTCTTTCATCTAAAGGTGTTTATTCCATTCCATGCTCGTGTGGGGCAGTATACATCGGTGAAACAGGTCGATCTATAAACACTCGTCTGGGTGAGCACAAACGTTGTTTGAAAACCGGCCTGCTTTCAAACTCTGCTGTGGCTGAACATCATCACGAAACGGGCCACCCAATCCTCTTCGATATCTCCTCTGTCGTGGCCAAATCTCCGTATTATTTCACCAGAAAATTCCGTGAGGCCGTTGAAATCGCCAAAAATCCCACGAATCTCAACCGAGACAAAGGTTTTGAACTTTCGTCCATCTGGCAATCTTGCATCAACATTTCCACAAAATAAATCACTTACATTATTCACTAATAAAATTCCAGGAACGTATACGAAATTTCATCTCAATCATAAAATAATCTCATTAAGTGCCTCCTACCCTTCTTTTACCTGAAAATTTCGGGGGGCCAATTATTATTTCTTCGTACCTATTACTAATTTAGAATTTGTACATCATTGTGACAAGTTGAATAAAAAGTGAAGTTTTGAGTGTTCGTGAGAAAAAGATGAAATGAACGGAGTAGCCGCAAGTTAAGTAATATTTGTTTTGTTTTTTGTCTCATTCTTGAAAAAGCCCCTTATAAGTGTGGGCGAAACGTCGGAAAACTTTGTTTATATCCTGGTTTAGGTATATAAATAAACTAATTCGGAAAAAATGACGCGGTCCAAATCCGGAAAAAGCAGAATCAGCCATCTATAAGGTAATTCAGATTCGACCCTTACCATTGTAATCTCTATATGGTTTTCTCTTCTCAGATTTTTTCCTGCAATAGATAAGTATTTGAAAATTGCAAATGGAGAACAAAGTGTAGTAAGGCAATTTCGAAAAATTGCCCGGATTATTGGCTGTCCGTACAGCAAATCTTTCTTAGTTATTCTGAGAGAAAAATGTATACAAAATGACTAACCAGTATTCCTGTATATATATAGTTTTTATATATTGTGTGATAATTATCTGTGTTTGGAGACGTTCCAACTCCAACTCTGGAGTCGTTGTCAATCGCTTTGTATTATAGTTCGAAATTTATTCTAAAATTTTCGCTTTGATGCTGATTTTCTGATGATTTCTGTAATATAGTTTAATATAATACATATTAAAAAACGACATACCAAAAATTTTTAGAATATGTCATTGATAGTTAGGAAAAAAAAGCTGTAGCATAACATTAATATTATTTTATATTTAGCAATTTGCCACATACCCCCTTTCTCTACACCAGAGCCATTCTGGTCACTTCTTGAACTTGTTATTTAATACTTTCTGCTGGGCACTTTTTCAGATTAATCCCCATAAAGTTTGTCATCCTTGTCTGCACAATCCATAAACTTACTAATGTCGCCCCTTTTTAATGGGGTTCTTGTTTGTCATCTTTGTCTCGACCATCAATGAACGTTGCTCTTTTTTGTGACTTCTGACGTATGTCAATTCTCTAATTTAAAATTTCTCAAACAGGGAATTGGAATATCAAATTTTGTGCTGGTATTGTATATTAATTGGATGTTAGGTTTGTTTATTTACTATTTCAAGATCAAAGAAGAGTCGGGTCGTAACGAAGTGTCGTGTCAGTCGGAACGAAGTCCGAAAACAAATGCCATCTTTGCATTTCACTACCATTCTCATCCATTTTTGCATGTGTAAGTGTGGACCCCTATTAAGAAACTCTCTCTTCAAAAAAATCCAGGATAGCAAAATAATGTGTTTGGACAATTCTAAGGTACCTCCTAACGAACTAAGACTCTAGAACATTATATACAAAAACGTTGCAAATTTTATTAACTTTAATATTAAAAACTAGGTTGACATTATACATATTATATTCACAAAAATCTCTTTACTCGGGAAGGAGATCATCACCCAGATCATCATCCCCGAAATCTTCAAGATTCATCGTTTTCTTCGCACCAGTTCTTAGTCGAACAGGTTGTGGTCCAAGTGGATCAACGTATGAAGCATCTGTAATCAATTTCAATTCTTATCTGCGTTCGCTTTGCTCGTCAAACAAATTCTTACCGACATTCATTTGCACACCCGAATCAATGCTATCGCTGCTGTGACGGGATGGCAAAAACCTTGACGAACGCGTGTTTCTTGTAGAGGAATTAATCGGGCTCCTGAGGGGGGCGTTCTCTGGGACCGGAGTGAATCCCGATCCTGCTCTTGATGACAGACCGCTGTTGCTTCTTCTGGAACCTAAAATATTTGCAATTATACTCAGTACATGCCTATAGGGTGTATAACGGATGTAGTTATAAGCGAATATAGAGATCATTCAGAAACTATATAAGGATCTTGTTGAAGAGAGAGCCTCTATACAACAACTCGAGTTTCAATTTCTCATGAAACATCTATTACGTTGAATATAACCCTACTGAAGGCTGTACTCTCAACCCTAACAGGAAATAGATTTTCCAGAGGATAAATAGACCCTTGTTGGAGTCATTTGGGTACCCAGAATTTAATTAGTTCTAATTGGGTTAGTATTCCCCAAAGTTCTAGCAATGATAGTCTGAAGTTGGTAGACAATGTAACTCGTTCCTCGAAGTTTCCTTGGACTTCCATCGTCTTGAAGTGATTGATCTCACAACGTTTCAATAGCTGTGTATCTGCTATCGTCATCAGGTGAATGACAGGAAATTCAGATTATCCGTTATGGTCATTGGGCCTTATCTGGTCCAATCAGCGTCGTCGTACCTGGAGGTTGGTTGCCGGTGATGAGTAGCGGCAGAGGCCAATGAAGAGCTCTCCAAATATTCTTAATTTGGACGCTGGGCTCCCTAATTATATTTTCGTTCGAGATTATATATGCCGTCTCTATGAATTTTCTTTTATACCAGTGCTCTTCCTTGTCAATTATTCTGGCCTGGTCCCAGTTGATATTATGGTGTTCGGTCCATGCGTGATTAGCTAGCCCAGACTTCATTACCTCCGCCCTTTGAGTAGCTGTGCGGTGTTCCTTAATCCTGGTGTCCAGCGGTCGCTTTATCTCTCCAATGTAAAGATTGCCACATTCACACGGTATGCTGTATATACAGTTATTGTATATACAGCATGGGCTAGTTAATCACGCATGGACCGAACACCATAATATCAACTGTGACCAGGCCAGAGCAATTCACAAGGAAGAGCACTGGTACAAAAGAAAATTCATAGAGACGGCATATATAATCTCGAACGAAAATATAATTAGGGAGCCCAGCGTCCAAATTAAATAAGACCCAATGATCATGACCTATCATTCACCTGATGACGATAGCAGATACACAGCTATTGAAACGTGAGATCAACCACTTCAAGGCGATGGAAGTCCAAGGAAACTTCGAGATTCTAGCAATGAAGTGAAAAAATCGATGCCGAATTTCATAGTCCTAGTAAGACTCAATCAAGCATCAACTATCTTGTTCAAAGCGATGAATGAAACACCAATTATTCTCCATAATGACAGATCCAAGAAAGATACAGCCTTGTCCCTAGCGATCTTCTTGCTGCTGAGGAGAGGTCGCTAAGAATATCTGCAGAAGAAATAAGTAAAATAATTTGGGATGTAGTAGACTATCGGAAACTAGAAGCAAAAAATCAAATCGGGAAATTTACTGTACTACAAAGGGAATGAAGATAGTAACCACTTTAGAATAGGTCTCATTACCAAAAAAACAACATAAGAAGCTTTTCAACAATCAGATCGTATGGCCTAGGGGGGCAGTTTGATAAGTTAGGACCATTTAGAACAAGATTTTTTTTCGAGAGATTGGCGTATTATTTCTTAAATTCTTTTAGCTCGATACATTTAGACGGCGTTTTCCCTTTTTTTTTCCTTCCAAATCTAGGTTTCTTAAGGCCCTCAAAATAGGCGTATGTGTCAGTGATGACCTCTTTATTGGGCACAAATCTCTGAAGGCCCCATCATTTCTTGAGGTTTCGAAACAGGAAAATGTCGCAAGGGGCTAAATCTGGAGAATATGCCCAATTTATGGATTTTCTTACAGTTAGTAAACACGTATGTACCCGTGCATTGCCTTGATGGGCCATAACTTTTTTGATCGCCAAATGCAGTCCAAATATCTATATATAAATAGGCAAAGACAAAACGATTAGGTACCATTTTCTCCTCTCTCTCAACCGATTTTGTTCATTTTTGTTATGTTTAGTAGCTACTGACGACCTTCAGTGCAGAATGCTAATATTAATTTATAATATTGGTTCATTCATTAAATAAAATATAATAAAAATTCATTATTTACGTCCATAATGTCAACGCCAAACAACTGAATGTGCTGCCGCTGCCAGACTGAAAACATTGAGTAATTATATATAGAGGGACCAATGCTGTTATATACTTAGAGCATGTACTTCTGGAAGTGGCATGCAAGCCTTGTTATTGTTTAGTGGTAAAGTAATCGTTGTATATTATAATTATACAGGGCGATTCCAGATATGTTAGAAATCATTTTTTCGTGGGTGGCACATAAACATTTGCATATATAAGGTGTTTAAAATATAGAGTAGAGGGCAATTATAACTAATAAAATAATTATATAGGGAACCTCATTAGCGTTTGAATTTACAGGGTTCTTGGAATAGAAGGTGCAGTAGAATTACAGTTATACAGGGTGGTGCAAAAAATATTATATAGAGATGCATATACAGGGTGGCGGAAATCGAAATGCAACATTTCGTAACCCATAAGCAGTGTATATATAGGGAAGATGAAATATAGGGTGAGAGGAATTATAGATATACAGAATGATGATAAAAAATGTTAGAAAAGGACATGATTTATAGAGTAGCCCACGAAGAGTTCCATATATATGATGATTGAAATATAGGTCGGAGTATAATTATAGTTAAAAATTTCATAAACAAAAAGAGTAAATACGGTGGCTCATAGGCAGTGGCATATACAGAATGGTTTACCGGGTGGTTCAAAAATGTTAAAAAATATTATGCGTGGTCCATGAGCAGTTGCATATCAGGGTGGTCGAAATATATAATGAGATGGAATTATTATAATGAGGATTTTAATAAATGTTAGAGAATTGAGTGCAATTATAGCTATACAGGCAGGTTAGAAAAAATAAATATGTAGGGTAGCCCATTAGCGGTTGAATTGCTGCCATATTAAATTATGAATTATGAATTTGAACACAAATAAAGTCCTATGAATTGTAACTTGAATTTCGTGACTTATTTGTAGAAGCGAGATGTAAGACCGACATCTAGGATTTTCGAGGAAACTATCACACAGAGGTTCCGAATCTGGATCCGTTCCGTGTAATTGCTGGTCTCCCTAAAGTCCTAGGTTAGAATGTCACGATAGAATTTTCAGGTTACTTAACCTGCCAGAGATATTAACACATTTGGTCGAATTTCGACCACTGGGCGACAGCTAGTTCATCTAAAATCAAATGTAACCGCTCAGCTGAGATCCCTACATCCCCAGCCATCTCACAACTTCCATTCTTCGACCCTCCAATATCATTCTATGGATTTTATCGACGATTTCTGATGTGACTACCTTTTTTAGACGAGCAGAAGGTTCGGTACGACCACATAACGGAACGGAGTAAACCACTTAACTATTGAAATTGGTACCGCAGAGTCCCCATAGTATTTATTAAGCATTTCCTTAGTTTCGGTGATAGTTTTTACGTTAAAATTAATGAGGTTCTCTGCTTTCTATGGCTATCAAACACAAAATAAATGACGCAATGATAGAGTTTGCTCAAATTTGGATAGTAGTCTATTTATAGAAGGTAGTTATGCTGGCTATAAATTAGAAGTTTTAAACGAAGAAGTAATAAAACACATGGAGAAACATAAAACAGAACTCCCATTGATACAAAACACATCGAAGAAATTATGAAATGTTAGCTTTAAGGAAATAAGTGACACATGTACTTCTACATTAATGGTCTGTGCTACAGTTTACAGAACAGACAAACATGTTATGTAACAAGCGACTCACAATTAAGTCACATGTTCGTGATTATTTCACACTTGTTTACGTAAAATTGTGAAGTAACATCATTGCGTAAATTTTATATAATTTTTACGTCAACGTTCTGTCAGCGTTACAGTACTTATAGGTTTCGATCATTACGTAACTTGTGACTTCTGTGTTTTGTAACATATAGGTACGTTTGGTGTTCACTGGGAATAAACTTGTTAGTACAAAAACGTCCCTTCGAGAAATTACTTAAGTTTAAATACCTGGTCTACTGCTATTAACCCTGTCCCGCACTTCTTTGGTCTTCTCCAACTTCTTCAGCTCCAAAATGTAATCTTGGGCCTCCCTCATTCCCAAATCGCTGCAGAGTCGTACCAAAAATCTCAGACATTCAGCGTTTTCGGGAAACTGCTGATGAATTTGCTGGTAGAGTGTCAAAGCTTTGTGCATGTTGCCACTTCTTCTATGACAACCGGCCACCATCATGTTCCATTTGGGCTCGTTCGGTTGCAACAAAGCTGCCTTTTCGAAATACAGCAACGCTTTTTCTACCACTTGCATTTCGATATAGTACGTTCCTAACCAATCAATCACTGATAAGTTTGCTGGGTAATACCTGTATGACTAAAACAAATGAAAATTTATTAACGTATTTAGGTATATTAACATACAGAATATTCTAGTATTTGTGGTGTTTTTCCCAAGTCCATAAATAAGAAACCGGATCTGAGCTAACCAAATTTTTGAAATTAAAGTAAATACTAACTTCATTATGGTAATGATGAGCCTGCTGCTTATCACCTTCATTATCATAGAGCTCTCCCAATTTCTGTAAAGCTCTAGCATCAGTAGGAACCAAACCCAGAAGCTGTTGATATGTATCCACAGCTGCCTCGTTGTCACCAAGTAATTCGAAGAGATTGGCCACTTGATAAACCACAGATGGTAGTAAAACTAAAGAACCGGAAAATCTTTGGAAACACTCTAGCGCTTCGGCATACTGCCCGCGTCTTTTGTAGGCCAATCCTGTTGATGAAAATTACAACCTAAAGAATATGCCCTTGTTTTGTTACAGTTGTTCCTACCTAAATTGTAGACCGCTTCAAAGTGTGTTTCGTTGAACTCTAGAGCCCTTTTGAAACAGTCTATTGCTTCGTCTAAGAGACCCTTGGCCATGAGACTGGCTCCGTAGTTTACGTAGCCGTCCGCACTTTTAGCGTTAGACTTTTTCACGATTTCGCCATATCTTATGGCGCTTTCGTAGTCCCCTTGCTGTAAATGTATAAAATAAGTT
This sequence comes from Octodonta nipae, assembly GCA_034190945.1. Classification (NCBI taxonomy): domain Eukaryota; kingdom Metazoa; phylum Arthropoda; class Insecta; order Coleoptera; family Chrysomelidae; genus Octodonta; species Octodonta nipae. The sequence continues at coordinate 38,893,773 of CM067216.1, read as the reverse complement.
GGATGGTTAAAAAAATAAAAAGTTACTTAATGTACAGCAGTTCATAGGCAATAACTGATTTTAACAGCAAATTCGAAGAAGTAAATTATTTAAACAATAAAAACTTATGCCATTTGTGAAACCTGGAGACTTGTCCTTTCCGAGAAGCTGGTTAACAAGGACCAGACGCTACCAGAGAGTGAGAGCAAATAAAGTTTTTTTATTCCTTTTTAGCATAGTCAGAGAGGTTCCTGGATCTACCTCTCGAGCCTACAAACACAGATTTGGTGGTGGTAGGTTACATATTGCTCTTATTTTTCAGTACTGCATGTATTTTCATTTAATGCAACTCTAATAACAAAAATAGTTGCGTTGTCACACTGGTGGCAGCGGTGGGATGTGTTGCTGACAATCCTTTTCCCACTGGACAATAAATGATTGGGACCCCGGAAAAAGACCCGAGTTGTTATAGTTTCTCTAGGAGTCATTTTTTAGACTCACGCAATATTTATCGGTAACTAATAACTTACCAAATGATATATAAAACTTAAATTCACTGCGGCGTTTATGGCGATCACTGAATCTTTCTCGAAAGCCGTTAAGGTTTCTATTGCTTCTGGAAGGCGTTTTTCCTTCAAGAACATCACCGCTTTGTTGATTTCCAAATCAGTAGCCAGCCTTGCGTATTCGGAATTCTTGATGGCATTCACACACCAATCGTAACCTACAAATAATAATTGCATATCATGAGAACGGAGATTTTCGCGCCTAGAGTCATAGCTGATTCTGCTTTTTCTGGATTTGGACCGCGTCATTTTTAAACAACGGCTACAGCAAACGAGAGATTCGCAATTCCATTTCTAGTCACCAACATCCCTTTCCTAAGAAAGAATTGTCACCTAATAAATCAGTAGCATATTTGCCATATGTCAGCAAGGTCACGGATAGGATTGGGCAGCTTCTCCATAAGCATGAGATGAAAACAGTCTACAAACCACTATCCAAAATCTCACAAATGTTACCCTCTCCAAAGGATAAACAAAATCCTCTTTCATCTAAAGGTGTTTATTCCATTCCATGCTCGTGTGGGGCAGTATACATCGGTGAAACAGGTCGATCTATAAACACTCGTCTGGGTGAGCACAAACGTTGTTTGAAAACCGGCCTGCTTTCAAACTCTGCTGTAGCTGAACATCATCACGAAACGGGCCACCAAATCCTCTTCGACAGCTCCTCTGTCGTGGCCAAATATCCGTATTATTTTACCAGAAAATTCCGTGAGCCGTTGAAATAGCTAAAAATCCCACGAATTTCAACCGAGACAAAGGTTTTGAACTTTCGTCCATCTGGCAATCTTGCATCAACATTTCCACAAAATAAATCACTTACATTATCCACTAATAAAATTCCAGGAACGTATACTAAATTTCATCATAATCATAAAATAATCCCATTAAGTGCCTCCTACCCTTTCTTTTACCTGAAAATGTCGGGAGGCCAATTATTATTTCTTCGTACCTATTACTCATTTAGAATTTGTACATCATTGTGACAAGTTGAATAAAAAGTGAAGTTTTGAAGTGTTCGTGAGAAAAAGATGAAATGAATGGAGTCGCCGCAAGGTAAGTAACATTTGTTTTGTTTTTGTCTCATCCTTGAAAAGCCCCTTATAAGTGTGGGCGAAACGTGGGAAAACTTTGTTTATATCCCGGTTTAGGTATATAAATAAATTAATTCCAAAAAATGACGCGGTCCAAATCCGGAAAAAGCAGAATCAGCAATTGCATATCATATTATAGTTGGAAAATAAATGAAACCAACAACAATTTTGAGCACTAATCTTTGTCACGTTTCGATCACAACCTTTTCATTTAGATATATTTTCCCATTGTTTTAACCATATATATGAAACACTCTGTCAATTCGGTAGGTCCTACTTTGCACGGAGTTCAAAAATAACTATTTAATTGTTGCAGAGAAGTATTATCTCTCGCTTTTTAGTTAATTTACTTTTGTAATAGAAAAGTTTTGAATGTGATAATTTTAAAATTGATTAGAACATCAAATTAGGGGTATATCGTGTTTCGTTTGTTAAAGCAGCCCTTGGCAGCGATAAATTAAATCTCAGCAGTCACTTTTATAGATCCACACATGACATCAGTTATTATATTCTTACCTTCAGTAAAACTTCCCTCAGGATTAGCATTTGCGATAAATTTTGCTGCGGTGAGTATACAGTATTCAGCTTCTTTTCGCTTCTGTGTCTCATAAACATGCAAATCGTCGTTTTGAATAGCACTCGCGATAAGGGCGTCCTCTGGAGTATCCTAAATCAAACCACTCTACTAAATACGAATATTTAGTTAAAAAAATAAAAAGCATACTTGTTCAAGATTATATTTTTCTTCGTCCTCCAGCTCCATCGGAACAGACAGCAACAGAGAAAAAGAGGTTCTCATTCGGTCTTTGTCATCTAGAGCTCTACAACAAAGCACCAAGTGCAAACCAGCCGTGTGACAGGCGTGCTCACTCATAATGTACTCCAGACTGCTGATGGCTTCTTCCCATTGGCCCATTTTCACGAATACCATCGCGATGTTGTGCATTATTTTCACTCTGCGAAAATATTTTATCATTAGAGTTTAGGCAAATCCATTGATATTAAACGTGTAATCAAAATAAAAGGGCATAAATGAAATAGCGAAACGTTAATTAGGCAAAATTGTATTGTAATATTAGTTGCATAACTAACTGAAGCAGATCCGAAAATCGTTTGGAAACGATTCAAAAAAACGTTTCCAATTTTTATACCAATCTATTGCGTCATGATTGTGCATGCATATTATTATTAATATTATTGACATTAATTTGCTTTTATTTTTTTATTAAATTACAACTGGTAAAAAATCCATGCATAATATTTAACAATATAGATAGGCAATACCTTCCGGCACAGCTTCTAATGTAACAATTAAAAATATATAATGAATACTTTAAAATAACGTCTATAGATTTCAGTTATATATCTAACCATTCAGTATGATTATTACATAATTTCGATAATCTTAATTGTTACGTATTTGTAAATCAGTTAATACGCGTCAGACCATGCAAATCTTTTTGTGAAGTATAACTTTCTCTCTAAATATTATGCTTAAGAAAGTTTTCCGTTTGATTCTAACTTATGAAGCCACTCTGTATATAGAGACCAATTGAGAATCTCCATTTTGAAATTGATTATCTGACATTTATTTTCATTTAATTCCAATATATTTTCAATTTATTACACCCCAGGTTCCGAACAGAAACATTTGCTTTTTTAATACTATTGCCTCCACCAAAGGTTACTATACAGGGTTTAAACAGTTTGAGTGCAATGATTTTGAGAATGAATACTTCAAAAGCTTTTTAAAATTTTCAGAAATATACTATGGTTTTGTCACATAAAATAAAAAAGTTAGTAGTTAGGTAGGCTTTAGTATAGTAAATAATAGTCTAATTCCGGCTTCAAAATGCTTGTAAAGCTAAATATGTAAATACTCAATAGCTTATACACTTTTATTAACTTTATTAACAAAGAAAATTATTATTTAAACACTAAATATTCGGTTATAACTTGCCGTAAATTTCTCCGAACGGATGTAGCAACGTGGTATTAACACGCCTAGCTTAGTACATATTCACCTGACCGCTGCCACGATTATTTTTTCTGTATCGATTTTGTGCGAAAATTTATATCTAAGTGAGAGTGATTTGCGTGATATTCAATGTAGATATCGTGATCTGATTCTCATTTTAAAAAATAAATTGGAAAAGCAAATAAAATCGGTTGTTGATTGTTAGTTCGAGTGCGAGGGTATTAGTTTGTGACAAATAATGGCAGGTTACAGAATAAGGGAAAGACCTGAGATGTTATTAATTTGTGGGGAAAGCAGATGTAATAGCAAGAATGTTGAATTTTGAATATGATGACATATCCTGTAAGTACATGGGTATTTATTTGTCTAACATAAATAATATTAATTTAATGAGTAATAAATATTTTTCGAATAATTTAACAGATAACTAATATACATGTAATAAATGTTTTGTTTAATATACTTTGTATCGAATTATTTCTATATCATATATGTAAACAACTTTGAATCCTGCTCCCTTCTTCAACTTGGTGCATAAAATAAATCGTCAAATATAAATATTCATTTCAATACGTAGGTGTTAAAAGAGTACATTTTTGAAAATAATATTTCATAAACTTTGATTTTCCTAAATAAATCTAACGGCACTCGAAACAATATTATTCAGTACACAAAAATATACAGGTCTTCATGTTTTTGTGGTGACCCATTTCTTTATTATTCGCACTAAAAGTGAATCTGATTTTACCGCGAGGTTGTCGGATTGACAATAATTTACTTTTTGGTTTTATTTGGTGTATACTATCTTCACCTAAAATATATGGTCAAACTATTTACACCCTATATAATAAAGTCGTTTAAAAAGTTTTTACCGATTTTCTAAAAAACGGTATGTCCATGAAAAAAAGATGGAACCACTTCGGGATCCCTCTTAACAGAATCCAGTTTAAACGACCCAAATTTTTTGAGCCGGTTTTGAGTAACGGCTGAACACAAATAAAAAAACGTATATACACGAATTGAGAACCTCCTTCCTTCTGAAGTCGGTTAAAGAAGGGATTTGAATGTCCAGAAATCGATCGGTCTGAGTCTCATGTATGAATGCAACAGTAAAGTGCGGTCATTTAGTACCTACGCTATACGAGGGCTGCCTTTTATATTTCCGGATTGGACATCCCTAGTGTTGCAATCTGACAACTGACAGCTCTATCGTAAAGTTTGACATTTTTAAGGTTATACGTACTCAGAACGTTTTGACATACAAGCGCTATGTGTTGTTTACAGTAACTTAAAGGATTCATCTCGGCCAAAAAATGGAATTAAATCGTGAACATTTTCGTCCGATTATTTTTTACAACTTTCGACGTGGATTAAGTCAGCAAGAGTGCATGGATGAACTTAATTTAATTTTTGACGATGAAACTTCATCAAGGACCACTGTTTATCGATAGTATGGTGAATTCAATCGAGGTAGTTTACTCCAAGACGAATTTCGTGAAGGTCGTCCAAAAACAGTTGTTGTTCCGGAAACCATTGATGCTGTGCGCGAACTGATATTGCAAGATAGTCATGTGACCTATCGTGAGATTGAGTCAACCTTACACATTAGTGGGACCAGCATACATTCAATATTGCATAAACATTTGAATGTCAAAAAAATTTGTTCGCGTTGGATCCCACACAATTTGTCAATCGTTCAAAAAAAGACGATTGGTCGAAAAAAAAGCTCAAAAAATACGATCGCGGTGCTTCAAAACACGTTTATGACATAGTGACAGTTGATGAATCGTGGATTTACGCGTATGAGCCAGAAAGTAAACAGCAGTCAACTGAATGGGTGTTTCAAGATGAGCCGAATCCAACAAAAGTTGTTCGCGCACGAAGCACTTCCAAGCAAATGATCGCCTGTTTTTTCGGAAAAACTGGACATGTCGCAACTGTACCACTAGAACAACGCAGAAGAGTCAATTCTGAGCGGTACACAACCATTTGTTTGCCAATTGTCTTCCAAAAAATGAGGAAAACCAACCGCCGAAGACGGATCACTCTTCACCACGACAATGCAAACTCTCACATATCGGCTCAAACAACTGTATTTTTGACCATTCAAAACATCCATTTGATGAGTCATCCGCCGTATAGTCCTGACTTGTCACCAAATGACTTCTTTTTATTCCCGTACCTAAAAAACAAACTGAGAGGTCAACGTTTTTCGACACCTGAAGAAGCGGTTGCTGCGTTCAGAATGCATGTTTTTGGAGATACCTCAATCAGAGTGGAAAAAGTGCTTCGACAATTGGTTCAAACGCATGTAAATGTGTATAGATCTTCATGGGGAATATTTTGAAAAACAATAAAGCGATTTTAGATGATTAATATTTGTTTTTGTTCTCTAATCCCGAAATATAAAAGGCAGCCCTCGTATTATACAAGCAAAAACTGTTGATATATATTGACTTGAATACGGCAGCAAGTTTTTCATATGACCTTACCTTAACATTCTCTGTGTTGAAGGAACTTGGTCCAGCGCCATACGAAACATCTTCACGGCCAACTGATATTGTCCCTGTTTAAAATAAATATTGCCCATATTGACTTTCAGCCTGTAAGCGTTAGCAAACAATCTGTTCTTGGTTATCATTTGGTAAGTGTTGAGAGCTTCAGAATAAAGTTCGTTACCTGCATATTGATTGGCCAAGTTAAATAACACCTGCAAATATACAATTACACATAAGATTATTGTGCTGAACTCAAACAAGGTAAAGTTACTTACGACATAAGTCAATTCGCTATTATGATCTCCCAAACCTGATTGCTCTTGAAATCGAATCAAGTTTCGTTCTTTATTCGATGCCTCTTTAGCTTTAGACAAGGCCTTTTTGTTGTCGCCAGCGCATTGTGCGATGCAAGATTCTTCGATCAACTGCATGATTTTTGATTCTTGTTGCTTGATTTTTTCTTCGGGGCTAAGACAATTACAGTTTTTAATTCAATCAAACAAAAATTACGCCTACGTTCATGGTTTGCTTCGACATACAGAATCCAAAACCTACCTCAGCGCTCTTATTCGAATATACGGCGCAAAATTAATTTATACAAGATACAACGTACTATGACACATATCTCTCACCATTTTGAACCCACGGTGGAACCACCAAAAGAGTATACACCGTGTATTTATTCCATTCGTACACGGTGTATACACATTGTGTGCCTATTCATATATTTTTAATTATATTTGCTGTCATTGTGAACAATTAAGTTTTGCCAATCAATAAAACATTTTTAAAAAATATATAACCGACCTATAACTAAAAAGCTAAAAATAATTATAACAAAATACAACTCTAGCAAATAAATAACACAATCAATGTTGTCAGGTACCTACCCAGCAAGTAAAAAATGTATACATTAAAAGGTGCTCAATCTGTACAAATTAATTACCTACCAATCTAGTATATTTTTGAAGTCGGTGCCAAGCAAATCGAAAATCCTTCATTGCGTACTTATCTACTACTTTATCAAACTTGATTGTTGCTTGGCACCGACTTCAAAAATATATTAGATTGGTAGGTAATTAATTTGTACAGAATGAGCACCTTTTAATGTTTACATTTTTTACTTCCTGGGTAGGCACCTGACAACATTGATTGTGTTATTTATTTGCTAGAGTTATATTTTGTTATAATTATTTTTAGCTTTTTAGTTATAGGTGGAAGTCGGTTATATTTTTTTAAAAAATGTTTTATTTTCAACTTTTTAGTTTATTTGAAATCAGGAATTTTTCATTATTTATTTTTTATTTTGTACGTATAACCTTAATAGACAGGACCAGGTAACATCGAAACCTTCAACATTACACAATGATACTTTCTCATTTAAATTGACAGGTAAATCTTTGCGAACAAAATGTACTAGTACGCGTTGACTTAATAAGCCCAAAATAGATTTATGCCTTATGGACCACGCCATGTAACCTTTCTTCAACTTTTTTGACAACTCTGTATACCTATAGATAATTCCATTCCATCCTATGTACTAACCATCCTGTACATACGACTACCCACAGACAAGCATAAATTTGTTAGCTGCCTTCAGTAAACTATAGGACGGAGTCAAATTCGTCCTATATTTCAACCATAGTATATAACTCCTTGTGGGCTACCTCATAAATTATTTCATTTTTAACATTTTATATTATCGCCCTGTGTAATATTAATTCCTCTCCACACTTTATACAAATTCTTATGGGCTATAAAATAAATAATTTTATAGTCCATAATTATATGGAGTTGAATTATAAATATAATTCAACTCCAGCATATATTTCAACCATCCTGTATATAATTTGTTTACGTCCACATCATATAACAGTTTTTTAATCACCCTATATAATTTTAATTTCACATTTTTTCCAACATTTTTATACCACCAAACGTCCACTCCACCCTATATTCCAACCATCCTGTATATACGGCTGCCTATGGACCACTCCGTCTTATATTTCAATCATCATATAAATGCAACTCCTATCACTTTACTTTGTGATTTTGTTTGCTATAACTAAACACCCTGTGTATAAACGCACGAAATAGCAGTTTTTAGAGTTTGACATGTGTTGTCACTGAATTTTCTATTAGGCCGGGAGAATGTGACAACCAAAAGCACCGTCTTCGCAAAATGGAAAAAATTTCATTTAAATAGGTATTTGCCTGGTATACAAACAAAACGAGCTTGGTACTCACTGATTTAAAGAGTCGAAAATACTATGCTTTACTACCTATATGCTTGAGATTTACATAGAAAATTTTCAAATTCGCATTTAAAACTTTCTGTGCCTAAAATTCTGGCACTATTACGTTGGAATTAAAATATTTATGAGGAAATGTCCCTTATGTCATTTAGATGAAATTTTTAAAAAGAATTTTAGAATTTTTGGCAATTTTCTGCAAAACTACAAGTTGCACGTCGCAGAAAAAGTATATGAGATCACCTAGGGATCTTCCTTGATAGATTAAACGCTAAAGAACTATACACATCCATAAAGAGTTTTCAAAAAATCGACCAATATGTTAGGGATAATGGTCGATTTCTATGCACGCATGTGTTCATTCACAAATTTCATCACTTTACCAATAGAATTCTTTTCCAAAATTTGAAGTTTCACCAATCCGGATATATACTCTATTAAACAAGACCATATTCATTTAAAACGGTTCACCACAGAAGAAATCAGGTAACATACATACAAAAAAAATACGCGACGAATTGATAACCTCCTCCTATTTGGAAGTCGGTTAAAAATAATCATTGACTAACCCAAGTTCGAACTCTTGAAGCCTGAGGACCTCTCAAAAATGGAGACGAAACGTTGCAATTGAAGATGCAACCGACAGGTGTTGTTTTAATGTCTAAATTCCCATGATCTTCAAACTAATGACAAAATTATGGACACGGCTAGAGCTAATTCATTGTACTTGCTACTGAACCTAATTTTAAGTATATATACAAATAGATTTTATTAAAAGTTGCTTTGTTCTCTATTACATTTGATATCCAGGCGCCAAGTCTCCGGATTTGTGTGTACTTACGTTGTAATCATAGTAATTCCCTCGTTACTTTAAGTCCAAGACGTATACACGGTCTATCCACCGTGTATTTGTTCCATTCGTACATAATGTAGTGGCGCAGTGCATATACATGGTGTGTATACACTCATTTAAAAATTGAAAACTTTCAAGGATCCGAGTTCTAATCTCGATACCCGAATTTATTCACTTATTGATACCTACACCGTGGATATATGTATACACATCATTTAGTAATGAGTCCAATACACCGTGTAAATACGATTTAGACGATTTTTGTTTTTAACAAATTGACGTACATTTTTATTTGCAGAAGTTGCCACTTGGTAAAGACAAACGTTGATTGCTTTGGAGATATATTTGAAACAGCAATGAGGTGATGCGGAGTTCACTAAAATTCTATTAGATGGTAGGGAAAGAAAATATCCGGAGATTAATTAAAAGTTTTAAAAATAAACATAATTTTTTGTATATAGACATAGACACCACTTTATTTGAGAAAATAGTGCAACAGCTAATATTTTCTTATAATACCTTACTGAAATCAATTTGAAATATTGAAATGTGCAAAGTAAGGCTTATATTTTTTGGGGTTAATTTAAAACACTACTACTTACGAATCGTCTTTTTGCAATTCCAATGGAGGCGTGGGAACAGAACCAGCCTGGTTGAGTGGATCAAACGGTTTCCCATGTGACGTATATCCCGCACCTCTTACGGCTGTCATCGGACGGTTCACCGTGTCGTTTCCCGTACCAGGGCGAAATCCTGATGTCCCAGGTTTAAATGCAGTTCCTGGTTTATTAAAATTCGTAGTCGGCTTGAAACCAGTACTTGATCGATAGCCGGTGCCGGGTTTGAACTGTGTCCTTGGTATGCCGGTCCCTTGACGCTGAAACTAAAACATATATCTACTGTTTATTACGGCCTCTCTATCACCTAAAATCAAAGTATCATATATTTTTTTCGTTTTTCACAGCGTAGAGTTGTCTATTGTCATTCTTTTGATCCCGATACCTCCATGGTCTAATTCATTATGCAAAGCTTGCAGTCATCCATTTTGTGTACAATTAGTATACGCCCTTTTTATATTTTCGTCCCACTGTTATTGCCTAGTTTTTCCTTTCAGTTTTGAGTCTAGGGTGTAAACACGATGGAAGCACGGTGTAAACGCCAGGGAAGCACCGTGTAAATACCAATAATACACCGTATGTATTAGTATACGCTCTTTTTATATTCTCATCTCATTTTCATTGACTTGTGTTCCCTTAGGGTTTTGAGCCCAAGGTGTAAACACAATGGAAGCAACGTGTAAACACCAGGACTACACCGTGTAAACACCGGGACTACACCGTGTAAATACCGGGAGTTCACCGTGAATTTATTCTATTTGTACACGATGTATCAACGATAGTAGGTATATCAGCAATTAAAAAAATAATGCCGGGATTAAATTCGGGTCACTGGAAGTTACTTTTGGTCTCTTGCATCTGTGAGCATATGATGTAAACACCGTGTTATTGCTTCACTTGTACACGATCGAGGTTAGGGTGGAACCCTATAGTAACTTAAATTCTCTAGTGAATTTAATTGGAGTTAATAACATGGTGGACATCTGTACTTGGCCAAAATATCAATAGAAAATATATACACTGTTTTAGTATAAAACCTGTATATACTGTGCATGCACTGAATTTACACGGTGCATACACCGTGAAGACTGAAAGCCAGTGGTGGGTGTTAGGGGGTTCAAACCATCCCGAAATATTAAGTTTAACAATTCAATTTTAACAAATTAACAATTTTTCCTAATACAAAACATGTTTATTTTCTTAAAACACGTGAATTGAAATATAAATTTTGAGATCCTATTGAATCCATAGCACAAAAAAATTGCTTGGCCGATACCGGTTTAATGAAGTACTAGTTTATTTTTATCTTATTAGATACATGGATAGTCGTACCTCCGTCGAAGATCCCAAATGCATGACTGGTTTCGGTGTTGACATGCGAGTCATTTCATTTACTTTTGCACTTTTATTTGTGTCTTCATCAGTGGCAACATCAAGCGTTAAAATTTCACTAGACTCGTAGAACGTAGTCATAATGATAACTATTCTTTTAAAACTTAAATTACAAATCTTCAAGTTAGTTTGTAATTGTTGAAGAATACAAAACTTGAATGTCAACAAATCCACGGGGCATGTCAGTAGGAAATTGGATTTCTCTGCACCAGAAAGTTGACAACCAAGAATACACAGTAGAGCACAGATGTTGAAAGTAGGTATTTTTTCTTATTCATTCTTTGAATTGCACATACTTAGACGATATATACAGGTGTAAATAATAAATCTACTGATTATTATAACAATACCTAAATCTCCATTCTAATTTGCAAGATATTTAAAACGGTAAAACATGAAGTTGTTCTGCTGAAAAATATTCTAATAGGCATTTGCTTCATTCAGATTTTCACAGGAACTATTAATGGTTACATAAAACCAGTATTATTTGTTTTATAATTTTATTTGAAATGGTAATCAGGAGCTACTTACCAGAACTTCAACTAAACCATCACTAAGGATGTTATACTATATTCAAGAAATAAAAATTTATTTGCTTGTCATTTTGACCATTTCTTGTAGTTAAAAGATGAAAGATGAAGAATTTTCAATCCATGATTGCATCCAGGGTGGTACCAAACATAACACTGAAATCACACTGTACGAGTCATCATTATTAAGGGACAAATTAATATTTCTATTACTTTTTTTCTATAGATTAGAAAATATTTTAAATGGTAAAAAAATAAAAAACAAGTATTAATTTCTATATTTTATTGTTTTCAAGTAACCAAATGAAAAATAATGTGAAATGTGTATAACAAGAAAAAACCTAAATATATACAAATTTTCTTAACATTGAAAGGCAGTGTTCTATTTATTTTTATTTGCTAGTTTAGAAGTTATCATGTCCTTAAATTGACCCAATATAAGGTTTTCCCTCTTGTGTCTCTCCTCTTTACTAAACATAGCCAATGCTCGTTTTTCATCAGCAGAGTATATTTGGTTTTCCTTTCTGATACGTACAGCTTCCATTCTTCTATGCCTTGAGCCTGACATCACATAACCCACTGACTCATACTGTGCTATTTCATTTGATGTTAAACCAATTTCACCTCTTCTTGGAATACGTTTACCTTCAGCAACATATGCAGCCATTGCTGCACCTTCCCCTGGTAACAAGGCTTTACCCATTTCTCTGTGTGTTAGTGTAGTGTGAGCCTTTTGTGATGGACCTATATCCTCGTCGTCAGATTGTGAGTCAGTTTTTGTTGCTGAAGTTTTCTCCACCCATTGCTCTACTTCTGAGTCACTACTAGATTTACTTCTCTTGTGCTTCTGTTTCTTCTTATCTTTCTTCTTCTTTTTCTCTTTTTTATGTTTCTTTTCTTTCTTATGTTTTTTCTTTTTGCTCTTGGCATCCTCGACTTTTATTTTTTTGTCAATTTCATCTTCAGAATTTGATTGTTCTGGTTCAGGAGATCTTCCCCAAACCTCGGGGCAATCTTTTAAACCAATCATTTCCCGTTGTTGTCTTCTCTGCTCCATAAATTCATCTTCAAGAAACAGTTTTTTCTCTTTTGACCTGTGGGTATAACCATTTTGCGATTTTTCGTCAGGAAAATGAGATCTTTCTCGTTTTCGGTCAGTACTCTTACCCAGACTCTTACTTTTAGGTGATCTTGATCTAGATCTATCACTTTTTCTGGATTTATACACTGGTGAACGCGAACGTGATCTATGCCTGGATCCCATCGCATATAACGTAGTCTCTAAGTTGTAAAAATTAGATTTTATAAGCAAATTACCAAAACAATTTTATATTATTTCATAAACTTCAAGTAAAATTTATTTTTATTGTATATAAATGATATAAAACTATCATCTGTCAAACACATAGCACGTTCCTTTCAATCGTTTGAGCTGCTTTCGTGTTGTATATGAACTACTGTTGAATCACTTTTAACTGTCAAATTTGAATCGAAGCTTCCTAATTTTTGTTTGGAGGTTATGTTTTTATTTATTTTGGTAAAGGAACTGCTACTGTTGGTATTTCTTTAATTTAAAAATGGTATGAATCAGTTGCGCATAAACTTTATGCATAATGACAATAATTTTGATATACAGGGTGAAGATCATAAAGGATTTTGTATACGAAGCTTGCAGTCAAATTGCCCCATAACTGAAATTCCAGGATGTGAAAATTTCGACTTCGCCGAAGCTCTAGAATCCGTTTATCCTATTTTAGAAATGATTTTCCATTTTTTAGATTATAAAGATTTAAGATCTTGCTGTTTTGTCAAGAACAGCTGGAAAATTGTTGCTGAAGAGGAATTGGCAAAACGGCTTAAACCAAGTTGGTTTACTTGTTACAGAACCAAGGGTAAAAAGAGAATGAACATTTTCAAATATAGTAAAGAGTTGAATTATAATAACGTCGGTATTGGTATAGTTCTCTATGACTTTCGAAGAATTAAGCTAAGCAAATTCATATGCTTGCATAAAAATATGACGGAACTTTCAAGAAAATCTGGTAAGTGATTGAATATGACGCTAATAAATTTATATAAGATAATTCACCAATGTCTGGTATATTTAAAATAATATGTATATAGGCATATGCATGGCTAGGAGATAACTATTCTGGGGTGCTAATTCCCAAAACATATCTGTTGAACTCTTTCTAAAATATGCTTGTTAATTTTTGAATATTATCAATAATACAAAAATTAAGCTTTCATTTGCTAAAGTGATTTCTACTTCTGTCACTGGTTATTATGAAATAAAAAAGTGGCAAACTGGTTTTAAGTATCCATAGAAGTAAAAGTTTATTTTTATCCCAATTTTGACATCTCTTTAGCCATTCCTAAGTATAAAGGGTAATCAGTAATTACCTATGCCAATATTTTTACTAGATCAAAAATTAGCTAGATTACTTGAGACAGAAATCAATTACTAAAATTTATCTTTTCATCTTTATCAAAAAAAAGCACTAATTAAATTGCATTTCAGTTTTGGAATATTTGGAAGAAGAATTAATAGCCCCTGATATTGAGTACTGTGTATTATCTTGTCCTAATGTTGTATCATATTTTGATGCAAAAAGCAAAGACATCAGTGATGTTGGATTACCGTCAATTATGGATGGCTTGTTCATTCCAAAAATTCAAAACATAAGAACAACAATGTTTCACTGTAATGCTGTCAAAAAGGAGGACATAGAAAGTAGCCTCAGACCATTTATACAACCAAATGAAGAAGTAAAGTGCCTTCTTATGTTTTCAACTAAAGACCTCAGCAAATCATTGTTCAATCTACTAAAATATTTAATACCAGAGTCAGTGTTATTATTATTTTTAACAGTTTACTTAAAATTACACTTTTAGGAATGAACCCACATCAGTTCCAGTTGGTGGAGGTATTATAAGAGGAACCAAATTGTTCCAACAGATCACTAAAACAAAACGAGTTTATACAGGGAATGACATATTTTGTATAACTTTTTTAAAAGACAAGTACCAACATGCTGATTTTGGTGCATATTCTTTTGTTATCCATGGTGATGACCTGTCCAAAGAAGAGTTTGAGGCAGAATTGAAAAAGGTATCCATACTTTATTTTAAAGATGGTTCCAACTAATCATATGTTTTGTTTTTAAGTTTCGATTGCAAATAATACTGAGAGCTCATAGTATCGCCATAAGGATTTGCTGTTCTGCAAAAGTTGATGTTGAAGATGAATCTTTACTCTTCAACAATGTCTTCCCAAATATCCCCCTATTGGGATTTCACGCTGACGGTGAGATTGGTTGGAATAGTTTCGGATCTACAATTGAAAATGGTAACCAGAGTACTCAACCATGCACATTTTTAAATTTGACAGTAAATACTTTTAGAGTATGGTGAATCAAAGGCCAAGAGAAGCAAACATACGTATCCTAAAGTTCAGCACCAATGGTCAACAGTTTTTGTACTGATCTCATGGGGAACAGTAAAAGTATGACCCAATAGGATTTTCATTATTCATATGAAGAGTTGTGCTATTTTTGTATCCTAAGTATTGTTGAAGATATAAGCGAGATCGGATATACCTAGTTAAATATCTGTGATAACATTTAATTAGGAATTTGTTTGTCTTTTAGGTTTTATTGTGAGTGTTTACATTTTTTTTCAGTATTGAGTGTTGCTTAAATTACATTTTAACATCATTCAAGAATCATCACGTTTATATTTTATTAACTAATAATAAAATTACTAAAAAAAGCAATATTATTTTTTTATTTACATATCCACATACTAAATTTGAATACAATATACATAGATCAATTGAAAAATTAATAATCTAACATTTTAATTCTAAATAAGTCAATATTTATTTCCCTTTCATTTGTATCTGTTAATAAAGATTGACTTATAGACGGCTAGAACATTGCAGTTTTGTAATACTATCGTTATAAACAAACATAATACTATATCATTTTAAAATTATATTACATAAATCTAATTAATTTTAAAAACTTATCGCGGACAAGTATATTTCTTAAACCAACAGTCGTGTGGGCTCCTTTGCTTAATCATGCGAATTGTTTTGTGGATTTTTATAACTCTATGTTTTTGAACGGAAATAACCACGAAACGTTTTAAATCTAACCTAGTTTGTCATGTTCCGTGTCAATAATTTTGTCACTTGTCAAGTGAACGTCGTGTTATGGCCAAAAAATAACAGAGTACTTTTGAAATTTACAATTTAAAATGGGAAGTTCAGCCAGCAGCACAAGAAGAGCGGAATTTATAAACAATGATCCTACCAATGTGATAAAAGTTTCCGAAGATGTGGTGGATAGGATAAAAGGAAGCCAAAAAACTCCTAGTAAGGTTAATTTTTGAAATTCAAATTCTTGTAGCTGCCAAACATATAAAGTAAAATGTTTTGTAACTTTTAAATTTGTATCCCCGTCAGGAATGAGTTATTTTTAACTAATCGATTTTCGAAATTATGAAAAAAAATTGATTACATAATAGCGGTTTTTATTGATTTTAGCGGTAAGACAAGGGTATTCTAGAAATGAAATTGCTACTCCTCCCCTTGGTGGTGTTATGCCAGGACCATTTTATTTGAGTGAACCAAGTCTAACCAGTCTTCAACTTCGACAGGCTAATGTTGCAGAATTAAAGAAAAATGATGAGTATTGGCAGAACAGGCTGAAAAGTTTAGAAGCAAACCACAAGAAGATGAATGAAGTTATGGAACAAGAAACTCAAAAAGCTGTAAGTGTTTTCAATTCATTACTGAATATTCACATTATTTCAATAATGACTCAATTCTTACCAACTAACGTTACAATAAAATAATATTAGGTTAAACAAATTATTGCTTTCACATTATTTGCACCCTGTATATAAAATGGAGTAAATATTAATAAAAGGGCTTGATTTCAGTTGGGAGAATTTCAAGGTAAGAAGACTGAAACTGTAAAAATGAAACAGCAACCATGCCTAGACAAGAAAAAAGCTGTAATGGAGTGTTACCAGAACTGCCCAAATGAAACTATGAACTGTGCAAAATTAGTTCAGGCTTTTCAAGAATGTGTTGACTTGCAAAGATCATGCCTGATGCAAAGCAAAGCTTAGGTAAAGAAGTTCAAAATAAACTTGAACATAGACACCCTTTAGTTATCTTTATGAATTATTTGTAAATATTTAATAAATTCATGTTGATATACATACAGATTTTATTTCATCAAAATTGTGGTTTTAAGTCTAGAACATGGTATCCATTTAAAAAGTTTCAGCACCTATGCTCAGACATTGGCAATAATGTGGCAAATGTCTCCCATTGCCTGTGGTTTTTGAGTGTAGAATAGCAAATGTTTTAAAATTGTCATCAATATTTGAAAATTACCATAAGGCATTTATATTACTATATATTTTTGTTCCTTATAAGTTACATATTTCACAAAGAACTGGTAAATACACAAATAGTTAATTCAAGGGCTTATTGTAATATGATATGTCACATAAGACAGAAATCAGTATTATTCATTTATTCCATCAAGCATTAGGATGTCAAGCCACATACATAGGAATACACATTTTGGGATTTTGATCACAGTATATGAGTTAACTAAAACAAGGTCAGCATGAGTATTATATAGGTCAGATATGTACAAAATGAGGTTATTCTAAGTATGAATTCCTGTTTTACTTAAGATGTCAATAAATGTAGGCTTGTCAATACACTTTTATAAGAGTTGAATCAGACGTAAATACATCACATGAAAGTGTCAAAAAGAGATTGAATAAAGTGTTTTTTCATATATATTTCTGATATATGTGAAATATATGTTTATCACAAAAACAACAAATGTACACTTGACACATCAGAGAACTACTGAGAAAATGAGATTGGATAATTTCATAATGATTGATATGGTTCAACATCAATTGTACACTCAACAAGAATGATCAATGAAGTAGGAGAGCATAATTGTTAGACCAAGAGATGATTTGTGTAGTCTTAAAAATGGCAAATCTTTGGTAGTCAAGCAAATACAACATATATCCCTACTTTTTGTGCCCTTGAGATAGCAGAGACAAAAAACACTTTTAGATTAGAAAAGAGCAGCCTAAAAGGGCAAACAGACACTTTGGGGAAAAGAACAAGCCCTGCTACTCCCCTGTGTTTTAAGCTGGGCTTAGTAAAGCAATTTGCAATGTCTCTTGTTAAGAGTTGATTTTATTTCAATATATGAGAGAAATAGCCTCAGCTGAGTATAAAAAAAAACAAGAGCAAGAACTTAAAAGCCATCTGTATAACAGGAAACAAACAAGAATCAATGATGTTATAATCAACTCTCTAACAATAGATATTAGTCTAACTCAATATACTAACAGAATTATTAATTACTTAATTTTTGTATAAATCTGAATTTGGGCCTCAAAACAGATTAAACCTAAATAGACAATATACTTACTACAGTTGGATGTATCACAAGTAGCTTTTCCCTTGGCAAAAGCTGAATTAAACAGCATTCAAGGCCTAACTATGGGCAACCCTTTAAGTCCCCTTCTATCTGAAATATTCATGGAATATTTAGAAACGCTAATTTTCAAACACAATCTCAGTAACAAAATCCTGTATTGGTACTGATATGTTGATGATGTCATTGGTTGTTTTATGGGTACACATCAACAATTACACAATTACTTAAACCAAATACACTCAAACATAAGTTTCACACTTGAAACAGAAAACACTAAATTTCTCAGATCTAACAATTAAAAGGCAAGACGCCAAACACACCTTCTCCATATATCATAAACCATGACACTCTGACCTTACTGTCCACAACGGTTCACACCACCCCCTACAACATAAACTTGCTGCATATCACTGTATGTTACACAGACTCGTGACAATAACACTTAACAAAACCGACTTTGATACGGAACGAATCAAACTCATGGCCGTCAACAATGGTTACACCACTCAACTTATTAAACAGAAAATTGCTGTTAAAGAAGTCTATCCCACTGACCCCAATCCCATACCTAAATTATACCATATTCTTACATTCAATGGAACCCCCTCACAAAGTCTCCCAATTTTTACAGAATAGGAACATATGTACAACAAACAACAATTTATCTAGACATATAAAAAATAACAAAGACAAGACTGGCAGAAATTCTAACTCTGGTGTCTACAGGTTGAAAAGTGGGAGTTGCCCCAATTTCTATATTCGTCACACTGGACGATCTTTCAATTCAAGATGGCGTGAACACACTAAAGCTTATGAAAATCAACAACAGAATAAATCTACATTTCCGGACCACTTATTAAAAGAAAACCATATACTTCAAAATACACTTGAAATCAACAAAAACAAAAATTCTCCAAATCTATTAAACAACCAAACTTATACCAATTCATCTCCCTTACTTAATCTAAAGATCTATTTCTAAATAATATTATATTATTAACATCTATTGTTAACAATGTTTCATAAATGTGGAATTTAGCTGACCTACACCCTGCCTACTTCCTCCAAAATTCCCCAGAATTAAGACCTTTTAATTATTTTATTACATTATCAGTTTCTTTGTAAGAAATATAAATTTAGCATTCATGGTACTTCCAATTTTTGATGAAGCCAGACTTGGTGAAACATATGTCAAATTTAAAGAAATAAAAAAGTGAAAATTTAACCAAGTGTTTGTTTTCTTTAAGCAATCTTAAATGTTATATGTTGCAACCTAGGCAAAAACAATTGTCATGTTTAATTCATTGTTTTAGATAGATTATTTTCCAGGACAGGTAATACACAATGTCTGAATACTCAAAGACTAAAAAACAAACAAATATTTAATCAACATCAATATAGAATTCGATATCAAATATAGATTTTGTAATCTAAACATTGTTGTCAAATCACAGAACATTGTGTGTGTTTAAACTTAATAACAATTTTCCTCTTTCAAAATATCAACCTGGTACTATTTTAGTTTTCCTTATCATCGGTTCCAGCTGCTTCACAACTGCTGCACTCTTTGACTGTATCAGGTGAGGATGGTACCGCCCAGTTTGAGATTCGTATAAATCTTCAATTGGATAGTCATATTTCTCCAGAAGATTTCTGAAACACAATATGAAAACGATATAAATTATAAAGCACAATGAGAACATGGGTTTTCTGGATTTGGACCGCGTCATATTTTCGAAATAATTTATTTATATATATAAACCAACATATAAACCAAGTTTTCCGACGTTTCGCCCACACTTATATGGGACTTTTTCAAGGATGAGAAATACAAATGCTGCTTACCTTGTGGCAACTACATTCGAAATTTCAGGCAAAGAAGGGTAATAGTTTCTTAATGGGATTATTTTGGATTGTTTTATGGTTGTGATGGTACACCCGCCTATGAGAGCACAAAAACAAAAAGGGCTTCCTTTAGGCTCCTTTCAAACTCTGCTGTAGCTGAACATCATCACGAAACGGGTCACCAAATCCTTTCGACAGCTCCTCTGTCGTGGCCAAATTTTTGTATTATTTCACCAAAAATTTCCGTGAGACAAATGTTTTGAACTTCCCCCCATAAAACAATCCAAAATAATCCCATTAAGTACTTACTACCCTTCTTTACCTGAACTTTCAGGTGGCCAATTATTGTTTCTTAAAAATATCCAAAATGAAGTCATTTACAATTTATGCTTCAATGTGAGATATTTAATAAAGTGAAGTTTCAAAGTGTGTTGTGAGAAAAAGACTAAACGAATGTAGTCATCGCATGGTAAGCAACGTTTGTATTTCACGTCCTTGAAAACGCCCCATACAAGTGTGGGCGAAACGTCGGAAAACTTTGTTTATTTATTGGATCAGATATACAATGATGGGCAAATGTGTGGAACCAAGTAAATATCTCTGGAATTATTAGAGATATAAAAATGAAATTTGGAAGGTGGATACTGCAGTAGATTGCCTATTTGTTTCCATTTTTTTTACAATTTTGAACTTCCTGTTTTACCGGAAGTCATGTCGATTTTAAAATTTGCAATGAAACACCCTGTATAGTATTTTAGTTTCTGATGAAATATTTTATTGCGAATACAAAAATATCGGGTTTGATATTGTTTACTTCAATACCTACCGAGATATTAACAGAAAAGTAACTAAGGAAAGGAAAAATTCGATGGTAGCTAAACTCGGTTCAGATTTCATTTACGCCCGATATAAACAAACCGCTCGGTAAGGATTTGTATTTCTATTGGCCAATCGGAGGCATTTTACCGTCACAGCACTGCTTGTTCCATAGTCGAATACACGTGCGTTTGTTTAAATAAGGCGCAAATTAAATCTGAATCAAGTTTAGTAGTCCATGAAATTCATTGCAGAAGTGACAGTAGTTGTCAAAATAAGTTATTAGTTTTTTTTATTTGAACGTAAAAAGATTGTATTGTTTTAATTTGATCGTAAAATGGCCGAATTAAGTGAAAGAGAAAGAATAGAAATATTAATGATGATTGGGTATGGGGAGAGGAAAAGGACGCATCAAGAAGTTTGTGACCTTTTTAACATTGTTCATCCGAATACACAAATATCCCGTTCAGTAGTGACGAAAACTTTGCGAAGGTACGACACAAGTGGAACAGTTAGCAATTTACCAAAAAGTGGACGGTTAAAAAGTGCAAGTAATGAAGGTGTAGCTCAAAATGTTGCTATATCTTTGGAAGAAAATCCTCACTTATCCACTACCGACCTCGCTAATATGCATGGAATTAGCCGTCGTTCAGTAGGAAGGATATTAAGGCGAGAAAAATATCATCCATACAAAATTCGCCTCGTTCAAGAACTGTCCGCAGACGATTTCGACAGACGTTTGCAATTTTGTGAACCGATGATGATGATATTTGTAACCGTGATAATAATTTTATAAGAAATGAGGCTACATTTTGTTTAAATGGTACAGTTAATCCACATAACTGCCGCTACTGGTCGCAAAGTAATCCTAATTGGGTACAAGAGGCTCATACACAACATCCCCAAAAATTGAACGTTTGGGCCGGCATTTATAACAACAGAATCGTGGGACCCTTCTTCCTACAAGAAACTTTAAACGGAGATAGGTATTTACAGCTCTAGGAGACACAAGTTAATATAATAATATCTGGTTTCAGCAGGATGGAGCACCACCCCATTACGCTCGCATTGTTCGAGATCATTTAGATCATTTAGGACATTTCATCACAGATGGATTGGAAGAAGGGGTACTTATGAATGGCCTGCACGAAGTCCCGATCTTAATCTACTAGACTATTTTCTGTGGGGTTACTTAAAGTCTAAGGTTTATGCTGACAGACCAAATAATTTGCAAGAATTAGCTGCAAGAATAACTCAAGACATCCAGAGAATTACACCAGAAGTAATAGCTAATGTTACTAGAGAATTTAAAAACCGACTTGCTTATTGTCAAGAAGTAAACGGTGCTCAGTTTGAACATCTAATACATTAAGTTTAGTTAAGTTAAGTTTCAATGTTTTGAAAATCACTTAGATTTAGTTAATAATTATGATTATGTATTTCTTTAATGGATATTAGATTTTTCCTTTCCTTAATTACTTTTCTGTTAATATCTCGATAGGTATTGAAGTAAACAATATCAGACCCGATATTTTTGTATTCGCAATAAAATATTTCATCAGAAACTAAAATACTATACAGGGTGTTTCATTGGAAATTTTAAAATCGACATTACTTCCGGTAAAACAGGAAGTTCAAAATTGTAAAAAAATTTGGAAACAAATAGGCAATCTACTGCAGTATCCACCTTCCAAATTTCATTTTGATATCTCTAATAATTCCAGAGATATTTGCTTGGTTCCACACATTTGCCCATCACTGTACAAATGAATTAATATGATAAAATGACGCTGTCTAAATCCGGAAAAAGCAGAATCGCGCTAGCTCTAAAGCACAATACTCACTTCAATTCTGTTATGGATATGAAATTTCCATCGTGCTCTTCTTTGCCCATAAGCAAACTGGATAAAGGGATTTCAAATCGAGCTCGTTCTGAATTCCAAAATGCATTGCTGTAATTGATATCGTCAAATATTTGCTTCTCGAACTGCTCTATGAATTTTTCTTCCTCCGATCTGGTACTATCGTTATCGTAAGGGTGCAGAATACTCCTCAAACATTTGTAGTAGTACCCGTGCTTGTTTTCACTGGAGAGCTCTCGGAACATGCTTTTGTTTTTGTATCTGGAAGAGCACATGTACCGACATACGCCCATCGATAGGTTGGGTTGGCACACCTTGCAAACGCACTTGCATTTCAGATACTTCGAGTTGGGATTCACTGATCTGCAAGATCCGAATTTCACGCAACGGCAATTTGTTGATTCTTCGTGAGTCTCTCCTATGAGATCTTTTCTTATGAAGAGCGCTAATTGTGTGCTTTTGCCGTACAGATCTGTGTATTCTGGAATTTCACCTACACCAGAGAAATAGACTTTATAGTTTGGGTAACGAAGTGTTATGTTTCTGGCCCTGCAAAAAATTTAAAAAGTACGGTTTTCATTTGGTGAGACAAGCAACGAAAATTTATTGACCCTTAAACGTCTTATGGAAGAAACAAACATCTATCTATTGAATGTATGGGTTTTTGGGAATAGCCCTATACTTGAGGAGAAGTCTGTATGGTTCAAAAAACAATAGCAAACGTGTCTGGTTTAGCTGGACGTCAATAAGTTTGGTGTGGTGGCTGTTCAAACACACAGGCGCACAGTACTCAGCACACGAACAGACAAGAGCTAGGGCACTGGTTCGTAGAGTTGAAGCTCCCCACGTCGTTCCACAAAGCTTTTGGACAATGTTGTTGCGTGTTCCTAGTTTTCCTGCAGTGTTGTTGAGGTGTTTTTTGAAGCAGAGGGTGTGATCCAACGTTATTCCAAGATATTTTGGGAAATGGGTATGTTTTAGGGGTTGGCCAGCGAAAAGAACTTACAGTTCATGTTTAGCTAGTCTGTTACTCAGGTGAAAGCAAGAAACGTCAGTTTTATTGGGGCTGGGTACTAATCTCCATTTCTTAAAGTAATTGTTAATGGCTAGCAGGTCGGTCGACAGAGTGTGCTCTATGTTCTCAAAGCTCTTATCAGAGAAAGCTATGGCTATATCGTCAGCATAACAAAACTTGTGACTGACTGAATCTGGCATGTCGGATATATAGAGTAGATTTCTCTATTTGAGTTATAAGTAAGCATAATATTTTTTTTTTGTTTTGAGAGTTTACAATGTTTACATTTTGATGTTTAGAATGTGTTTTCTTATTTTTGTTGCCACATAATACAAAATTTTTATTTTTCACGTAAACTAATGATCCAAACAGACTAGCCGGAATAGGACAATCAAAATAAACAGGTTATTAAATGCTTTGATTGTCCTATTCCGACTAGTCTGTTTGGCTTACTGACAATAAGGACACTAAGAATTTTCCGTAAATTAATGATCTTTAAATTATGACTCAGCAAAACTTTAATATTAATTTGAGCAGTGAACTACACAAGTAGAGACATTATATAAATTCGCCGAAGGCTAAACGGCTGTGTGATTTAGGAGCGATATCGTTCAAATGAACGACTCAGTGTGAACGACTCGTTTTGGTGAGCTGAACGAAATGAGCGGGCTCACTAAAAAGAGTCATAAAACCCAACGCTAAAAGTAAGATATTAAGGAATATAAAATGGGGCATTTACTCTAAACTCAAATATTATTCAGAAGTGTTAGTATTAAATTTTTACTTTGTAATATGAACATGGCTACATGAACAAACAATAAGTAATAAACCATACATACCATTTTTATTAAAAAAAGATAAAATAATTCCAACAGCACCTTCTTAATAACTGATTTTACACTTCCACAGGATAGAGATGCCGTCGATTAAGCTTTTATGCAGACAGAATATACAAACGGAGATCCTAAACATCATGATATTATCACAAGAACTCATTATCATCGGAAGCTTAACGGAAGAACAGATAGAAGAGGGAACCACCCTACTCTCATTTGTCATTTCTAATAGGAAATCATAAACAACAATGATGAGAGACTGATTGAACTATGTGAGATAAATGAACTGAAAATAATGAATGAGTTCTTTCGTCATAAAGAGCATAAAGCACACTTGGAGCTAGGACACTAGAAGACCAATACATTATAGATTACAGTATAGTACACAGAAAATAGTACCATGAGAATTGAAGTTATGTCAAAAGGGAAGCAAAATGTGGGTCAGATCAGAAGTATTGTAGTATATCATAACTAATAACCTGTAATAAAAAAAACTTACCAATCCTCAAACTCGCTCCTTGTCCATTCAAATTTGTGATCACGGTTTCTCAATTTTTTAGGATCATCAGAGAAAACCACGTTAAAATCCGCATTCGGCGTTGTCACTATTACCAGTTTAGGTGTTATAAATCCAAATACGTTATACGGAAAAGCTTCTAACTCGTCAGGATACAAATGTTCTATTCTGAAAACAACATCAAAGAATATTTTAACAAATATATGCATTTTAAATGTCTATGATATACCCCAAACTATATCTGTACCTTAAGTTATATTTTAAGTGAATTGCCATCCTATCCTATGCAGTATTTAAAAAAACATTCTGAAATAAAATGGAGTATGTAAAGTATTGACGAAATGGGTGGTGTTGATAGATTTAAATGAAATTTACAGGACTACTACAGCAATAACCTGAGAAAATAACTTAACAAAAACGGGAAAATAGTATACTTATAATTAATATTGAAACAAATAGCAAATCATATGAATGAATGTACCATAAGCCTAAAATTTGAATTTGCTATTTGGCCTAAAGTACTGAAATACAATTAGAAGTGTGACAAAAATGTTTTCTTCAAATTATATATCCATTCTATTTCATTGGTTTCAAATTTGTATTACTAAAATCTTTGAAAAAGTTGTTCTAGCTAGAATTTTTAAGATTGTACAAGACTAATAAAAAAAAATTTCTAAACAATTTGATTTGACTAAAAATCAAGGTAATAACTGCCCCCAATGTATTTGATAAATATATCCAAATTTGTAAAAGTAAACCAGGTGAGATATCAATTGGAGTTCAACAAGGAACAATTTTAGGACCTCTGTTATTTATTTTATCTTTCAATGACACACTCTGGCTATTTCAAAAGACGTCTGTTGTGTTATATGGTGTTAATTCAACTTTAAATTAATTATTTTTCATGGTTATGAAATGGAGCACAAACTAAAATAAATCATATATTAGATCAAATTAATGTAGCCTTGCCATTAAACTAGATAAAAGAAAAATAATGTTTGGACAGGAATTGTTCAAAGCAAACCTATTTATCTGCAAATTTGGATTAACTTACTGGTTATAACTTTAATAAATTTATTCCCTGGTGGAAAAAATCTCAAAAATATTTAGGTATCAACCAGATATGGCGCCAGCTCATTATGAATTTGGTCCAAATAAGTGAATCCACAGATGAGGACCATTTGAGCTTTTTCCATACTTTTGTACACAGTGTATATCAAGATTCCTAATACTTACAGTTCAATTGCTGTAACCACATCAGTGTCTACCAAACGTTTATCAGGATACACAGCACTTCCTACAAATATATTGACAACAAGGGGACCCTCTCTTCTTTTTAAAAATCTATTGGAGTCATCAGGTAGAACATTACTTATATTTCTTTTCAGTACATTTTCATTTATATCCACCAGTACTATTTCATCTAAGTTGCTAAGTCTTTTGATTATAGTGAAGAAATTAAATGATGAACATCCAAAATCGACTAATTTCTTCATTTGCTTCCTCCATCTTTCATCAATGATTATCTGCAGTACTTTCCACCATCTCTGTTTTGAAACAGGAGGTGTAAAAGTGATTTGATTTTTCGGTCTAGAGACATCCATCTTTCATTATCTTGTCACCATTCCAAAAAATTCAGAAACCTAAAAATATATTTATTTACTCAAATAAATTATGTGTATATATGTACATAGTAAACCCAAGAAGATAACAAATTTATAGATGTTTATTTTTCTTTATACATATATCTAAAGTTATAAATAATGTAAAAGACATTTCCAGTTTTTTGAGTTAAATATTAGTACTGCCCTATAGTAAGTATTTTTTATGATGACAGTGATGTGAATGGAATCAAGGAATATATTACCACAGATTTTATTATGATAGATTCACATGTAAAGAGCATCTTGTATATCAATTATTTCATTTAAAAATCTGTTTTGAAACTGTTGGGTAATTGTATTTTTTTGTTGTATGCTCCTCCCTATGCTATTAACACTATGACAGAACATGGTATAAAATGAAATGATTTTCTGTAATCCTAGATTTACTTAAATTGTAGAAAAAATATATATAAGGTACTTATATGTACTAAAAATATATTTAATCTGCAACTCCTATATCAACCTGTAGTCCAAAACTATCAAGAACTATTAGAACCTTTGCAAGTGTGCCAAAAGTAAACCCAATTTTTGACGATAATTTATTTCTTGCTAACCAATTACTTAGTTTGATTCAATAGTAGTTATTGCTGACAAATGACTTCAATAGCCATAACAGCTGTATCATCAGCAAATGATATAATATCAGCAGGCAATAGCTTTAAGACATTCATTAATATATAACATAAAAAGGAACAGTCCTAATACAGTTCCTTGTAAAACATCTATAATTAAATTATGCTGAGAAGTTTTTAGAGGGAACAATAGTGGGAAATAATGGGAGAATGTAGAAGAAAAGTTTGAGTGAAGTATTTTACAGCATAATTTTAAAAAGCTGATTTTGTGATGTATATCTAGATGAGATGTACTGCCAAGGTAAATATTAAAGTTAATTAATTTTGTATTTAAAATAATTATCTCAGTATTGATAGCTGTGGGTAAATCAATAACATACAATCAAAATCCAGATCATGGATTAGTGAAACTAATTTGAAACATACTTTACATGTTACATCATTATTAACACATTGTAAATAACAGGAAATGGATGAAGAAGACACAACCATATTACCTACCAGTTTGTCTGTCAACAGACATATTATATCTTATACATAAGATACATTTTAAATAATGTGTTTCAAAACTGATTAAAAATAATAAAAAAGTTACAGCCCCTAAAAGTTAAGGGAAGAAAAATTGATTTATTACATACATATTAAAAAATTTTAATGAAAAAATTTGCTAGATAACTGATGCTACTAAACTGGCAAATTTTGATGATTTTGTAATCCTAAAATGTTATCACATAGGGTAAAAATATCAATCAATATAATATTTTGCATGAGAATTTTTAAATGCTAACAAACAATAATTAAAGGAATGTTTAAGTCTAAATATTCAAATGCAGAATTAATGCATTTAGTGATTAACAATGAATCTTGACTTAGAGTTGATATAATAATAGTTGAGATTATAATATACATATTTGTGGACTGATCATATTGCAGGGAATTTTTTCACTCAGCAGATTTGTGAGACTAATATTCTGTAAATAACTAGCAGTTCAGGCTTTTTGAAAACTACATGCTACACTTTGGCTCCATTAGAAATTTCAAATATGTGACTTATTTGTTTCAGAAAAGATGTGAAAAGAGAAAATTCCAATAAACACCTAAAACATACAATACCAAACTGAATGGAGTGACAAAATGCAAAAATGTATACTTGGTAACACAAAATCTTTACTATTTGAAAAGAAAAAAAAGCTTAAGATATGAAATAAAACTGGTATCTGGTATGAATATTATACACATTAGTGGAAAAAATTGGTTATTATAAGAATATTGCATATTTATCTTCTTCTTCTGGTTAGAACTTATCTAACAATACGAACTTAGGCAACTGGGGTGACCTAAGCACTTGATACTTAATAGACCAGTTTACCTTACTTTGAACTACTTACAAATAATGTATACTTTACGAAATAGAATATACTTGCACAGTTTTTAAATAGAATTCATTTTAAACAAACCACAAGACGCCAAAAAAATTGTAAATAAAAAATAAATGTGAAAAAACTACTAACATAGATTAGCTGGTGCTATTGTCACAGAATATTCAAGTATTGAGTTATTTGTACGACTGTGATAATTAACGAAATTTATTACGCCAATTGCTAACTTGCTTTGAAATGTAATTTTTAAACTTAACGCAAACCACAACCATTTAAACCAGTGAGTAAATACATCACTCACTGATTTAAAGAATTTAAACATGCCTGTCAGTGGAACTGTCACTGTCACTGTTCAGTTGTCAGACCAGAGACGTCAAATGTGCATAGAGATTTAAGAGTATAGATGTGCCTGTAGTTCATCTACTAACCGTATATTTTCAGTTTTTACTTTGTAATAGGTTTTCAGATTTTAATTTGATAAATATGTGTTTTTATTTAATAAACTAAAGTCTGCAACAAGTTGAAAACTGTTTTCAAGACAAAATATGTTTACAAGGACCCTACGGTCACCAAAGGAATCTGAAACGAGTTATGCGACTGGCCGAACCACATGCTGGTTGGTTTAAGAAATATTTTTGACCGCAAACTAGTTGCGTGAATCGTCGAGCATACATATACATCGAAGGTGTGAATGCTGAGGGTTATTTGAGATAGGGCAGTAATATGTAATTTTACAGTACCATAACTAAACAAACAATGTATTGTTATTATTAGAATATTGTAATGTTTTTATTTTCACACACGGGTTCTGTTCAGTTCTTGGATTTATTTAAAAACACAGTCCAACTCACTTTAATTTATTTCCACTACTTTAACACAAATATTTACAATTTATATCTACTTAAGTATTCAATATGACCGACGAAAACTGAATGCCTCCTATCCCAGCTCTGCTTATTTATATATTTATCTTGGAATTGTCTGGTACGTCCACGAACCATCGGGAAAGTCTTTCATGTTCTAGAAGATTTAAGGGAATTCCCAGTAACGGCAGCGGTCCGGCTGTTGAGAGACAAACATTTCGGGTTCCCAGAATTTATCGGAATAATGTCCTTTCCATGAATTGGTTGATGGCCGATTGCACCAGCTGTCGGATGAATTCTCGTTACAATATTATAACAGATAAATACTTCTTAATTTGACAATTAATATAGGCTGTTTTCCAAGTACCAGAGCACAAAGTGATTTTGTGACGCACAGTGTGGCAATTTTGGGACGTTAATTGGAAAATGGTTTTTTTAAAACCAACCGGTAGAGTACACTGATCACCATAATTGATAAGTGATCATCAAAAGTGTATTACTCATAGGTTATCAATTGAGTGTACGAAAATTATTTGCAGAATAATTCAGTAATGGCTGTTTTCTAATTATTAGAGCTCAAAGTGTTTTTGTGTCGCCCTGTACCGTAATTTTCCGGCGTTATTTGGAACATACTTCATGTTTTATGTTTACTTGGTAAACCTACATAAAACATCCCAAAGGCACAGTTATTTCTTGTGCTCATTTGTGCGAGTCAGTGCTGTAATTGGAACACTCAGTGCTAGCACTGTGCCGCACTGTGCTCAATTGTGCGCTAATTGGAAAACAGCCTCTAATTACAATCAATTTTTTGCGGACCAATGTGCTTTTAAACCAACTGTTGCGTGACGCTCCCATCACTTATGAGATCGCATACTTTAAGGTAAAATCATCTGACAATAACAGCCATATTAGTACGTCATAAATGCAGTTGGTATTGAAACAACATATTACAACGAGATTCTAGGATGATATGGTGTCACTTGTCAGATATATGGTATTTTACAGCTTATAAAGTTGGAACTTCGTATTTGAGTTATACGTTTAGTAAAATCCACAGCAGTTTTTTGCAGATTTATCACATTTATACGATTACTTGAAGAGAAAATATGGGCAAGAAAAAAGGTGAGATTGCCTCTATCATTTTTGCAAATCTTTTCAGCGTATAATATTTAACTTTTGGTGTCCTTCAAACCTATATAGCCATTGTCATGTGAAAACTAGTTTGCAAAAAATATATTTTTTTCATTTTAAGCAAAACTGGAATAATAATACTTGAAATTGAAGTTATATTACAGCTGCCAAACATTGAAAGGTCCAAAATTTCAATTTAATTACACTGAAAGGCAAACATTTGGATGCTTCCGTTAAATTCGAAGTTATGCTGCCTACAGTACAATTTCCAAATTGACTCCTCCCTGTAGGCTGATATTTGAATTTCTTAGATAGAAATGTATTCATTATATGTTAGAATGTTTTTTGAGAATGGACATTGTTCTCCAGGTTTACCCTATGGAAAATTTTCTGTGCAATTTTTCCTATTGTCAGATTATTGTCAAGTGATATAGAGTAGGGGGAAGATGATATGGTTTATTATTAATTAGAACACTAGAAGATTTTCAAGTAAATGAGTAAATTCTGTATGGGAAGTACTGAACTCATGCCTTATATATCCATATATCTGCCTTAATATATTCAACTTTAGTACAATTATCAGATAAATTTTTACTAAATTTTGAAATAAGTATGTGTGTACAGGGAACTACACAAGTCATCCTTTGTTTATTAAAATCTCAGTTCATTGCACAAGATCGAAATTTGGACAGTAAAATGTGTGTCTCCTAAATTACAAATTCCTGGGTTTTGGTTTTTCAACCTCTAAGAGTATGTTTACACAGCACACTCTTTTCTCAAACATCTATTGTGTTAAGTCTGTGCAAGTTAGCAATGCTGACAATTGTTTGTGCAATTTGAAAAGTTGTGTGCTTTACTTGCAAGTTGAAAAAAAAATGTAGGTCAGCATATTTCTTTGTTAGTTTATTATTTACAATGTAGCCATGTTCATTAATTTTTATTAGTGGATGAAAGGATTTCACAAATTTTAAATATTATTTCCTAAGATTAGTCATGTTTAAGAACAAAAATGTGAAAATATTTATTTCTTAAATGTATAAGATATATGTGAGATAGGTTTTTAATATAACTTTTAATTCCATACAGCGTATATATATCAACTGACTTAAACTTATTCTGTCTCCTTAAGAGAATATCTGTCTAACCCAAAACCGAAGCTAAATCATTCAAGTTCCCGATGTTTACATTAACACCATAAAATCGTCGGGAAGATAATGATTCATAGGGCATTCCTTTTACGTTAGTCAAAATATTATGTACAGTATATTTATAATAACAATATAATACAATATATAATATGTCCTCAGACTGACACCTACGAACTATCATCCATCTTATCCACATACTTATCTAAGAGCATTTACTAAGTTGATATCTACAATTAGCATTACTTTATACTCGATAATTAACTAAACATCAAACATTTGTAGTTTTCACATTGGACTTTTAAATTTCAACAACTTCCATAATAACTTTTAACCATTGGCGACTTTCGGCATAAAATTACACTTTAATATGTGGCGACTTTCGCCTTAAACTTACTTTAATGACGACTGTCGTCCTATATTCGTACTTTACTGTGGCGACTTTCGCCTTAAACTTATTTTAATGACGACTTTCGTCTTATATTTACTTAACTAATGACGACTTTCGTCTTTCTTTTGTACTTTACTGTGGCGACTTTCGCCTTAAATTTACTTAACTAATGACGACTTTCGTCTTTCATTTGTACTTTACTGTGGCGACTTTCGCCTTAAATTTACTTAACTAATGACGACTTTCGTCTTTCATTTGTACTTTACTGTGGCGACTTTCGCCTTAAATTTACTTAACTAATGACGACTTTCGTCTTTCATTTGTACTTTACTGTGGCGACTTTCGCCTTAAATTTACTTAACTAATGACGACTTTCGTCTTTCATTTGTACTTTACTGTGGCGACTTTCGCCTTAAATTTACTTAACTAATGACGACTTTCGTCTTTCATTTGTACTGTACTGTGGCGACTTTCGCCTTAAATTTACTTAACTAATGACGACTTTCGTCTTTCATTTGTACTTTACTGTGGCGACTTTCGCCTTAAATTTACTTAACTAATGACGACTTTCGTCTTTCATTTGTACTTTACTGTGGCGACTTTCGCCTTAAATTTACTTAACTAATGACGACTTTCGTCTTTCTTTTGTACTTTATTGTGGCGACTTTCGCCTTAAATTTACTTAACTAATGACGACTTTCGTCTTTCATTTGTACTTTACTGTGACGACATTCGCCTTAAATTTACTTAACTAATGACGACTTTCGTCTTTCATTTGTACTTTACTGTGGCGACTTTCGCCTTAAATTTACTTAACTAATGACGACTTTCGTCTTTCATTTGTACTTTACTGTGGCGACTTTCGCCTTAAATTTACTTAACTAATGACGACTTTCGTCTTTCATTTGTACTTTACTGTGGCGACTTTCGCCTTAAATTTACTTAACTAATGACGAGTTTCGTCTTTCATTTGTACTTTACTGTGGCGACTTTCGCCTTAAATTTACTTAACTAATGACGACTTTCGTCTTTCATTTGTACTTTACTGTGGCGACTTTCGCCTTAAATTTACTTAACTAATGACGACTTTCGTCTTTCATTTGTACTTTACTGTGGCGACTTTCGCCTTAAATTTACTTAACTAATACGACTTTCGTCTTACATTTGTACTTCACTGTGGCGACTTTCGCCTTAAATTTACTTAACTAATGACGACTTTCGTCTTTCATTTGTACTTTACTGTGGCGACTTTCGCCTTAAATTTACTTAACTAATGACGACTTTCGTCTTTCATTTGTACTTTACTGTGACGACATTCGCCTTAAATTTACTTAACTAATGACGACTTTCGTCTTTCATTTGGACTTTACTGTGGCGACTTTCGCCTTAAACTTACTTTAATATAAGCGACTTTCGCTACTTAAGGAAATATTACTTTACTCATCGATTTGGATAGTTATCCATTTTTTGATCTGATCGGCTGGCACCACTGTTCGTCTACTCCTAAAGCCCCCTCTTAAGTCTTCCACTTCATATCTGTCATTGAACAAAACTTTTGTAATACGGAATGGGCCTTTATACTTCGCTAACAATTTGTGACTACTTCCAGTGGTAGGCATACTCGTTATCCTCGTCATAATTAAGTCACCTTCGTTATACTTTAAAGCCTTGGTTGAACCGAGATTTCTCTTTACTTTGATAATATCCACTTTGCAGGTCATTGTTGTGATAAGATCTATAATTATCACTAGACATAATTTTAGAATTAATTACTTTATTCGAAGTGACAGTTTTACTACTCTCAGGCATATATCCAATAGTGTTTAAATTCGCATATAAATCATTAGCGTTTGCATGCTGCGCTGATCTTACAATACGTGCGATGTTTTCGTCGCTGATGCCACCAACAACATCATCCACTAAATATTTATCAGGAATTTCCAAATTTAATGCTCTTAATTTAGATAATTTTTGAAAGCAGTAGTCACCTATATTTTGACCAGGTGTGGTTTCGTAGTTTGCTGCTTCTTTAAATAATTTAGAAAAAGGAACAGACTTACGGAATTGTTGCGACATCGATGCTTTTGTTTCGACCCAACTGTAGTCGTACTTAGCGTTCTCATCATACCAATGACGTGCATTGCCCCGCAAGCGTCCAGAAATTAATCGCATAATGGTATCGTCATCCCAACTGTATCGTTCGACCAACCTGTCAACTTTCGCCAGCCAATCCTCAATAGATGAATCATCTTTAGATGGATCAAAAACAGACACTAGGTATTCATCACCCGCACGAACTACCGTATTTGTAGATCTTTGTTTTAATTCACAAAGTGCTCTTTTCAAACATTTTAATTCTCCCCTCGTTTCATCCATCGATTCACATGAACTATTAGAACACATACTGCTTGAACCACTGGATGACCTCGCCCTTTTGTGACTTCTCGAACTTTTCGCAGATTTTCTTTTTTTATTTTTGTTACCCATAATGAGAGAAACAAAACAAACGTTAACACTACTGACACTTAAAAAAAGGGCCACTGATACCTATCCCACCGCTGCTATGTAAGATATATGTGAGATAGGTTCAATTATCACACCCAATTCCAAAATAAGCTTTTAATATAACTTTTAATTGACAACCTTTCCATACAGCGTATATATATCAACTGACTTAAACTTATTCTGTCTCCTTAAGAGAATATCTGTCTAACCCAAAACCGAAGCGAAATCATTCAAGTTCCCGATGTTTACATTAACACCATAAAATCGTCGGGAAGATAATGATTCATAGGGCATTCCTTTTACAGTTAGTCAAAATATTATGTACAGTATATTTATAATAACAATATAATACAATATATAATGTGTAAAATAATTGTAACAAATGTTTTATTTACTCAAACATAGCAAATTAACAAAACTTTATAATTATTCAATACAAAAAACTGTGTAGTAGAAGTCATTTCTTTATTAGTAGGAGTGAATTTGAATCATCTTACAATGAGATGATGCTGCATTAAAAATAATTTACTTAACATATATTTTGTCATAACTTGGTTATTAAAACCATTGAATTATAAGAGTTTTTTATTTGATATAATGTGGACTATATCTAAAATATATGCACTCATATGGTTATTGAGATGAGCATCTAGGATATTTGAGTAGACAATATTTCAAATGAAGAAATTCTAGAAAGAGCAAGATGTAAAAGAATATTTGGTCACGAATAGATGGGCAAAGTGAGCCTCAGAAGCTACACCTACAAATAGAAGAAGGACAAGTAAAACCCAGAAATCCTGTAGTGAAGGAATTGAAGATGCCATAAGAAAAAAAGAAATGAATACAGATCATTGCCAGACTGGTGTTCTTAGTGAGAACCAGGTCTAAATTGATGAAAGACCTGACATTTTAATTGATTATCAAAAGATACAATGACATTAACAAAAATCAGGTTCTAGATCAAACTTGGACTCTCAAACTACTTACTTCTCAAGTCTTTAGATTCAGAACAGGTTTTAGATTGAACTAGGTTTATCAATCTGCCTACTTTGGGAATCTCACTAAAAGACATTTGAAAAAGTTCAATTATCTAGTGAGACTTGGGAAGTAGGCAAACATTTACAATCTAACAAATATTCTTAACAAATTTTATTTTTAATTTGAAAACAAGTCAGATTAGGAAAACCCATCTGCCAATTTTGTGAATCTTACTATTTCTTTTTAATTTTAGGAAAGAAGGACACTAAAGCTTCTGATGAGGGCTCATCTGCAAGCCAAGGAACCATCCCCCAACAGCCTCAACAAGGAAGCTCTACAGGAGGTCAAGCACCTCAACAAAGTGGCAAGAAGGGTAAAGGGCCTAAGCAGCAAACAAGTGAACAACATGCTCCTCAGACTCAATCTGCTCCACAGCAAGCTCCAGTACAGATGCCTACACCACAACAACAACTTGGACCTCAACAATCAATGGCTCCACCACAGTCAATGGCTCCACCACAATCCATGGCTCCTGTACCAAAATGGGGTCCACGTGCTGCACAACAAAGGGCTCCAGGTGCTCCTGGAGTTTCTCAGGCTCAGCAGCCTCAGCAGCAGCAAGTGCCTCCTCAACAGCTACAACAACAAATGTACTCTCAGCAACAGCAACCAAGAATGTACCCTCAGCAACAACAACCAGGGTACCCCCCACAACAACAACCAGGGTACCCCCAACAACAACAACCAGGGTACCCCCAACAACAACATCCAATGCACCCACAGCAGCAGCAACAGTATATGCAGCAGCAACAGTATATGCAGCAGCAACAGTATATGCAGCAGCAACAGCATATGCAGCAGCAACAGCATATGCAGCAGCAACAGCATATGCAGCAGCAACAGCATATGCAGCAGCAACAGCATATGCAGCAGCAACAGCATATGCAGCAGCAACAATATATCCAGCAGCAACAGCATAATGCACCTTTGCAACAGCCTCAGGTACAACAACTACAGCAACCTCCTCAACAGCAACAAAAAGGTGGCAAAAAAGGAAAACAACAACCACAAATACAACAGCATCCTGAGCAACAGGTACAACAGCATCAGCCTGAACAACAAAGGCAAGAGCAACAACCTGAACAGCAACCTCAGCAGCAAAGGCAACAGCAGCAGAGAGGAGGGAAAAAAGGAAAGCAACAGCCACAAACACAACAGCAACCTCAGCCACAGGTACCACAGCAACCACAAACACAAAAGCAACCTCAGCAACAGGTACCACAACAACAACCTCAACCTCAGGTACCACAGCAAAGGCTTCAACAACAACGAGGCCAGCAAAAGCCAGATGGCGGTGGAGACAGAGGTAAATGAATTAAATATGACTTGAAGTGTTAGACTTTACATTCATTACTGTTAATTTATTATTTATTATTATTATTATATATCAGATAAATGGACAAAACTAGTGTAATTCAAAACATATAGGATGTCCCAGTTTAAAAATTATATCTCTGGTTAAAAAATTATTTTAAGTTATAGACCGTATAATTCTCTATACATTTTTCTTGTATTCTTTTATATGTTATAAGAAAGGGGACAATTGAACTTTAACACACTAGACTGGGCCAACAAATCCACAATTTTTTTAATGGAATACCAAAAATATTATTTAGGACAACAAAAAGAAGGTAACGTTAAAATTTTAGCCCTTAATTTTGATATTAAGGGGTCTATCATCTGAATTTTTTTTTATTCCACACAACAATAACAACAAATTCATAAACCCAACATTCCATTAAGACCAATTGTCAGCTCCATAAATCCTCCATGCAGTGAGCTCTCAAAATTCCTTTTAAAAATTATTTCACCACTTACTGGTAAGTCTAATTCTCATCTTAAAAACAGCGCACATTTCTGAGAAAATCTATACAATATTTCCTGTCACCAAAACACTTCCCATAGTAAAAGAACGATTAGAACAAGATTCTTTACTAAATCAACATACTCAATTGTCCATTAATACAATAATGGAACTACTAACATTTTGTACAAAGACAACATATTTTCAACTTTATGATGTCTTCTACCAACAAGATTTTGGCATGACAATGGGTTCCTGTCTGTCTCCCGCTTTAAGCAACATTTTTATGGAAAAATTTGAAGAACATACAATTTTCTCACAACAGATTAAACCTTTCGTTTGGTGACGTTATGTTGATGACACAATTGACATTTGAAACAGAAGTTTACAGAAAACCAAGTCATACGAACAGATATCTCAACTTTAACTCTAATCATCCAAATTCAGTAAAAATAGGTATCATTAAATCTCTATATGACAGAGCAAAAACCAACTGTTCTAACATCAATAACTTCAATGAAGAAAAAACGTTTATAAAAAATGTACTTTCTGCCAATCATAAACAAAATCTAATACCAAACAATCCCTAACAACCAACATCAAACTTCACCAAGCAACACTGACTCCCAAGATAATCACATTAATACAATAATTATACCATACATACAGGGTCTATCAGAAAGACTAAAAAGAGTGGGAAACAGATATAGTATCAATACATCATTTAAAACAAGAAATACACTAAAATCAATTGTATCAAAAACCAAACCAAATAACACAACTCAAAATACAAAAAATTGCATTTATAAAATCCCTTGTGAAAGTCATTAATTCTATATTGGAGAAACCTCTAGACCTCTGAATGTTCGAATAAACGAACACAAAAATTACATAAAAAAACGACAATTTGAAAAATCCAAAATTTGCGAACGTGCTTGGGACCTTGGTCATAAAATACAGTTTCAAAATTCAGTTATATTACACAAAGAAAACTAAAAGAGTCTGCTTTAATTTTGCTAAATGAAAACGATTGTATCGCTACTACCTCCGTAGAATTCAGTCTTTCCTGGTTGCCGATGATTAAGGAAGAAATTGCTAATGGTCATGTCCTTGTGAACAACCCAATATCGGGATAGTTCATAAGTTTTTTCCTAGGTTTTCCCTTATGATTTTAATGGGATCACTGAATCAACAAAGTTCCTTGGTCGCATTTTTGGCGACAAAGTCGCACCTAGGAGCGCCACATAAAATTCTGAAGATCTCTTTCTTTAATGTGGTGTTATTTCCCAAGAAGTATTTAGACATTAAAAAATATGCCACAAATATCGTTCAGAAAACAACAATAATGTTACAAGGTATTATTGAAAGTATATTGTTAACATAGATTATAAATAAGAGTGGACCTAAAATGGTGCCCTGCGGCAGTTCCCACTTCACTTTCCTAGTCAATTATGTAAACAAACCTGTTATTCCATATTTTTGTAATTTGTTGAAGATTATGTTGTGATTCACTGTATCAAACACTTTGGACAGATAAAAAAAAAAGCAAGAGTTGGCTGACTAGCATCAATATTTTTGTATACAGTATGGAACAGACAAATTGAATAAATCTATAACGAATTAAGGTGGGCGTGTTGGTAAAAACGCTTGGACACGTCGCTTTGTATTTTTAAATGCGCATTTTTTCAACAAAAAAATATAGAGTGTGTCATGTGACAGTGGACAATACCAACTTTCTTATTTTAAATGCAAGTCCCTGTATATTATTTATTTTTTGGATTCTCCAGTAAAATTCTAGACATAATTCTTGTACAATGTCCTACACCTATCTTCAACTGTTTCGGAAATATTAAGTGTTGTCAGATTTATTACAAAAATTAACATTAAAAAAAAGAAAATATTTTCCTCGAAGAAGTCCAATGGCGTCAAATCAGTAGATCGTGCTGGACATTCTATCGATCCACACCTCTCAATCCACCGATTTGGAAAAATTTGGTTTAGGTACTGCTGGACATTGATTTCGTAATGGGACGCTGCTCCATCTTGCTGAAACTATATTGTATTGGCAGGAACTTGTGGGTTTACTGGATCAGGATATAAGTTTGTCAAAGTTGGCACGACATTATTTTAGAGCAGTTCTAAATGTTCTCCATTCAATATGATTTCCAACAATTCCTGCCCAAACATTAATATAATGTTATATCTATAACCAATCATTTGTAGAATGGTTATTTTGTGCATTTCTGTTAAATGAACCATTTTTCTGATATTATTACGTACAGTTAACGAAATTCAAACAACAAGAGCACTGACACTGATCACCACGGTCATGCAGGCAGACAACAATATGCCAAGGCTATGTGTTTTGATGAAAATAAACAAAGCTGTTTTTTTTTTTCAAATCAGTAAAAAGGAACATAGGAATGGTTTTTGCTCACTATCTCAATATCAAGAGCAAAATGGGACTTTTAGTATTGTTTAGTTAAGTTGAAAAAGGGAGGATACAAAGTCGTTACATTATGATACAAAAATAATTTGATACAAAATTTATTTAAAAAAATATTTCTTATATGTACTTTTTTTACGAGGGCTGCCTTTTATATTTCGGGATCGGACAACCCTAGTGTTGCAATCTGACAACTGACAGCTCTATCGTAAAGTTTGACATTTTTGAGGTTATACGCACTCAGAACGTTTTGACATACGAGCGCTATGTGTTGTTTACAGTAACTTAAAGGATTCATCTCGGCCAAAAAATGGAATTAAATCGTGAACATTTTCATGCGATTATTTTTTACAACTTTTGACGTGGATTAAGTCAGCAAGAGTACATGGATGAACTTAATTTAATTTTTGGCGATGAAACTCCATCAAGGACCACTGTTTATCGATGGTATGGTGAATTCAATCGAGGTCGTAGTTCACTCCAAGTCGAATTTCGTGAAGGTCGTCCAAAAACAGTTGTTGTTCCGGAAACCATTGATTCTGTGCGCGAACTGATATTGCAAGATCGTCATGTGACCTATCCTGAGATTGAGTCAACCTTACACATTAGTGGGACCAGCATACATTCAATATTGCATAAACATTTGAATGTCAAAAAAAATGGTTCGCGTTGGATCCCACACAACTTGTCAATCGTTCAAAAAAAGGCTCGTGTCGATTGGTCGAAAGACAAGCTCAAAAAATACGATCGCGGTACTTCAAAACACGTTTATGACATAGTGACAGTTGATGAATCGTGGATTTACTCGTATGAGCCCGAAAGTAAACAGCAGTCGACTGTATGGGTGTTTCAAGATGAGCCGAATCCAAGAAAAGTTATTCGCGTACGAAGCACTTCCAAACAAATGATCGCCTGTTTTTTCGGAAAAACTGGACATGTCGTAACCGTACCACCAGAACAACGCAGAACAGTCAATTCTGAGTGGTACACAACCATTTGTTTGCCAGTTGTCTTCCAAGAAATGAGGAAAACCAACCGCCGAAGACGGCTCAAACAACTGCATTTTTGACCACTCAAAACATCGATTTGATGAGTCATCCGCCGTATAGTCCTGACTTGTCACCAAATGACTTCTTTTTATTCCCGTACGTAAAAAACAAACTGAGAGGTCAACGTTTTTCGACACCTGAAGAAGCGGTTGCTGCGTTCAGAATGCATGTTTTGGAGATACCTCAATAAGAGTGGAAAAAGTGCTTCGACAATTGGTTCAAACGCATGCAAAAGTGTATAGATCTTCATGGGGAATATTTTGAAAAACAATAAAGCGATTTTCGATGATTAATATTTGTTTTTGTTCTCTAATCCCGAAATATAAAAGGCAGCCCTCGTATGTGTTAAATTCTTCGAAAAATAATTGTTACTCATAAAACTAATATTACTTATGTTAGACAAGTAGATACCCATTTACTGACAGGCTGTCATTATGATAGAGCTCTGGAGGACAAAGGGATTCTTTATAGTAAATATTCAAAATTCAATATTCTTGCTATTACATCTGCTTTCCCCACAAATTAATAGCATGTCAGGTCTTTACCTAATTGTATAATTGTCACTATTTGTCACAAACTAGTACACTCGAACTCACAATTCACAACAGATTTTATTTATGTCTCCAATTTATTTTTTAAAATGAGAATCAAATCACGAACGCTACGTCGAAGGTCATGCAAAAATCACTTTCACTTTCTTACAAGAACCGATTAGCAAAAAGCAATCGTGGCAGCGGTCAGCTGTAGTACTGAGTAAGGCATGTTATATGCTATGTTGCCACATCTGTTCGGAGAAACGTACGGCAGTTTAAATATTCATTTTCTTTGTCAATGCAGTTATTAAAGGTGTATAAGCTATTGAGTATTTACATATTTCGCTTTACAAGCATTTTGAAGCCGGAAATAGTTTATTATTCAATGTATTAAGGCTACATAACTTCTAACTTTTTATTTTTTTGGCAAAACTATAGTTTATTTCTGAAAATGTTATAAAGCTTTTTGATTTGTTTTGGCCCGAAGTATTGATTCTCAAAATCTTTGCACTCAAACCATTTACACCCTGTATAATCAACTAAATAGATCAGGGCATCTTTGGTAACATAATTCTTTAAGAAACCAAATAGGTTACAATAAATTACTTTTATTGTCATTTTCAGCTTCCTTGTCACGTGAAATCAAGCAAAAAATGTCGGAATCCAGATTAAGTCCCGGTTTAGAAGAACGTGCACTGGTTAAGGCAATACCTGGGACGTTAGGGCGTAAAATTAAGATCGAAGTCAATCATTTCAAACTCAATTTGGGAAATCTGAAGACAGCCATTCATTATGACGTCAACATAGTGCCTGACACGCCGAAGAGATACTTGAGGACCGTCATGGAGAAATTCAGAGAAGCCAACTATCCGAATCGTTACCCAGCTTTTGACGGTCGAAAGAATCTTTACAGTACCAATCGCCTTCCGTTCGGGGATGTGTTCTCCGGTAGTGTCACCATAAAAGTTGAAGATAAAGATAAGGAGTATAAAGTGGAAATTCAGTTTGCCAACGAGGTCGACTTGACGCCTCTTCATAATTTGATGAGAAGTGTCGAAACGCCGAGAGAGGCACTACAGGTAATGTTTTCACCGTTTTTTTTTCGCTAATTAAAGTTTTTGTGTAGCCCAGGTCGTTTACAGAAAAAAGAACATTTGGTGATAAAATTGTTAGTAGAACAAAACCAACAACTTGTTCTATGGATAAAACATGATTAATTGGTATAAAATTTCAATGTATTCTATCAATGTTTTTGTTTTTTAATAAAATTATCTGAAGAAAAAGAGCGGCAGTCATTTGACACTGAACAATGGAAGCGAAAGCCTCTTTCAAAATATACTTCCCGTCTCTTCTTTGTGTCATCTATATATAAATAGCCAAAGACAAAAGGATTAGGTACCATTTTCTCCGCTGTCTCTCAACCGCTTTTCTTCATTTTTGT
This sequence comes from Octodonta nipae, assembly GCA_034190945.1. Classification (NCBI taxonomy): domain Eukaryota; kingdom Metazoa; phylum Arthropoda; class Insecta; order Coleoptera; family Chrysomelidae; genus Octodonta; species Octodonta nipae. Next base: position 38,850,671 of record CM067216.1, on the reverse strand, counting down.
ATTGTTTAGTAGCTACTGACGACCTTCAGTGCAGAATGCTAATATTATTTTTTTAATATTGGTTCATTCATTAAATAAAATATAATAAAAATTCATTATTTATGTCCATACTGTCAACGCCAAACAACTGACAGTGCCGCCGTCGCCAGACGGTCAAAACCCAAAAACATTGAGTAATTATATTTGGACGGAGCGATCGTTAGATGCTGTAATATACTTAGAGCATGTACTTCTGGAAGTGGCATGCAAGCGTTGTTATTGTTTAGTGGTAAAATCGTCAATGTAGTAGATCAGTATTGATTTTTCGGACGCGTTGCAGTAATTTTCATATTAAATATTCTGTTTTTAATGTATATTTAATTATTTGATTAATATATTATTATCACAACCTTCCCGAAGGTGTTGTGTAAAAAATTGTCAAACAGCGGACAATAGAGATTTTATTAAATATTTAAGTTCTTCTAGGGTTGTTGGCCTCTCTTTTCTTTAATATTTCTGAACTTGATTGAAACCGCAAATGACGAAAACTTTTAGGTTGCAAAGAACAATCTTCCAATTATTATATCGAATATTTTGCCAGGAGCGGTTCCAGCCAAAAATTTGGGGGGTCATTCATTTGTCAAAAATATTTCGAAATATTTGATTTTTATTTTCTTTTTATTTCAATAGATTTGTCAATATGAGTGAACAATTTTGGTCATTACATCTACTTCTCCGATTTCTCCACAACTCTGTTTCTTATAAAAATATACTTTTTACAATTTCATGAAATAGGGTCGAATTTCGACCACTGGGCGACCACTAGTTCTTAATAATAGATACAAAATTCAGAATTAAAATATTTGTCACTATTTTGTTACGATTCCAGTATTAATCCTAATGTGAAATTTAGTTCTTAATTTAAATACAAGTGTCTTGAAATGATTGATTTCACGTTTCAATAGCTTTGGATCTGCTATCCAAAATTCAGATTATACCTTGTATTTTATACCCTTAACCGGCCATGCTCATTGGGTCGTTTAATCCCCTGTCTCGCCAATCAGCGTGGTCGTACCTGGCGATTGGTTGCCGGTGATGCGTAGCGGCAGTGGTTCGAGAAGAGGTCTCCAAACTTTTTTTTGTTTGTAATTTTGGCGCCGGGTTCGGTGATTATATTCTCATTAGAGATTATGTATGCTGTCTCGGTGAATTTTCCCTTATACCAGTGCTTCTTCTTGGGAACTACCCTTGCCTGGAAACTAAAATATGCAAAATTGTTGGCTACTAGTATGAAAGAGATCTTCGCATTTAGTACGATATAGAATATATTTGTAACATTCCTTATTCCTCCAGTGTTGTATTTTTGTGATTAATATTAAACTGAAATTTCAGAACCAAAAATTGAAATGCCGTAAACAATCTTCTGAGGTTTTGTATTTTATGCGTAATTCTTGTTAATGTTGTAATGGAAATATCATATATTTATTTCTCAATTTTATTAATGAATATAAGTATCCAAATTGAAGGGATTTTGCGAAGAGATTGTGTGGCACTGTTGCTAAATCATTGACTTGCAAGAGGGATTTCTCAAAAACTGGAAAACTCACGTCATAGAAGTAGGTTATCTACTGCTAAAGCCCAAAGAAATATATTCCAGTGACCCCAATCCCATACCTAAATTATACCATACTCTCACATTCAATGGAACCCGTGAACACACTAAAGCTTTTGAAAATAGACAACACAATAAATCTACATTTACTGACCATTTATTAAAAGAAAACCATATACATCAAAATAAATTACATTTACAAAACATAAGTAAAGAATTATATCTTATTCTTATTGAATCCCTTGAATCAACAAAAACAAAAATTTTCCGAATCTCTTGAATGATCAAACTGATACCAATTCATCCCCCTTACTTAATATCAACATTCAATTTTAAATAATATATTATCCACATTTATAATATCACTCAGGATTTCTGCCTCTGTCACATCACAGCAATTTTCTCCTAAACTACTGGACGGAAGAGGTTGAAATTTGGTATCAATGTATAGTTTGGTGACCCGATCAGAGGTACATATCGTAACAGAAGAAATTTTGATTTTAGGGGTACTTCTGGGGAAAAAACTAAAAAAATCGTTCGTTCCCCCCCTGATCTCTGAAACTACTGAGCCTAAAATTGTGAAGAAATAGAAAATATAGAGCGTTGCCCGAACTTTGCAGGAAAAATAAGGAGAAACCATTAATATTAATTTTGGGGGGCAAATTATAGAATTAAATGAAAATTTAAAAATAAAAAAAATTCAAACGCCTTATGATGTAATACATCAAATGAAAGGTCCCATTCTGAAGAACACAAATATATATATTTTTTTCATATTTAAAAAAAAATTAATTTAAAAGATATTAACGAAAATATACCAAAATTTACCCATCCCCCCCCCTTATCTCCGAAACTATAAAACGTAAATTTTTGAAATAAAATAGAGGGATAGGTTCTGACCTGAAGTTTACTGGAAAAATAAGGAGAAACGTCTACTTTTAATTTTGGGGGGCAAATTATAGAATTAAATGGAAAATATAAAAGAAAGTTGTTTCTAATGCATCATGTTATATATCAATTGAAAGGGCTCATTATAACGAAAACAAATATATTTTTTTCATATTTTTAAAATAAATTAATTATAAGATATTAACAAAAATATAAAAAAATACCCATTCCCCCCCCTTTATCTCCGAAACCATAAGCTGTAAAATTTTGAAAAAAAATAGAGGTATAGCGCTTTACCTGAACTTTACTGGAAAAATAAGGAGAAACACCTAATATTCATTTTGGAGGGCAAATTATAGAATTAAATGTAAAATAAAAAATTATAATTGTTTTCTGAATGATACTTCAGGCATATTTTTCAATGTCTAAGTGCTTCTTGGGAAATAACACCACAGTTTAAAGAAAATTGCTGTATATTCCAAACGTTTCGGAGTCTAGATCAGACCTCGTTGTCAATGGTTAAGAAACTATGGATTAAAAAGGCACAATTCTAAGATGTAAATTAAAATATTTGACAATGTGTATTATTTGATTTTTGACATAGCTAAGTGCTCAGTTGAAATTTACAAGAAAAATTATTAGAAAACCCCCCATAGTAATGTTAGGGAGAAATTATACAATTAAGTGGAAAATAAAAATTCAATTTTCAAACGCATCATATCAAATAAAAGGCTCATTATGTGAATTACAAATATATCATATTTTTAAATCATTTGTTTAAAAGATATTAACAAAAATATTAAACATCGACTTAATTCCCACTTTAGAAACTACACTATTTAAATTTTGGAAATTATACCTTATTTGTATTTTTAAATAATTTGAATAACAGATTTAATAATTTATAATTTAAAACTAGACCTATTTTGCCCTTTATCTTCCAATATATAGAGCCTCAAAACTCAGACAGTAGATTATAAAAGACTTCTTTGAAAGTTTATTAGTAAAATAAAACTCTAATGTTAATTTTTGGGGGCCAAATAGAAAATTAAATACATATGTATTGTGATAAAAATCAAGCGAATCCTGAAGCAGATAAAATAAAAAGTCTATGTGTGGAAAATCAAAGTGTATATTTTTTATAAATTTAAAACGCTTCCTTTAAAAGATATAAGGGTAAACATAAGAAAATGCACTTGTTCCCTGCTTGTCTGAAACTGGAATATTAGAATCTTGAGGGTGGTAGTATGCGAGTCCAACTCGCACTTGACCAAATTATTTATAAATGAAGAGACTCTTAATGCATAACATGGTCTCTATTTCTTAAACATAGGACCAAGTTGTATCGATATTTAAAGGTCAAAGGATTATCGTGTTGATCGGAACGTAGTCAAATACAAATGTAATTTTTTAATTTTGTATCTGTAAGTGTGGACCTTTGTTAAGAAGCTTTCGCTGCTATATTGTGTTACTCTTAAAATTTCCGTTTTGTTGCAGGTGGTGGACATAGTTTTGAGGATGCCGCCCGCTTCTCGTTGTATACCAGCCGGCAGGAGCTTCTTCGTGAAACCGCCAACGATAATCCCGCTCGGCGAAGGCATGGAAATGTACAACGGCTTTTATCAATCAGCTATCAGAGGTTGGAGGCCCTACCTCAACGTCGACGTGGCCCACAAAGCTTTCCCCAAGAACCTCCGAGTGACCGACGCGATAGTCGAAATTTTGACTTCCAATTGGCAACGATTCGAGCCCAGAGATTTGGAAAGGGCTTTGGATCGCAGACAGACGGAGATCTTTCAAAAATTCATGAGGCAGTTGCGCGTCATCTACGAAATTCCGAACAATCCTTCGTCGAAGAGGAGTTACAGGGTGAACGGTATCAAAGAATGCGCCAAAACTAAGACGTTCAAGTTGGACAACGGCAAGACGATGACCATAGAGCAGTATTTCGCCACGGAGAAAAGGTGTCGCTTGAGGTATCCGCTGTTGCCGACTCTGTGGGTCGGATCGACGCAACGGGAGATTTTGGTTCCGGCCGAATTCTGTACGATCGTTGAAGGTAAGTAATCTACGAGGGCGGAAAGAAAAGTAATACGCCGTGTATGTTTTTTGTAGAAATTGATTCTAGATAAAACAGTTAAAAAATATATATAACCGACTTCTACCTATAACTAAAAAGCTAAAAATAATTATAACAAAATACAACTGTAGCAAATAAATAACACATTCAATGTTGTTAGGTACCTAACCCAGGAAGTAAAAAATGTAAACATTAAAAGGGGCTCATTCTGTACAAATTAATTACCTACCAATCTAGTATATTTTTGCAGTCGGTGCCAAGCAACAATCAAGTTTTATGAATTAGTAGATAAGTATGCAATGAAGGATTTTAGATTTGCTTGGTACCAGCTTCAAAATATACTAGATTGGTAGGTAATTAATTTGTACAGAATGAGCACCTTTTAATGTTTACATTTTTTACTTCCTGGGTAGGTACCTAACAACATTGAATGTGTTATTTATTTGCTACAGTTGTATTTTCTTATAATTATTTTTAGCTTTTTGTTTGAAGTTTCACCAATCCGGATATATACTCTATTAAACAAGACCATATTCATTCAAAACGGTGCACCACGGGAGAATAAATTAGGTAACATACATACAAAAAAAAGCGAAAAAAAAATACGCGACGAATTGATAACCTCCTCCTTTTTGGAAGTCGGTTAACAATTAGTACAATCAATGATCGAATTACCGTATAATTTTGCCAAACAGTTTCGGTTTGCATGAAAATTTTACTTAGAAGTTGTACTCAAGAGTATTACGATTAAAAAAGTATCGTATTCGTAAAAGTATCGAATCAAAAGTATCGATATTTCATAGTATCGAGTACTTTTTATTAGAGCCTAATGCCCCACACATGTACTCACACATGTACTTCTATAGTTAGCCTGCAATGGACAAATATCGAGGCATGGCTAGAAAGAAAGGACAATAGAGATGGTAACAGGCCATTTCACTAGGTGGGTGGAAGCAGCCAATGAACAACATGCTGAACATATTTCATTGAACACAGCTCCCAACTGAGTGAAATAGTCTCTTGCCCTCTCTTTTTAGTCGTACCCCAATAATCATGCATTGCAGGCTACCTCCATATCTAAGACACAACTGGAAATAATGACTCAATGTCAGTCAGTAACGTCAGTTCAGCGTTGGTAGTAGTCTAGGCAGGAGTGTCGCTCCGATAACAAAATTATTTCGATTCGTTTTTTTTTACTCTTATGCAAACAAAAAGCAAATCCGAGGGTTGCCGTGGGTAATCTGGTTGAGAAATTGTTTAAACAATTTTTTTAACACATAAAAAAATTCCAAGTTTTTGGCGTCGAAACCCCTTTTTTAGGTTTTGTGGGTCATTCTGAACAACTACGGTCTCTTATGATATTTCTCCAAACTTGATCGTTTTTGAGTTATAAGCGATTTTAATTACTTGAAAAAAAAAACCCAAAAATGACCATGTTCAGAACTCTATAACTTGGATAAAAATTAACCCGCAATAAGCCAAATGACAGTTTTAACTTTCCTCTACAACATTTGGGATTATTTCATTGCAAAGCATTTGTTGTTAAATGTTTATAACACCCGTGCGCGCTATTAATACTTAGCAGTGATGTTGCCCGTAGACCATTGATTTATACTCTAGGGAAGTTAGTATTTTCAATTGCAAAAAAATTCCACAGATATTTGATTTACTTTTCCTGAAGAATGTATATAGCATAACACATAAAAACTGTTGTTAACAAATTTTTATTTCTTAATTAATTATACGGAGTGTTTAAAGTTGCAAAAATTGCAATATTAGCAGTTTTTGTAACTTTTCAGCAACTGAATGAAAAGTTCTAGGGTCGAAACCAAGTTTGTTCTATACGTGATTTTAATAGCGACTAAATGGTTCATATAGCCGATTGGATAATTAGTTATTGAGTTATTTGAAAAAAACTGTAAAACATACGCAATTTTCAATCGTCCATAGTTATTGTATAAGATGCGTTGAAATTTTGAAACTCGGCAGAATCTTTCATTTCTAGGAGATAAATAACTGGTAAGAATCTCAAATTTACAGCTCAGACGGTTTTCTTGCAAATCTGAATTTTTTTCCAGGGCTTTTTATTTTACGTGAAGTTTACAATGGTCCCATTTTAAGCTATATTAATATTTTAACCATATGAAAGGAACGTATCCCTCATAAATTAATTTTCTTTTAGTTTTATTTTATTGTATGTAAATTCAGTTTGAAAGCCTGCATTTTGGTATTCGGAATTAAATAAAATGTACTGGTGGGAGAAGCACCTTCCCCTCATTTTACTACTGCGTTCGAACTGACATTCATTTCAAATCGCTTTTATTATTTCCCTAATACAAATGCCATGCCAACTGTCAAACTGTTTGCTGATAGCCCAGCGACGAGAAACAGTGGCATATCATAATTTGTTCATTGAAATGTTACATTTCTATTTGTTGAGATAACTTTTTTCTAATCATTTTACAAAATAATGACATCATACCATTTTTATAGATAGTGTTTTAAGGAATAATTTTCATTATGAACTTTTTAAATTTATTCATTTGTTAACTAACTTCATAGTTCATAACTACACATTAATATTAATGATTGCCATAACTACATTGTTGACTTTGATTTTCTATTTTCTAACTAATTATTTCCTTTCTAAAGTTTTTTCCTTTTAAAATTGTCGAAAAAATTGATTGTGATACTGCGATCGACTTTGATTCAAAACTCTTGAGTGAAATCATATATCAACGGAAATTTTTTAATACATTTATTGAATAACATTATACAGAAATCATTGATTTAGTATTTTTCAATATACCCTCCTGCGTGATCTACACACTTTTTCCACCAAGAGTTGGGAGTTTCAGTATTATCTGTTCATAGAATGTTTGAGCGCGAGTTGCAAGCCAACTGCGCATGTGCTCCTCAACTTCTTCATATATTCCAAATCGTTTTCCTCCCGGTGATTCTTTCAGAGGAAAGTCAGGGCTATACGGAGGGTGGGTGGCTTCTCAGCCCATTTCTTGCAGTATTCCCTGTTGGCAGTAGTAATTCGCATTCACTGTACGTTGGGCACGTAGAAAATCAATCAGTATATTTCCTTAGATCAAAAAAACATCGTGGCAAGGACTTTTCCAGATGAGAGGCGAGTTTTGAAGTTTATTACTTTTTTGCTACTTGCGCTTCAATAAGGCCTTCCCTTTTCGCTGACATATATTTAGAAGTCTTTCAACGATCTTTAGTTTACAGTCAAAAACTTCGGAACCCATCGAGTACAATTTTTCTGAAACCAATTTGATCAATGATAATTGATTGAACACTTCCATAGCTGACACCCAATTCTGAGGAAATTCTTCCCCGGTTAATCGGCGCTCACGTTCAATAAGCTGTCGAACACTATTGACATTTCAGCTGTAAGGCTTGTCCTTGCGCGTCGATCATGGTTATCATTCTCGTACACCGTTAAATTTTCTCACCCACATATACAAACGATTCTGAGGCAGCCTATACCCAAACTGTGCCTTCAAATGAGTTAGAATTTTTGGGGCTTTAACGCTTTTACTGGTTTAAAACTTTATGATAATCTGTGGCATAAGGGACGAATGTAACCCTTGCTTAGTCATGGCTGTATTCTGTACTGACCACACATCATACAATAGGTATTAAGGACAAAGCCAAGCATACGCGCGTATTCGACTGGTTCCCCAGTGTCCATAAATCAAACATCTACTCCAAACAACATAATCTAGCTCGAAACTGCATTCTAAGCAGAATAGCAAAATTACCGTTTATATTTGATTTACCCTCGAATATAACATTATTTGCTTGGAAAAAGCATTTTAAACGTCATGTCAATTTGATGACATGCTATTTTTATTCTACCGTGAGGGGAAATTAGGATCCCCCTCTACTAATATGTATGCGTTGGCGAATACCAAAATGCAGAATTTCAAATTAAATTTAGAGATAATAGAACAAAGCCAAAAGAATATTAATATATGATGAGTTGAACCGAAAGATTTGATAATTAACATGTTCCATTCAGATTTATCAAAAAGTAATTTGATGCAGAATGGGAGCGTTGTAAATAAATTGCTCTCAAAAAAAATACATTTGTGATAAAACCTTCAAAGCCATCAAGTTATAATTTTGAACAGTTATTTTAGATAGACAGGAAAAATGGGTCGTGAACTCTAAACTCTGTTTTTAAACAAAATACTTTTATTTGAAATACATATATTTGAAATTTCAATCCGACAATCTAAGCGTTACAACTGACTAACTATTATGATGCAACAAAAATGAAATGCCATGAAATATGACCTATAACTGCATATGTGATCCGTCTGGTCAATGGTCTTCATGTGGCGACCGTAATTCTGTATGCTAGCATAGGCGACGGTTGATATAATTCCTCCCCCCGAAAATTCGAGTCCCGAGTTAGTGAGGGAGGCGAACTTCGGATAGTTCGATACCTTGCTGGGTATGACGGTTACTTTTCTGACATCTTTGGAGAATTTTTGTATAAATGAAATACATTGATATTATCACCAGTAACCCATAGACTATGATCGTCCACATACTGGGGGTGTGTGATATCCAGTTATGCGACAAATGGGGTTGATTATTTAACACTTGTGTTCGTATGTCTTGGAGTTCATCCAAATCGATTTCTTCTAAGTGAATGGTTGGATTTGTGAAGGAGACTGTTTCACTTGTAGCTTCTAATTCAGGAAACAATATTGGCTGATTAAAGCTTATCGGTTTGTTATTGCTGAAAACTTCTTTATCGGTGAACACTTGACAGCCGGTTGGGATGTCGATTAAATAAGTTCCAATAATATTTTGGACTTCTTCTTGTTGCTGACAATGGAGCTTAATTTTTTCTATGGCTGGTATTAGGCCAATCCATTGGTTTGATTGGTCTAAACGTTTGAACATTGGTTTTGTTATACTGATTGATATTGGTTGGCAAATAGAGGCATTTTTCATTTCTAGTAGCTGGATTTCGCAGGGGTTTTCTTTCTTCATTTCTTGAAGGTCCAGTTGGCCGCACAAATAGAATTGTGAAGAAACAAACTGACAAGGCTCGTTCATATATGCATAGTACAACTGTGTTTTTGTCAAATATTTCTTTGTTGGTATAACGGCTCTAAACTGGTTCTCCTTTCTAATTGGGATTGAAAATAAATGATAATATTTAAATTCAAAAGTGTGCGTTATTGGGACTTGCAAAATATAGGTCACTTTGTTTTTATTTATATAACCGTGAACCATTGTGATTTCTTCGTATAACAAAATATTGTCTAAACTGATCTCAATAGGAAATTGTTCCCTTTTCAAATATTTTTCCAAAAATTTTAATTCGTGAAAAAGATGTGTAGTTGTCATTATACTAGGGTGCATGACTCCAAGTTTTGCAAAAGTTATTGAATTTTCAACATCTTGTAGAATAGAGTTAATGACCTCGTATAGATTAATAATTTGGTTCATAACGTCTTTAATGAACATAGAATTTTCTCTATAAGTTGAGCCTGTCACAATTTTTGAAATTTGATCCATTTTTGATTCGAGAAGCTTTTCATTATGCAATATTTGTCGAACAGTGTTATTAAATTTGTCAATAAGTGAAATCGAAAGTGGACTTTGTTTTTGGATAGTTTGTGCAAGGTTGTCTTGATTGTTTTGAAGTTCTTCAATTAATTTGTCATATCTTTCGCCATCGGTGGAATCCAAGTTGCCACTAATTGCTTTGAAAATGGAACCTAAAGCATTTATAAGTCCTCTTTTGATACGATTGGGGTGTGGTAAAATTTCTGATATTTTATTCTCTACTTTTTCTTCTGTTAAAATGAGGGTTTTCAAATAATTTGATGAGTCATTAAAGTAGTCAGAATTTTTGTTGATGTAAAGTTTAAGATTTTCGGATTGTCGTTTTAGTTTGTTTACTTCAGTAATAAGTGGATTTAGGTCATAATAATGGATAAAGGAATGCATGTATTTTTGAACTTTTGCTGTTCCTAATTTTAAAGGAATAATGCCGGGATTATTTTCTAAATTCCTAATTGTAATCTTCTCTTGTGTTCCCAATATTGCGGGGAATCTGAAATAAAAATAAAACCTATATCAGAAAGAGTATGTCCTTTTTTATATTGTTCATATGGACTTTATTTAAAATTTCTGTGGAAATTGTTTTATGTTCAGGGTGAACTGTCTGGAGGGTTGTAGATTTATTAAATTGCGTTCTTCTGTTTAATATGTTTTTTGATAAATACCTTTTTGTTGTGGTTTAAACAGTTCGGGGTCATCGCGGGTTCGATTAAGTTTTTGAATTGTTCGTTCTTTGTTAGTAATCAAGTCAGAATTTATTTTTGAGTAAAGTAGCTTCGGTCGCTCTTTGTGATCGTTAATGGTAAGAAATTTTGTATTTTCGAAAGAGAATGTATCTAGATGTATTATTTCGAATGGTTTTATTGCTGTAGGAGTGACATTCATTTTCATGTTTACAGGGTGTCTTTCGTATTTCGACTGTTGACAAATCTCACAGTCATTTATATAAGTTTGAATAGAATTTTTGAGATTTGGCCAATAATATTTTTCTTTAATTCTTTGTAAAGTTTCATCGATACAACGATGGTTTGATTTACCTTCGTGATAAGTTTCAATAATATTTTTAATGTCATGTTTGTTCTTGATATCAAGAAGTTTTTTGTTACAGTTTTTCAATTTCAATTTGGACATTGGGAAGTTTCTTTGGAGAACTAATGTAAAAGGTTCATAATCATTGGGATTTTCGAAAAAGAGATGGTACTGAATGTTTGGTGAAACAAAATTTGTAACGAAATTAATTACGGCCTTTTCAAAATTATTTCTGGAAATCTGAACATTAATTCGCCGCTTTCGCTCGAAAAGTATAGTTGTTTTTGGATGTACTGGGGGTGTAAGACAGAATGAATAACTATTTGATTTTGTCCATAATTTACAGCGTAATTAACAATAAGCATAAAAATGTTATTGTCTTCTGTTGATTTGTTATCAGAAAATTTGACAAGTTTTTGATGTTTTCTACTTTTTCGGTTTCTACTTTTTTTTCTGGGTTTTAAGATCCTTTGTGTACTTCTTGCGTTTACTTTTATTTTGGTTGCCGAATTTGAATTAGCCTGATTTTCAAATTCGTTTATAAAATTTTTGTGATCAAACTTTTGAGTGTTTCTCGATTTTAAAGTATTTATATTTTGTTTAGGTATTTTATTAGAGCTAGAATTTAGTTTATGAAATTTTTTCTGAACAAAAATTTTGGTATTGCTAAAATGTTTAGAATTTGGGCTAACAGTAAACGTGTTCATATTATTTTCTACTTTATGAAAAAGAAGTTTGATTTTTGCGTATGGGGTTATCAGACATCCTTTGTTGAAGTCAAGTATAGCCTGAAGTCGTATTAAATCTTCTAAAGCCTATAAGACCATCAAATACCTCATGAAACTTAAAGAGATAGAATTTTAAGGACTTAGGTGTTGGTAGTTGAAAAATCTTTGAAGCCGGAATCAGTGCACTATACTGATGTGTTGATTTATGAGAAACTGTAGACACTGTAAATGGATCAGTAACAACAAGATTTGGGAAAAATTTATAGGCAATTTCAGGATCGAGAAAAGATCTTGATGATCCAGAATCAATTAGAAGTTTTAAATTTTGTTCGGGAAAATAATATATGGTAATTGATTCGAACTAATTTGATTGAGAGAAATTTCTTGTGAAATTTCCTGAGATTATCGTCTTCAATTTGAGAGATAAGAGTTTTCTTGTTGTACAGTATTCATCCATTGATGAGAATTTGTCGTCAGTTTCAGTATTATTAATTTCTTCAAAAACCAAATGATTTCGGCTGTTGTGATAGTTTGTTACATTACCTTGTGGAAATCTTTGGGTATTTTGATTTTGGTAGAAAGTTGTTGGCAAAGATGTTTTTTGATTTGATGAGTTCTGAACAGAAATTCCGCTCATTGGAGTAGGTCTTGGAAAGTTTCTATTTTGAAAGTTTGGTTTGAAAACATTTTGGTTGCTTTGTTGCTGAAAGTATTGTCTTGGTTGTATTTGAACAGGCTGTGAAGGAAATGTATTTTGTGGGCAGTAGTTTTGGTTGAAATTATAGTTTCTTGGTAAAAATTATTTTGGTTATGAAATGGTGCTTGGATCATCTGTGGCGGTTTTGGTTTAGACATAATTGTTTGAAAATAGTGGGCATTATCTTCTGCGATTACGAATTGTAAGGCTTGACTCAAAGAATCAGGTTTCATACAACGTATTGTTGTACCAAGGGGTTCACGCAATCCTGACAAAAATGTTTTTAATGCTAAATTTTGATAGAGATCACGTTTTAACTGTTTGGCTTGATCTGTGACTTCATGGCAATTTATATAGCTACACAACAAATTTAAAATATTAAGACATCCATCATAAAATTGCTGAGGTTTTTCGTTAGGAAGTTGTTTCATTAAAACAAGATCTCTATTTAAGCAACTTTCATCCCTTTGATCCGCAAAATTTCGTGTCAATACTAATTTTAAATCATTCCAACTGTTCACATCTTGAATATTAATCACTAGTCTAGCATTACCTCTCAATTTTGAAATTAATGAATTCAACAAATATACATTATGAAAGCTTTCTGGATTTGCACGATCATAAAAAGTTGTTAAAATGGATTCACAAATACTTAAATATCTTCCAAGTTCGTTTGGGTTTCCGTCGAATTCGGGTACGCAATTTAAATACTCAGATTTAAATGGTTCAGGATTAGCAACAGGTCTAGCCATTTCTATTTTATTACTAAGATTAATTTCTACAATTACTTTTTCAACTAAATTCCTATCTAAATCTATTTCTTCGTCACTATTTAAATTATTTTGAGAAGTTTCAGGAAAATTATAGCTTAAATTAGAATTTGAGTCAGTTGTAGGGCCGTCTTTAATAGATAAACAATTAAAAATATCTGACAAATTTTCACTTGACATTTAATGTTGTACTTACATAAAAATAAAAACGAGTTTGAGCATTCTTCACAAACTATAAGGGCGACGTCCAGGGAAGCTATTTTCGTCTACGCCACTGGAGTCTTCCTTGCAAATTCGGACGATTTTTGTTCCAAATTTCTATGATGGACTGGTAAAAGGCTGAAGCAGGTTCTCGATAAACTGGATTTCCTGAAGTTCGAGGAGCCGCTCTGTCAACAATCGCTATCACCAGTTCGATCAACAAAGTTCGATAGTTCGTTAGTTCCGTTAATCGTAAAAACGAAAAATTCCCGATCGATTCGCGAATTTCGAAACTATCCTACTGACTGCGCCAAAAATGGGTCGTGAACTCTAAACTCTGTTTTTAAACAAAATACTTTTATTTGAAATACATATATTTGAAATTTCAATCCGACAATCTAAAAGCGTTACAACTGACTAACTATTATGATGCAACAAAAATGAAATGCCATGAAATATGACCTATAACTGCATATGTGATCCGTCTGGTCAATGGTCTTCATGTGGCGACGTAATTCTGTATGCTAGCATAGGCGACGGTTGATATAATTCAGGTGAAACTTTTTGCCAATATTTATCGTTCTAAATTTTTTTTGGTAAGAGTTACGAGTGATTGAAAATTGCGCATTTTATCACATTTTTTGCGAATAACTCATTTATTAATTAACTAATCCTATCGATCAACATCTCATTTAGTAGGTTCTAAAAATGCGCATACAACACACTTACCTTTGATTCTTTAAATATTTACTCTGTTGCTGAGAAGTCACAAAAACTGCCAAAGTTAGGGTTTTTGCTATTTTAATCACCTAGTAAGAAGTAAAAATTTGTTAACAAAACTTTTTTTGTGTTACGCGGCATACCTTCAAGAAAAACCATTCAAACACCTGTGGAATTTTTTTGCAAAAATGGTACTAAAATAATGCTAAGTTCCCTACAATATTATAAGAGTTTTTGGTTTGATTTAATGTGAACTATCTCCACCTAAAATATATGCACTCATACTGTTTACACCCTGTATAGGGTAGTTAAAAAAATAATGAAATGAAACATTTTTATATTCCATAACCAGTTATATATAGGGTGGTTGAAATATATTATTAAGTGGAATTATAAGGATTCTTTTAATAAATATTAGATAACTGAAATTAAACTGATTCACTTTCTCTTGGGGAAACATTGTTTGACAGAGCAAATGTCCGATTATTTAAATATAGGTACTCACGTTTTTTATCAAACCTTGAATTTACGAGTGAAACTCCGTCACCCAAGTACTATGCCATTAAAATGACTGCTGATTCTTCGGGGAATGTTAGTTGCTGTTGTAACAACGTAACTCAAACTGTGAAACTCAACAGAAACAATAACAAACCTGATCGACAGAAACAACATTCTAAAATTATTTCCATTCTCGTTTAGGACAAGCCGTTAACCGAAAAATGACCGAAAACCAAACGAGCGCCATGATTAAAAAAAGCGCCACCTCAGCAAATGAACGCAAAGCCAAGATATACACAGCTTTCAATGAAGCTGCCCACAATTCGAATAATACCGTGCGAGAGTTTGGATTCTCAGTTGCGAATGAGTTTGAAAAACTGGATGCTAGAATTTTGCCTCCACCTGTGCTGGGTTATGCTGGTAACAGACAGGTGTCGGTTTCGAGGGGCGTGTGGCGCAGCGAGAGATTTTTGGTGGGACAACAAATCAACAAGTGGACAATTGCTGTAGCTGATAGGAAACCTGCGAGACCCGAAGAGCTTTCAAACATGGCCAGTGCGGTGAGTTATTTATTATTTCGATATACATTATACCTTCTCTTAAGTCGGTTAAGACTTCAAAAGGTCAAAAATAATTATCAAAACATAGCATTAGACTGGAAATAGCACCTTCACTTTTGTTAGATACCTATACACAGAGAGTAAAGAATGATACTTAACATTTTCCTATCATTCCTTAATAGTATACATCCTAATATCAAGTTTACTCTGGAAACTGAAAGTAACTCATCTATCCATTATCTAGACCTCACCCTCACCAATAAACATAATAAAATCACGTTCAATGTATTCAGAAAACCAACATTCATAGACACTACTATCCCAAATACATCTTTTAGTCCACACTCACACAAACTAGCAGTATACAAATTGATGATACCTACATAGAGCTTTTACATTACCCCTTTCCAAAACCGACTTAAAGAACGAACTGGATATCATCAAGAGCCAAAGATAAAATAAGTGATAAGTTCTCGAAATCTGGAGTATGTAAACTAAAATGTTCAGAGTGCAATAGCTTTTACCTTGGTATGACCTGTCAAAATTACAATATTCAGTATATTGAACACTTACATTCCTTTAGATTAAATAAAACTGACTCAACATTCGCTAACCATTTTTTTACTACAGGGCATACATTTCCTAAATTACAAGAAACAGAGATCATTCACTATAACAATTTTAAGCCATTTATTGAAACTAGCTGTCGCCCAGTGGTCGAATTCGACCAATTGGGTCAATATCTCTGGCAGGTTAAGTAACCTGAAAATTTTATCGTGACATTCTATCTTAGGACTTTAGGGAGAACAGCAATTACACGGAACGGATCCAGATTCGAAACCTCTGTGTGATAGTTTCCTCGAAAATCCTAGATGTCTGTCTTACATCTCGCTTCTACAAATAAGTAACGAATTTCAAGTTTTTTGCAGATAGGACTTTATTTGTGTTCAAATTCGTAATTCTTAATTTAATATGACAACAATTCAACCGCTAATGGGCTACCCTATATATTTATTTTTTCTAACCTCCGTGTATAGCTATAATTGCACTCAATTCTCTAACACTGATTAAAATCCTCATTATAATAATTCCATCTCATTATATATTTCCACCACCCTGTATATGCAACTGCTCATGGACCACACATAATAATTTTTAACATTTTTGAACCACCCGGTAAACCATTCTGTATATGCCACTGCCTATGATCCACCATATTTACTCTTCTTGTTTATGAAATTTTTAACTATCTTCTGTAACCATAATTCTACTCCGACCTCTATTTCAATCATCATGTATATGGAACTCTTCGTGGGCTACTCTGTAAATGATTTCCTTTTCTAACATTTTTTATCATTCTGTATATCTATAATTCCTCTCACCCTATATTTCATCTTCCCTATATATACAACTGCTTGTGGGTTACGAAATGTTGCATTTCCATTTCCGGCACCCTGTATATACATCTCTGTATAATATATTTTGCACCACCCTGTATAACTGTAATTCTACTGTGCTTTCTATTCCAAGAACCCTGTAAATTCATGCGCTAATGGGCTTCCCTATATAATTATTTTATTAGTTATAATTGCACTCTACTCTTTATTTTAAACACCCTATATATGTAACTGCTTATGTGTCACCCACGAAAAAAAATTATTTCTAACATATCTAGAATCGCCCTGTATAATTATAATATACAACGATTACTTTACCACTAAACAATAACAACGCTTGCATGCCACTTCCAGAAGTACATGCTCTAAGTATATAACAGCATTGCTCCCTCCATATATAATTACTCAATGTTTTGAGTCTGGCGGCGGCGGCACATTCAATTGTTTGGCGTTGACATTATGGACGTAAATAATGAATTTTTATTCACTGCACTGAAGGTCGTCAGTAGCTACTAAACAAAACAAAACTGAAGAAAATCGGTTGAGAGACAGAGGAGAAAATGGTACCTAATCGTTTTGTCTTTGCCTATTTATATATAGATACTTGAGAATATAGAAATTTACAAAAGCCATAATAATTCCGTTTCTTGTAATTTACTACTTAACGAGCAGGTAGAGTTTTAAAAGAGCATCCTGTTTGAAATTTTTAAGTAACTAATAATCAAAAATGATATATTTCAATTTTTTAATCAGTTTACCACTTTGTTTTTATTTCAATATTGTACATAAAAATGCCATATTTATGTAATCCTTCCGAGAATTTAACACATACCTACTGTTGTAGACAAGACCCTTTGGTCTGTTTCAAAATATTTTGTCGTCATTCATGAATTTGTTTTCGTTTGTAAATGACATAGTATTGTCGAAACTAGTCACGGTTTTGTATGTTTATTTATTAAATAAATAAATTAGTGATACAAAATAAAGTAATTCGTTTTTCTACAATCATATTGTTATGCAAATACAAATTAGTGAATTCAGGAATAATATACTTAGATAATAATATAAAATAAAAATGATGTCAATAATTATAATCATAGTCTTCCACAAAAGTGCTTATAGCCTACTAAGTAGTGATGGATAACACTTCAGATTTTGGAATGCTGACACCTCAGCACACGCACGGCTCAGTGTATCAGTACAGTGTTATGCCATATAGCATAATAGAAGAGTTGACAGTTGGCGATTATTGTAAATTATAACCCAGTTTTATTACTCTCATTTGTCTTTCCAGGCACAGTATAAGTTAACAAAAAATATATATTCGCGTACAGTATTTTTAAACTCCTTGCCCTATTTTGTACCTTATAAAGAAACAAAAACATCTACAATCAATTATATTCCGAATTACGAAAACTCTACTTTTAGACTACCTACCTGAAATATAGGCAACAACATTTACGCATACTCTAATTATGGGTTGTCTTAAGGCTAACATTCAGTGAATCATTTAATTTTACAGAACACGAGTCGTTTAAATTTAATGTTATTGGATATATTTAATTAAAGACAAAAGATTAGATCACAAATTCAAGGTAAAAAATTTTTGAAAAAATTTGTTAATGTGAAAAGAGAGCACAACACTTTTTTGGCACTCAATCTCGAGTCTCCCTTTCGGCTATCACAGAGCACAGTACCATTTAGTGAGTTGCAGCGTTGCAGCACACTTTATTCAACACACGAATGTATCGGTGTGTCTGTGCCGCTTGCCGGCACAGGTGTCATATAACATGTAAACGAGCTGGACTTAATGGTTGACGATACATATAACTCAATTTTATTCATCGTACCAGACACACTATATTTTAAATTTTTATCATTTACACCTTACTATAGTATCTATTTTTTACCAAACCAATACTGAATTTAAACATCTGCTTCTGGGTGTTGTGATTTCTTTGTCCTTGAATACAGCTAATCGATCATGAAATTTTTCGGATTTTATTGATATATCTATTAAATATGATGTAAAGAGGGCGAGACACTATGAAGCTACTAGATTTTAAAGGGTGTTCCAACTTGAGGTTAATTTTTAAATTTGCCGCCATTTATATTTTTTGTACTAGAATATCATATGTTACTTGAGTTAAAAATGGAGAGATACACGATTGAGCAACGCGTGTTTATTATTAAAAAATATTTTAAATTTTGTGAAAGTTGTGCAGATGTTGGAAGAAAATTTCGTACAGAATATGGAAGAGAAAATTGTCCGTCAAATGTTACCATTGGAAAAATTGTTCAAAAATTTGAGAAAACTGGTTCAGTAAATGGTGAAAAAAAGCAAATCATATCATCGTAGTGGACGTTCAGAAGAAAATATTAAATATTGCAGCTGTTAATGTTGTTGAACAACCAAAAACATGAATTCGTCATCATGCACCGAAATTGAACATTCCAAAAACTACTTTATTCAAAATTTTGCACAAAGATCTTCATTTACAGGCTTACAAGATTCAGATAACGCAAGAAATAATGCCCACAGACTTTGGTTTACGTTGTCAATTCGTTAATTGGGCAATACAACAGAAACTTGAAAATGTAAATTTTTTCAACAAAATCATCTTCAGCGATGAAGCACATTTTGAATTGTGTGGATTTGTTAACAAGCAAAATTGTCGAATCTGGGGTGAAGCAAATCCACGAGAAATAATGGAAAGACCGATGCATCCACAAAAAGTAACTGTTTGGTGTGGTTTTTGGGCTGGTGGAGTGATTGATCCATACTTTTTTGAAGGTGACACTGGAAATTATGTTACTGTGAATGGTGATCGATATCGAACGATGATTACTAACTTTTTGTGGGATGAATTGGAGCATATTGATGTACAGAATTGTGGTTCCAACAGGACGGTGCAACATGCCATTCAGCAGCGGAAACTGTCAATCTTTTGAAACAGAAATTTGGTAATCGAATAATTGCTCGAAGAGGAAACATTAATTGGCCCTAACACCCCTAGATTTTTTCCTATGGAGTTATTTGAAAGAAAAGGTCTATGCCAACGATCCACAAACAATTGATGACCTCAAGCAGAACATTATTGACAGTTATGCCAGAGAGTTATCGAAAATTTTGCAAAAGATTGGAGGCTTGTCATAAACTATCAGGAGGTCACTTGCAAGATATTGTTTTCCATTACTAAACTGAAACAATTGTACTATTATTTGAAATAAAAGATTTGATCATTCTCAAATAATTTGTGTATTTTATTAAAAATTGAAAAACTAACCTCAAATTGGAACACCCTTTAGAACACCGTTAGGTCTACTAGTACTACTATATCATGAAACTTGACTTGGTATCGTCTTCAAAAATATACTAGATAGGTAGGTAATTAATTTGTACAGAATGAGCTGCTTTAATTGTTTACATTTTTTACTTTGTGTGTAGGTACCTAACAACAGTGAATGTGATATTTATTGTCTAGTCTTATGATTCGTTAATTATTTTTAACGTTTTAGTTCTGAATGGAAGTGTGGTATATATATATATATATATATATATATATATATATATATATATATTTAAGTGTTTTTTGGTTAAATAAATATGTAAACGTTGTGTTGTTGTTCATTCCAGATTTATAAGAACGCGGGTCCATGTGGCATGACAATAACTAATGACGCTACAAAACCATTTCATACGGTGGGATCCACACAGAACGATATTAGAAAATATTTCGAATCAGCTAAAGATCAAGGATACGACATAATTTTCGTGGTCGTTCCAAATCAAGGACCGCAATACTCGTACGTTAAAACAGCTGCCGAACTCAACGTCGGCTGTTTAACGCAGTGCGTCAAAATGAAAACGTTGGGCAAAATGAACCAACAGACTGCGGTCAACATTTTATTAAAGGTAAGAACTTGCGACTGAATCAAGACAATTAACATAAAATATTTAAACCATATCCCTATTTTTAGTTATTTCTTAGCCAGAAAGCTTTCTCTTTATTATTTCTTCTTCATAGCTTCAGGTATTAGGCAGCTATTACATTATCAAATCTTTTATAAAACATCTTTATCAGATATATTTGATAGTGTAATACCTAATGTTTTATAAAACATTTCTTTGACAAATCTCTTTTATCACATTTACAGCGTCGTCCTATTTTTAACCGACACATTTTTTAAAGTATGTTCAGTATTATTCAAAAATGGCTTGGGCAATTTTGATGATTTAAACGGCTTTGTATTAAGGAATATTACAGAAAAGTACCATATACAGGGTGAGTTTTTTTTGATGATCAGTATGGGGATCTCGGAAATTAGGGGAGATAGAGCAATGGTTAAATTGGGAAAGATTTGCAGTTTTATTTGGCCCAATTTAATGACACTTTCGGATTTTTGAAAAAAGTCAACGCTTACTAGATATTTTGAAAAAACGAAATTCTGTCGATTTAGTCAAATCCCTCTAGCTCATTTGTTTTTGATTTTATAAAACAAGTGTAAGTATCAAAATTGAATATGATTTTCATGTCCTCGTTTGCGTGACAGCTCTTGTTTTCGAGATATGACACAAACTTATCTTTTTTTTAATGGAAACCATAGTTGGGTATGACCTCAAAAAATCGGACGTTTTTAGAGCTTTTCAACGATATAATACTCGATATAGTTATTCATAAAAATTAGGGAGTTATAGATGCTTTTCTCTCTTATTTTCACTTTTAACGTAGTTAGCCATGAAATGGATTGATTTATTAATAACTATTCCAAAAAAACATTGAACGATTTTTTTATTAGGTATATCAGATATAACGAAAAAACTAAATAAGTAGGTACTTACTAAAAACTTAAGAAATTAAAGTACGTAACAATGGTTACAATTTATGTTTGAAAAGTCCACCATTGTTATTTAGACAAAAATTGCATCTTTTTAAGAGACATTACTGCTTTCCTCACAGACCGCATATCATTCCTTCAATTGCTTGTAATACCGCCTCCCTTAGGTCACCAACTGTCTCATACTTTCTTTTGTATCCTTTGTTTTTAGCGCACCCCATAAATAGGCCATTCGCGTGGGCCATTTCTTCCTATCCAAGAGTTTGGATAGATATTATGTTGTCTTACTAATAAGGAGTTATTAGCAGGTGCTCCATCATGTTGGAACCACTCAATTTCTAAACGAGTTCTCAAATTCAAATTATGCAACATATCTTGAAAAGTGTATTGCAAGAAATGCAAGTACCGCTCCCCAGGAAGTGATTCGTCATAGATAAAAGGCCCCAGAATAGTAGACCCTATGATCCACACCAAACATTAAAACCAATTTTTATCTGGGGTCTTCCTAGTTCTATGTGGAAAGGGTTTTCTTTAGCCCAGATATGCTCATTGTGTCTATTGAACATACCGCAGTTAGTAAATCTAGTTTCATCTGACCATAACACCTTTAATGGAAACTGTGGATTGTCAAGGCACATGTTTCTAAACCATCTACAAAACAAAATACGTCGATGTTCGTCACCAGCATGCAAAGTTTGAGAAACTGAAAGTTTGTACGGGTGGAACTTTCAGTACCTTAACTACAGTTCGTGCCAGATGTGCCAGCTTCTGCCGCAATCTCACGATTTGATGTAGATGGATTTTGATTTACCATTGCCAAAACATTTATTTGTGCTGCTTCGTTAATTTGATTACGTTCCTTTGGTGGTTTAGTAAATGATCCATATCTGCGTAATCTATCGTAAAGCCTCTTAAATGTACATAGAACCGGTTGACGACGATTAAAATATCTATGAAAGTATTCCTCAGCTGCACGAACTGAATTTTTATGGCATATGATATAACATTCCACCATATTCAGTTTTTCTTCGTTAGAATATTCCATTTTATCAGAAAACTTGTCAATATCGACTGTCAGTTCAGCACTACTAATGGAATTACTCTCAAATGAGGAAACATCAAAGTGAAAAGAATCTTTTTCATGGCTACCTATCTATGTTAAAAGTGAAAATAAGAGAGAAAAGCATCCATAACTCCGTTATTTTTATGAATAACTATATCGAGTATTATATCGTTGAAAAGCTCTAAAAATGTCCTTTTTTGAGATCATAGCCAACTATGGTTTCCATTCAAAAAAAGACAAGTTTGTGTCATATCTCGAAAACGAGAGCTGTCACGCAAACGAGGACATGACAATCACATTCGGGATACAATTCCCTTCAATTTTGATATTTACACTTTTTTATAAAATCAAAAACAAATGAGCTATAGGGATTTGACTAAATCGACAGAATTTCGTTTTTTCAAAATATCTACTAAGCCATGACTTTTTACAAAAATCCGAAAGTGTCGTTAAATTGGGCCAGTAAAACTGCAAATCTTTCCCAATTTAACGATTGCTCTATCTACTCTATTTCCGAGATCCCCATCCTGATCATCAAAAAAAAAAACTCACCCTCTATATGATTTTCTATAACGTGAGATATACGGTTTTCCAGAAAATCAGAAAAAATAGTAACACTTCAGTGAATTGCAATGAATATTCACTGTTTTGTCGAAAACGGCTCAAGCAATTTGAATATTTTAAATTGTATTCTACAAAGAGATGTTCCAGCTTGACCTCTTATAATTTTCTATAACGTACAACATACCGTTTTTCTGAAAATCGTAAAAATATTTGCAAAAAATGCTAAACATCAATGTAAATGTAAAATTTTCATCATAAATATCTAGCTTAAATGTCAAGATATGCCATTAAAGTATATCGTACAGTATGTTTTTATAGTTTGCAGTCGAGTCAAATGGCACAAAATATTCCATTAGTGTATCAAAAACAAAATTTGTTAGGTGAGCGATCTTTTGTTTTCTGAAATATGGTGGTAGGTGTATGCGTGTGTGCGTGCATCGAAATTCAAACAGCAAGCAATGTGCGCAGTTGAAATATATGGCCGAAGTAAAATTACAATTTACTTATTTATTTATTTGTTTATTTAACCCAACAGTATTACACCAATTACAGGGTTAATATTAACTATACTAAACTACTAAATATACCCTATGAGATCTTACAAAAAAAAATGGAAACATTAAAAGTCCATAAACATCAGTGAATAAAAGAAAAAAAAAGCTAACTGTATACAACCATGACTAACAAACCTGAATGAATTACATAACTATTATTACAAAACGTGATCGAGTAACCATAACAATACATTTTAATATACTTAGACACAGCGTTAAGAACATGTTACTGTGTTACTTTGAACAAACAGCTTCAGTAGGTTATGTAAGATATTCCTCCTTACCGTATAATCAATATTTTTGTGAATCATATTATAGCAAAAGCATAGCCTAAAAATCGGAGAGGCAAAACGGATATTTGTTCGACCAGGTGGGGGATAAAACAAACGTGAACTTTTAGACTCAGCTCTCGGGACTAATAACTTAAAATGCTCCAGTATAAATAGGCAATCAATTTCAGAGTTGATTAGTTTATAAACAAATCGGCAATGGGCGATAAATCTGCGCTGCTTTAGACTCTCCAGACTCAGATCGGATAATAACACCTCGTGCTCAAACCCCCTCTCGGGGTATATCCCATATTTTTTGAAGTACATGAACTTCGCAAACGTTCTTTGCACACGTTCCAATTTATCGATATACAACTTATAATGTGGCGACCAAATAATCGACGAGCACTCCAGTTTAGTTCTTATAAGTGCACTATACAGAGTTTTGAGGCAATTGACAATTGTAAATTGTCTTGTATTTCTCATATGTAGCCACACATTTTTGATTCTTTAGTAACTATGTTTTCTATATAATTGCTGAAGTTGAGATGGCCATTGAATATAATTCCTAGGTCCCTGGCTTCACTAACTCTGTCCAGCACACACGAACCAATCTTATGGCTGAAATCAACAATATTATGACTTCGTCCAAAGGTCATAACCTTACATTTACTCGAGTTTAGGGGGAGATTGTTTATCGTACACCATTTTTGAATCATATCAATACTATTTTGTAAGTTTTCACAATCTATTTGGTTTCTGTTTCTGTAAATCTGTAAAAATAACATCAACCTGTGATGTTTCATCTAATGATTGAGACAAATATTCGGCGAAACATGCTAGATTTGTTACTGTTGAGCGTCCACTAATAAAGCCATGTTGGTCAAAAGTTCTTTGACTTTTAACGTGAAAGAATATATGCTCATACAGCAACATTTCAAACACCTTTGAAAAACCACTAATCATTGATATAGGCCTATAATTGTTAATTAAAGAAATGTTACTATTTTTGTGGATAGGGCAAAATTTAGACATTTTCCAACATTCAGGATATTCCGCTCGTCTTAAGGATATATTAAATATGTTACACAGAGGTATAGCTAAGAAATTCATACAATCTTTGACAAAAAATATGGAACACCGTCTGGACCAAATGATGATTTAGGTTTGATTTTTTTACCTACTTTTATTATATCGTTCACTGAGAACTGGGGTATCAAGATATTATAAAAGGATCACATGTCATTATGACTCAAAGTTGGTGGGCAATTCAAATATTAGGCTTTTATTTAAACAACCTTTAGTATAATGCAGCTTTGGCGAGGTGTATAATTAGCATAAATTTGTATTATTTTGATTGATGAATAATTTTTGGCAGTGAACATCAAAATTGATTAACTAGTCTTCTAAGACGCCTATGACGAGCACAGAGGGTGCGCAAAAAGTGACCCAATTTTTGGCAGTGAACAATAAAACTGATTAATTAATTTTCTAAATCAGAATTTTTTTTGCACAGGTGAACAGTAAACTGAACGGTACTAATCATTCGCTTCTAACTCGGCCCCCGATAATGAGCAGACCTTGCATGATCATGGGTGCAGACGTGACGCATCCGAGCCCTGATTCGCAAGGCATACCCAGCGTGGCGGCCGTGACCGCCTCTCACGACCCGAAAGGTTTCCGCTACAACATCTGCTGGAGACTGCAGCCTCCCAAGACCGAAATCATCGAGGATCTCCAGGAGATCACCCGAGAACATTTGAAGTTCTTCTTCCAGCAAACCAAGGTGAAGCCGGAGAGGATCGTCTTCTTCAGAGACGGCGTATCCGAAGGGCAGTTCGATCAAGTGAAGAGCGCCGAGATTATGGCTATCAGGAAGGCGTGCAAGAGTCTTCAGGCGGACGGATATGAACCTGCGATAACGTTCCTAGTCGTTCAGAAGCGCCACCACACGAGAATGTTTCCGATGAACCCGAGAGACTCGGAAGATAAGAACAATAACGTACCGGCAGGTAAGAAGTTTAATGATTTTGCACTTATTAGTTTGTTATTAAAATATTTATTAAAATGAAGACTTAATAATGTTCAAAAGTAGAGGCGTATCTTCAGAATTTTGATTGGGAGGGGGCAAGAACAAATAGGGGGGCAAGAATAACTGGATAATTTAATTTTAATATAACGTCAACATTTTTGTGGTACAACTGCCCCCCTTGCTCCTCGTAGATACGCTTCTGTTCAAAAGCAAATCGTAAATATTAGAAAATCTTTGAATGCAGTTTTAAACGAATATTTATTTATTTTACGGGTTGCTCGTTTAAATACAACACTTAAATAATTTGGTCAAGTGCGAGTTGGACTCGCATACTAAGGGTTCCGTACCGCCTTCAAAATTCTAATATTCCAGTTTCAGGCAAGCAGGGAGTGAGTGCATTTTCTTATATTTACCCAAATATCTTTTAAAGGAAGCGTTTTAAATTTATAAAAAATATACACTTTCATTTTCCACACATAGACTTTTTATTTTATCTGCTTCAGGATTCGCTTGATTTTTATAAGAATACATATCAATTTAATTTTCTAATTTGGCCCCCAAATATTAACATTAGAGTTTTATTTTACTAATAAACTTTCAGGGAAGCCATTTATAATCTACTGTCTGAATTTTAAGGCTCTGTAGATAAAGGGCAAAATAGGTCAAGTTTTAAATTATAAATTGTTAAATCTTTTATTCAAATTATTTAAAAATGCAAATAAAATATACTTTTCAAAATTTAAATAGTGTAGTTTCTAAAGCGGGAATTAAGTCGATGTTTAATATTTTTGTTAATATATTTTAAACAAATATGATATATTTGTAATTAACATAATGATCCTTTTATCCGATATATTACATGATGCGTTTGAGAATTGAATTTTTATTTTCCATTTTATTGTATAATTTCTCCCAAAAATTACTATAGCGGTTTTCTGATAATTTTTCTTATAAATTTCAAGTGAGCCCCAGTACCCCTAATTATTTTCAAAATTTTAGGTAGTATGGTTTCGGAAATAAAGCGAGAAATGAGAATTTTTCAAATTGCAATATACTTCGTGGGTTTAATTTAAAATGATAAAACTAATATTCACTGTCACTTTTCTAGAACTTTATTTACATTAACACAGCTGATTCAAATACAATAACAATCCCATATAAGCTAGTCGTCGCGGTATAACTGAACTTCGATCGTGGCGTGCATCCTTTAATACCAGCGTAGAATTCTCCAGTAGAAATCATCATCGCTCCTTCCGCTGCCGAGTCTTTTCGAGAATCGTATTTTTTTATCTTAAAGCGTTTGTTGTCGTGCTGAAAGGCACAGGGTCGGCTTTGGGTAAATTTCGTAACACTGCCCCCCCCTTTAATTCTGATCGTCCCGATCAGAAACATCCTCTCCATGGTAGGGAGCTAGTCGATCTAAATGAACCACCTTCAATTTAGCCTTGGGGTTTCGACGGATCCGGTAGACGACGTCATTAAGCCTCTTGACCACCTCGTATGGACCATCCCAGGCGGGTGTAAGCTTTGGGGATTTACCCTTGCTCCGTTGGGGGTTGTACAACCAGACTTTGTCCCTCTCCTGGAACCCGACTGAATTGGCCTTGAGGTCGTATCGCGTCTTCATCCGGTCACTGGTGGCCAACATCTGCGTTCGGGCTAATTCGTGTATTGCCAGCATGTTATGTCGGAGCTGGTCGGCATAATCGTCGATGTCTTGGGGAGGTTCTTCGGGGGAGCCAAATGCCAAGTCGCATGGTAATCGCAGCTCCTTTCCGAATAGGAC
Source organism: Octodonta nipae (assembly GCA_034190945.1). NCBI lineage: Eukaryota > Metazoa > Arthropoda > Insecta > Coleoptera > Chrysomelidae > Octodonta > Octodonta nipae. Next base: position 38,822,804 of record CM067216.1, on the reverse strand, counting down.
CCTGGCTGGGGTCAGGCCTGTACTATTATATACAGCAGAGCGATATGACAACAGGAATAGGGGAATATGCTCATCCCAATCACGCTGGTTATTGCTGACGACCTTGGATAGGTGTTGTTCCAAGGTCCTGTTGAATCTTTCCACCATTCTGTGGGTGTAATGGTGTTGTTCTCGTTTTCCTGATCCCCAACATCGTGCAGACCTTCTGGAATACATTCGATTCGAAGTTACGCCCCTGGTCTGAATGTAATTCCATCGGGAAGCCAAACCTGCTGAATAGTTGTTCTACTAGCACCGTCGCTACCGTAGTTGCCTCTTGATTGGGTATCGCATATGCCTCAGGCCATTTGCTGAAGTAATCCATTGCGACCAGAATGTATTTGTTCCCCCTCTCAGACTCGGGAAACGGACCGGCGACATCGATGGCAATTCTCTCAAATGGGACGCCCACATTGTACTGCTGCATTCTGCCCTTGGTCCGGGTCTTCGGGCCCTTACTGGCTGCACAGGTGGCACATTTACGGCACCAAGCTCTGACGTCTTCGAAGTAATTCACCCAGTAGTACCGCTGGCGAACTTTGTCTAGGGTTTTATTCATGCCCAGGTGGCATCCGGTAATTCCATCATGTACTTCGGTCAGGATGGCTGGTACCTTTTTCTTCGGAACTACCAGTTGGGACTTGGTTTCTCGTCCATCAGCGCTTTCCCAAACTCGCTTGAGCATTCCATTGTCTACTCTTAGAGAGTCCCACTGAGCCCATAACGATTTCAGCACGCCGGAGTATCTAGTTACCTCGTCCCATCGTGGCCTGGGTGCCCCTCTCATTTTGAGTGACAAGATTGGTTCGATGTCTGGATCAGCCATTTGGTCCTGGATGCACTGTTCCGTTGTCCAGTCTTCATTGGCCTGCACTCGGATCTGCCTGATGGGGATACCTTCTCGCTGTTCCGTCCTCAGACAATGTCCGCATTTCGCTCTACAGGGTCTTCTGGATAGGGCATCGGCGTTATTGTGGAAACGGCCGGCACGGTGTTCCACTTTGAAGTCGTATTGCTGTAATTTCTCCATCCACCTGGCCAGTTGTCCTTCCGGTGTCTTCATGTCCAGCAGCCATTTGAGTGCGGCATGATCTGTTCGGATTAAGAAATGGCGACCATAGAGGTATTTGTGGAAATGGTCTACAGCCCTTATTATTGCAAGAAGTTCTTTTCTGGTGACGCAATAATTTCTTTCTAGTTTCGAGAATCCACGGCTGTAGTACTCGATCACCCTCTCTTCACCATCTTGCACCTGGGATAGGACGGCCCCCAAACCGGCGTTGCTGGCGTCGGTGTCTAAGATGAACTTGCCGGACTGTGTAGGAAAGGCTAGGATTGGGCTGGAACATAGTGCTGCCTTCAGTCGTCTGAATGATGTTTCGCAATCCTGATTCCAACGGAACGTCTCCTTCTCTGTGGTCTGCCGATGTAGAGGAGCGGCAGTGGTGGCAAATCCCTCAACAAAACGCCGGTAGTATGAACAGAGGCCCAAGAAGCTTCGGAGTTCATGCTTATCCCTCGGGACTGGCCAATCACGGATCGCTTCTATCTTGTCCTCGTTAGTGCGGATTCCTGACTCGGAAACGACGTGGCCCAAAAACTCTACTTCTTTTTGGAACAAGGAACACTTCTTCGGATTGAGTCTGAGGTTGGCGTTATTAATTCTGGAGAATACTTCGCCCAGGTTCTTCAGATGGTCATCGAAGGTCTGGCCCATGACTAGAATGTCGTCGAGGTATACTAAGCACGTTCTCCACGTTAAGCCGCTCAGTACATACTCCATTAGCCTCTCAAATGTAGCGGGTGCATTACATAACCCAAAGGGCATGACCGAGAACTGAAACAGCCCTGTACTAGTGCAGAACTCTGTCTTCTCTCTGTCGTTTGCGTGTAGACCATCCTGCCAATATCCACTTTTTAGGTCTAGTGTGGAGAACCAACGGGAGCCTGCTAGTGTGGTCAAAGTGTCATCGATTCGGGGTAGTGGATTCGTGACATCATTCAGCTTTCTGTAATCCACGCAAAATCGGGTGGTTCCATCCTTCTTTTTAACTAACACGACGTGAGCAGACCATGGACTGATGGATGGCTCAATAACTCCATTTTGTAACATGGACTCGATGTTTTCGTCGACTGCCTGTTGTTGCCCCAATTGTAGTCGTCTAGGTGGTATTCTGATGGGTTGAGCCTTCCCGGTGTCTATTCGATGCTGGATGATGTTGGTGCGACCGGTGGTTCCATTTTTACTGTTAAAAATTTGCCAGGGTTTTGTGATAAATTGCTTGGCTTTCTTCTGGTTCTCTGGTGTCAAGTGTGTCAAATGGTCAGCAAACTGTTGTAGGAACTCTTTATCGGGCCCTGGCTCCTTCACCGACGGCTGGTACTCTTCTTCGCAATTGATGATGGTCTCTACTGGCTCGAAACAAGCTATCTCTTGACCATTGGTAATTCTGATGTCGTTGTTGGACAGATTCAGGACTCTGATTGGTATATCTCGTCCGGTTTTAACTATAGCCCGTCCAACTAAGTAGTCATGAGCTGAGTGTACGGGCTCCACCATACCAACGCAGCTCCCAGGATTGCTGTCTAACTGCCCATTAATAATCTGTTCCGTTCGACCGGGAATTCTAGCCGAAGACTTTGCCACAATTTTTATGGGGGTGACTGATGTGTTGACGGGCCGTGTCAATACAAATTCCTCATTTAGGAACCGAAGAACATCATATCTCGGGTCGAACACAAATCCATGCTGGCTAATTAGGTCCATTCCCAGTATAAAATCGTCCTCAATATTCGCTACCAGGACCCTATGCCGGATCATGTTGTCCCCTATCTGTAGCATGACATCTGCCTAACCCTGTATTGACATGGACTCGCCGGTGACAGTTCTGAGCTGGATGTTATTGGTAACTGGCCGAATTTCTGATGCTCTCAAGACCCTGGACTTGGCAATGGACACAGCGGCGCCGGTGTCGATGGTGATGGTAATTGCTCGCCCATTGATGGTGCCTCTGATGACTAGGCTGCCGCTATCTCGGCAAAATCCCCGGATGGATAACGTTTTGGGGGCTGGTGGAGGGACAGTCAGCATTCGCCCCCCTATGCTGACTGACTGACGGTCCCTGGGCACGTGACTGTTTTGTTGGTTACCCCTGGTCGGTGATCGTTCAGGTGGCCTCACTCGACAATCACGTTGGAAGTGTCCTGTCCGTCCGCAGCGGTAACATGCCCCCCTGGTGCCAGTTCTTTGTGACCGGTCTAATATTTTGTTCAGACCAGCCAGCAGCGCTTGAAATGGTGACTCTGACTCTTCCTGGTTGAAGGAAACTGCTCGGACCCTCGGCTTGGACATCTTCATGACGGCCTCTACTTCCAAAGCCCGAAGTAGAGCTTCATTACTCTTCTTGACGCCACTCAGTCTTAAATTTCTTTGAACTTCCACATCTCTGATGCCGTTTATGAAACTCTGTGTGGCCAACTGGTCTTTCGTTTCCTCTGGCAGGTCTGGGTAGGACAAGTGAACTAACCGTCTAATCTCTGCTTCGAATTCTTGAAGACTTTCACCGGATTTTTGCGTTTTTCCACTCAGTTGGACTTGGTATACCTGGCTCAAGGATTGATTGTCGTATCGTTTGTCTAGGATGGCGATGATCTTGTCGAAATTGCCTTGTTCATCGACTGGAATGCTTTGGAGGAGTTCTAGGGCCGGACCTCTTAACGAAATTACCAGAGAAGTAGATTTTTCTTGATTATCCCATCCATTAGCTGTAGCCACGGCCTCAGATTGCCGTTTATACATGGGCCAAGATGAACTGCCGTCGAATGTGGGTGGTTTACTAAAGGTACTCATGGTGTTCTGGTATTTTCCTCGCTGTAAGTCCTGTTGCATTTTTTTGATTTCTGTTTCTACCTTGTTTTGAATAGCACTGATTTCAAATTTCACCTGGCTCTGTATGGAATCGATGTCATCTACTTTGGTTTCAAGGGCCTCCACATTATTTTTTAGGATCTTTATGTCGTCGTTTATCTCTTTTATATCTGATTCTACTATTTGCATTCTTTCATTAACTGTTTCGTTAACTTGTGATACTATTTGCATTAGTTGTTCAAACTGCATTTGTCTTTTTTCTTCAGTTATTTTAAATTCATTTTGTCGTTTTAATTCAGTTTGATCTTGTTTTTGTTCAAATTTCGAGAACAATCCTTCAATTAAATTATGTTGTTCACTTTTCATCGTGGAAACCAGATTTTGTTGTTTTTCTTCCATCGTGGAAACAAGATTTTGTTGTTTTTCATCGATATTAGTGACAAGATTTCCTAATTCAACTTTAAGTTTATCATCAAAAGATTTCACTAACCTTTGTTGAATTTCTTCTTGATGTTGTTTCTTCTCCTTGTCACGTTTTTCTAGAATCTGTGCTATTTTTTCGTCTAGTCCCTCTGTAACCTGTTTGATAATTTTTCGGGTAGTTTCGTCGGTTTTTTCCATACTTCGAGTTTCCATAACTGCACTAATCCTTTACTTCTGACACCAAATTGCAATATACTTCGTGGGTTTAATTTAAAATTATAAAACTAATATTCACTGTCACTTTTCTAGAACTTTATTTACATTAACACAGCTGATTCAAATACAATAACAATCCCATATACGCTAGTCGTCGCGGTATAACTGAACTTCGATCGTGGCGTGCTTCCTTTAATACCAGCGTAGAATTCTCCAGTAGAAATCATCATCGCTCCTTCCGCTGCCGAGTCTTTTCGAGAATCGTATTTTTTTATCTTAAAGCGTTTGTTGTCGTGCTGAAATGACACAGGGTCGGCTTTGGGTAAACTTCGTAACAATATCTTTATTAGGGTTCCGTATATACAATATACGGATACCCTTATAATATCTGTCACATCACAGCAATTTTCTCCTAAACTACTGGACGGAAAAGGTTGAAATTTGGTATCAATGTATAGTTTGGTGACCCAATCAGGAGTGCATATCGTAAATGAAGAAATTTTGATTTTAGGGGTACTTCTGGGGGAAAACTAAAAAAATCGACCGTTCCCCCCCTGATCTCCGAAACTACGGGGCCTAAAATTTTGAAAATAATAGGAAATATAGATCGTTGCGCGAACTTTACAGGAAAAATAAGGAGAAACCATTAATATTAATTTTGGGGGGCAAATTATAGAATTAAATGAAAATTTAAAAATATATTTTTTTCAAACGCTGCATCTAATATATCAAATGAAAGATCTCATTCTGAGGAACACAAATATATTTCTTTCATATTTAAAAAAATAATAATAATTAAAAGATGTTAACCAAAATATACCAAAATTTACCCATCCCCCCGGAGATAGGGGCTCCGAAACTATAAAACGTAAAGTTTTGAAAAAAATTAGAGGTATAGGGTATGACCTGAAGTTTACTGGAAGAATAAGGAGAAACCTCTACTTTTAATTTTGGGGGGCAAATTACAGAATTAAATGGAAAATATAAAATTAAAATTGTTTCTAACGCATCATGTTATATATCAAATGAATAAAATGACGAAAACAAATATATTTTTTCCATATTTTTAAAATAAAATAATTAACAAAAATATAAAAAAAAATTACCCATTCCCCCCCCCTTATCTCCGAAACCATAAGCTGTAAAATTTTGAAAAAAAAATAGAGATATAGCGCCTCACCTGAACTTTACTGAAAAAATAAGGAGAAACCCCTAATATTCATTTTGTGGGGCAAATTATAGAATTAAATGGAAAATAAAAAAAATATAATTGTTTCTAATGGATCAAATAATATATCAAATCAAAGGGCTCATTATGACGAATACTAATATATTTTTTTATTTTTTTTAACTAAATATTTTAAAATATATTAAAAAATATATTTCAAAAATTACCCATTCCCCCCTTTATTCCCTAAACTATAAGACCTAATTTTTTTTGTTTACAGGAAAAATACGAAGAAATCCCTAATATTAATATAGGGGGTCAAATTATAGAATTAAATGGAAAATAAAAAAATATTTTTTAACGCATCATGCAATACATCAAATGAAAGGGTTTATTATGAGGACTACAAACATATATTTTTCATATTTTTAAAATTAATTGTTTACAGGATATTAACATAAATATATAAAAAATTCTCACTTCTTGCTTTATTTCCGAAACCATACTACCTAAAATTTGGAAAATAATTAGGGGTACTAGTGCTCACTTGAAATTTATAAGAAAAATTATTAGAAAACCCCCAAAAACTCTAATGTTAATTTTTGGGGGCCAAATTAGAAAATTAAATACATATGTATTATTATAAAAATCAAGATAAACCTGAAGCACATAAAATAAAAAGTCTGCGTGGAAATGAAAGTGTATATTTTTTATAAATTTAAGACGCTTCCTTTAAAAGATATTAAGGCAAATATAAGAAAATGCACTTATTCCCTGCTTGTCTGAAACTGGAATATTAGAATGTTGAAGGTGGTACGGAACCCTTAGTATGCGAGTCCAACTCGCACTTGACCAAATTATTATTTAGACATTTTAATAACATCAAATACATGAATTGCCGACTGTTGAAAATTCTCTTGACTTGAAATATTTTAAAACCTTTACTCTTTTTGTTACAGGCACATGCGTAGATACCGACATAACCCATCCTTACATGCAGGACTTCTATTTGGTTTCGCATGCCAGCGTTCAAGGAGTCTCTAAACCGACAAAGTACTGCACTCTTTGGGACGACAACGGAATGTCCAACGATGACATCGAACAATTGTCGTTCTTCTTGTGTCACTTGTTTACGAGGTGCAACAGATCCGTGAGTTATCCAGCGCCGACTTATTACGCTCATTTAGCCGCTGCCAGGGCAAAGGTCTACATAGAAAACGAAAGGATAAATATGAACGATTTGAAGCGGGAAACTGAAAAATATAAAATTTTGGATGTCATCAGAAAGGATTTGCCTATGTTCTTTGTTTAAATTTATTTTTATATTCAATTTATTATTTGCTTTATTTGCTGCACATATGTTCAGGTATGATTATAGCGCGGTTCATCAACTAAGGCGATGATTTGACAGGGTTGCCAATGTGACTTTTTTCATGAGTACGATTCGCTTTAGACATTAATTTCATGCTATTTTCTATTTCTTATATAAAATCACAAAATAAAAACAATTACTGATTATTAATTATATTATTGTTATGGATTACCGTGGGTTTATTTAACGATAAAAACAACTTTTTAACTTCAAATTACAAAACAAACTCAACTTACATTCTGACCTTTACTGTCAGCCAAAAAATTAAACTTAGAGCATATAGTTTAGTAAATGTGCTACTAAACTCTTAGAGCGTATACTTCTGGAGGTATCCTGCAATGCACAAATATCGTGACACGACTAGAAATAGAGCGCAATAGAGACAGTATGTCACTTGCTAGGGTAAACAACCAATAAACTAAATACTGGACGTAGCTCATTGGAAGCAGCTACCAATAGAGTGAAATAGCCTCTTGCTCTCTCGCTATTACCCTCTCTCTCTCTCTCTGTTTAGGCTGGGACTATATTTGTGCCTTGCAGGCTTAGACCATGTACCTTCTCGATATAGTCTGTCATTCACAAAATCGTGGCAACGCTAGAAAGAGAGGGCTATAAGACAGTAACAGGCTATTTCACTTCGTGGGTTGAACCAGCTAATGCACGATATGCTGATCGTATTTGATTGTAAGCGGCTCCCAACCGAGTGAAATAGCCTCTTACCCTATCTATTGTCCTCTGTCTCTTTAGGTTTACCACGACATTTGTACACTGTAGGCTATATCCAGAAGGTACATGCTCTAAGATTACAGGCTACCTCCAGAAGTATAAGCTGTATAACTCAACTGAACTTAACTTACTTAACTGTAAGATTCAACTGAACTTAACTTACTCTCACAGACCACCTATATATACGTTTAAGAGTTTTTGAGATTAATATTTGACAATAATGTAGATCTTTCCTAATCTGTCAATTGCATTTGCTGACAGTGACATCTACTTTGTATATAAAGTGTCCTCCTTCGGCCGCGGTTATAAATTTCCGGGACAATATATACTAAAGGGTGAACTATTAATAAGGGCCGATGTGAATTGTAAATTAACCGCGGAGTGTTTGGGAAATTATTTTATTTTTTTTCCAATGAGAGTACAGGACATGGCATTTAAGTGTGAAACAAACTATCAGCTGAGTCATAATTGAGGTTCAATATCATTAGCTCTTGAATTATTGTAGGCTTATCGGCGTAGACCTTTTCTTGCAAATCACCTCAAAGAAAAAATCCAATGGTGCCAAATCTCGTGATCTTGGCGGACAAATGACATCACCACTACATGAGGTAACAGGGCCATTGAATTTTTCGCGTAAAAGAGCCAGTGTTTCCTTAGTTGTGTTGCAAGTGGCACCATCCTGTTGAAACCACCTATCGTCCAGATCCATATATTTCAATTCCGGACAGAAAAAGTTTGTTATCATCTCACGATAGCGAACACCATTCACGATCATTGTTTGGCGGTAGTCGTTGAGGCTTTGACAGTCAACAAAACGAAGCCGTTTGTCGTCAATGATAAACTAGTCTATAAAACAGATTAATTTTCAACTAGTTACGACCGTCGATGGCACAACGTTCTCGATTGATGTTTTACAGATAACAGATCAAACCAGTTCTTCGTAAATGTATGGGTAACCGTCGAACAGAATAAACCGTTTACATATAATTATTGACACATCCTAATTTACAAATCGAATTTCAGTGTGCGTTGAACTCAGACGACTTTCTTGTGTTTAATTTCATCAGTTTATCTTCTCCACGGTCAGGTTGTGACGGTGGACAAATATTGTTGACGACTGAACTAGTTTATCGGTCGACTATAAACTAGTTTATCAGTTGATGCGAAATAAACAATCTAAAAAAAACTGTTCGTTCATTCAAGGCCCACTACTACTTGTCGGACCTCATTGTCAAAGAATTACGGCCCAATGAGCCGCCAGTCCATAAATCGCACCAAACAGTAACTTTTTTCGGATGTATTGGATTTTCTACAAGCACTCTTGGAAACTCGTTTGCCCAAATGCAATAATTCTGCTTATTGACGCATTCACTGAGATTAAAATGTGCCTCATCATGATTTTCTTTATAAATTCAACATATACTTCAGTGTGTTCGTACAACCATTCGGCATAATGATGCTTCCAATGGTCCGTAGGTTCGAATTCTTGAGATAATTGAACCCTATAACTGTGTAAATTCAGAAAATTCGCATGTGCGGGGTCTATGAGATGTACAATTGTTTAGCACAACGGTGAGTCGAGTTTGACGGCAATTTCGCCAACAGCAGCAATGTTTTGTCTACGAACATGTGTTTTCACGTCTCCTACAGACCCGGTTTGGTGAAATTTAAGCACAATTTTCCCCATTGAATGCAAATGAAATGCGAAGTGCCGATAAGCATTGTGATTTGTATGCCCATTTTCATAAAAGGGTTCAACCACCTTAACGCGCTGCTTAATAGTGTACCTACCCATTGTTGCATTTGCCAAAGACAGAATGTTAGAAACGTCTCAAGAAGTGTCAAACCATCAAATGATGTTTAAGGGCGGTTCACATTTAACATCGGCCTTTAAGGCTGGTTCACACGGCCTTTAAGGCTGGTTCACACGTCATTTAACGGGGAAAATAGCGTAGATAGGTAGTTTGTTGTTATGCTTCATTTATGGATAATTATTGTTTTAAAGCGATAAAACTGAGAACAATTCCTTTTTTATTTATTAACATGACAAATATGACTTTAACTGTAAATAGAATAACAAAATAATCTAAATAAATGTATTCATGTGCTTTATTCAAAAGATTGATACACTTATCTTCAGATTTGGATATACGATAACTATAATAATTTTTCCGTTTCTGCTTCAGTGTGAATATTTTTTCCTACTTTTTTTGGTTCACTGTTGCAAGTGCTAATTTCTATAATGACACTGTTCATTCTCGAGCATTGTTATTTTTCGATGTAAATTGAAAAATTTTAAGTCGTGTTTTTGTGCACATACAGAAACGTATCGTTATGCTGCAAACATGTTTTTTTATATAAAAAAACTCAAATAAGTTCTCATTACCAAGAAAATAAATTAATATGCTTCAGAATCTCATGAAAATGTAAAAAATGACAGGGATATGACAACTTGAACAAACTCAAATTTCATTTTTATCGTTTTTACCAAAATGATCCATCGCCCAGGTTTTTGAACTCCGTTTCATTTCTTGTATGTACTTTTTAGTATTTTGATTAACAATTGAATGTAAAAATAATTTTGGAATCTATTGGAGCTTATAATGACCATTGTATTCCATAAAGTTTATTTAGTAACACTTTTGTAACATTTTTCATACATTCGGTTCATTGGAATTTAATGCTAATTCTTAAATGGAAAATTGTTTATTTATTGGGCTTATGATAAAATCAGTATGTTTTGTCTAAACTTTAGTAACATAATTTTTCAATTTTGTTATTCACTTTTGCCTTATTATAATGAGTTTTTTAGTTTTTTTTTTCAGTTAATAATTTCTTGATACCTGCTATTTAACTCCAAAAAAAGTTCTTATTGTAAATTTTTATATTTATTTCAAGAATTGTGGAATGAATATCAGACTTGTTATTAACAAATTATTATTATTAATTACTTGTAACCAATTGTATCAATATCTTTATGATTTATGGCATCTATATTAAATACCTAAAAAGCATTTGAGTTTTTTCTTATATGCAGTGTCCAGACAGGGTTGGGTAAGGGTGGAGCTCCAGGGATTTACCAGCTTTTGATTTAAGGAGTGGCCGATCAGAAATTGTTCATCTTAGGAGGGGCCAATCAGCAAATTTATGGGAACCATTGAAGGCACACGGCAGGTCGTTTATGTCTCCCCCTGCCCCCTTGGTATTTCAATAGTGTGGATTGAAGTGTAGAGCAGTTTAAGGAATTTTAGCTGCTGTAGAGAACAGCGCGCGCATTACCAGATACGAAACCTCTCATCGCCTACTGAAGGTTCAGTAAAAAAATACTAAAACTATATGTATATGAAAAGTAAGTACTCATTATTTGACAAGATGTGAAATAAACGAGTACCGACTATCTCAGCTAATCGTTACTTCGCTACTATTGTTATTTATAATTTTTCTTTATCGGTACTAATGGGAAGTTGCACGATTTGGCACAATATATGGATTATATGTAACAACTAACCCCTTCGTCGTATGATTCCTGAATGGCGTTATCAATCCAAAGTTAGATGAAATGAAACCACACATCACACACAAAAGTGCATTGTTGGTTGCCGGAATGTATTAAAAATTGTTTTAATTTGTTCCAGGCAGTTTCCACAAACTGCGTTATCTGTATTTTTAGGAACATCAATCCAAAGTTAGATGAAATGAAACCACATCTATCACAGCTGGTAATAACAAATTGCAGTTGCATTTGCTGTTGTCCGAAAGGTAAGCTTACTGTTTCATTTCAAGAACAATACGAACGTTTTAGGGCAAAATCAAGGATTCATTTATATATGTTTAGAAATTGATATGTAGCAGAGTTTTACTTTCGGTTGTTATAATTTCAATAGTAACATGCGTGTCTCCATATTTCTACCTGTTTAAATGATTTTAATCAAATACATAAATTTAGCTAGAATATGTTTAATATTAAATGTTGCACGTTGATTATAGCCACCGCATTCAAGGAGGAGATTTACTAGTTGCAGATATGACAAAATAGCACCCTTGTCAGTTGTGGAACAAAAAATTTTGACACGGAACTTAAAATCTTACAATTTGCCTTAACCTTTCTTTAAAGTTTTGAATACAATTCAAAAATTGTTTGTCTTAAATGGGAACTGACGACAAATTTTCCGTAAGCGGCTGGGAAGCTGATTTAGCAGATGTCGATGAAACTCGAAATCCAGAAGGTAATGAATCCACTTTGATTTGAAACTATTCTTTATAATGTGTATTTTCAGATGAACTACAAAGAAGTATTCTTACTGCATGCGAAAAAGGAGATCTAGATAAAGTTCAATCTTTACTAAAAACCAACCCAGAGTTGATAAAAACAACTGACAAGGATAAATATACACCATTACACAGAGCTTGCTATAGCAATCATATAGAAATTGTTAAATATCTATTGAAAATGGGTGCAGATGTCTCAGCTAAGACAGAAATGCAATGGCAACCACTTCATTCTTGCTGTCAGTGGAATAATTTCCAGTGTGCTGCTTTGTTAATTCAGAATGGGGCTGATGTGAATGCTACATCTGAAGGTGGTATGTATCACATATGATATCTGGATATGTTAAAGTTAATATGTGTTAAAAAGCCAAAGAGTGAAGATAATTAATATCTAAACTTTTTGCTAATACTTTGAAAAATGTTTGTTATTAATGTCTTATAATAACTGAATATTATATATGATTGATTTCAAAACGATATAAATTGTAGTTATGATATCAATGTCTTTGTGTAACTCTTGTTTTGAATGTAATTCCAAAATTGCTTACTATCTGAATCATTATACTTATTGATACATATGTTTTGATGCAGTTGTAATAGTCCTAGTATATTACTATGTGTGCCCCATTCCATAACAATATAGCTATGGATGTTGTGTACAAAAACATAAGAAATCAATCGAATAATGCCTGCTTCCATTAAATTAATTTGTGAACATCACAACTATATAATTGATTTTTGTCTGGAATCAATATTGTTATCCCACTTAAGACTGAATTTAACAATATCTAGATTTTTATATTGTCTATTCTAAACATTCTCTGACATATATATTTCTACTAAATTTAGTTTACTGTCATTGTAATTAGAGCTCTATTAATTGCCAAGGCTACATTATTTTTATCTAATAAGCCCCATCATTTGAATTTGAGGTATCATAAATTAAAGCTGAGCCATCGACATCTAACACAACACTGTTTCTATGAAATTCTCAGAGTAAATCCTTGATGTATAAATTATTGAATGAGGGTCCTAGAATAAAAAAAAAGAACTGGAACTTTTGATAAGGGCTAAAACTGTTTATCTGGACGCTATGCGAACAACTATAGAATGACCAGAAAATTCGACATAGGATATATAAAGCAAATTAGAATTTCTAAGTTTAGTTAGGACAGTGTACATAGTGCTATGATTTTGATGTGAATTGTATTCAGAATCAGCTGTTGTAAATACTTAATTTTTACATGTAAATAAAGTTCTAGAAAGTAAAGTGATTATCAGTTTTTAAAATTAATTAAATTTGAACCCACAGAGTTTATTGCAATATTAATAATTAATCATACTGTAGTTTAGTATCTTTATTATTATTCAAACCAAACTGTTATTTACAAATTAATTTATAGTCTTATAACAAAATATAAATTCTAGCAGTTAGAAATGTTTGATACTAATGAAATGGATCCACCACCTTTGTTAGGTATGTTGTGTCATTTAGGAAATTCATTGCTTGGATTAATTATATGAAATAATTTGTCAATAACATAAGCACAGTAATTCTATGTATCTATCTTGATCTTCAAGTTGTGAATGATTCTTTAAATTTCACTCTACTGAGTACATTAGAGACATATTGTTCTAGGATTTTACTTCCTTGTCCCAATTCAGGGAATTAATCTTCAAACATTTTAGGGCAAACTCCACTGCATATAGCTGCTGCTCATGGTGCAAGCTATGAAACAGTACAACTTCTTATAATGGATCCATTCATTAATCCTTACCTAAAGAATAATAATGGGGAAACTGCAGCTGAAATTGCTAGAAGAAGTTCCAGGTTCTACAACATATTTGAAGCTGCTGATCCTTTACTTGACTTTAACAATGTTAAGTAAGTGAACATTAAATGTAATCTGGTAAAATGAATCTATTTATGTTGTGAGGGACAACATATATTTTTATTATTTCGTAGGAAATAACACCATGATCGAAATAAAAAGCTGTATATTGAAAGAAAAACCAAACGTTTCAAAGTCGATTCTGACTTAGTTGTCAATGGCTTTAAAATATGTATTGAAAATGTCAGAATCGACTTTGAAACATTTGGTTTTTCTTTCAATATACAGCATTTTATTTCGATTGTGCTGTTATTTCCCAAGAAAACATGAAAATAATCAAGAATATGCCACAAATAACATTTAGAAGACAATTGGACAACATATAAATGTTGAATGAAATATTTTCTTTCAGTAACATTAAAAAACAAGATTTTTATGATACAATTTAGATACTTTGACATTTTTTAACTGTAAGTAGTTGTTCAGGAATGTTTGAAATGAATTGAGATTGAGTTGTAGCAAGTTAGGCATACAGTTTTTGAATACAGTCTACTGTTTGTTTATAAATCATTAAGCTGCAGGCATTCATAGTATCAGCTGTTTTTTCACTTTTAGAGCATATTACTAGCATACCATCAGCATGAATATTATTAAACAATCAGATCCAGTATCAAGTAAATCATTAGTATAGACCAATAATAATAGGGGACCTTGTGGGACTACCATGTTTATATAATTAGATTTAACAGACATTTACACTTACTATTTGAGATCTGTTTGACAAATTCTAATCAAGAGGGATTCTATATATTCCCAGTTTATCAAGTTTGTTACACAAATCTTAGAGTTGGCAGGGCCAAAAGCCCTAGAGGGGTTGTTAGTACAGGTTTAATTAAGCTAAGTTTCTTGTAAATTAAGTCATCTATTACATGACATATACAGAAACAGTTCCTCTAATTGTTTACTTGTAATGACTTTAATTCCTTTAAAAAATCTCATTTGTATGAAAACTCTCTGCCATGTTGCTTGTAACAAGCAATTAAAAATGCTTCTAGCTGATTTATATTTGAAATTTTTCTGTCTTGAGGAAAACTACGGAAAAACTCTGAAAAAAAACAGTTTATAAATCTCTTTTTTTCTAAATTATGAATTATTAATTATTTGTTTAAAAATTCTGGTAAGAAATAGTCAATTTTACTATTTAGATTTGTCACACATAGTTTCAAATCTGTATTTTAAGGTAAAAGATGTTATTTTCAGTTTTAGTGTATAGGGTGAAATCATAAAAATAGGAATTGCTGCATTTGTCAAACATATTTCTTTATAGACACCTTTAACTTATGTAGTCACCCTGAAATAAATTTCAGTACTGATATTTGGTCGTTTACTAATTGTGTTTTTCCATTTCTCTAAAATATGCTGATGTGCTCTAGGATTTTTTCTTTATATGTCTGATTTTCATTTTAACTGGTAAAAATTATGTTTGAATTGTATTGAATATAGAAGGTAAAATGTTATTTTCATAATCTGGGGAATTAAAACCAATGCCTTCTTTGGAAACTACAAATATATATTTCAAAACTTTCATAAATAGATATATGTTTAATGTGATTGCTGTTATAAATTAATTTGAATATATTTTTTTTCAGGATGTTAAACTAAGGAAGACCATATAATTATTACATTATTTTTAATATATTTAAATTTAAATATTGCGATGTTTCCTGTTTTAATAACTATGATAAGTGTTGTAATTAAGTACATCTAAATTATCTCAACTTTTGTGATATTTACGTAAATAAAATTAAATTATAAATAATATCTTTTACGAAATTTCCTTGGACTTCCAAAGTGTCACATCCTTTCAATAGCATTGAACTTCATCGTCAGGTGAGTGATGGAAAATTCAGATTATCGTTTATACCCTTAGCCGGTCATGCGTCGTGGTCATTGGGACTCTTATTCCCTTATCTGGTCCAATCAGCGCGACCGTACCGCGCTTGGTTTTGGTGATGCGTGTGGCAGTGGCTGAAGAAGCGATCTCCAAATGTTTTTAATTTAGACGTTGGGTTTCTCTACTTATATTGTAGTTCTTTTATACTAGTACTATTTGTTGTGAATTAACCTTACCTTTTATATATAAAGGAATTAAAGCAACAAAATGGGATTTAGTGTTGAATTATTTGCAAGCACTGTATAATTTGTTAAAAAAATCAAGCGCATGTAACAGATCAAATGAAAAGGCTTGCTGTGAGCAATAACAAACCGCACTTAACCAAATTATTATTTTTCGAAGTTGGTTCAAAAATGTGAGAGGTTCTAAATTCGATAGTATTTGTTAGACTTTGTTACCTCAGTACTTCTTGAATTATGAGCTAATTCCGATATTCTTTTTTCATTTGATAGAACAGACTTCCAGATTGGTACATACCATATATATATATATATATATATATATATATATATATATATATGTTATATAAGTTTATAACACGAACTTTGTGTGAACTTGTGTAGCAACTATATTTCGTCGTTCCCAGCTGACTCAGCGACACGTGTGGTGTCAGATTACGGCGCCGCCGACATCCGTTAGAAACGCCGTGTCAACTCTGCCTATTCAGCATCTTTAAACTTATATATTGTAGAATTTCTCTTCCAACTGTATTCATTATTACTCAGAACTTTTGTCAGTTACATTGTTATTTTTCATTTTTATTTCAAAGTTATAATTGTATTTGTTTTAATAAAAAAAATCTTTTTTAAAAAGTTTAATTTGAGAAGTGTGATATAACAAATTGGCGCAGTCAGTAGGATCCGTCAACGTTACTAGAACACGAGCTTAATTCTAACTGGTAGCGGCGGATTCCTATCCCTCAACGGAGCAAAGAACCTGGAAGAAGTCCCAACTGCGATAAAAAGGAGAACACGGATCTTCCAATGTTCCTGTTGATGTGAGTAGTAGTGAATCGTCTAACGTTTAAGATTTTAATAATTTACTTGATTAATTTGATTGATATATTCGATAATTTGATTATTTTATTTATTTGATAATATTGATACACTATTTTGAATTGATTTATTATTTGATTATTTGAATTGAAACATTTATTTGATATTTTTATTTACGTTTACATTTATTTTATTACTTCATTCTTTACTGTTCTATTATCCAAAATACCGTTTATTCCCAATTTACATACACTCTATTAATAATTTTTTAATTTTTATACAATCCCTCGTTTGTTTTATTGTTTTTTTCTTTCAACTTGTGTACATATTTTAAATCTAACAAATCACAATGGCACAAGCAACAAACAACGTTGTTTCCGATGAAACCGAAAAATACCGGTTATCGGAAATATTTTCAATCATTCCCGAATTTGAGGGAGACCAAATCTCCTTGGCCACCTTCATACATGCTTGTAACTGTGCTTACAACATGTCTACCGCGGATCAAAAATACCTATTAGTGATCCACATTAAAAATAAATTAAGAGGCAAAGCGGCGCAGTTAATAAACTCTAGAAACCCTGCGTCGTACCTTGAGATTAAACAGCTTCTCACGCTACACTTCGGAGATTCTCGTGATCTTTCCTCACTAATACACGACCTTCAACGGTTAAAACAATTATCCAATGAGTCTCCCCTAACATTCTATAATAGGCTTCAAGTATTGAGTGCGAAAATGCACTCATGTATCCAAAAAGCTCCTAGTCTGAGCACCGAGCAGAAAGACGCTCAAACCACCCTCGTTGACACCATGGTTTTAAACACATTACTTACCGGTTTAGAACCTCGATTAGGCCAAATTATCCGTGCCAGGATCTTCTTGAGGCACATTCACGGATAAGAAGAGAACTTCAACTATCCTATTTTGAGGAACAAAAGATACATAAATCTGTTCCACCTAAGCCATCTTTTCAGGCTAGAAAACCAACTTCACCTCCTAAATGCTTAAATTGTGGGCGATTAGGCCACATTGCTGCGGATTGTCGCCTGAGATATCAAAATAACCCTCAGCCTTTCAATCAAAATAACAGACCAAATTTCGTTGGGCCGAATCAATCTTCGAGGCCAAATCCAATCAATAATAATAACAATCATCAAGGTCAACAATTCCGACCAAATAATTTTCAAAGACCTCCTTTCAAGCCTAACAACTTTCGACCGTCTGTAATACAGACAAACCCAAATTATCGTTCCGAAAGAACCCACCATTTTAACAACCATCATAATGTCAACTATCCCGAATATTCTGCAAATGACTATGATTATTATACTGATAATAACCAGCAGAATTTCGATTATAACGACCAAAACTATGAAAGCCCTGAGTTCGACCAAATAGTAGATGATACCCCTGTCGAACCTTTCAGTCCTCACGAATACCAGGATTTTCTAGCGCTTCCGAGCCTAGATCAGCCCCCCGATTCGACAACTACCCTCTCAGAAGTCCAAACTCAAATACAGAACTTGAATTTGGAAGACTTCAATCCCGATCTGAACTTCCCAGAACAAACATTTCTTTAAGTCCCCTTCTGACAGTAAATTCCAAGAACCTCTATTATATCAACGACGTTTCTGGAAAATTTAAACTCCTAATTGATACCGGAGCTGGTATCTCCATTTTCAAAGAAAACACTGTCAAAAACTTCTCACAACGATCTCCCGAAAGAGTAACAATTCAAGGCATTACTCATGAGAAAATCCCGATCTCACAATCCACCCTCATCCCTTTCGCTCTAGGCAATCCACACAAGGTCTTTATCTACGATCTAGATATTGAGTTTGATGGAATATTGGGTCTTGATTTTCTCGAGCATTATGAATGTATCGTCGACTTAAAATCCAAACAATTAATTACTAACTTTAAAACTATCCCCCTACATAAAGTGCCCGACCACGACCAATCTAATACACAACCAACAGACACCCCCAGTACTAACGCACAACCTCATACGCATAACAATCACATAACAATCCAGGCACGTACCGAACAAATTTTCAAACTAAAATGTGAACTTAGAAATACTGACGCAATTTTACCGACACAAGTAATTGACAAAGTACGACTTCCCAACGCTGTTGTACATGTTAATTCAAAAGGAGAATTTCTAACTTCAATAATAAACGCGAACGCAATGCCCAAAACTGTTAACTTTTCCAATCTTCATTTAGAACCCCTTGACCTTACACACCCTCTCTTAAATTTGAATACACAGGATTACTCTGACTCTATAAACTTAGACAGAAACTTAATTATTAGGGAACAAATTCGTACAGAACACCTTAATGACGAAGAGCGAGAACTTATCACGAACCTCTGTTTAGAATTCGAAGATATTTTCTATCTCGAAGGCGATGTTTTGTCTTTTACCAACGCAGTAAAACATTCAATTGACACAAATAATGCCAAGCCCGTTTTCACAAAATCTTACAGATATCCTCAAGTCCATAAGGAGGAAGTGAAAACTCAAATTGCCAAAATGCTTGATCAAGGCATAATCAGGCACTCTTCTTCTCCTTGGTCCTCCCCCGTATGGGTCGTCCCCAAGAAACTCGATGCTTCTGGCAAGCAAAAGTGGCGAGTTGTTATCGACTATAGGAAGTTAAACGAACTAACTGTAGACGATAAATATCCTCTGCCCAACATTTCTGATCTCCTCGATCAACTCGGTAAGTGTCAATACTTTTCGACACTGGATCTCGCTTCCGGGTTCCACCAGTTGGAAATCCTTGAGGAAGACATTCCCAAGACCGGTTTCTCTGTTGACAATGGCCATTACGAATTCGTTCGTATGCCATTTGGTTTGAAAAATGCACCTTCTACTTTTCAGAGGGTCATGGACAACATTCTTCTGGGCATCCAGAATGAACGTTGCCTTGTTTACATGGATGACATTATCGTTTACTCACCAACCATCCATGAGCATATGTCCCGTTTGACAGAAGTCTTTAAGCGTCTTAGACAGTCAAACTTGAAAATTCAACCTGACAAGTGTGAGTTTCTCCGTAAGGAAGTTGCTTACCTAGGTCATCTGATCACCCAAGAAGGAGTAAAACCAAACCCTTCAAAGGTTGAATGCATCCAGAATTTTCCTCAACCCCAAACTCCTAAAGATGTTAAATCTTTTCTTGGTCTCGCCGGTTATTACCGACGTTTCATCCCAAATTTCGCCAAGATCTCAAAGCCCCTAACGAAACTCCTGCAGAAAGACGTCAAATTCATCTTCGACGCAGATTGCAAGTCTTCCTTCAACGAACTGAAGCAAGCCCTTGTATCTGACCCTATCTTGATCTACCCAAATTTCGAAGAACCATTCCTGCTCACTACTGATGCTAGTGCTTTTGCAATTGGAGCGGTTCTCTCACAAGGCCCCGTAGGAAAAGATCTTCCTATAGCATATGCTTCCCGTACACTCTGCGGTGCAGAAACTCGATATTCCACTATCGAACGGGAACTGCTAGCCATTGTTTGGGCGGTCAAGCACTACAGACCGTATCTTTTTGGGAGAAAGTTTACACTCCTGTGTGATCACCGTCCGCTTACTTGGCTCTTTTCGATCAAAGACCCTGGCAGTCGTCTAGCCAGATGGCGCCTCAAACTAGAGGAGTATAACTATAAAATCGAATACAAGCCTGGCAAGGTAAACTTGAACGCAGACGCTCTTTCCCGTATCAAAATTAATCACTTCAAACAATGCACCGACTTTCTTTCAAAGATAAAAATTTTCGCAAATAACGAAACCGACCCAAAACAACCCGATTCAGGTACTAGTCACGATAACTCCGACGACTCCGACAACGATCAAGAACGCGATGATCATGACGAACGCATGACAACAGAGTTTAATCGATTTGTTCAACTATATAAAACCGAGTCGATAATCGATTACTCAAAAATAGAAATTTCTAACGCCCAACTCCTAGACAAATCTCACAAACGAATAGTCACTTTCTTCTGGCAAAATAAACTCAATGACTTGCATGACAAAATCATCGAAGATATTTTCGAAGAAGACCCAAACTTCACTACTGACACTCTAAACGTTCTAGCCAGCAAAACTGTAAGGCATAGAAAATATCTAATTGTCCCTTTACCCTTTGATCCTGGAACAGTTGTTGCCCATCTTTTCAACATCCTCTATAATAACCAAGACCAGTTCGACGAATCCGAAACTTTTTGTATTGAAAACAACGTAGAACTACCGATTCTTGAAACACTATCCTTTATACTTGCAGACAAAGACGTAAAACTAAAAATTTGTCAAAATATTGTGATAACTCCTTCACAAGACGAAATTCCCGTTATACTGCAACAGTACCACTGCGGCAAAAATAACCTTCACCGTGGAATTAACGAGACCATCCGACGCATTAAAGAAAAGTATAATTGGACTGGACTAATCAAAAGTGTAGAGCAATTTATTAAGTCCTGCGAAACTTGCCAAAAGGTAAAGTTCTGTAGAAAAAACTTAAGTGCTCCTTTTGTCATAACTGAAACACCAAAAACGCCCTTCGAACGTATCAATATTGATATTTTCGAATATCCAACCAGAAACTATGCACTGACTATTAGGGATGAACTCACCAAATTTACTCAGGCTTACCCAATTGGTGACAAAACAGCTAAAACTGTAGTAAACACCCTCCTAATATTCTTCCAACATTACGGTACACCTCTTCGCATCCATTGTGATTATGGACGTGAATTTGACAACACTCTCATAAGGGACCTGTGCGAACTATATGACATAAAACTATCCTTTTCAAGTGTCCACCATCCCGAATCAAATGGTTCTATCGAAAGGTTTCACGCGACTTTAGCGGAAATGATAAGGGCAAATACATCTGAACATCCGGACGAACATCCATTCAACGTCCTCCCTTACGAGTTATCTGCTACAACAACACTAAAAACAAGACTACTGGTTTCACGCCCTACGAACTCATCTTTGGGCACACTTCTAGTAGACCCCCCGAAACAATATACGATCAGGAAAAACTCATTTCCAAATATGTTAGGGACCTTAACAACAGAATGAACTACTATTATAGACTTGCCCGCGCAAAAACTGACCAACAAAAACAAAAATCTAAAGTTAGATTTGACAAACATGTTTCGACTAACCAACCAGAATACAAAGTAGGCGACAAAGTTTACGTGAAAGAGTCTCAGATTAAAAGCAAATCTGAAAACAAATTCAATGGACCTTTTGAAATCACCGCGATTAGAAAAAACTCTGCCACAGTTATAAACTTACAGACTAACCAAATTAGTAAAATTAACTTTGACAGACTAAAACCATATTTTGAATGAATCCCTTCTTTTCAGATTCTGTGGACTGTTTTCAGTCGTGAACCTCCAACAATACTCTCTTACACCCGTTAACAATACAATAGGAGTTTTCTTCCATGAAGAAGGCACACTTAAAATTTCAAACGACAAATGGACACTTCTTGTCTTCAAAGACCTCAACCCTTTCAGAGATGCTATTTCAACTAATGACGCTATACTAAATCGAATTCTAGAAACTATTAATGAAAACACAACTAACACAAAATCATTTAAACCAAAAAGTACAGACACACGTGAGCCTCTTGAAACAAATTTCAAAATCCGTTAACTCCAAATATACAGACATTTTCGCTGACACTCAAACTTATCCTACCAACAGAAGAAAACGCGGACTTATTAACGGACTGGGCTCAGTTTGGAAAGCCATTTCAGGAAACTTAGATGCGGCAGATGGTGAATACATAAATGATTGTATAACCAAAATCACTAAAGACCAACACCAAACTCAAGAATTATTAAAAAAACAAATATCCGTAACTACTTCAGTCATTACAAGCCTTAACAACACCTTACAAAAATTTCAATCGGAAGAGAAACTATTCTCAAATAATATCGAAAAAATAAGACAGTCACTTCTATACATTTCGAACGATCTTGACTTTCATGAATTCCAAATCAATATCCTAGATCTGTGTGAAAGCCTAATGGAGAGCTATATATTTATCGAAAACACCCTAAACGATGTTTTAACTGCAGTCTCTTTCGCCCGCTTAAAAATTTTACATAGTTCGATTATAAGCCCAATAGATTTGTTCGATTCCCTTCAAAAAATTTCTCAGTCACTCCATGAAAATAATTTACCACTTCCTATTTACAGTTCAAATGTTGCTCAATACATCGATTTGATAGAATTGGAAGCGTTTCAAATCAACACTAAAATCATTTTTGTTCTCAAAATTCCTTTAGTTGATCCTGAGATTTACACTCTTTATCACCTTTATCCTATCCCAATTTTGGATGATCGAACAGGGTTTCATCACATACTTTCAATAAAAACGAAATTTATCGCGAGAGATGACGATTCGTTATTATATACATCCTTCGAAGACCTGAGTGACTGCAAGCCATTAAACACACAGCATAAAATTTGTTCCAAGTCAATTCCACATCCAATAGACAAAGATGCCATCTGCGAAGCACAACTTCTCAGACAGCCAATCACACTTCCCGCAACCTGCAAAACTTCGGTATTATATGCAGAAGATTATAATATCCAAGAGATCAACATAAACCTCTGGTTGGTCTCCATCTCCAGACCTTTGCCCATCACCATCAAATGCAAGGGAGAAGATGTTGTCACACTAACCGTATCGACGAATTCATTAATGGAAATTCAGCCCCACTGCAACGCCTTCATCGGCAATACCAGGGTCCACGCCAGACGGACCACCAAAAATAGCATCACACTCAAATATCATCCAGTAAATATCCCCTACAACTGCTGCGACGACATGCCTACCGTCAGTCAACTTCCCAGTATCGAACCCCTAAAACTACAGGAACTAGATGTCCGAGACCTTAACATTGCCAATCACAAACTCAGCCAGTACTCGAGAGAATTGGATCAACTGATGAACCAACCATTCCTGGAAAAGCACACCTCCTTGTTCACAATTAGTGCAATCATGTTAGCAATAATTGTTGTTCTCCTGCTCACCGCCACAGCAATCCGGAAAAAGTTGAGTAAGTTCACTAAACCTGACCCTACTAGCGAACAAGCATCACTACCATGTCCAGCAAACAGTAACTCCAGAGGAAAGCTTCACAGCCTACTACGCCCTACCGAAGACATAGAACTTTAGAACTTGCCTTAAAAGTTGATGATACAGCATCAACTTTTTCAAATGGATGGAAGTTGTTATATAAGTTTATAACACGAACTTTGTGTGAACTTGTGTAGCAACTATATTTCGTCGTTCCCAGCTGACTCAGCGACACGTGTGGTGTCAGATTACGGCGCCGCCGACATCCGTTAGAAACGCCGTGTCAACTCTGCCTATTCAGCATCTTTAAACTTATATATTGTAGAATTTCTCTTCCAACTGTATTCATTATTACTCAGAACTTTTGTCAGTTACATTGTTATTTTTCATTTTTATTTCAAAGTTATAATTGTATTTGTTTTAATAAAAAAAATCTTTTTTAAAAAGTTTAATTTGAGAAGTGTGATATAACATATATATATATAGGTTTTAGGTGGTTTCCGGGAATTCATCCGCGTAGTTGATAACTGATCCCTGCCGGGATCGATAGTAAAATGACGACGTTTCGGCAGAGTCACATCTGCCCTCTTCAGGTCGGTTCGCATAATTCTCGTAGCCTTCTGCTTTCGCTTCTAGTTACTCGAATACTAAGATTTTCTGAAGCGAGCGCGCTGTTATATAGTCGCGGCTCGGCGCCTATCGGTTGACACCGTGAACGGCTGCGTGTGATTGGTCCTTGGCGCTCAGTGGGCACGGCTCCATCCTGCTGATTTGTTATTTCCGGTTGAGTTGTTATTGGACGGGTACGGGCCGGTACGGTGTTTAATAGGATTTTCCAACAATTCGATAAGTTCTGAATTTCATTGCGTGCGTTTACACTGTGAGGTCTCTTCGCTATTTCAATTGCCTCTCTTATGAGTCTTCATTTCGGGTGTTCTATATTTGCCAGTACTCTGGTGTTCTCAAAGTCTATTCGGTATGACATCGTGGTGGCGTGTTCTGCAATGGATGTTGTTTTTTCCTGCTTTCTTACAGCGTTCTGGTGTTCATCCCGTCTAGCTTGAATTCTTCTATTAGTTTGCCCCACATAGGTTTTATGACAGTCTGCACATGGAATCTCATACACTCCCTGTTGTTCTAAAGGGATCCTCGTCTTCGGAGTCCTCAACACCGTGCTTATTTTTCTGTCTGTATTGAAAATAGTATCGATATTATGTCTCCGTAGAATTCTTGCAATACTGTCCGCGGTCCCCTTGACATACGGTAAATAAGCCTTGGTTATTGGTGTCTCATGCTCCTCGTCTGTTTGTCTCGGTTTTGACTTTAGGGCTCTTTGTATATTTCGGTCTGTAAATCCGTTTTGTCTCAGAGCTGTTTTTAAAATGTCCATTTCCTGTTTGATGTTATCCTGGTCCGCTAGCCTTTGTGATCTGGTTACTAAAGTCTTGACGACGGCTTGTAGTTGGGCTGGGTGGTGATGAGAATTAGCATGAAGGTATATGTTGGTGTGAGTTGCTTTCCTATATACTGTATGGCCAAGGGTTCCATCTTGTCTCCTATTTATGAGAACATCAAGGAATGGCAGTTGATTGTTGGCTTCAACCTCCATGGTAAATTTTATTTTATGATGGATGCCATTAAGGTGATCTAAAAAAAAATTGAGGTGTTCCCTCCCATGAGGCCAAATCACAAATGTATCATCCACATATCGCAACCACAAACTGGGTTTAAGAGTTATTGTTCTTAGTGCCAACTCCTCAAAGTTCTCCATAAAAAGGAAAAACAAATTTATATATATATATATATATATATATATATATATATATATATGTTTGTGTATACTGTTTCACGGATGGAAATATGTGTTTGATGATTTATTCCGATGTACTGTATTCGTTTGAAAGATCACTTGACGTTTCGCCAAAATCATATTTGGCTTTCTCAAAAGATACTAAGTAACTGAAGAATTTCTGGTTCTTGATCTCAATTTATACATGCCCTGTGAGTCCTCATTAGTACTTAATCTCTCAGGTACTTTATCTTGTTTATTAGGTTGGGTTAACTGATGGTCAATTAAAATGCAATTGTCGTGTTTATGGCTTTTGTCGGTAATTTGGGTAATCGGATTATTTGTGTTTATTGCTGGTTTTGTTGTATTGTTATTTTGATATGGGATTACTGCTTTCCAAAATGGTGATAATTTTAAAGCTTCGTCTCTCTTGTTTATGGTGTCTCGGGTTTCAATTTCAATCGCTTCTCGTATTGTTCTGATTTTATAATTTTCAACATTGGCGATTTCTTTACAAGTATTAAACTCTATTTTATGCCCTGTTTCTTGTTCTTGTCTGAATAAAGTAGAGGTGGTCTGTTTGTTCTTTATGTATAGTTTGTGTTCGTCTCGACGGGCGGATATTCGCCTGTTTGTTTGGCCGACGTATAACTTGGAACAGTCTCCACATGAAATGCTGTAAACTCCATGCTTCTCTAATGGCATTTTATCCTTTGGGTTCCCCAGCAGTTTATGTAAACTTACATGGGCTACGTAATCTTGGTCATCATTTTGTTTATTTTTCTCATCCTGTTGTTTGTTTATTGCTTTTCTGATGGTGTGGTTATTGTAGCCATTTTTTCTGAGGGTGGTTTTCATGAAAGCTAGTTCTTCTTTTCTAGTTTGCTGGTCTGTGAGACGTACCGATCGTGCTATAAGGGTGTTTGCTACTCCTTGGATCTGTGCTGGATGATGTAAATATCTATTGGTGTGTGTTGCTTTTCTGAAGACGGTGTGCTGGAAGCTTAGGTTGTTTCTTGTTAGGAGGACATCTAGGAAAGGAAATTGTTGGTTGTGTTCTGTTTCTAGGGTAAATTGTATATTGTTGTGAAGGGAATTCATATAGGCAAGAAAATTATTGAGTTCTAATTTCCCGTGAGGCCATATAATGAAGATGTCATCAACGTAGCGAACCCACAGTTTTGGTTTTAATGCTGCGTTAGCTATGGCCTTTTCTTCCAGATATACCATAAACAGGTTGGCAACAACTGGTGATAGAGCCGATCCCATAGGAGCACCCTGTATTTATCTATAAAAATGGCCGTCGAAGCAGAAATACGTATTTTTGAGGCAGTGGTCGGCTAATTCTATTATGTGGTGAGGTAGGTTTTCGTTCATAGCTATACTGTCCAGTGCTTCGTCGAGTGGTATGCTGGGGTAGAGAGATATGACGTCGAGGCTTGCTATTAAGTCGTTTTCTTTTAAGTTTATGTCTTTAATTATTTCTATGAAGTGATTTGAGTTTTTGATGTAAGATTTTGCTGTTTCCACTATTGGTTGCATGAATCGGGCCAGGTATTTCTCTAGTTTTTGCGTTGGTGAGTTTATCGCGCTTACTATGGGTCTGATGGGCACTCCTTCTTTGTGGATTTTTGGTAATCTGTAAAGTTTAGGACATCTACTTAATTTTTCCCGTGGGATTATACTTTGTTGAATTCCTGGTTCTATCGCTGATTCCTTGATTTTGTTTTTCGTTGTTTTCTCGAGGTAAGTAGTGGGGTCCCGTGAGACCTGTTTGTAGTCTGCCCCTTTCAATATTTCTTCCACCTTTTTCTTGTATTCTTTTGTGTCCATCACAACGGTAGCGTTTCCTTTGTCGGCTGGTAATATTGTTAGTTCTTTGTTCTTTTTAAGGTTTGTTATTGCTATGTGTTCGGATTTTGTCAAATTGGCCTTCAGTGGTTTGGCGTTTTTTAAGATTTTTGTAACTTCAAAACGAATTTCATCCGCCTTTTGCTCGTCTACCTGGTCTAATGCAGCTTCAACATTTTCGTTCGTTACGTAGCCCATGTAAGTTTACCATACATCAGAGGTACAACGGATAGAATAGGGAGATTTCTGGGTAAACATAAAATTCGAACTAGATACAAACTCCAAACAACAATCGGAAAATTGCTGGGGAACCCAAAGGATAAAATGCCATTAGAGAACCATGGAGTTTACAGCATTTCATGTGGAGACTGTTCCAAGTTATACGTCGGCCAAACAAACAGGCGAATATCCGCCCGTCGAGACGAACACAAACTATACATAAAGAACAAACAGACCACCTCTACTTTATTCAGACACGAACAAGAAACAGGGCATAAAATAGAGTTTAATACTTGTAGAGAAATCGCCAATATTGAAAATTATAAAATCAGAACAATACGAGAAGCGATTGAAATTGAAACCCGAGACACCATAAACAAGAGAGACGAAGCTTTAAAATTATCACCATTTTGGAAAGCAGTAATCCCATATCAAAATAACAATACAACAAAACCAGCAATAAACACAAATAATCCGATTACCCAAATTACCGACAAAAGCCATAAACACGACAATTTCATTTTAATTGACCATCAGTTAACCCAACCTAATAAACAAGATAAAGTACCTGAGAGATTAAGTACTAATGAGGGCTCACAGGGCAGGTATAAATTGAGATCAAGAACCAGAAATTTTTCAGTTACTTAGTATCTTTTCAGAAAGCCAAATATGATTTTAGCGAAACGTCAAGTGATCTTTCAAACGAATACAGACGAACGGATGTACACCGGAATAAATCATCAACCATATATATATATATATATATATATATATATATATATATATATGGACGTTTCGGCAGAGTCACATCTGCCCTCTTCAGGTCGGTTCGCATAATTCTCGTAGCCTTCTGCTTTCGCTTCTGGTTACTCGAATACTAAGATTTTCAGAAGCGCTCGCGCTGTTATATAGTCGCGGCTCGGCGCCTATATATACATATATATATATATATATATATATATATATATATTCGTAGGCTTTCACGGATGGAACAATATGAAGAAATATTTATCCGGGAATACATCCGTTCGTTATATTGATTCATGTTCGAATCCTGCAGACGTTTCGCCAAGGTCTCACTTGGCATTATCAATGCGTTGTTACAGTAACCAACTGTCTCATACTTTCTTTTGTATACTTTGTTTTTTAGCGCACCCCATAAATAGAAGTCTATAACTGCCAAATCGGGAGACCGGGGTGGCCATTCGCGCGGGCCATTTCTTCCTATCCAAGAGTTTGGATAGATATTATCTAAGTGTTGTCTTACTAATAACGAGTTATGAGCAGGTGTTCCATCATGTTGGAACTACTCAATTTCTAAACGAGTTCTCAAATTCAAATTATGCAACATGTCTTGAAAAGTGTATTGCAAGCCATGCAAGTAGCGCTCTCCAGTAAGTGATTCGTCATAGATAAAAGGCCCCAGAATAGTAGATCTTATGATACCACACCAAACATAAAACCAAATTTTATCTGGGTTCGTCTTTGTTCTACATGGAAAGGGTTTTCTTTTAGCCCAGATATGCTCATTGTGTCTTTTGAACATACCGCAGTTAGTAAATCTAGTTTCATCTGACAATAACACCTTTAATGGAAACTGTGGATTGTTAAGGCACATGTTCGTCACCAGCGTGCAAAGTTTGAGAAACTGAAAGTTTGTACGGGTGGAACTTGTGCGCTTTCAGTACCTTAACTACAGTTCGTTGAGGTGTGCCAGCTTCTGCCGCAATCTCACGAGTTGATGTAAAGCCTCTTAAATGTACATAGGTTGACGACGATTAAAATATCTATGAAAGTATTCCTCAGCTGCACAAACTGAATTTTTATGGCATATGATATAACATTCCACCATATTCAGTTTTTCTTCGTTAGAATATTCCATTTTATCACGAAAACTTGTCAATATCGACTGTCAGTTCAGCACTACTAACGGAATTACTCTAAAATGAGGAAACATCAAAGTGAAAAGAATCTTTTTCATGGCTACCTACCTATGTTAAAAGTGAAAATAAGAGAGAAAAGCATCTATAACTCCGTTATTTTTATGAACAACTATATCGAGTATTATATCGTTGAAAAGCTCTAAAAATGTCCGTTTTTTGAGATCATAGCCAACTATGGATTCCATTAAAAAAAAGACAAGTTTGTGTCATATTTCGAAAACGAGAGCTGTCACGCAAACGAGGACATGACAATCACATTCGGGATACAATTCTCTTCAATTTTGATATTTACACTTTTTTTATAAAATCAAAAACAAATGAGCTAGAGGGATTTGACTAATTCGACTGAATTTCGTTTTTTTTAATATCTAGTAAGCCATGACTTTTTACAAAAATCCGAAAGTGTCATTAAATTGGGCCAGTAAATCTACAAATCTTTCCTAATTTAACCATTGCTCTACCTCCGCTAGTTTCCGAGATCCCCATACTGATCATCAAAAAAACTTACCCTGTATATACTCCCCAATACGTCTTGGCATTTATTCAGTAAGTAAGATGGTCCATTTCTTCTTGAGAAATACTATCCCAAGCTACCTGTATTTCATGTCTTAGAACCTCAAAAGTCCATGGGGGCTGGGGTAAATTTCCGAGCCTTCTACCCATCATATTCCGAACAAGTTTTATGGGCGAAAGATTTGAGTATATGGACGGCCTTGGCACCAGATTCACAAGGGTCTCTTCAAAAAAGTTTAAACTAACTCGAGCAACATGAGACCGAGCATTATCTTGTTGAAATATGGGATCCATGAGTCGATTAAAGTGAGGCTCCACTACTTCCTGAAGATAATGCTGCTCTGTTGCATCGACCAAAGACTAAAGGTGACCTATTTCTATGTGCTATAGCACCCCATACCATAACGTCTACTGTTCAGTGTACAGTACATCCCATTTTGGTTGAGATTGCCAGGTTACTCGGTTGTTATTGAAGATAGAGTCTTGCGGTTTTCACATACCTTTTCTACTTTTTTGTGAAATTCAGGATGGCCATATCAGATTTTGCATAAGTGTTTCCGTTTATAAGATACAGGGCGATTTTGATAATTTATACTTTTTGGACCCCTTCTATATCTACGAAGTTATTAGAAATACTCTTGCGCTAAGAACTCAGATATCCAGAGAGGCATCAACCTAGTCGAGCAACTATATTTAGACTAAAGAATAATTTACTAAGTTTTGGTGCATATTCTAACCCTCGATCAAAGGTGTATAACAAAGAAAATCGAGAAATGAATGAAATAAATGTGTTAGCTAGCGTTCATGCCTATCCCCAGACTTCTTGTGTGAAATTAGAAAATTACACTGGAGTTTCTCAATCACGGGTCCAAAGAATTTAAAAAAACTATAAATCTAAACCTTACAAAGTCAATATTGCCCAGCACTTATATCCTGGTGATGCAGCAAGACGATTAAATTTTTGCAATTGGTTTTTAGACCAAACCCGAAGGGACAATGATTTTGTAAGGAACGTTATTTGGTCAGACGAATCTCACATAAGCAGTGCCGGTATATTTAACCGGCAGAAGACAAGATACTGGTATGATGAGAACCCACACTTAATTTTTGAGCGACAACAGCAGGGTCGATTTGGTTTTAATGTAGCCTGTTTCATACTGGGGACAAAAATAAAGTACCGCTTTTTTAAAGGAACCCTTACCGTCAATAGGTACTTGACAATCCTAGAAGACTTATTACCCGAAATATTGGAAGATGTTCCCCTCGCCTTTCGCAATTCTATACACTTTCAACAAGATGGCGCCCCTGCCCACAATTCTAGATTTTTTGGGCGCTTTTTAGAAAATAATTTTCAAGGATGTAGGATAGGATCACATGAACCAATTAGGTGGCCTCCAAGATCACCCGATTTATCTATATTGGACTTTTTTTGTGGGGTTATTTGAAAAATAAAATATATACCAACAGACACAACAGTCGCGAAGAACTTCGTGCCGCAACGGAGGCAGTTTTTCGGGATTTACAAAGGCGACCTGTTATAATTTTAAATGCACTCAGGCGTATTGAAAAGGTTTGCCAATTATGTGTTAGGGAAAATGGACAGCAATTTGAACAGTTAAATCAATAAGGTAATAAATAATGTCCAAAATTAATTTTAAGATAGATATTTGATTTGTAATACTTGTTCTGTTTGTTATACATAATGAACGATGTATAACTATTTATTAGTTGCTTTTAGGTACCGAAATTTCGTGTTTCATGTTATTGAATTATTGTTAACATTATTTTTCTTTGCTGATAAACTCCTATAAAAAATCTCAAATGGAATTATTTGTTTGATTCTCCTTTTAAATGGAAAATACATGGCCTACTAGCAAAAAACTCAGCTTTTTAGTGTTTTTAGCATTTCTAATAATACCATGTGTATTGTATTATACATTATTTTAAAGGGAAAAAAATAACGAATTCAATGAAATAATAAAATACAGGGTGTTCCATTTAAAAATATATAATGTTGTATAGTATCTTCAAAACCATACTCGGAAAAAAATATTGAGTACTCCACTGGATTCTATGCAAAATTTTCTATTAAACGTAGTTCTTAGCGCAAGAGTATTTCTAATAACTTCGTAGATATAGAAGGGGTCCAAAAAGTATAAATTATCAAAATCGCCCTGTATCTTATAAACGGAAACACTTATGCAAAATCTGATATGGCCATCCTGAGTTTCACAAAAAAGTAGAAAAGGTATGTGAAAACCGCAAGACTCTATCTTCATTAACAACCGAGTAACCTGGCAATCTCAACCAAAATGGAATGTACTGTACATGTCGCTCATCAAATTGAGATTGACGTCTTTCTCATCGACGTAGTCTAACTCCTCTGTATGATCTGTGGTCTAAGGTCTAACCTTTCTCCGGTTATCATGTACACCCAATCAGAATCGAGATTCATCAGAGAAGACGACTTGATGCCATTCCACATTCCAATGTTGTCGATGTTGCACTACTGTAGTCGTTGTCGTTGATGCTCAGCTATTTCTAAAAATAAATTATTAAATAAATGATCTTGGTCAATTTTTTCTTCCATAGGAGATACCTAACAGGACACTGCCATTCATAACCTTAATAACATGGCTCACAAGTAGGTATACTGCTGTCTAGCTAGAGCATATACGAAAAATGCTATCCACGCAAGTGCTAAAATACAGGGTGTTTGTTAAAAGAACACTAACTTCAGTTATTTGCGAGAAATGTTCAACCTATAGAAAAACAAAATCTGAGTAACAACGTGATTTTTTATCTTTATCTTGTATCAGTGCGATAATAATTCAATCTTCAAATCGATTAGCTGTTTGTTTTCTACTACATATAGGTATTTGTATTAAAACATGTCCATGCATAGTCAATAAGTAATTAATTTTATAATCTACCACTTAACGATTTCGCATGTTTGAGTGTTTTTGTTTTTTGCCACTCAAGAAAAAGTTCAGATCACGAGTGATAAAGATGTAACAATCCAAAACATCCTTACGACTTTTTACAATTGCAAGTATTAACAATCATACAATGACATCACCATATAATATATTAAAAAATATATTGAATAGTTTCTCGATTAAATCAGACACGACTATAAATTCGAGCTATAATAATGTTGGCTCAAACTCGGTCAACGGGTACATTAACCCGACCCGCTCCAATGGTAATTTTATCTTCTTGATTCGTATGTTTCAAGGTGTCCCACATGATTATAATAATCCGCGTGGAAACAAATATTAGCAATTTCTATTTCATCTTATATCTACAGATATTATTTGCAATCTTCTATTGCTATTATCTAAACGAATTTAAAAAAAAAATCAAAAGTTTGATTGAGGAGGTCCTTGAGTAATCTCTTTGTAGTACATTCATTAGGATTTTCCCTGTTTTGTGTGACAGATAAGTATTAGCAAATTATAATTTCATTTTCATTTCATCCTTATTGTAGAGTCACATTCTATCTTATGACAGCCCGTGCGGTCGATTTTTATTTGTTTACACGTCTTCACTTAATATTGTAATGGTGTTCTTTTTTTTCTTCATAGATGTCTCGAAGTCGCACCGGGTGAAATTGTGCCTACAAACACAAGGAAGACTGTATACACCAAGTACATTGTATACACAATTATCCCATTATAGCTTATGGTAATCTGTACTCTGTTGGCTGACTTTTATTTGTCCATACGTCTTGAGAAACATAGTATTGAAGTCCTTTTTCTTTATTTATAGGGATCTCGAAGTCTTGTTGGATATAATTATTCCTGCAAACATAACGTACATTGTATACACAATTATCTCATTCTATCATATGGCAATTCGTACGTAGTGGCCGATTTTTGTTTGTCCATACGTCCTCGGGAAATATTGTATTGCTGTTATTTTTTCTTTATAGAAATCTCGAAGTTTCATCAGGTATCATTATGTCTACAAATATAAGGTGCATTGCATACAAAGTTATCCCATTCTACCTTATGGTAGCCTGTACGTCGTTGATCGATTTTTATTTGTCCATAAGTCCTCGAAAATTATTACTAGTGTTCTTTTTAGGGTTCCGTATACACAATATACGGATACCCTTATAATATCACTCCGGATTTCTGCCTGTGTCACATCACAGCCATTTTCTCCTAAACTACTGAACGGAAGAGGTTGAAATTTGGCATCAATATATAGTTTGGTGACCGGATCAGGAGTACATATCGTAAATGAAGAAATTTTCGATTTTAAGGGTACTTTTGAGGGGAAAAACTAAAAAAATCGACCGTTCCTCCCCTGATCTCCGAAACTACTGAGCCTACAATTTTGAAAAAAATAGGAAATATAGATCGTTGCGCGAACTTTATAGGAAAAATGAGGAGAAACCATTAATATTAATTTCTGTAAAAATTATAGAATTAAATAAAAATTTAAAAATCAAATGAAAGGTCCCATTCTGAGGAACACAAATATATTTTTTTCATATTTAAAAAAAATTAATTAAAAAGATATTAACGAAAATATACCAAAATTTACCCATTCCCCCTTATCACCGAAACTATAAAACGTAATGATTTGAAAAAAAAAATTGAGGTGTAGAGTCTGACCTGAAGTTTACTGGAAAAATAAGGAGTAACCTCTATTTTTAATTTTTGGGGGCAAATTACAGAATTAAATGGAAAATATAAAATTAAAATTGTTTCTAACGCATCATGTTATATATCAAATGAAAGAGCTCATTATGACGAATACAAATATATTTTTTCATATTTTTAAAATAAATATATTTTAAAATACATTAACAAAAAAATAAAAAAATTACCTATTCCCTCTTTATTGTCCAAACTATAAGACCTAAAATTTTTTGTTTACAGGAAAAATACGAAGAAATCCCTAAAATTAATTTTGGGGGCTAAATTATGGAATTAAACGGAAAATAAAAAATATATTTTTTAACGCATCATGCAATACATCAAATGAAAGGGCTCATTATGAGGAATACAAATATATATTTTTCATATTTATAAAATTAATTGTTTACAAGATATTAACAAAAAAATATAAAAAACCATAATTCCTAAAATTTTGAGAATAATAAGGGTACTGGGGCTCAATTGAAATTTATAAAAAAAATACTAGAAAGCCTCAATATTAATTTTGGGGAAAAATTATAGAATTAAATGGAAAATAAAAATTAAATTTTGAAACGCATCATGTACTATATCAAATAAAAGGCTAATTATGTGAATTACTAATATATCATATTTTTAAATCATTTGATTAATAGATATTAACAAAAATATTAAACATCGACAGTTTAGAACCTACACTATCTAGAAGTTTGAAAAATATATTTAATTTGTATTTTTAAATAATTTGTCTAAAAGATTTAATAATTTATTATTTAAAACTTGACATACTTTCCCTTTAACTTTCAATCTACAGAGCCTAAAATTCAGACAGTAGATCATAAAAGGCTTACCTGAGTGTGTATTAGTAAAATAAAACTCTAATGTTAATTAGAAAATTAAATACATATTGTTATGAAAATCAAGCGAATCATGAAGCAGATAAAATAAAAAGTCTATGTGTGGAAAATAAAAGTGTATGTTTTTTATAAATTCAAAACGCTCCCTTTAAAAGATATTAGGGTAAATATAAGAAAATGCACACATTCCCTGCTTGTCTGAAACTGGAATAGTAGAATCTTAAAGGTGGTACGGAACCCTTAGTATGCGAGTTTAACTCGCACCTGACCAAATTACAGTGATATCCCCGGTTATAATAGAAGAATAGAAGCCGTATTTTTATCAAATTGAAGCTTCCACGCGTTTTCTGTTTCTTAGTGTACACTTATTTGATTTGAACAGACAACGAACTGCAATAATCTAAAGACTGGGAAAATGCTTGAAATACCACATTTTTCACCGATGTCTTCAGGTATGCCTACAAATACAAGGAACACTGTATACACATCAGTTCAGTTGTCTAGTGAGACCTGGAGAGTAGGCAGACTAAGACTACAAGTTCGGCCTAGATTTAAGAATTAGGTTAAATCAGTCTTCTAGTGAAAGTAGGGGAGTAGACTCTTTAAATTCAGCTTGTTTCCTGTAACTCTTTCAATTTGATATTTTTTTAATTTTTCCCCTTTCGTGTCTGTCGTGAATTGTCACGAAGATGGAGTCGAAACTTCGAGAATTCTATGATTTCTCATCTTACTGTCTACTCCCCAAGTCTCACTAGACGACTGATTTAAAAGGTTATAGACTGGACTCAGTGCTTCAATCTGCCTACTTCCTATTATCAGAAGAATACTAATAAACAATTGGGCTGGGAAATAACCTGAGTCTTTAGAATAAATGTATTTTAAGCATTTTTTGTAAGTTCGGCCCCTTAAAGGGATGAAAAGTGATGTAAAAGTTGTTCAGGTGTTTTAATGTTAGTATTTGCTCATTTTACACATATGACTGGCCTGATTTCTCAGTCAGAGTATCTTTATATTTAGAAATACGCAATCACGGTCCGTAAACTCTACGGACCGTGATACGCAATAGCTTTACGAGTGCAAATTGTAAACTGTAAACAGGAAGTGGTATATGAGACACATCCTTCAAACGGCGACCAATAAACTTCTCTTTAATTAGATTTGATCTTTTAGGCCGAATTTATTGATTTTGTTTGGGTGCACCACTAAAATTGTATTCTATACACAAAACGAAGTAATATCTTGCTACTAGGATGTAAAAATGAAATACAATTTTCTTACCAGGACATATTTGATGACAGTTTCAAATAAAAGTAACTAAATAAACGAAACGGTGATGTGATAATGCAATTGATAAATGAAAAGGTAAAAATATTTGCACATGAAATCGAACATCAAATAATGTGCTAACAAACAATAAATTATTTCAAAAACATATTCAGATGTTCACCTTTGATGCTTTGATTGTTTATATCTTGCGACTCAAGGACATGGTGTTGTTGGAGCCTCAATGTGTATCCCGCGTGTGAACGATACACTGAGAAAAAAGAACTTAATTTCAAGTAAATAGTGAGTAAATACGATTAACATTTAAAAGTCTTAAATGAAAAAATGATATACAGGGTGAGTTTTTTTTGATGATCATTATGGGGATCTCGGAAACTAGCGGAGATGAAGCAATGGCGAAATTGGGAAAGATTTGCAGTTTTACTGGCCCAATTTAATGACACTTTCGGATTTTTGTAAAAAGTCATGGCTTACTAGATATTTTGAAAAAACGAAATTCTGTCGATTTAGTCAAATCCCTTTAGCTCCTTTGTTTTTGATTTTATAAAAAAAAGTAAATATCAAAATTGAAGGGAATTGTATCCCGAATATGATTGTCATGTCCTCATTTGCGGGACAGCTCTCGTTTTCGAGATATGACACAAACTTATCTTTTTTGAATGGAAACCATAGTTGGCTACGACCTCAAAAAATCGGACATTTTTAGAGCTTTTCAATGATATAATTATTCATAAAAATAACGGAGTTATAGATGCTTTTCTCTCTTATTTTCACTTTTAACGTAGGTAGCCATGAAAAGGATTGTTTTCACTTTGACGTTTCCTCATTTGTGAGTAATTCCATTAGTAGTGCTGAACTGACAGTCGCTATTGACAAGTTTTCGTGATAAAATTGAATATTCTAACGAAGAAAAACTGAATATGGTGGAATGTTATATCATATGCCATACAAATTCAGTTCGTGCAGCTGAGGAATACTTTCATAGATATTTTAATCGTCGTCAACGTGCTCTATGTACATTTAAGAGGCTTTACGATAGTTTACGCAATCAAATTAACGAAGCAGCACAAATAAATGTTTTGGCAATGGTAAATCAAAATCCATCTACATCAACTCTTGAGATTGTGGCAGAAGCTGGCACATCTCAACGAACTGTAGTTAAGGTACTGAAAGCGCACAAGTTCAGTTTCTCAAACTTTGCATGCTGGTGACGAACATCGTTTACGCAGATATGGATCTTTTACTAAACCACCAAAGGAACGAAATCAAATTAACGAAGCAGCACAAATAAATGTTTTGGCAATGGTAAATCAAAATCCATGTACATCTCAACGAACTGTAGTTAAGGTACTGAAAGCGCACAAGTTCCACCCGTACAAACTTTCAGTTTCTCAAACTTTGCATGCTGGTGACGAACATCGACGTATTTTGTTTTGTATATGGTTTAGAGACATGTGCCTAGACAATCCACAGTTTCCATTAAAGGTGTGATGGTCAGATGAAACTAGATTTACTAACTGCGGTATGTTCATCAGACACAATGAGCATATCTGGGCTAAAGAAAACCCTTTCCACGTAGAACAAAGACACCCCAGATAAAATTTGGTTTTAAAGTTTGGTGTGGTATCATAGGGTCTACAATTCTTTGGCCTTTTATCTATGACGAATCACTTACTGGGGAGCACTACTTGTATTTCGTGCAATAAACTTTTCAAGACATGTTGCATAATTTGAATTTGAGAACTCGTTTAGAAATTGAGTGGTTCCAACATGATGGAGCACCTGCTCATAACTCGTTATTAGTAAGACAACACTCAGATAATACCTATCCAAACTCTTGGATAGGAAGAAATGGTCCACGCAAATGACCAAAAAACAAAGTATACAAAAGAAAGTATGAGACAGTTGGTGACCTAAGGGAGGCGGTATTGCAAGCATTTCAAGAAATTGATAGGCGGTCAGTGAGGAAAGCGGTAATGTCAATCTTAAAAAGTTGCAATTTTTGTCTAAATAACAATGGTGGACTTTTCGAACATAAATTGTAACCATTGTTATGTACTTTAATTTCTTAAGTTTTTAGTAAGTACCTACTTATTTAGTTTTTTCGTTATATCTGATATATCTAATAAAAAAATCGTTCAATGTTTTTTGGAATAGCATAATTTAGAAGTATGTCTCTGTTTTTACCCTATCACGACACCATTCTGATTAAGAAAAGAACTGCGGAAGGAAATTCCCAATGACCGAACAGATTATATAATGCGGAAAGCTACGAAAATTTAGTCTTCTTCTTCTTCCGAAGATAGGCTTTAAAACTTGAAGATTTTAGGGCTGATTCTGGTCTTAGTGTGACCGATTTGATTGACCAGACGTAACTGGTTTATAATGGTGAGTAATTAACAGGTATAACTATCCCTATATATATACTTTTTTTAACTCAGGACACACACATATACATGTGGCTGCCGTGCCATTTTGATCGGAAGTCAAATTACGCTCATCCTCACAGCTTTTTAACAGTTTGACAGACTCACCCTGTAGTTTGGTTAATGTAAACGAAGTTTTATTCGCAGTGTAAGTTCGAACCGGGGGATATCACGATCAGACCGCGTGGTAACCATGCTCGATCGCGTGCTCAAGTAAACAACGAACGGTCTATAAAATATACTCGGCCAATTAGGAGAACTTTCAGTCACAATTCGATTTTAAGTGGATTTGTGTGAATAACTGTGTTTATGATAAAAACTTTCTCAGTGAATTTCAAAGTATATCTTGAAGTTGAAAAAAGATTCGTACAAGATGATAGCTACGGAAGCCGCTTGTAATTATGACAGGTAGGAAAGTGGATTTTCTTTGTTGTGAAAACGCTGGAAAATTAGTGTGATGACGTTTTTATGTTTTCGTCGCGGTTGAGGTTTCGCTTTCTTTGTTACGATGGTGAAAAGTGTTCGCGTGACAGCGTTCGTTTTGTAATTGGATTTTTTTTGTTAAAGGATTGTTTCTGTTATGTTTATGGTTGAGTTGGCGATTGTTATTTACTGGCTTTTCTTTCGAATGCACCCAGTTTTGTTAAGATAATAAAATATTAAGTAATGTAGATTTCGAATTTAAGAGTAATTGTAATGTGTTTCTTATAAAATCTAAATATTTAGTATTATAATGCTTACACGTGTTTGATACTAGTTTCTCTATTATTGTAGCCAACTAAAAAATCCTATTTTTTAAAAGAAAATGGTTCTCAATTCCCCTGTTATTTTTGTTATGTTTGTTCAGTGTTTACTCGAAACCGGCTCAAGGAATTAGAATCGTTTAAACAGGATTCTGTTAAGGATGATCCACAAGTGGTCCCATAATTTTTCAAGGACATAGCTAATAGAAAACTGGCAAAAAAAGTAACCAACTGACTCTGCCTTTGGTGAAGGCAATAATATTAAAAACTGATCTGTAATAAATTGAAAATATATTGGAATTAAATCAAAATGAATGTCAGTTAATGAACTTCAAGATGGCTGATCACAATTGGTCTCTATATACAGTGTGTATTCATAAGTTGGAACCAAGGTTTGTCAGCAAATATGAATTTTTGATCATATCTCAAATTGTTATCAAACAGAAGTAGGTTGGTTTTCGTCTCTTGGGGCCAGGTCGAAAAACGTACTTATATTTAAGATAAATAAACCAAAAGTATCCTTAATTTGGTTGACCTACCCCCCCCCCCCGGGGATAACTATCCCTAAAAATCAAGGTTTTTTTTAACAGTTGTAATCGAATTCTACACATTTTTGTACATTTGCAGATCAATTTTCATAATTTTCTTGTAATTTTTAATTTTTCCGACTTTATACAAAAGTCGAGGATTTTCGGCTCTTGGAACCAGGCCGAAAAACGTACTTATATTTGAGATAAAATTATGAAAATCGGCCACTGCAATATGCACCCCCAAAAATCAAGATTACTTTTGTTGAAATTTTTTCTGGATCATTCAGTATATCGAATGCAAACCAACATTTTCTGTTCTATCATCATCCAGTTTGGTTTATCGCGAATGCTTTGATATATCAAACTATTTCAATTTCTGAGCCAGAGAATTTAAGGTCAGAGTTAGATTGGTTGGTGGCTAGCCTTCAAGACAAAACAAAAGCGTTGTGGAACAAAGCAGTGACATATTTGTCATATATTAATCAAGTCACTTATAGGACATACATATCAGATAAATCGGTTTTCTTACCAATATCCAAAGTCACAGTTGTGACACTTTCCTAAGGATGAATAAAATCCTCTGTCATCCAAGGGTTGTTATTATGCTTCATGTTTATTACTTTTTATTAAAAATTGAAATAGATGTCTGTTTTCTCTGACAAGAAAGTTACTAAGCAATGGGCATAGACCACCAAAAGTCTACCAATCTTCTTTATATAAAATTTGTTACTTTATAATTTCTACAAACAATGTTTTTCCTCACTTTTTGTCTGTTTCAATAAACTTGAAAAACATTGTATTTCATTTGTGTCGCTCTTCCTGGTTGGTTGTAAAAATATTTTCATCTATTTCAGTAATTAAAACTAAGTTATGACCAGAAGTCTTGTATTTTCTCAAAAATTGTAATTGTATTACTTTTATTTTGCGACGATAAAAGTGCAAATGTACCCCCTAAATTATTTATAGTTAATGGTTCCAGAACAAAATTCTACTCTGTAGAATCTAATTCTAATTACCACCCAACAAAACTGAATTCAATGTACTCTGGTTTAGTTTTTCCTAAATAAAAAGTGTTGGTAACTTGTTCTTATGAGACAAAAAATACTATTTAACAAATTGAACTTCATTCAGAACATAGACACCTCAATATTTTAATACTTATTTTCAATTAATTTTGTTACGCCTCTGTGATCACCTTGCCACTACTTTTAA
Organism: Octodonta nipae; assembly: GCA_034190945.1. Classification (NCBI taxonomy): domain Eukaryota; kingdom Metazoa; phylum Arthropoda; class Insecta; order Coleoptera; family Chrysomelidae; genus Octodonta; species Octodonta nipae. The sequence goes on along the minus strand of CM067216.1, from coordinate 38,780,813 downwards.
GCTTAATCCCATTCAACAAATTCGAAGAACTTATATGGGTCAAATATTTTGTGTAGACAACACCTGCAAATCATTTTTATTGCATTCTTGTTGAGTTTCCTTATATAGTCCGGGTGGTGATCAAACAAAAAGTCCTAAAAAATATAACCCTATTCAGGATCAGTTTATTTCATAGAAAAGTGAAACACTTTTCTAAGCTAACCAAGGAACCACTTCTGAGCTAGCTGATCACTGCTTTGGTGTTAACAAAGGCATGCACTAATATTCAATCATAGTATTTCTCGGTGAATTCAACAATTTTTCGGTTACCATCACCTGTACTATTGTAATACAAATATTTCATTCATAAATTTTTTTTTAAAAATGCAGATTTAAGAGAGACAAAATAACTTCTAACAGTGACGTACAGTTCAAATAATCACTTTGTTAAATAACAATATTTTTTTTAAATCTAGGTCTTGTGTTTATCCAGATTTTCGATAGTTATTTTTGAAAGACATCTATTTTAATCAATTACCTAAGAATTATGGAAAAATATATAGTTTAATACCTAAATAATTACAAAAAACTGCAAAATAAATTATGTAAATATGTATTTGAATATTAAATCAGTCCGTGGTTCCGCCCATGGTTGCATACGACCTTGCACCTGCCTTGTTACCCCACAAATTCCAGACGGTTGTATAAATTTCAGTCATTTTTTTAGGTTATTGTTAGTAAACACCTACTATTTTTAAATAATATATTCATTCACAACCCATGGCTTCCTGGAAAACTTTATTCTTTTTAGAAACAAATTAAATCAAATTTTGATTTGTACGTAGTACACCAGTGACGTACAAGAAAAAGGAATAATTAATTTTGCAGTCCGAATTATTAATTGTAGATATACTCCGGATTAGATGAAATTAAGCGATTTTTTTCAAAAACGAGGAATAGATTTGTTTTTTGTAGGAATGGGTTCTAGGCAATATTTATAATAAGTGTATCTACATGCTCCATGACAAAAAGTTAATGAAAGTTATGTATATAAACAATTAGGGTTTTAAAAGTAGACATTTTTCCCAGTTTATCTTCTATAAAAAAGTTGGTTAGAATAGAATTTTTTAAGTTGATTACATTAGATTTTTTGAGAATTAACATGATTTTCTTATGAAAAATGGGTAGAGAATGAAAGCTTCCAGCATAATATTGGCTTAAGTAGTTATAGATTCTCTAGTAAAATATTTCGGCTACGCGATCCATCAATATAATCTGTTACGCGTTTCTCCCACCCTTAAGGGTGGTTTTGGGGGGTTGTGAGTGGTTTTAGAGCTTCGGGCCCATTGAGACTTTTGATCAGTTTCTATAAAATCGACCGGAACCCATTTTCCATAAGAAACGTGCATGGTCGTTTAAATTTTTTAAAATTAAAATTTGGTACAGAAAATTTATTCCAATTTCTTCTGTACCAGTGCACTACCAAATCAATAATTAGTTATTTGATTTAAAAAATCTGAAAATTGCAGCAACGGCCAAATGTGGAACAATGAATAAGATTGTTTGAATTTTTTTGTGCATTTAAATTTAGGATATCTTTGTTCTTTACAATTGTCAAAATTTATTTTTAAATAGGTTTGCTCTTTATTCAAAGCGTTTTTTTAAATTCTAAAATTTGAGTACCTAAATATAAATAATAAAATTAAAATTTTCACGGGTTCACGATTTTTTTTTTTCCACAATTCCTTGTCATTCGTCTTATAGACAATTTTATTCTAAATAAGTTTTATTAAGAAACTTTTGTTAAAAGCTATAGGATTAAACTTCAAGAAAGTCTCTTTTTCAACTTTTGTTCGTGTTCTTACGACTTTTTGAGATGGCTCAATAAATATAACTATTATACATATTGTCTAGAACCAGCCGTGGGACTCCGATCAATAGAAAACTTGTGTAGAATCGAAAAGTGACGGCACTTTAGAAATGTTCGTACTTATAACTCGTATCATAATTATATCCTGCTTATGCTTAATGACGTCACTTTTCGATTCTATAATACTTGTCTATTCATTAGAGTCTCACGGCAGGTCTAATTCCCAATTTTCGTGAAACTTTGCGATTACAAAAGAGTGTAAGTGTATAATACTGTGAATTGAGAACCGAGGTTTTCGCGGCCAGAGTCATAGCTGATTCTGCTTTTTCCGGATTTGGACCGCGTCATTTTTTCGAATTAGTTTATTTATAAACCTAAACCGGGATATAAACGAAGTTTTCCGACGTTTCGCCCACACTTATAAGGGGCTTTTTCAAGGATGAGACAAAAAACAAAAGAAATGTCACTTACCTTGCGGCTCGTCCATTCATTTAATCTTTTTCTCACGAACACTTCAAAACTTCACTTTTTATTCAACTTGTCACAATGATGTACAAATTCTAAATGAGTAATAGGTACGAGGAAATTCATAAAGAACAATTTCCGTTACGACCGATTGTGAACCTAATCGGCTCTCCAACATACAACATTACCAAATATTTCGCGGACATTCTTAAGACATTCACTGGAAATCTCCCTCACATGTTTTAAACTCAACCCATTTCGTAACTCTTCTGTCAGAGATACAAATTGAACCCCAAGACATTTTAGTTAGTTTTGATGTGACATCACTGTTCACCAAAGTTCCTATCTCAGACTCCCTATCGATTATTAGAGAACTGGTGTCGGAAGACGGACAAACCTTGGATTTACTCATGTTAATCGAAAAATGTCTTACATTGACGTATTTTATTTTTCAACATAATTATTACATGCAAACTTCTGGTACCCCCATGGGTTCGCCGCTGTCACCGGTAGTGGCAAATATCTTTATGGAAGCCTTTGAAGCAGTGGCTCTGGAGTCTTCAAGCCACAAACCCAAAATTTGGTTGAGATATGTTGATGACACTTTTGTCATCTGGCCACATGGACAAGAGGCTCTCCAATTGTTCTTTAACCACATTAATACCCAACATTCAAACATCAAATTCACTATGGAAATTGAGTCCAATGGATCCCTGCCCTTCCTAGACGTGTTGGTTTCACGGTTGCCAAATGGTCGCACACCGACAGATATCTGCACGCCCGGTCCCATCATCACCCATCTTAGAAACAGTCAGTCGTGAACTCCCTGGTGCATCGAGCTATATCTATTTCCGAACCCAAAAGTTTGAGAAGGGAATTAGCTTGGGTTGAGGGTAGTCTACTAAACAACGGCTATAGCAAACGAGAGATTCGCAATTCCATTTCACGTCACCAACATCCCTTTCCTAAGAAAGAATTGTCACCTAATAAATCAGTAGCATTATTGCCATACATCAGCAAGGTCACGGATAGGATTGGGAAGCTTCTTCATAAGCACGAGTTGAAAACAGTCTACAAACCACTATCCAAAATCTCACAAATGTTACCCTCTCCAAAGGATAAACAAAATCCTCTTTCATCTAAAGGTGTTTATTCCATTCCATGCTCGTGTGGGTCAGTATATATCGGTGAAACAGGTCGATCTATAAACACTCGTCTGGGTGAGCCCAAACGTTGTTTGAAAACGGGCCTGCTTTCAAACTCTGCTGTAGCTGAACATCATCACGAAACGGGCTACAAATCCTCTTCAATCGTGGCCAAATCTCCGTATTATTTCACCAGAAAATTTCTTGAGGCCGTTGAAATCGCCAAACATCCCAAGAATTTCAACCGAGACAAAGGTTTTGAACTTTCGTCCTTTTGGCAATCCTGCATCAACATTTTCACAAAATAAATCACTTACATTATCCACTAATAAAATTCTAGGAACGTATAGGAAATTTCATCACAATCATAAAATAATCCCATTAAGTGACTCCTACCCTTCTTTTACCTGAAAATTTCGGGAGCCAATTATTATTTCTTCGTACCTATTACTCATTTAGAATTTGTTCATCATTGTGACAAGTTGAATAAAAACGGATGTTTTGAAGTGTTCGTGAGAAAAAGATGAAATGAATAGAGTAGCCGCAAGGTAAGTAACATTTGTTTTGTTTTTTGTCTCATCCTTGAAAAAGCCTCCTATAAACTATGGGCGAAACGTCGGAAAACTTTGTTTATATCCCGGTTTAGGTATATAAATAAACTAATTCGAAAAAATGGCGCGGTCCAAAATCCAGAAAAAGCAGAATCAGCTAATACTGTGAATTATTTAGAACAAATTTTTTTTACAATGAAAAGGGGGAGGAAAAAAATTGGATAAGTACAATGTAAACAAATTAAATACATTAATTCAAACAAAAATACACTAATTATGCACCCTTACATCCTTGTTCAATATTTAATTAAACCAGTATTTTTCGACGGAATATTTTTTTCTTTATATCAGTTTCTAAACTTTATAACAATATATTGAAAATTTCGGAGTAAGAAATATCTTTCATACTGAATTTTACGGTAAGTGGCAATTATAGTATCAATTTTCAATCTTGATTTCTAACTTGTCCAAAAATGATTATTCAATTTTCAAAAACAACTTATTGAACTGTTGCATTAGAACTTATGGGAAGGACAGAACCTACAAAAGAAGGATTGTCCTCCCAACAGGAGGAAGATTGTCACCGTAGTACTGTTATTAATTCATCTTGATTCTTGTAAATTGAAAAACAAATTACCAAATTTTAAATGTTTTTTTTTTAAATAGAGATCAAGTATTAAAATGATTTTACCATCGATCGCCAGACTTGGCAGTTTGTAGACTTGATTCGTGAATAATGCTTCAACCCGTTGGAATTATTGGCACCTGACCTCGTCGAACAAATGTTGTATAAAATCGACTCCTTATTGTTCACCCTCCATGCACTAATCCTTATTTCTACTCTCCATGATATGTGTCAAGGCCACGGTGTTGTGTCGGGTGTCATTTGACGAAAAATCTAAGTTAACACGAAATGTCGTCCATTCTCTTGTGTATAAATGACAAGTGTAAAGATCACAAAAGTCATGGCAAGAAAGTTTACCATCATAACAGAAAATGAACAGGAAGCAGCAAATAGGCAACATTGTAGTCGTACCAAGACGAAGAAGAAGATCTGGTACATTAATACGATTAAAGATGATTAAAAAAATCTATCTACAAATTCGGTTAACCCTCGTACGAGAACCGTGCGTGGTAAAAAGCGCAAGCTTGCAATTATTGATTCATCAGAAGAAATAAGATCATCATCTATTTATAATCGACATCAATAATCCAGTAAAAGAATCGTATAAATTAAATTAATCTTCCACTGGTTCGTCAATAGATAACATAAAAAATTATAATTAATGTATATATGGAACAATTCCAACATCATTATCCTGTTGTGCAGTATGCCGTAATAGACACAATGAAAAAGTTGACAATGTTGCCGTTCTTCACGAATAAAAGAAGATCATGGATATATATAAAAGCACTTTACCATTGAAAATAATTATTTTGATTTTTACGGGTTTTAATAAATCGAGGCTGTTAAAAGAGGCGCCGAAAACAAAGACTTGGCAGTTAAATTGTCTTTGTTCCGTTGGGGATTTCCCTGGTAATGAATTCCACGGACATATCGACTTGACAACTGAGCATCGTGCAACGCCTGATGTGGTCGTTGTTGGGACGGATGGACGGAGATCAGTTTGATGTTTACGCCAGAGTTGGCTAGGGATATTAAAGTCAACTCTTCCGTTACCACTACCTTCTCAATTAAAGGGTTTGTTAGTTGATTCTGTTTAAGGTGATCTTTTAAATGAGAAGAATTTTTGATCCTCCATTGGACCAGTGTAAAGGGTGAGTCTACAGCTTATTTTTCTCAACTTTACGAAAAAAAGTAACTCAGTTTCCTCCTTAAACTCTAATTCAATCAAAAACGAAGAAGAAATTGGAAAATTGGACAAGGCACGGTTTTTGTTTATCGACAATTTCACTATTTATTTAATTTTTTCCATGTTAAAGTCTCGACAACAAAAATCATATTGTTGGACTTAAAAGTTCCTAGTAAACTTACTAAAAACAATACAGTTTAGGTTGCAATTCCATTATTATGCATATTTTGAGAATTATCATCTGTTTCTATTAATCTGTAAAACTTTAGAGGTCACTCGTAAGGTCACCTCTAGTTAATGGATCTTTATTAAAACATACATAACTCATTTTGAGCTCGGGATGATAAACAGAGCGTTTAAATTGCTTGGCATAAAATTGACCAAAGATTTGGAATTCGTATAGGCAGTTATAGCTAATGCACGGTTATCCATATGTCAGAATTATTTCAAAAATTGTAGAGGTGATCAATATTGCATAGGTAGCTGAAGAAACAATAAAATTTCAATGTTTTAGGTGTTATTGTAAGGAAATTATAGTTAAAATAGTAGATTAGTTGCATACTGCGTTTGTTTCAACCTTCAGTCTAATGTACTGCAAATTGTTTTATTGATTAACGTGGTTTATGTCCTGGTATTACCCTTAAATTGTTGTCATAAAAGTTGGAAAGCCTTGTTTTTGGTATGTCCTTCAGTACCAATTTGCAGTGTTTTTTGTTTTTTATATTTCGACATCTTGGACACCCTCTTTGATCTGCTCAACATGGCCTGTAAAAATTAACTTTGTTTACCTTCAATGTTTCCTTGTCGAATCAATTTAGGGTGTTGTATTTCGTACCTTTCAAGAGGTTGTTATAGTTGTTCCTTCGATCAATCCCCAATGTACAGAGTATTCTCCTCTTAGACCCATTTAAAATATTTCTTGGTTGATGAGACATTTTATTTTACGCTGATATTACCAGTTTCCATTTGTCCAATAAATGGAAACTGTTATTTGAGTGTGTAATAAAACATTTAAAAAAATATATAACCGACTTTCACCTATAACTAAAAAGCTAAAAATAATTATAACAAAATACAACTTTAGCAAATAAATAACACATTCAATGATGTTAGGTACCTACCCAAGAGGTAAAAAATGTAAACGTTAAAAGGTGCTCATTCTGTACAAATTAATTACCTACCAATCTAGTATATTTTTGAAGTAGGTGCCAAGCAAATCTAAAATCCTTCATTGTGTACTTATCTACTAATTCAGCAAACTTGATTGTTGCTTGGCACCGACTTCAAAAATATACTAGATTTGTAGGTAATTAATTTGTACAGAATGAGCACCTTTTAATGTTTATATTTTTTACTTCCTAGGTAGGTATCTAACAACATTGAATGTGTTATTTATTTGCTAGTGTTGTATTTTGTTATAATTATTTTTAGCTTTTTAGTTATAGGTGGAAGTCGATTATATTTTTTTAAAAAATGTTTTATTTTCAACTTTTTAGATTTTTTACATACATTTTCATTTAAATTGACAAGTAAATGTTTACGAACAAAATGTACTAGTACGCGTTGACTTAATAAGCCGAAAATATATTTATGCCTTATGGACCACGACATGTAACCTTTTTTAACCTTTTTTTTGACAACTCTATATAACTATCAATATTTCCACTCCACCCTATGTACCAACCATCCTGTACATACGACTGCCCACGAACAAGCAAAAAATTTGTTAGCTACTTTCTGTAAACAATAGGACGGAGTAGAATCCATCCCATATCAAATTAAAATCCGTCCTATATTTCAACCATAGTATATAACTCCTTGTGGGCTACCCGATAAATTATTTCATTTTTCACATTTTATATTATCGCCCTGTGTAACATTAATTCCTCTCCACACTTTATGCAAATTCTAATGTGCTTTAAAATAAATAATTTTTTAATCACACTGTATAAATATAATTTAACTTCAGCATATATTTCAACCATCCTGTATATGATTTGTTTCCGTCCATATCATATAACAGTTTTTTAATAACCGTATATAATTTTATTTCACATTTTTTCCAACATTTTTATACCACCAAGCGTCCACTCCACCCTATATACCATCCGTCCTGTATATACAGCTAAACGGCCTAACCTATATTTCAATATTGTTACGAGAATTCATCGGACCGCTGGTGCAATCGGCCATCAACCAGTTCATGGAAGGGACATTATTCCGATAAATTCTGGGAACCCGAAATGTTTGAGAGCTAGCGATAGGAGGCATTCAGTTTTCGTCGGTCGTTTGTACAGTTAAGATAAAATGTAAATAGTAGTTTCTGTGAATATAAATTTGTGTAAAAATAGTGGAAATAGATTAGAGTGAGTTAGACTGTGTTTTTAAATAAATCCAAGAACTGAACTGAACCCGAGTGTGAAAATAAAAACATTACAATATCATATAAATGCAACTGCTTCTATCACTTTACTTTGTGTTTTTGTTTGCTATAACTAAACATCCTCTGTATAAACCCACCAAACCAAATAGCAGTTTAGAGTTTGACACATGTTGTTACCAAAAGCACCGTCTTCGCAAAATGGAAAAATTTTCATTTAAATAGGTATTTGCCGGGTATAATAAAACGAGCTTGATACTCATTGATTTAAGGAGCCGAAAATACTATGCTTTACTACCTATATGCGTGAGATGTACATAGAAAATTTTCAAATTCGCAATTAAAACTTCCAGTGTCTAAAATTACCGCACTATTATGTTGGAATTAAAATATTTATGAGAAAATGTCCGTTATGTCATTTCGATGAAATTTTTGATAACAATTTTGGAGTTTTCGGGGATTTTCTGCAAAACTGCAAGTTGCACGTCGCAGAAAAGTATATGAGATCACCTAGGGATCTTCCTTAATAGATTAAACGATAAAAAACTATACACATCCATAAGAAGTTTTCGAAAAATCGACCAATCTGTTAGGGATATTGGTCGATTTCCATGCACGCATGTGTTCATTCACAAATTTCATCATTTTACCAATAAAATTCTTTTCCAAAATTTGAAGTTTCACCAATCCGGATATATACTCTATTAAACAAGACCATATTCATACAAAACGGTTCACCACAGGAGAAGAAATCAGGTAACATACATAGAAAAAAAAACGCGACGAATTGAAAACCTCCTCCTTTTTGGAAGTCGATTAAAAATGCTTTATAAAAGATTTGATCAAAGATCTTTGACAATGTAATGCTGTCCTAAGATATTTCGGCTTACTAACGTCATTTTCATTTTTACATTTAGCATTTTTATGATTGCCTAATATTTTCATTTAGAAAGTAATAATAATGAAATGTTGTGATCTCCGAGAGAGCTCCGCGACTATTAGAGGGTTAAATTCCTTCCGCAGAACTAATAAAATTTCATTCTTACGAATCTTTATGTATCCAATATAGTCAATCCTGATTCTAACTTCTTGTAGCTATTCCATTTTGTGAGTTTATTTATATCAGTTTTTTGATATACCTATGTTTTACTAATTAAGTGATTCAGCGAGGTTTATGGTAAATACATGTAAATGTACAGCTGAACACCGGTGTTCAAAGTTCAAGACTGATATCACTGCGAATATTCGCACAAATACTAATTACCATAATTGGCCTTGTTTATTTGTTTTTATTACAGTTTGGTTATTTAATTCATACCGGTGCTGATTAGAATTTAAATAATTATAAAGTAATGTATGCTAGTTTACGTTAAGGTCATGTGAAACGTTCATTTTTTTCTCATTCTTACGTTCGTTTTTTGAATTATTTAAACGATAATTAGAAGCTAGAATCATTGTGCCTGTGCTTATCTACAATTTAACAAATTTTGACTTATTTTTAACCGACTTCCAAAAAGGAGGAGGTTATTAATTCGTAGCATATTTTTTTTTATTTTGTATATATTTTACCTTATTTCTTATCCTGTGGTGAACCGTTTTGTATGAAAATGGTCTTGTTTAATAGAGTATATATATCCGGATTGGTGAAACTTCAAATTTGGGAAAATAATTCTATTGGCAAAGTGATGAAATTTGTGAATTAACACATGCGTGCATGGAAATCGACCAATATCCCTAACATATTGGTCGATTTTACGAAAACTCCTTATGGATGTGTATAGTTTTTTTAACGTTTTATCTATTAAGGAAGATTACTAGGTGATCTCATATACTTTTCTGCGACGTGCAACTTGCAGTTTTGAAGAAAATCGCCGAAAATTCCAAAATTCTTGTCAAAAATTTCATAGAAATGACATAACGGACATTTCCTCAAAAATATTTTAATTCCAACGTAATAGTGCGGGAATTTTAGGCACTGGAAATTTTAATTGCGAGTTTGAAAATTTTCTATGTACATCTCAAGCATATAGGTAGTAAAGCATAGTATTTTCGGCTCCTTAAATCAATGAGTACCAAGCTCGTTTTGTTTTTATACCAGGCAAATACCTATTTAAATGCAAATTTTTCCATTTTGCAAAGACGGTGCTTTTGGTTGTCACATTCTCCCGGCCTAATAGAAAATGCAGTGACAACACATGACAAACTCTAAAAACTGCTATTTGGTGCGTTTATACACAGGGTGTTTGGTTATAGCAAACAAAATCACAAAGTAAGGTGATAGAAGGAGTTGCATTTATATGATGATTGAAATATAGTTTAGGCCGTTTAGCTGTATATACAGGAGGATGGATGGCATATAGGGTGGAGTGGACGATTGGTGGTAAAAAAATGTTGGAAAACATCTGAAATTAAAATTATGTAGGGTGATTAAAAAACTGTTATATGATATGGACGTAAACAAATCATATACAGGATGGTTGAAATATATGCTGAAGTTAAATTATATTTATACAGTGTGATTAAAAAATTATTTATTTTATAGCACATAAGAAGTTGCATAAAGTGTTGAGAGGAATTAATGTTACACAGGGCGATAATATAAAATGATAAAAATGAATTAATTTATGGGGTAGCCCACAAGGAGTTATATACTATGGCTGACATATAGGACGGATTTGACTCCGTAAATATGGGATGGATTCTACTCCGTCCTATAGTTTAAAGAAGGCAGCTAACAAATTTATGCTTGTCCGTGGACAGTCGTATGTACAGGATGGTTGGTACATAGGGTGGAGTGGAATTATCTATAGTTATACAGAGTTGTCAAAAAAAGTTGAAAAAAGGTTACAGGCGTGGTGCATAAGGCATAAATATATTTTGGGCTTATTAAGTCAACGCGTACTAGTACATTTTGTTGGTAAACATTTACCTGTTAATTTAAATGAAAGTGTATCATTGTGTAATCTTGAGGCTTTCGATGTTACCTGGTACTGTCTATTAAGGTTATACATACAAAATAAAAAATAAAGAATGAAAACTACCTGAGTTCAAAAAAACTAAAAAGTTGAAAATAAAACATTAAAAAAAAACTATAACCGACTTCCACCTATAACTAAAAAGCTAAAAATAATTATAACAAAATACAACTCTAGCAAATAAATAACACATTCAATATTGTTACCTACCTACCTAGGAAGTAAAAAATGTAAACATTAAAAGGTGCTCATTCTGTACAAATTAATTACCTACCAGCCTAGTATCTTTTGAAGTCGGTGCCAAGCAACAATCAAGTTTGATGAATTAGTAGATAAGTACGCAATGAAGGATTTTAGATTTGCTTGGCACCGACTTCAGAAATATACTAGATTGGTAGGTAATTAATTTGTACAGAATGAGCACCTTTTAATGTTTAAATTTTTTACTTCCTGGGTAGGTACCTAACAACTTTGAATGTGTTATTTATTTACAGTTGTATTTTGTTATAATTATTTTTAGCTTTTTAGTTATAGGTGGAAGTCGGCTATATATATATTTTAAATGTTTTATTAAATTTGATAATCTTTATGAAAATCTCATAAATCAAGACACTGGTTCATTGTTCGTATTATGAAAGGCTAATGTAAATTGGATGAATCAGCTCAAATTTTGGTAAATTCCAAATCTTTTGAGCTTCTTTCACAATAAAATGTATGTATGTATATATATTTATATTTGCATCTGGATTTCTGGATACAATTACTGGGAACATGAGAGTCATTCTCATTCGTCGTGAAAGTGATCGTTATTTTGGGAAACCGCAATAAAAATTTTCGATGGAAACATTTACAGCAGTTTTCAGTGCCAGTCAGCATAATTTGCGGAAGTATTGTTATATTAGCTTGTAACTTTTGACCTAGACCCAGGCTCAATTGTCCCAAAATGTGATACCAAACTAAAAAAAAAAGTTAGTAAAATCCCAATTAGGTTTTTAAATATCAAGCAGTTTTTATTAATTACTTGACATATTGAACGAACATTTTTTAATTTGGTAATTTTCATATCCCGTAAATTTTAAAATTGTTTGTGAAAACCATTTTATCATTATCATTCATGAGCGAAAATTATACTATCACGGCAATATATGAAATTCATTGGAATAACAGTGGCGCCATCTGTCGATAATTGGTCGCACCAACTCATTAACTTTCGCTAAAGATCATCACATGATCAAATGCATGGTTAATCATTCTATAAAGGACATACAGACGAACTTTCTCATTTATATAAATATATATGTTAGGGTGAGTTTTTTTTGATGATCAGTATGGGGATCTCGGAAATTAGCGGAGATTCTTTCGGATTTTTGTAAAAAGTCATGGCTTACTAGATATTTTGAAAAAACGAAATTCTGTCGATTTAGTCAAATCCCTCTAGCTCTTTTGTTTTTGATTTTATAAAAAAAGTGTAAATATCAAAATTGAACGGAATTGTATCCCGAATATGATTGTCATGTCCTCGTTTGCGTGACAGATCTCGTTTTCGAGATATGACGCAAACTTATCTTTTTTTGAATGGAAACCATAGTTGGCTATGACCTCAAAAAATCGGACATTTTTAGAGCTTTTCAACGATATAATACTCGATACAGTTATTCATAAAAATAACGGAGTTATGGATGCTGTTTTCTCTTATTTTCACTTTTAACGTAGTTAGCCATGAAATAGATTGATTTATCAATAACTATTCCAAAAAACATTGAACGATTTTTTTATTAGGTATATCAGATATAACGAATAAACTAAATAAGTAGGTACTTACTAAAAACTTAAGAAATTAAAATACATAATAATGGTTACAATTTATGTTCGAAAAGTCCACCATTGTTATTTAGACAAAAATTGCATCTTTTTAAGATTGACATTACCGCTTTCCTCACAGACCGCCTATAAATTTCTTTAATTGCTTGTAATACCGCCTCTCTTAGGTCACCAACAGTCTCATACTTTCTTTTGTAATACTTTGTTTTTTATCGCACCCCATAAATAGAAGTCTATAACTGCCAAATCGGGAGACCGGGGTGGCCATTCGCGTGGGCCATTTCTTCCTATCCAAGACTTCGGATAGATATAAGGGTTGTCTTACTAATAACTAGTTATTAGCAGGTGCTCCATCATGTTGGAACCACTCAATTTCTAAACGAGTTCTCAAATTCAAATTATGCAACATGTCTTGAAAAGTGTATTGCAAGAAATGCAAGTAGTGCTCCCCAGTAAGTGATTCGTCATAGATAAAAGGCCCCAGAATAGTAGAGCCTATGATACCACACCAAACATTAAAACCAAATTTTATCTGGGGTCGTCTTTGTTCTACATGGAAAACATACCGCAGTTAGTAAATCTAGTTTCATCTGACCATAACACCTTTAATGGAAACTGTGGATTGTCAAGGCACATGTCTCTAAACCATGTAGAAAACAACATACGTCGATGTTCGTCACCAGCATGCAAAGTTTGTACGGGTGGAACTTGTGCGCTTTCAGTACCTTAACTACAGTTCGTTGAGATGTGCCAGTTTCTGCCACAATGTCACGAGTTGATGTAGATGGATTTTGATTTACCATTGCCAAAACATTTATTTGTGTTGCTTCGTTAATTTGATTACGTTCCTTTGGTGGTTTAGTAAAAGATCCATATCTGCGTAAACTATCGTAAAGCCTCTTAAATGTACATAGAGCAGGTTAACGACGATTAAAATATCTATGAAAGTATTCCTCAGCTGCACTAACTGATTTTTTATGGCATATGATATAACCTTCCACCATATTCAGTTTTTCTTCGTTAGAATATTCCATTTTATCACGAAAACTTGTCAATATCGACTGTCAGTTCAGCATTACTAATGGAATTACTCTCAAATGAGGAAACGTCAAAGTGAAAACAATCTTTTTCATGGCTACCTACGTTAAAAGTGAAAATAAGAGAGCAAAGCATCCATCACTCCGTTATTTTTATGAATAACTATATCGAGTATTATATTGTTAAAAACGAGAGCTGTCACGCAAACGAGGACATGACAATCATATTGGGGAACAATTCACTTCAATTTTGATATTTTCACTTTTTTCATTAAATCAAAAACAAAGTAGCTAGGATTTGACTAAATCGACAGAATTTCGTTTTTTCAAAATATCTAGTAAGCCATGACTTTTTACAAAAATCCGAAAGTGTCATTAAACTGGGCCAGTAAAACTGCAAATCTTTCCCAATTTAACCATTGCTCTATCTCCGCTAGTTTCCGAGATCCCCATACTCATCATAAAAAAAACTCACCCTGTATATATGGTGTTTTCCGGGAATTCATCCGGGTAGTTGATAACTGATCCCTGCCGGGATCGATGGTAAAATGACGACGTTTCGGCAGAGTCACATCTGCCCTCTTCAGGTCGGTTCGCATAATTCTCGTAGCCTTCTGCTTTCGCTTCTAGTTACTCGAATACTAAGATTGAAATCTAGGTTCTTTATAATTTTTCAGGCTTTATTATATCTATACTTTCTTGCATTCTTTATCGCATTTCTTTTTTTTCTTTAGTCAATTCGTGTTTTACCTGACTTTTTAGAGTTTTGTCAAGTGGGATAGCAATTTCCCTTTTGCCAACAATCTATCAACCAATCTTTCGGGGAATTTATGATGAATAAAAAATGTAATTTTTCACAATAATATTTTTTGAATAAAAAACTGTGATCTACAATATACTTATACATTTTTTGTCTGATTTAGATTTATTTCCAAAATTTAAGTTTCTAGGTACTACATACAGTATTTTGCAATTGTTAACAATAATATTCAACTTCTTTGCTAAAGGTAGCAGAGTCCAAAATGTTTCAGGGTTTTTGTAATCTTCAATTTGTGCTTACGGATCAATACTTTATAACCGAATCACACAAAACTGTACAAAGGCTTTCTGATGTTTCTGATTGTCTTCTGTGTGATTTTGAGACATTTTGAATGTTTTTTTTTTAATTTTACATGATTAGGGTGACGGTGAGAGTTAGTCGTTATTACATATGATTGTTTGAAAATATGACAGTTAAATCCAACAGAATTTACCAATAAATAAATGATCATACAATGATATCATAGCAAATTCTATATACTATGGCACATACGCCTCGGAATTAGTTCCATATTTAATATTTGGAACGCTTCTTTCTAAATTCTACACACCATGTTTGAAGAAAATTGATATTGAAACTTCTTGGAGTAAGTTGACACCAAAATATCTATTAATTGTTTAATAAACATTAGAAAGCCGTGGAAAAACAGCAGCAATTGTGTTGCTTGAGACTGGGAATATTTTGAAGGTCGTGGGAAAAAGCGGGATCCTTTGTTTTATGCCGCAGCTGAATTGGTGGTCACCCTGAGCCAATTCACTTTCTACTACTCTAATTAGATAAATAATTTTGAAATGGGGCGTAAATTATATGTTTGAAATTGATATAATTTGTAAATTACATTCTAAATGGAAATAATTTCTGTGGTTTGAAGAAGTCGTGATAATAATGGGGGCCATGAAGTTAGACTAATTAAATCAGTTTTCAGAACTTGTAAGGGCGTAAGAAAATAATCATTGATAGATGAAGGATAAAGACTTCTTGTACATACATATTTGGTGTAACCTTTATATTGATATCCAAAAGGTCTGCGAATCATAATATTTAAAGGTCTTGTTGCAGTAAGTGGTTCCGTTGATGGTTTGGACTTTGGGGACTGGTCAGCGAATACAAAAATAAAGTGCTGTATCAATTTAAAGTCGCACATACTGTAGATAACCGGGGTCATGAGTTTATTGTCCCACCCCTCGTCGACAATATTAAAGATAATACCAAAACTAATTAACAAAATTTACAAACTTTCTGAATATTTATAAAATATAATTACGCGTAATATAAACAAACTCTGGTATTGTAAACAAGCTGAAGTGCGGCATACGTTCAACCTTTGACATTATAATATTGTTTCATATTGAAACAGAGATAACTTGTATCTTGTTTACACCTAAAAATATAATAGGGTTAATGAGTCTTGTCCATTAACTTTTTATGAAACATACGTTTTTATAATGACAGTGATTATTATATGTGTGTTCTAGTTTTATTTGAGAAGTAAATACTTTAAATACATCAGAATTACTATATTTAAAGAATAACTGATAAACACTCGTCACTACTGTATACGTCAGTGATAATTTATAGATGAGGTAAGTGATTAAATGTTGTATTAGTAGGCAACCATGATGTTGCAACAAAAGTAAAATAATTATCACGTGGTAACGAAACTTATATTAACAAATAACTTTAATATTGATTCGCGTTTATTAAATTTTTCTAACAAACTAAAAAGCGCAAGACTTTCCAGTTGATGATCTGTTTAATTAATAAATAGTTTGGTCAAGTGCGAGTTGGACTCGCATACTAAGGTTCCGTACCACCTTCAAGATTCTAATATTCCAGTTTCAGACAAGCAGGGAATGAGTGTATTTTCTTATATTTACCCTAATATCTTTTAAATGAAGCGTTTTAAATTTGTAAAAAATATACACTTTCATTTTCCACACATAGACTTTTTATTTTATCTGCTTCAGGATTCACTTGATTTTTATAAGAATACATATGTATTTAATTTTCTAATCTGGCCCCCAAAAATTAACATTAGAGTTTTATTTTACCTACAAATAAACTTTCAGGGAAGCCTTTTATAATCTACTGTCTGAATTTTGAGGTAATTGTAATGGGTAATTCTTTTAAACATTTTTAAATATAGTGTTACGAAATTTACCCAAAGCCGACCATGTGTCATTTCAGTACGACAACAAACGCTTTAAGATAAAAAATACCATTCTCGAAAAGACTCGGCAGCGGAAGTGATGATGATTTTTACTGGAGAATTCGACGCTGGTGTTATAAAAGAAGCACGCCACGATCGCCAGGCAGTGATACCGCGACGACTAGCGTATATGGGATTGTTATTGTATTTGAATCAGCTGTTCTAATGTAAATAAAGTTCTAGAAAAGTGAAAGTAAATATTAGTTTTATAATTTTAAATTGAACCCACGAAGTATATTGCAATTTGGTGTCAGAAGTGGGATTAAGTGCAGTTAAAAGCGTAATTTGATTTATGGAAACTCGAAGTATGGAAAAAACCGACGAAACTGCCAGAAAAATTATCAAACAGGTTGCGGAGGGAATAGACGAAAAAATAGCACAGATTCTAGAAAAACGTGACAAGAAGGAGAAACAACATCAAGAAGAAATTCGACAAAGGTTAGTGAAATCTTTTGATGATAAACTTAAAGTTGAATTAGGAAATCTTGTCACTAATATCGATGAAAAACGTAAAATAGAATTAGAAAATTTTGTTTCCACGATGAAAAGTGAGCAACATAATTTAATTGAGGGATTATTCTCGAAATTGAATGAACAGAGACAAATTGATTTTAAAATATCTGAAGAAAAACGAGAAAATGATTTTAAAATATTTGAACAAAAACAAGATCAAACTGAATTAAAACGACAAAATGAATTTAAAATAACTGAAGAAAAAAAAGACAAATGCAATTTGAACAACTAATGCAAATAGTATCACAAGTTAACGAAACAGTTAATGAAAGAATGCAAATAGTAGAATCAGATATAAAAGAGATAAACGACGACATAAAGATCCTAAAAAATAATGTGGAGGCCCTTGAAACCAAAGTAGATGACATCGATTCCATATAGAGCCAGGTGAAATTTGAAATCAGTGCTATTCAAAACAAGGTAGAAACAGAAATCAAAAAAATGCAACAGGACTTACAGCGAGGAAAATACCAGAACACCGTGAGTACCAAAGGTTCCTTTAGTAAACCACCCACATTCGACCGCAGTTCATCTTGGCCCATGTATAAACGGCAATTTGAGGCCGTGGCTACAGCTAATGGATGGGATAATCAAGAAAAATCTACTTCTCTGGTAATTTCGTTAAGAGGTCCGGCCCTAGAACTCCTCCAAAGCATTCCAGTCGATGAACAAGGCAATTTCGACGAGATCATCGCCATCCTAGACAAACGATACGACAATCAATCCTTGAGCCAGGTATACCAAGTCCAACTGAGTGGAAAAACGCAAAAATCCGGTGAAAGTCTTCAAGAATTCGAAGCAGAGATTAGACGGTTAGTTCACTTGTCCTATCCAGACCTGCCAGAGGAAACGAAAGACCAGTTGGCGACACAGAATTTCATAAACGGCATCAGAGATGTGGAAGTACAGCGAAATCTAAGACTAAGTGGAGTCAAGAAAAGTAATGAAGCTCTACTTCGAGCTTTGGAAGTAGAGGCCGTCATGAACATGTCCAAGCCGAGGGTCCGAGTAGTTTCCTTCAACCCGGAAGAGTCAGAGTCCCCATTTCAAGCGCTGCTGGCTGGTCTGAACAAAATCTTAGAACGGTAACAAAAAACTGTCACCAGAGGGGCATGTTACCGCTGCGGACGGACAGGACACTTCCAACGTGATTGTCGAGTGAGGCTACTTGAACGATCACCGACCGGGGGTAACCAACAGAACAGCCACATGTTCAGGGACCGTCATCCAGTCAGCATAAGGGGGCGAATGCTGACTGACCGTGCACCAGCCCCCAAAACGTTATCCATCCGGGGATTAGTCATCAGAGGCACCATCAATGGCCGAGCAGTCACCATCACCATTGATACCGGCGCTGCTGTGTCCATTGCCAAGTCCAGGGTTTTGAGAGCATCAGAAATTCGGCCAGTTACCAATAACATCCAGCTCAGAACAGTCACCGGCGAGTCCATGTCAATACAGGGTGAGGCAGATGTCGTGCTGCAGATAGGGGACAACATGATCCGGCATAGGGTCCTGGTAGCGAATATTGAGGACGATTTTATACTGGGAATGGACCTAATTAGCCAGCATGGATTTATGTTCGACCCGAGATATGATGTTCTTGGGTTCCTAAATGAGGAATTTGTATTGACACGGTCCGTCAACACATCAGTCCACCCCATAAAAATTGTGGCAAAGTCTTCAGCTAGAATTCCCGGTCGAACGGAACAGATTCTTCATGGGCAGCTAGATAGCAATCCTGGGAGCTGCGTTGGAATGGTGGAGCCCGTACACTCAGCTCATGACTACTTAGTTGGACGGGCTATAGTTAAAACCGGACGAGATATACCAATCAGAGTCCTGAATCTGTCCAACAACGACATCCGAATTACCAATGGTCAAGAGATAGCTTGTTTCGAGCCAGTAGAGACCATCATCAATTGCGAAGAAGAGTACCAGACGTCGGTGAAGGAGCCAGGGCCCGATAAAGAGTTCCTACAACAGTTTGCTGACCACTTGACACACTTGACACCAGAGAACCAGAAGAAAGCCAAGCAATTTATCACAAAACACTGGCAAAGTTTTAACAGTAAAAATGGAACCACCGGTCGCACCAACATCATCACGAAGAAAGACAGCTATCCACTACCCCGAATCGATGACACTTTGACCACACTAGCAGGCTCCACACTAGACCTAAAAAGTGGATATTGGCAGGTTGGTCTACACGCAAACGACAGAGAGAAGACAGCGTTCTCCACCAGTAAAGGGCTGTTTCAGTTCACGGTCATGCCCTTTGGGCTATGTAATGCACCCGCTACATTTGAGAGGCTAATGGAGTATGTACTGAGCGGGTTAACATGGAGGACGTGCTTAGTATACCTCGACGACATTCTAGTCATGGGCCAGACATTCGACAACCATCTGAAGAACCTGGGCGAAGTATTCTCCAGAATTAATAACGCCAACCTGAGACTCAATCCGAAGAAGTGTTCCTTGTTTCAAAAAGAAGTAGAGTTTTTGGGCCACGTAGTGTCCGAGTCAGGAATCCGCACCAACGAAGACAAGATAGAAGCCATCCGTGATTGGCCAGTTCCAAGAGACAAACATGAACTCCGAAGCTTCTTGGGTCTCTGTTCATACTACCGGCGTTTTGTTGAGGGATTTGCCACCATCGCCGCCCCTCTACATCGGCAGACCACTGAGAAAGAGACCTTCCATTGGAATCAGGATTGCGAAACATCATTCAGGCGACTGAAGGCAGCACTATGTTCCAGCTCAATCCTAGCCTTTCCTACACAGTCCGGCAAGTTCATCTTAGACACCGACGCCAGCAACACCGGTTTGGGGGCCGTCCTATCCCAGGTGCAAGATGGTGAAGAGAGGGTGATCGAGTACTACAGCCGTGGATTCTCGAAACCAGAAAGAAATTATTGCGTCACCAGAAAAGAACTTCTTGCAATAATAAGGGCTGTAGACCATTTCCACAAATACCTGTATGGTCGCCATTTCTTAATCCGAACAGATCATGCCGCACTCAAATGGCTGCTGGACATGAAGACACCGGAAGGACAACTGGCCAGGTGGATGGAGAAATTACAGCAATACGACTTCAAGGTGGAACACCGTGTCGGCCGCTTGCACAATAACGCCGATGCCTTATCCAGAAGACCCTGTAGAGCGGAATGCGGACATTGTCTGAACACGGAACAGGGAGAGGGTATCTCCATCAGGCAGATCCGAGTGCAGACCAATGAATACTGGACAACGGAACAGTGCATCCAGGACCAAATGGCTGATCCAGACATCGAACCAATCTTGTCACTCAGAATGAGAGGGGCACCCAGGCCACGATGGGACGAGGTAACTAGATACTCCGGCGTGCTGAAATCGTTATGGGCTCAGTGGGACTCTCTAAGAGTACACAATGGAATGTTTGGGAAAGCGCTGATCGACGAGAAACCAAGTCCCAACTGGTAGTTCCGAAGAAAAAGGTACCAGCCATCCTGACCGAAGTACATGATGGAATTACCGGAGGCCACCTGAGCATGAATAAAACCCTAGACAAAGTTCGCCAGCGGTACTACTGGGAGAATTACTTCGAAGACGTCAGAGCTTGGTGCCGCAAATGTGCCACATGTGCCGCCAGTAAGGGCCCGAAGACCCGGACCAAGGGCACAATGCAGCAGTACAATGTGGGCGTCCCATTTGACAGAATTGCCATCGATGTTGCCGGTCCGTTTCCCGAGTCTGAGAGGGGGAACAAATACATTCTGGTCGCAATGGATTACTTCAGCAAATGGCCTGAGGCATATGCGATACCCAACCAAGAGGCAACCACGGTAGCGACGGTGCTAGTAGAACAACTATTCAGCAGGTTTGGCGTCCCGATGGAATTACATTCAGACCAGGGGCGTAACTTCGAATCGAATGTATTCCAGAAGGTCTGCACGATGTTGGGGATCAGAAAAGCGAGAACAACACCATTACACCCACAGTCAGACGGAATGGTGGAAAGATTCAACAGGACCTTGGAACAACTCCAAGGTCGTCAGCAATAACCAGCGTGATTGGGATGAGCATATTCCCCTATTCCTGTTGTCATATCGCTCTGCTGTACATAATAGTACAGGCCTGACCCCAGCGAGGGTCCTATTCGGAAAGGAGCTGCGATTACCATGCGACTTGGCATTTGCCTCCCCCGAAGAACCTCCCCAAGACATCGACGATTATGCCGACCAGCTCCGACATAACATGCTGGCAATACACGAACGCAGATGTTGGCCACCAGTGACCGGATGAAGACGCGATACGACCTCAAGGCCAATTCAGTCGGGTTCCAGGAGAGGGACAAAGTCTGGTTGTACAACCCCCAACGGAGCAAGGGTAAATCCCCAAAGCTTACACCCGCCTGGGATGGTCCATACGAGGTGGTCAAGAGGCTTAATGACGTCGTCTAGCGGATCCGTCGAAACCCCAAGGCTAAATTGAAGGTGGTTCATTTAGATCGACTCGCTCCCTACCATGGAGGGGATGTTTCTGATCGGGACGATCAGAATTAAAGGGGGGGGGGCAGTGTTACGAAATTTACCCAAAGCCGACCCTGTGTCATTTCAGTACGACAACAAACGCTTTAAGATAAAAAATACCATTCTCGAAAAGACTCGGCAGCGGAAGGAGTGATGATGATTTTTACTGGAGAATTCGACGCTGGTGTTATAAAGGAAGCACGCCACGATCGCCAGTTCAGATATACCGCGACGACTAGCGTATATGGGATTCTTATTGTATTTGAATCAGCTGTTCTAATGTAAATAAAGTTCTAGAAAAGTGAAAGTAAATATTAGTTTTATAATTTTAAATTGAACCCACGAAGTATATTGCAATATTTTAAAATATTCATTTTAAAAAAATTAAAAAAATTAATTTGTATTCGTCATAATGAGCCTTTTGATTTAATATATTACTTGATCCGTTAGAAACTATTATAATTTTTTATTTTCCATTTAATTCTATAATTTGCCTATACCCATATTTTTTTCAAAACTTTACAGCTTTTGGTACCGTTGATAAGGGGGGGGGGATGGGTAAAATTTTTTATATTTTTGTTAATATCTTTTAATTAATTTATTTTAAAAATATGAAAGAAATATATTTCTTTTCGTCATACTGAGCCCTTTCATTTGATATATAACATGATGCGTTAGAAACAAAATTTTTTCCAGTAAACTTTACGTTTCATAGTTTCGGAGATAAGGGGGGGGGAATGGGTAAATTTTGGTATATTTTCGTCAATATCTTTTTCACTATATTTTTTTAAATATGAAAAAAATATATTTGTCTTACTCGGAATGGGACCTTTCATTGATGTATTACATGATGTGTTTTAAATTTTCATTCAATTCTATAATTTGCCCGCCAAAATTAATATTAATGGTTTCTCATTATTTTTCCTGTAAAGTTCGGGCAACGTTCTATATTTCCTATGTTTTTCAAAATTTTAGGCTTAGTAGTTTCGGAGATCAGGGGGGGGTCGATTATTTTAGTTTTTGCTCCCAGAAGTACCCCTAAAATCAAAATTTCTTCTTTTATGATATGTACTCCTGACCAAACTATACATTGATACCAAATTTCAACCTCTTGCCTCTAGTAGTTTAGGAGAAAATTGCTGTGATGATATCTCTTGGTTATTGACTGGACAAACTTTCAAGCACAGGACATTAAATTGTTTCTAGTTGAGACTAATTATCAGCTGCGCCACACTCAAAGTTTCGAATTCTCGAATAATAAACCATAAACATACTGAAACATATAGGTGAATTTCATTTCAGTTTTAAATATAGTAGTTTTATCATTTGTGTCGAGTTGATAATCTTACTTAAAATGATTTATTTAATCCTCTTATAAACTAACACTATACAAACAATAGTAACTTATGAGTTTAAAGATCCTTGGCCTACTTCTTAGCTTACTACTGGATATTATTATCTAGTTAAAGACAAAAATAGACTTTTTATTACCTAATATATAATAAATTGATTTATGATACAATATTAGTTTGTTGTCAGGTATTAACCTGTTTTTGAGGAAGTGTAACCACGTGGACAACAAATTTATAGGATAAACAACAATATTTGATATTACCTATTCTATTAAAATCACCGCATAATTTTATGTGTGCATTATGTTTGTTTCAAAGTTTTAGCAGGAACAAAGTTAATTGTGCAAATCTGCCTTGTAAAATTTCTATGTTTGTAGTACTTTAAAACTCATTGTAACCTCTTATTTACCACATATGGATTTGTTTTAACATACTGTTAGAAATTATTAGAAATATCTTACATTCGAATATTCGTGACATTTTGTTCTTAAAGCCACTGAATTTAGATTTTCTAGAATATTACCAATCTCAATTATCTTTTAATCAGGAACGTCATGAAAGTTAGCTATCCAAACCTGCAACCCGACTTGCCGATACAGAAATCCTTTTTGGCATATATTGACTACAAATGATGGGAAAACAGTAGTGATTTTTTTTGTAGTAAAAATATTAGTCCAAATAACGCAAAAATTAATTTATTTTCGACATTTTTTCAATATCAGAAGAAATAAAAAACAGGTTTTTTTAGCCCTTTTAAGGGCAAATAATTTCCTAAGGGTGCGGCGTTTTAGGGCACATGTTAATAGGGACGCTTTGGCTTATTTTACTAAGTTCTATACACAGCAGAAGTTTGGAACTCTATTTTAGAAATAACCTGTATAGTGAGTAAATAGTTTTGAACTACAAAAATCAGAGTTGTATGTCAAATGCTTTGTCGTATACTCTAGTAAATTTAATTTTTTGTACTTAAATATGTTAGTAGTAAAAACATAAAAAAACATGTAATAAATAGTGAGTAAATAAGTTTTTTATTAAAATCAGTGTAGTATATCTTAATTGCCTTGTAGTTTACTGTAGTAAGTTTTATGTTTTTGTAGTACAATATAATAGTATAGTTAACTGGTGCAAGATCGACATTGAACAATTACAACGGAAAGTTCGAGTACTACTAACAAAAGCTCAAAATCACCATCCAAAGAGCTGTGTCGAACGTACAGCATTGCCCCGGTGTGAAGGAGGAAGAGGATTGTCAGATATAGGAAAGTTACGTGATCAACAAATTTCTAATTTGCGTAATCATTTCCAGAGACTCGCAGAATTGCCTGAACTACACAGAGTCATATGTCAGGTTGATGACTCAACACCTCTGCGACTGACAGAACAACAAGTTCAAGTATACCACCAGACAACTGATCAGAAACTGGTCAAATGGAAAGAAAATTCCCTTCATGGAAGACATATAAATGACGTCAACCAAGATTATGTCGACAGTTCAGCGTCGAACTACTGGTTGATCTCTGGTCATATGTTTCCTGAAACGGAAGGCTTTATATTGGCAATCCAAGATCAAGTAATGCCAACTAAGAACTATCTAAAGTACATCGTCAAAGACCCTTCTATCAACAACGATAGATGCAGATATGGTTACCAAATATCTGAATCCATCCAGCATATCACAGGAGGTTGCCAAGCGTTCGCTGCAACTGAATACAAAGAACGACACGATGCAAAAATACTGCACCAGGAACTAGCGCTGAAACTTGACCTATCCCAGTCGGTAAGAACACCCTACTATATATACAAAGCAGAATCTATTTTAGAAAATAACAACTACAAACTGTACTGGGACCGGACGATATTGACCGATCGGACTGTTGCTCACAATAGACCAGATATAGTTTTAGTAGATAAAGTCTCTAGAAAAACAACCTTAATTGACATAGCAATCCCTAACAACAATAATTTAAATATTAAGCAGGCTGAAAAAATAGCCAAATATAGGGGATTTAAAATTTCAAATACAGAGAAAATGGGACATGAACAACACTCGAACGGTACCAACTGTTATGTCAACAACAGGAGTAGTCCCAAAACATCTATTAAACAATTTGAAATACCTCGGTCTGGACGAACATCTTTACCAACTGATGCAAAAACCCGTCCTGTTAGGAACACGGGCCTAATAACTTGGCAAGGGCTCCCACAGAGCTAAATCCTTTTGATATGTAAGTATATCTAGGGTTTAGTGAATTTTCCCCTAAAGGTGTGCCTTAGAGGGAGTGTGATGCCATACACTGTATGATCAAGTCGGGGACTGGATTAAAAAACTTGAAATTTTTTATAGTAATATATATTTGCCTTAAAAAGCATCAAGACATAGAATTATGTACTCAGCATTTAATGCATGTTTTATTTTATCAGAAAAGTACTATTGTATACTACAAATAGTTCAAGACATAGTAGACCGATTTTTGTAGTGAAACAAATTTGCTTACAATTTATTAGATATCTTTAAGTATTTTACTGCTGATACATTTTACTACAAAAAATAAATGTTACTACGGTATGCTACAAATCATTTAAAATGCACTACACTGATTTTTGAAGTTAAAAAATTATATGTTTGTGTTTTTAGGACTTTTTTACAAAAGAATCACTACTTTTTTCCCATCATTTGTAGTATAGTATGATATCTCTGTCGATAAGTCAAATTCTAGGTTTAAACAGCTATGGAAGTTGTAGTTGTTAGTTTTTTTCTCTAAATCACACTACAGAAATAATAATGCTTTGATTAACTACACTTGATAAAACCTTTATTATATATCTTTTTATAAAATACAAAACTTCTCCAGGGAGTTACTTAATATGGGATAAAGCTAAATTCCTGCAAATGTTCTCTGCTGATGTTCCTTTTTTTGTTGTTGCAGAAAGAACAGCATGAACAAACTCTGTCGGCAAGTCTCCATCGAGTCGCCCGGTCCTTTGTTCAAGGAATGCGTCTTCAATTTCGAAGTACCAGTCCCGGACGTCCCACCAAATGGGGCAAGGATCAAAGTAGTATGCGCGGGAGCTTGCTACAGAATGCGACCAAGATCCTTGTCAACTTCCAGTCAATCTTCCGTCTCCAGCGTACAGTCAGTAGAAGAATACAGCAGCCCTGCACATCATGGCATGCTAGACGGTGCTCTCTTCCCTGGGTACGAAGTTGCTGGAGTGATCGATGAACTTGGTGAAGATGTTACTCCTGGGGAGCTCTATGAAGGAAAGCGGGTGGTACGTACTGTTTGATCTTTCAGTCAATTTAATTCCAAGTGTGCAATGGGTGAATGGACAGTTTATGGGTATTGGTGCTTCATCTTTTATTCTTACGTCTTCTATATAGTCCAGCATCATTATACAGTCTTTCAGCATCTCCCATTTCTTCTGTACTCATAATGTAACTATTTCTTATTTAGCCCTTCAGAAATATGCCAATCAACTGTCTCTCTATGGTACTGTATGTGAACGCATTTGTGTTTTGTCCATGTCCATGTGTGGTCCCTGTGTCTCATTTTGAGTTTCAGAGCAATGTTGATGCTTTAAGTATGTGTCTAAATTTTCTGAATAATTTCCAAGCCAGTCCTCGTCTGCACATACTACATAGTTCCGTTGTTTCGTTATCTGGCGCTTTAGATAAAGATACTTCGCGATATTTTGTGTAGCGTTGTTATGTATAGGTCTTTCTTTCAATATGTTACGATTTATTTTGAAATTTTATTCTATCCTTTGTTCTTTATTTGGATTCATTTACCTTACTATAGCAAAAGTTTGAACACTCGTTATATAATCAACCAGGGCAGTGTTGATTTGTTGTTCTTGTTGTTAAATGGCTTAGGTTGCTTCCTCTGTCTACAAATTTCTCTTTTTTGTTATACTGTCTAGCAGCCATATTTAAACCTTTATAGGTAGCATGGTTGCTATTTGGTATGGCGTCCGATCTAAGTTCATTATTTTATCTACGTTTGTTTCAATTGGTTCTATTGGATGTGTTCCAACTTTTATATTGTGTATGTTCTGCTATTCTTCATGAAATCTTTTTGAATAGTGTCGTTCTCATGTTTACTTTCCGACTTGAACATACAATGTATGGCATCACACTCTATCTAAGGCACGCTATGAGTGCCTTTAGGGGAAAATTCACTAAACCCCAGATATCCTAGATATCAAAAGGGTTTAGCTCTGTGGGAGCCCTTGCCAGGTTTTCAGGCCCGTGGTTGGAGTCGTGGCGGCAGTCCAGACCGAGGTTTTTTAAATTGTTTTATAGATGTTTTGGGACTAGTCCTGTCGTTGACATAACAATTGGTACCGTTCGTGTGTTTTTCATGTCCGACTGAGTCTTTATTTGAAATTCCAAATCTCTAATTTGGTTATTTTCTCAGCTTGCTTAGTATTTATATTATTATTGTTACGAATTGCTATGTCAATTAAAGTTGTTTTCCGAGATACTTTATCTACCAAAACTATATCTGGTCTATTGTGAGCAACAGTCCGATCGGTCTCAGTACAGCTTGTAGTTGTTATTTTCTAAAACAGATTCTGGTTTGTAATTATAGTATGGTAATCTTACCGACTGTGATAATTTAAGTTTCAGTGCTAGTTCCTGGTGAAGTATTTTTGCCACAGCATCGTGTCGTTCTTTGTATTCTGTTGCAGCGAACGCTTGACAACCTCCTGTGATATGCTGGATAGATTCAGATATTTGGCAACCGTACCTGCATCTATCGTTGTTAATAGAAGGGTCTTTAACGATGTACTTTAGGTAGTTCTTAGTTGGAATTAGTTTATCTTGGATTGCCAATATAAAGCCTTAGTTCGACGCTGCACTGTAGACATAATCTCAACCATGACGTCATTTATATGTCTTCCATGAAGGGGCTTCTCTTTCCATTTCAGTAGTTTCTGATCTGTGGTCTGGTAGTGTAATTGGACATGTTGTTGTGTCAGCCGCAGTGGTGTTGAGTCATCAACCTGGCATATGACTCTGTGTAGATCAGAAAATTCTGCGAGTTTCTGGAAATGACTACGCAAAATAGAAATTTGTTGATCTAATAGTTTGCTTAGATCTGTCAATCCTCTTCCTCCTTCATACCGTGGCAAAGTTGTACGTTCGACAGAGCTCTTTGGGTGGTGATTTTGAGCTTTTGTTAGCAAAACTCGAACTTTTCGTTGTAATTGTTCAATGTTAGTCTTGCACCATTTAACTATACCGAAAGAGTAACTGAGCACTGAACACCAATAGCCTGAAACAGATTTTTACAGTTTAGTTTGGTTTTCAACAGTCGTCTTACCCTTCTATAAAACTCTGCTGTTAGGTCCTTTTTCATAGTCAAGTGATCAATACGTTGAGCCTGCTTTATTCCAAACTATTTATAAATATGACCTTCCCCCATAGATTCAATTGGGGTGCCATCTCTCATTTCGAAGTGCCCCTGCTGTGTTTTGCCTCTAACTATATTAATAATTCGGCATTTGTCTAGGCCAAATTTCAAATGGATCTCATTAGAGAACCCTTCTACTATTTTAAGCATATCATGCAGCTGTTGTTTCGTAGCTGCCATCAACTTTAAGTCGTCCATGTATAAGAAATGGTTTATCTTTAATACTTGTACGTTGTTGTGTTTGAGACTGAACCCAAAATTAGTCGAGTTCAGTTTGTTTGAGAGTGGGTTCATGGCAAGACAGAACCACAGCGGGATAAGAGTCTCCCTTGAATATACCCCTTCTGATTGGAATGGGGTCAGTTTGAATGGAACAGTTGGCTTTATTCAGTGAGATTTTGGTTTGCCAGGTGGGCATGGCATATTCTAGAAAGTTAATAATACAATTATTCACTTTATAGAGTTTCAGCACCTTAATGAGCCAATCATGTGGAACTGAATCAAAGGCCTTTTTGTAGTCCACATATGTCATGTAGAGATTTCGTCGTCTGGCGGGGGCTTGATTGCAGACAACGGAATCAATTATCAGTTGTTATTTGCAGCCCATCAATTTTTTCGCGCATCCCTTTTGTTGTTGAGTAATTATGTTGTTCAGCTCACAATGTTTGAAAATGCGATGATTAATGCACGATGTTATGAGTTTGTATAAGGTTGGAAGGCAAGTGATTGGTCGGTACTTTGCTGGGTCCTGTGCACATAGATTGTCCTTTGGTTCTGATGTTTACTTTTATTATTAAGATTCATACTTACATAGTTTCTTTGCTTGTTGCAGGTATTGTATCCTTATGACGGTATACCTCACGGCTACGCCGAATACATAGTAGTATCAGATTTGTCCTACCTCGTACCAGTTCCTGACAACCTACCATTAGGTGTTGCGGCCATGTTACCTACAGGTGCTTTGTTAGCTAAAAACGCGGTAGTTACAGCGCACCACCACGTCGCAAATCTGTTGAAAGAAAGAGCTGCAGATCATATCGTGAGAATTTTGATTGTCGGTACCGGAGGATTAGCTTTGTGGGCCCTCAGGATTGCGGAACATCATTTCAAGACGCCAGAGTATCAAGAAAGAGTCAAAATTACGGTTGCTGCTTTGAAGGATGAGGGATATAATTTGGCGGCCGAACTAAAAGGGTGAGTATCAAAAAATATTCTGGCTTATACTGGTTTATAGTGAGGTTATTGTTCGTATGTATGAGGTAAGCTAAACATTATTGTATTTTTTTTTCTGTAAAAAATATGATTTGTATATTTTGACTAATTCATCAACATAGTTTTTCGACTCTAATTTTCTGCTCAGTGCCATTTTTTCCGATAAATATTGAACTTTTATCGCAGTTATGCATCATACCGATACTTGTGCTTTGGTGAAATTTGCCGGACTCTTGAAAAATGAGTAAAATAAATGGAACATTAACTTTATTTTGGGTATATGATAAAACTTTAATTTTAAATCATACCGATTCTACTAATTCTGGCATATTTAAGTCAATCGTCTACTCTTATAGAACAATGGATGTACATGTTAAGAGTAACATAAAGTTTAAATAAATATAACAGATGATTCTGCTTTTTCCGGATTTGCACCGCGTCATTTTTTCGAATTAGTTTATTAATATACCTAAACCAGCATATAAACAAAGTTATCCGACTTTTATAAGGGGCTTTTTCAAGGATGAGAAAAACAAAACAAATGTTACTTACCTTGCGGCAACTCCATTCATTTAGTTTTATTCTCACAAACACACTTTGAAACTTCATTTTTTATTCAACTTGTCACACTGATGCACAAATTGTAAATGAATAATAGGTACGAAGAAATAATATTATTTCTTCGTACCTATTATTATTACTCATTAACAATCTGTGCGTCAGTGTGACAAGTTGAATAAAAGGTGAAGTTTCAAAGTGTGTTTGTGAGAATAAGACTTTATGAGTGGAGTCGCCGCAAGGTAAGTAACATTTGTTTTGTTTTTTTCTCATCCTTGAAAAAACCCCTTATAAGTGTGGGCGAAACGTTGGAAAACTGTGTTTATATGCCGGTTTAGGTACATATTGCAATATAGTCCGTGGGTTCAATTTAAAATTATAAAACTAATATTCACTTTCACTTTTCTAGAACTTTATTTACATCAAATTATACAGAACAGCTGTTTCACAATAACATTCGAGATACGCGCGTCGTCCTTTCTAACTAACTCCTGCGAGGATGGGTCCTCCTTATAAAATCAGCGTCGAATTCTCTAGTATAATCCAGTGTCAATTTTACAGTTGTCGAGTTATGATCGAGATAAGTTTTTCTCCCGTCCTAACCTTCTAGTTTTCTTTATATCCCAGTGATCGTTGTCGTGCTGAAATGAAACAGGGTCGGCTTTGGTAAATTTCGTAACACTGCCCTTCCTTTAATTCTGTTCTTCCCGATCAGAAACATCCTCTCCATGGTAGTGAGCAAGTCGATCTAAATGGACCACATTCAACTTAGCTTTGGGTTTCGACGGATCCGGTAGACGACGTCATTAAGCCTCTTGACCACCTCGTATGGACCATCCGAGGCGGGTGTAAGCTTTGGGGACTTACCCTTGCTCCATTGGGGGTTGTACAGCCAGACTTTGTCCCTCTCCTGGAATCCGACTGAATTGGCCTTGAGGTCGTATCGCGTCTTCATCCGGCCAACATCTGCGTTCGGGCTAATTTATGTATTGCCAGCATGTTATGTCGGAGCTGGTCGGCATAATCGTCGATGTCTTGGGAAGGTTCTTCGGGGGAGCCAAATGCCAAATCGCAGGGTAATCGCAGCTCCTTTCCGAATAGGAACCTGGCTGGGGACAGGCCTGTACTATTATGTACGACAGAGCGATATGCCAACAGGAATAGGGGAATATGTTCATCCTAATCACGCTGGTTATTGCTGACGACCTTGGATAGGTGTTGTTCCAAGGTCCTGTTGAATCTTTCCACCATTCCGTCTGACTGTGGGTGCAATGGTGTTATTCTCGTTTTCCTGATCCCCAACATCGTGCAAACCTTCTGGAATACATTCGATTCGAAGTTACGCCCCTGGTCTGAATGTAGTTCCATCGGGACGCCAAACTTGCTAAATAGTTGTTCTACTAGCACCGTCGCTACCGTGGTTTCCTCTTGGTTGGGTATCGCATATGCCTCAGGCCATTTGCTGAAGTAATCCATTGCGACCAGAATGTATTTGTTCCCCCTCTCAGACTCGGGAAACGGACCGGCGACATCGATAGCGATTCTCTCAAATGGGACGCCCACATTGTACTGCTACATTCTGCCCTTGGTTCGGGTCTTCGGGCCCTTACTGGCCGCACAGGTGGCACATTTGCGGCAGGCACATTTGCGGCACCAATCTCTGACGACTTCGAAGGAATTCACCCAGTAGTACCGCTGGCGAACTTTGTCTAGGGTTTTATTCATGCCCAGGTGGCCTCCGGTAATCCCATCATGTACTTCGGTCAGGATGGCTGGTACCTTTCTCTTCGGAACTACCAGTTGGGACTTGGTTTCTCGTCCATCAGCGCTTTCCCAGACTCGCTTGATCATTCCATTGTCTACTCTTAGAGAGTCCCATTGAGCCCATAACGATTTCAGCACGCCTGAGGATCTAGCTACCTCGTCCCATCGTGGCCTGGGTGCCCCTCTCGTTTTGAGTGACAAGATTGGTTCGATGTCTGGATCAGCCATTTGGTTCTGGATGCACTGTTCCGTTGTCCAGTCTTCATTGGCCTGCACTCGGATCTGCCTGATGGAGATACCCTCTCGCTGTTCCTTCTTCAGACAATGTCCGCATTCCGCTCTACAGGGTCTTCTGGATAGGGCATCGGCATTATTGTGCAAACGGCCGGCACGGTGTTCCACCTTGAAGTCGTATTGCTGTAAGTTCTCCATCCATTTGGCCAGTTGTCCTTCCGGTGTCTTCATGTTCGGATTAAGAAATGACGACCATAGAGGTATTTGTGGAAATGGCTGTAAGCCCTTATTATTGCAAGAAGTTCTTTTCTGGTGACGCAATAATTTCTTTCCGGTTCTTCAGATGGTTGTCGAATGTCTGACCCATGACTAGAATGTCGTCGAGGTATACTAAGCACGTCCCCCATGTTAACCCGCTTAGTCCATACTCCATTAGCCTCTCAAATGTAGCGGGTGTATTACATAACCCAAAGGGCATGACCGTGAACTGAAACAGCCCTTTATTGTTGGCGAACGCGGTCTTCTCTCTGTCGTTTGCGTGTAGACCAACCTGCAAATATCCACTCTTTAGGTCTAGTGTGGAGATCCAACGGAAGCCTGCTAGTGTGGTCAGAGCTGTCTTGTTAATTCAATTTGATCTTGTTTTTCTTCAAATAAAATTATAAAACTAATATTCACTTTCACTTTTCTAGAACTTTATTTACATCAAATTATACAGAACAGCTGTTTCACAATAACATTCGAGATACGCGCGTCGTCCTTTCTAACTAACTCCTGCGAGGATGGGTCCTCCTTATAAAATCAGCGTCGAATTCTCTAGTATATTGCGAGTGTCAATTCTACAGTTGTCGAGTTATGATCGAGATATGTTTTTCTCCCGTCCGAACCTTCTAGTTTTTTTTATATCCCAGCGATCGTTGTCGTGCTGAAATGAAACAGGATCGGCTTTGGTAAATTTCGTAACAATATATATATAAATTAATTCGAAAAAATGACGCGGTCCAAATCCAGAAAAAGCAGAATCACCTATGACTCTGGCCACTAAAACCTCCGTTCTCAAATATAAGAAATGTACTGATTAGAAATATCGAGGTAATAAAGGAATTTAAATGGATCTTTCCAAGAATCAGGATTAAAAGTGGATCAGCACTATCCCAAAATTAATGAAAATATAAAATTTTGTATCTTGCCATTTGTTCGGTTAAAACAAAGACTCGGCGCATTCGTCAGGAATAAAATCCACAATCATTTTAATGTTTTTTTTGTAGATTCCTCGTAGTATGTTCATCTTCAAAGTGATAAACTAACTGTTTTAAATAACTCTAACGAAAAAAATCGCTGGGTATTAGATCAGCAGAACGTGCAAGCTAAGAAATGGGCCCATTTCTCCCTATTCATCTAATAGGAAATGCGTTATATAAAAGTCCATGAATTTTTCCTGTATAATGTGACAGAGTTTAATCCAAATTTTTTTTTTTTGGTAAAGCAATTTAAAGATTTTGTTAGTCTCTTAAGTAATTTTATAACATTTTTTAATAGAGTTTATTATACTAGAAGAATAATTTTTTATTACCTTACACGTTTTAAACTACTGTATATGCAGAATTATTTATCAGGTAATAGACCATTTCTTTAGTATGATTCAAGTTTAAATCTCGCAGACGTTTCGCTGAGATCTCACTTGGAATTTTTAATGAGTTGTGACGGTGACATTTAGTACCCTCTAAACTTATGATGACGGCGCGAGTATAATAAAGGTTTGATGTTAGGGTATAAAACTTTGTTTTAGTACAACCGATGATACTTTACTTGGATCACGTCCATTTTTCATATGCCACTCTGTACTCTGTAGTATATTTGTTCCAAAAGTATCAAGTTTACTCGATGTCGATATACCTCAATTTCGAAACATTTTGATTTGTTTAACTAACAACGTTTGTTTATGGTCGTTTTACGCAATAGTACTAAGCAGTCTTCCAAATATAGAAGGTGTAAATTTACAATATTTTAGACACATTCCATTGTTTGTATCTGCTTTATTTCATACAGTTGACAGGCGTCAGCGTATTAAATCTTAAAAACGCCACATGGAGCAAACGAAAATATTAAATGTTTTCAAATTAAATTTCAAGGCTAGAACCACGTGTTATGATGTTTACAGCGAAATTTTATTAGCGTTAGATTCTTGTTTGTGTAAAGCTAATGGAAATGAAAATTGAATTTACGTCCGTTTCATAGTTTGAAACGCAGCTATTCATATTGGGTGCCATGGTCATTAGTCACATTGTTCGCGTGTTTGCATATTGTAAATGCGTATTGAATAAAGTTATTGTTAATAGGTTTTATTAAATGTTTTTGTATTTTTTAGTGTTTTCAGAACGTATTTGTGCTGCGTTTTGAATTTGACAAACTATCTGCGATAACAAAATTTATCTACCTGTTTGTTTAATCATTTTTAAACGTCAATAGTGAATGTGTTGCCTTTCTAGTTACAGTTGTTGAATAAATCTTTCGTCTATCAACAAGCCATTGAAATAATTTTAAGTCTTTTGACTGCATTTGAATAAATATATCTTTGGCATAAAATGTTTTCAGAAAATTAAAAAATCGAAAAGAAAAACTTGATAAATTATAATAAAATATGGCGAATGCGATAGTATTCAATAATGAAAATAGGTAGCGATATTCGAAATCTATGATGAAATTAATTGAAAATACCTTGTAATTTAATCTAAATATATGTTACTTAATCGCCTGATAGAGATTCTCAATTAGTCTGCATATATTAATGTGCGCAATTAAGTGGTCTGGTCTGATCTGAAATCTAAAACGAAATTTTTAGGTCTTGTTTTTTTTAGAGGTGTAGAACTTTGAAATGGAATAAAACAAGGATATATTTTTTAAATTGACATGAAATTTACTTTATTCGAAAGATAATCTTCTGGCATTATAATTTGAATATGACTTCTGGCATATGATCGCTACGGCTGGTTCGGACTTAGTCTAATCTGGAGATCCAATTTTCGATGACTTTCCAACATTAGTAGCCGAATATCGGCAATAACGCGAGGAATGTTGTTCTCCAAGTGGTCAATCGTTTCGGGCATATCGGTGTAGACTAGCGACTTCACGTATCCCCACAGAAAATAGTCAAGCGTCGTTAAATCGCAAGATCTTGGACGCCAATTCACGGGTCCGAAACGTGAAACTATGCGGTTACCAAACGTTTCTTTCAATAAATCAATTGTGGCACGAGCTGTGTGACATGTTGCCCCGTCTTGTTGAAACCACAGCTCGTGTGCATCATAATTGTTCAATTGATGAACGAAAAAGTTAGTAATCATGGCTCTATAGCGATCACCAGTGACTGTAACTTTCTAGCCAGCATTTTTTTTAAAGAAGTACAGACCAATTATTCCACCAGCCCATAAAGCACCAGTCAGGTTTTGAATGGATATAACGGTGTCTTAACATGAACTTGAGGATTATCATCACTCCAAATACGGCAGTTTTGTTTATTAACGTATCCATTCAACCAAAACTGAGCTTCATCGCTAAACAAAATTCGCTTATGAAAATCGGGATCAACGGCAATCTTGTTTTGGGCCCATTGATCGAATGTACGCCTTGCTAGGTGATCGTGTGGCTTCAATTCTTGCACGAGTTGAATTATGTAAGCACGCAAACCAAAATCTTTCCGCAAAATCTTCCATAAAGTGGATGGACACATATCCAATTGCTGTGCACGATGGCGGATAGACTGATTCGGGTTTTCCTCTACGCTATGCTCTACAGCAGCAAAGGAATCTTCTGAACGCACTGTACGACATTTCTGTGGATGCGTATTATCATTTAGAGTAAACGTGTTGCGAAAACGTTGAATAGTTAATCGAATTAATTGCTCTGATGGACGATTATGTTGACCGTAAAATGGACGTAGTGCGCAATACGTATTTCGAACAGAACCATGATTTTCAAAATAAATTTGCACAATTTGAAAGCGTTATTCAGGCGACCGTCTATTCATGATGAAATGCCAAATCAAACTAAATATAAATCACTTGACAGCTGACAAGATGGCCGTCGGTTAAAAGAATGTTGCCAACTTAAAGTTCTATACCTCTAAAACAAATACCCTTTATCCATATATTTAATACAGATATACTGCTATAGCTCGTAAGCCGAAGGTTCACCGACTAATAGAGACAGCAGATTATACGGTAAGTATATGGGTGTTGCTGTACCTAAACCGTTTTTTGAGCAAGCGTTGCCAAGAATCTAACAGAGAGAAATCATATCCAACAACAGAAGAGCCAATAGGGGCATTTTCAAACATGCGCATAAGACCCGAGGTACAGTGAAACGATATAGACATATAGATTCTGCTAGCAGTACATCAGTATTAAGTATATGCCTTTATCAATACAATAATTGTCAAAATAAAAAAGAATTTTCCTACTTACCCGTATTTTTGGCAATATCCAATTATAAAGTTATATTACTAAAAATTGTGAAAAATTAAATATTTAAAAAATTATAAATATATAATTTAAGATAATATTTATCGGATGGACTATTAAATGATTGTAACTATCGTAATTCGAAATCTAGTATCAAATTATTTTAAATTGGAGTGAAAGAAAATGGAAGTAAATGTAATTAATTGACTTCAAAAATAAAATGGAGGTTCTCAATTCATCTGCATATACAGGGTATCCATTTAAACTAACAAACGGTACTATTGACCTCTATTTTAATTAAACATGCGTCTGACAATGGTGATATTTTACTCTTAATTATATCATATTAATATTAAAAAAAGTTATTCTTTTATTTTTATAAAAAGAAACTGCGTGGTCACATTTCGCTTTTTTCAATTTTTCACAACAAAAAATAAACTTTGTCTAAAAGTAAAGCATCTTTATTTTGGGCAGAAAATATTCTATATCGAAACAAAAAGTTGTTATGTGCGCGATCTTTTTTATGTGGTATATGGTTGTAGGTATTTGTGCGCGCGTGCGTGCATGTGTTGGGTCGTCCATAAGTAGTTGCATATATAGGGTAGTTGAAATGTAAGGTGGAATGGAATTATAGTTGCTTATACAAGGTGGTTGAAATAAGAGTGAAGTAAAACTATAGAACGTAAAAGAAATTATTAAATAAGCATATGCAGTAAGGATATTTGCCTTATAGGGCGGAGTATAATTACAGTTATACAGAAGAGTTCAAAAAATGTTAGAAGCAGTTGAATATGCAGGATGGTTGAAATATAAGATGGAGTAGAATTATAGTTATTAGAATTGTAGTTATACAGGGTGGTAAAAAAAGTTATATAGTGTGTAACATAAGTAGCTGCTTATACCAGGTGGTTGAAGTAAGGGTGGAGTAAAATTATTGTTATTCAGGGTGTATCAAAAATTTGTTATATATGCATAAGCAGTTAGGATATTTGAATTATAGGACGGAGATTAATATAATTATAGACATGGATTAAAAAAAATTAGAAGAAAAATTACATATACCGAGCGGTTAAAATAAACGGTGACAAGGGCGTAGTCTGAATTTTTTTTTCGGGGGGTTGGATTTTTTTTTGGTCAGTGATGGGCTGATTAGGACTGCAAAATTTATATTTTTTTGTTCATTTCCAGGATATATAAAATTGTATAAATGTAAAATTTATTCTTGTCAAAAAGATGATTAATTGCTTAAAATCGAATCTTGAAACCCAAAATTCCAAAATTTCGGAGGGGGTTTGAACTTCCAGACCGCCCCATGCTGGCTACAGCCTTGAGCATAAACATTTACGATATTTGAATAATATAGTTATGGAGATGGGTTCAAAACATTATATACTGGGTGGTTGAAATAAAATGTGAAAAATTTTGTTATATAGAGTAGACCATGAGCAGTTGCATAAATGGAATACTAGACATATGGGGCGAAGTAAAATCATTGGTATACATGAATAATTTAAACAATAGAAAAATAGAAAGAATCAATAGTGTGGAGAGGATTTATACTTATACAGGGTGGTTTTAAAGACATCAGGGCGGTTGCAATAACGTGTGGACTGGAATTATAGTTGTACAGGATGGTTCAGAAAATGATATACAAATAAGTTATATTGGGTGACCAATACAGAGAAGCATATACAGAGTGGTTGCAATATAGAGTGAATTAGAGTTACACTTATAGAAAGTAGTACAAAGAATAAAACAAATAATAAAAGTTGAAAAATATGTGGAAAATATAAAAAAGGAGTACACATGAGAGAGAAAGAGAGAGAAATATACGCTAAAATAATGAATAGAATTATACCTTAAATTAGATAAAAAAGTACGGTTTTCATTCTTTTTTAAATATAAATTATAAATGTCTTCTAAACGTTGTTTGTGGCATATTCTAGATTATTTTTATGTAAATGTAAAACATAAAAATAATTATAAATTATGAAATATAGGGTTCATTCCGAATTTTATTTTCACTACGTATTTATTGATTAGTAATAAAAGTAGTTATATTTGTTTTGTTTGTTCCAGGGTAAACATTGTCCAGTGGGGTGAAGATCTCTACGAAAAACAATTAATCGAAAGAACGAAAGATGCTTGCAGCGGTTTGGTAGACATCGTAATCAATTTCGGCACTACTTCCAGATCATTGCACAGATCACTTCAGTGTCTGAATCCTGTAAGTACGCTATTCATTAACATTATTGTGAGTTATTATGCGAACATTTATTACCTAATAATAGGTTTTTTATATAGAGAGAATGTCTTTTTCAATTACGGGAAAAACCTGATCATCATTAATTCTTCGAGTGCATTACTGTATTAATTTTGTAATAGACGTAATAGTATAATTGATAGACGGCCTTTTGATGTTCAGTTTAGTTTAGTTTAGTTTATTTATTGGTAAAGTATTACAACTGTGTGTTTTTACAAGTCAAAGGTACACAAGCATGAAATGTATTAAATATGTATACAAAAGCCTATATAAAATGTTATTAAAATGATAAGAAAATAAAATGTCCTATTTACTAATATATAGACAACACTGTACATTACAGAGGCAAACACATTAAAAATTTATACATTGAAATCACTTCCTAAGTACTCCTCAAAAGAATAAAAGGCGTGTTTTAAAAGATAATTTTTTACTCTTGTTTTAAAATGTAGTACGTTTAAATTTTTTATTTCTGCTGGCAGTGCATTGAAAAATTTAATGCCATAATCGTCAGTACCCATTCTCGTTCGTTGCAATCTGTGGTTGCTGAGAACCAATTCTCCACCTTTCCTTGTTGAATAGGAGTGAATATCGTTATGTGTTCTGTAGCTGTTTTGGTTCTGTTTCATATAGACAAGACACTGAAGGATAGAAGTGCAAGGTAGGGTAAGTAGTTTTAGCCCCACAAAGCTATCTCTACAACACTCGCGGTATTTTAAGCCTGCAATAATTCTAACACAACGGCGTTGTAACTTAAAAATTTGAGCAGAGCACGGTGAATGCCCCCAATTTAGAATCGCGTAGGACATATTGGAGCTAAAGTATCCATGATACGCTGTCAGTAATGTGCCCCCAGATACATTTTTTGGCAGGCTCCTTATAAGGAAAGTTATTTTACATAATTTGGAGCTAAGGAAATTAACATGGGCTTCCCAGGTCAACCCAGGATCAAGGTAGACCCCTAAGAACTTCACTTCTGAGCAATTTCTAGTCCAGTTTCATTTTCATTCATGCCCCTAATTGGAGCGGGCCGTTGGGTCGTTGCTGAGGTATGACGAAGAGAGCGGTTTCTCCGTCCCTTTGCCCTTACCTGCTGCCAGTTATCTTCATCAACCAGATCAGATTTGGATGGAGATAAATTTGCTTTATTAGGTACAGCAGCACTAGGAAGTTCATCTTCACTGTTATTGTCAGTTCCTTGCAATTCAGAGTTATTTTGGATTAATTTATTTACATCATCTTCTTGTAAAGTAAAGTTGTCATTTTCAATGGAAGCTCGCTGGATCTGCTTCTTGCTACGCGTACTTGTTGACTCAAGGCGATTTGTGTTACTTTCGTCAATTTTGGAGGTAGATTCCGTACTCTGAAAGGGCTGCATTTGTTCTACGGCCTCTTTTGAGTGTCTTAGTGTCGAAGATGACGATGGGGAGGATAGAAACGGTGTTGCCACGCCGTTTGTTTGTTTAGCTGATGAAATGGTCAATTTATGTACTTTGTCCTCCAATAGCCCAATTATTTTCTGTAGAATGAGTTCTTTGTCCTTTAATTCTTCAATAATGATGTCTTTACTTCTCAAAAGTTCGTTAAAAATATCTTTATCGACCGAAACAAGCTCTGAAGATGTAGATTTTTCGTCAATAATATTGGCCCTACTTTCAGGTTCAGATTGGTGAGAGCAACAGTTCACCTCACTTTTTCGCCCCCCTATAACCAGGAGACCTTTTACTCTTAGAGCACATGAAGGATGAAACGACCCTCCACATTTTACGCACGAGACTTGAGATTTTTCAATACTTTTTTTTGCAATGTTTGCAACTTATCGTGACAGCGCTTACTTTATCACGTCATCGCCCATAGTACTGAATGTGAATTAAATATTCATAAACCACATAAACTAATAAGTCACATACAGATATATAACTAAATTAAAATTTAAAATTATTTCACTTTTAATTCTTAAAACGATCGATAATTTCTCACGATACAGTAGTAGTTTATATTTATAAATGTTTACAAACACACAAGTCAATAAAATAAAATTCACAGGATAAAGAAGTATTTAAAATAAAACATGGCACAATACCTTCCAACTTTCAACACCGTACACTAGCGTGATTTCACCCTCTTGGTAGGTGCCCCATATAGACGATCGGTAGATTCCTATGCTGGTAATTTCGGCTTGTTTTAAAGCAACTCTCAAGTGGTTCGTCTGCAGTTGCCTTATTTGTCTGCTTTGGCCGATTTAATGCTGCGGCCAATTTAAAAAAGATGCAATAAATTGGGATTGAGAGTAAAATGGTTGCTCTCAGGTAGCCGATATATGGCAATATATGTTAATGCGTGCGCAATCACTCCAGTTATATTTATTTCCAAGAAAGAAAGAAATCTGTCAAGCTGAAGTATTATTTCGATATTATATTCCGGGTGAAATACTGGTTTTGTTAGTATTAATTTAGTGAAGTATATATTTCATTTTCTGGTGATTAATTGTAAGAAAGAGCAAACTACATTGCTTTTAAATTTTTTTTTTTAGGTTTTTGTTAAATGTTGTAAATGTTGATGTTTTTGTTTTATACTGTGTTAGTTCTTCATAGCACAAGAAAATTGAAATAAAATTTTACTTTATGCAGTTTTTAGAGTGAAATGGGACTCAAATGCATTTCAAAGAGAATGTTAAGGTAACTTCCTGGTCCTTTGATATAATGTACTGGGACTGATTAAAGATACGACGTCTCCAACATTTCAGATAATATATAAAGTGAACAGAATGTTGTTACATCATTTTGTAATTACTTGCAATACTGGAGGAATTTTCCGACTGTTTATTAATGTCAGTGTCCCTTAATCTAATAAATATGTCGGCAGTAATTTAACTCTTCTTTATATACAGTCACACGAGAGTGATTAATCTCAACCAAAGTTGACTTGCTGTCGTTTCAGGTTTCTGATGATACGAGTGTTTCCAAAAATATGAAAACTAAAACAAAAAAAAATTGTTTATAGTGTAGACACGAACGTATTTCCAAATCATACGCTACATGTAAATATGATTGGTTGCCCTACGGTCTGTTGGTAAATTGGAAGAATCAGTACAATGTCCATACTCAGAATCACTACTAATGATTTGTTTGACAAGCTGTTGAAAAAAAAAATGAAAGCATTTGATGCAGGACACTCCACCATCAGCCTGTTTCTCGAAGTTTCCTTGGACTTCCATCGTCTTGAAGTGATTGATCTCACAACGTTTCAATAGCTGTGTATCTGTTATCGTCATCAGGTGAATGATAGGAAATTTAGATTATCCGTTCAGGTGCTCCAGGAATGCCTGTAGTACTGTCTTTTTGTGTTGCCAAATAATGAAGCAACTCTATTATTACCGTAATTTCACAAAGCAATGGAATCAGAATGATCTTGAGGAGCATGATAACAAGAACGAGACCGAACGCACCAGCAATACCAAATAACTGTATATACAGCATAAGTTGTGAATGTGGCAATCTTTATATTGGAGAGACAAAGCGACCGCTGGACACCAGGGTTAAGGAACACCGCACAGCTACTCAAAGAGCGGAGGTAATGAAGTCTGGGCTAGCTAATCACGCATGGACCGAACACCTTAATATCAAATGGGACCAGGCCAGAGCAATTCACAAGGAAGAGCACTGGTACAAAAGAAAATTCATAGAGACAGCATATATAATCTCGAACGAAAATATAATTAGCGAGCCCAACGTCCGAATTAAAAATGTATAAATACGAGGGATAATCTGAATTTCCTATCATTCACCTCATGATGATAGCAGAAACACAGCAATTGAAACTTTGTGAGATCAACCACTTCAAGACGATGGAAGTCCAAGGAAACTTCTAGGAACGAGTTACATTGTCTACCAACTTCAGACTAACATCAGCCTGTTTGTTGTTATTTTGACTAAAATTACTCATCAGTGGAAACAAGTCCTTAAGAGATTAAAAAAGCTCTCCCAATAATGAAAAACATTCTTCTTCCAGTGACGTCCTCTAGCGGAGGTTAGCGATCACTACTTCAAATTCCGGTTCCTTACTTTCCTTAATGAAGACAGCTTTTTCCTACCGAGTGAAGTTTTGCTTGCATCTTTCCTTTTATTTTAATTGTGAGATGTGATATTTGTGCTTTCTAAGTTTTACGGTGTAGAGAAATTCTTGTGCTCTGTTTACTCGTCATACGACTTTCGTTTGTCATGTTGTATAAGAGTATCTCACTAAGGTGGGCGGTTACCTATAATTCACAAAATATCTATACTAAAATTCTGAAAATTCTTATATCAAATAGAACACCCTGTATGTTATTGGATATTTGGATAATACATTTAATTCTAGATAAATTTTATTAACTTCATGGTATCTCTAAATTAAACCATTCTCAAGATATTTGCATTTTTATGTCAAAAATGACAGTCCTGTGGGTAATCGACATTTTTCGCTCAGCAACCATTTGTTTTAAAATTGTTTTTTTGCAAGTCTTACAGGAAAACTCAAGCCAGCAAACAGCGCTGAAAAAATCACCCCTTTTTCTACAGGGTGTTCTTAAAAAAAATTTCAAATGGAAACTCTCAAATTTTTTTGTCGGGATCTTATTTAACATTAAAAATGAAGGTAACTTTGTATTACGCTCCCTATATATAAACTTCATAACTTTCGATGAAATTACAAAAAACCGTTTTCCGCGCATTAAAATATAATGTAGACTTTGCTTGGAAAATCAAGTTAGTCGTGGCCGTTAAAAAAATAACTGGCGGTTATGATATGTCACTCAGTTTTTCAAAATTGCCAACAAGGCCTTTATGCATCAATAACTCTAACGAACATGATTTCAATAAGGTGATGATTTATGGAGAGAGTAATGCAGCCTTGTCACGAATTGGGAGTTTCCATTTGAAGATTTTGAATTTTAAGCATATTTTGAATGTCATTTTCACTATTTTTTTAAGAACTCCCTGTAAAAAAGGGGTGATTTTTTCAGCGCTGTTTGTTAGCTTCAATCTTCTAATAATACGTGCCAGAAAAACAGTTTTAAAACAGATGATATCAAATGGTTCATAAAACTTATCTAGAATTTAACATGCATCCAAATAACATACAGGGTGTTCTATGTGATATAAGAAAGTTGTGGTCTACCTCCGGTATAACCGGAAGTGCCACA
This sequence comes from Octodonta nipae, assembly GCA_034190945.1. Lineage (NCBI taxonomy): Eukaryota > Metazoa > Arthropoda > Insecta > Coleoptera > Chrysomelidae > Octodonta > Octodonta nipae. The sequence continues at coordinate 38,736,281 of CM067216.1, read as the reverse complement.
GTTTTGAAAATATTTTAATCACATAGAACCTATCTGCTTGCCTACGTTGCCAAATTTTCAGAATTGCTCGATCGCCTTTTTACTGGGATAATTAGGGGTTTCATTATTATTGATGTTGAGTTTTCTATAAAACCCTTTTTCTGATTTTCGGAATAGTGCGTTGTCCAGTTTCCGTTGCTTACTGGTTTTGTACCTTCTCAATCGACTTGTGTATACGGAAAGGTTTTGTCGTAGACTATCCAGACACTGCTGATATATGATGTTTTCTCCATCCCACTGGGAGTGTATTCGGTTATTGTCCATGATAGTCTTGCCAAGTCTTTCTATTCTGTTGTTCCTGACCCCTCGTTGGTAGTCGGTCAGTCTTCCAATAACTTTCCGAAGAGAATTAATTTTCCCTTCTAGCCTTCTTTGCCAAGGTGGAATTCGAGGTGTTTGTCTAAATTGGGGAGGGTCTTGCTTTGGTCTTATTGCGACCCCAATTGTTCTGCAGGTGGATATTGCAGCACAGTAGATGATAGTGTGTAGCGACTCTAACGTATTAGCACCTAAAACATAGTGTGGCAAGATAAATTTCTTCATAGCCTGCAAGACAATACCCAGTCTCTTAGAAGATCTTAGTTTGGGAAGAGTTGGTCTAATCAATGGATCTGTTCCACTATACTCTGTAAGAGCTCTTTCTATTTCTGCTTGGATTTTCTTAAGCAGGTCAGCGTTGGCTGACTGTTCTTGTTGAAGTTCTTGAATCTCGTTCGCTCTTTGCGCCAAAGGTGTTTCAGGCTCTGGATCTGTATTTCGACCAAATAATTCGCGCTCAACTTCGCTCTTTATTTCGTCCAGTTGAACTTGAAGCTCTGGGAACTCACGACAGAACTCTTGATGCAGTATTTGGCGATATCCAGTCTTGTCCTGGCCAAGGTTAGTCACTCTGTAAAACGTGCGCATTATAAATTTATTCATGGCGTTAGTCCATTTCATGCGCTGTCTTTTCAGTCCCGCTTGAGTGAGCGCTGCCTGTTGATCCTGCGCAACACTTTCTGCGAGTGGAGTTCTCGTTATCGTTTGACTCCGTTGGTGATGGTCACGTTGTTGTTGTGACTGTATTGGTTAGTGTTGTTGTGGTTTTTCTGGTTCTTCGGCTGTAGCTCTTTGGATGGCGGGGGCCCGCCTCCTCAGCACCCTGCATGCTGTCTTGTCCAGCGCCGGCTCCAGACATGCCCTGTCGATCCCCAGGCAGCGTCTCTTTTCCGATGCCTCTACTCCGTAGCTCCATTTTCATGGGTGGTGCCACCAGTAGACCAGTTCCCAGAGCAAATGATTTAAACCAAATCATCCCGTGCGGGATTATTATTATTATTACGATATTTGTCATTGCGAATTCTTTTAATTTTTTAATTTCTTGTTCATTTTGTGTTAATAACATTGAAAGCGGGGTCTGATTTGGACCTTCAAACGTTTGAACTTTTGAAATATACAGACTTTCAAGTTTATGTGGTGTTATTCCCTAAAAAACCCAGAAAAAATAAAAACCAGAGATGCCACAATTATCATTCAGAAAACAATATACAAGTTGCTGCTCCAAAATTGTAATTTTTTTTCTGACGGTTAAATTTTTTTCTAGGGTGGTGTCGTGCTGGTTAACGAAGACGTAGCCGAGCGCCTCATGCCGAAGTTTTCGAAACTAATAAACGAAAGGAACCAACACATTGAAGCAGTCTCTCAGGGATCAATCGAACAGTTGAAGCAACTTGTCGAATTCGTCTCCGAGGGTGAAATCAAACCACCACCTCATACGGAATTCTCCGCTGAAGAGGCCTCCACCGTCGTCCAGAAGCTCTGCCAGTCCCAGATTCACGGCAGGGCAATTTTACGCTTTCACGACATTCAGTAAATCCGTGGAAAATACGTGAACCCCTACGGTTTTCACCATAAAAAATTATACAAATGATTCTCTCTCTTGGAAGGATCATGATCTTTATCTCACCAAAAAAGATTTTGTGATTGATTTTTATTTTATCGTTTATCGCGTGATAAGTTAGTATTACTTTGTAGGTATTATTTTGTAAAGCATTTAACTGTATTTACTTAGGCTTATATCCTGTATTCTATTGTGATGAATGATAAGTTAGTCTATTCGTTTCTTTTTTTATTTTATATATATTTATATTATTAGTATAATTTGTATAATATCGTGCAGCATATGAACGTTTCTTTATGTGTTGCTAGGTTTTAAGAATTATGAAGAGTGGATGGTGTTGTGACTACCCTAGGGAGAATTGGGTAGACGAGGAGAAAAAGGCCTAGATATATATAATATATTGTTGTCAGCAGCATTGTTCTATATTAATGCACAAAGGTTCGAAATAAAGTTGTTTATATATGTACGTTTTTAGTTTTTTTATTGAGAATTGTTGGGTGTTCCAAGTATGACATTTATGACAGGAGATAACTAATTTTGAAAACCGTAAATAATAAAACATTTAAAAATATATAACCGACTTCCACCTATAACTAAAAAGCTGAAAATATTTATGACAAAATACAACTCTAGCAAGTCGGTGCCAAGCAATCTAAAATCCTGCATTGCGTACTTATCTACTACTTCATCAAACTTAGTTGTTGCTTGGCATCGACTTAAAAAATATACTAGATAGGTAGGTAATTAATTTATACAGAATGAGCACTTTTTAATGGTTAAATTTTTTACTTTTTGGGTAGGTACCTAACAACATTGAATGTGTTATTTATTTGTTAGAGTTGTATTTTGTTATAATTATTTTCAGCTTTTTAGTTATAGGTGGAAGTCGGTTATATATATATTTTTAAATGCTTTATTTTCAACTTTTTATTTTTTTTTAACTAGATTTCATTCTTTATTTGTTATTTTGTATGTATAACCTTAATAGACAGGACCAGGTAACATCGAAAGCCCCAACATTACATAATGATACATTTTCATTTAAATGGACAGGATAAATGCTTACGAAAATGTACTACTACGCGTTGACTTAATAAGCCCAAAATATATTTATGCCTTCTGGACCACTCCCTGTAACCTTTTTTTGACAACCCTGTATATAACTATAGATAATTCCACTCCCCCTATGTACCAACAATCTTGTACATACGACTGCCTACGGACAAGCATAAATTTGTTAGCTGCCTTCTGTAAATTATAGAACGGAGTAGAATCCATCCCATATTTACGGGTCAAATCCGTCCTATATTTATGCAACTTCTTATGGACTATGTAATAAATAATTTTTTAATCACACTGTAAATATAATTCAACTGCAGCATATATTTCAACCATCTTGTATATGATTTGTTCACGTCCACATGATATAACAGTTTTTTAATCAACCTATATAATTTTAATTCCACATTTTTTCCAATATTTTTATACCACCAAACGTCCACTCCACCCTATATGGTTGCTATATAGGGTGAAGTGTATATACGGCTGCCTATGGACCACTATCATTCTACTCCGTCCTATATTTCAATTATCATATAAATCAACTCCTTCTATCACTTTACTTTGTGATTTTGTTTGCTACTACTAAACACCCTCTGTATAAACGTACCAAATAGCAGGTTAGAGTTTGACATGTGTTTTCACTGAATTTTTTATTAGGCCGGGAGAATGTGACACCAAAAGCACCGTCTTCGCAAAATGGAAAAATTTTCATTTAAATAGGTATTTGCCTGGTATCCAAACAAAACGAGGTTAGTACACATTGATGTGAGAAGTCGAAAATACTATGATTTACTACCTATATGCTTAAGCTGTACACAGAAAATTTTCAAATTTGCAATTAAAACTTCCAGTGCCTACAATTCCCGCACTATTACGTTGAGGAAATGTCCGTTACGTCAATTTTTGATAAGAATATTGGAATTTTCGGCGATTTTCTGCAAGTCACAAAAAAGTATATGATATCACCTAGGGATCTTCCTTAATAGATTAAACGTTCAAAAACTATACACATCCATAAGGAGTTTTCGAAAAATCGACTAATATGTTAGGGAAATTGGTCGATTTCCATGCACGCATGTGTTCATTCACAAATTTCATCACCTTACCTATAGAATTCTTTCCCACATTTGAAGTTTCACCAATCCGGATATATACTCTATTAAACAAGACCATATTCATTTAAAATGGTTCACCACAGGAGAAGAATTCAGGTAACATACATACAAAAAAAAATACGTGACGAATTGATAACCTCCTCTTTTTTGGAAGTCGGTTAAAAATTAAACGTGCTTGATTTTCAAGAAAAAATGGCAAAAAAATTCTCATTCAGACTTCTGAACGAGCTTCCTCAAGTAAGTCCTTGATAAACAACCTCTCCCAAAATTCAACGTCAAGCCGGAACCCAGGAGTGTACCAGTTTATGACTACTCTGGGAAAAATAATTAAAAAAATCCGACTAGTCGTATTATTGAATCGTTAAAGACCCTTCTATTATCAACGACAGATGCAGGTACGCTTGCCAAACATCTGAATATATCCAGCATATTACAGGAGGTTGTCAAGCGTTCGATGCAACTGAATACAAGGAAGGACACGATGCTGTGCCAAAAATACTGCACCAGGAACTAGCACTTAAACTTGAACTATCACAGTCGGTGAGATTACCATATTATAAATACAAACCATAGAAGAAATAACAACTACAAGCTGTAGTGGGACCGCACGATACTGACTGATTGGACTGTGGCTCACAATAGACTAGATATAGTTTTGGTAGATTAAGTCTCTCGGAAAACAGCTTTAATTGACATAGCAATTCCTAACAACAATAATATAAATATCAAGCAGGCTGAGAAAATAACCAAATATAGGAATTTGGAATTTCAAATAAAGACTCAGTGGGACATGAACAACACATGAACTGTACCAATTGTTATGTCAACGACAGGACTAGTCCCAAAACATATATTAAACAATTTAAAACCTCGGTCTGGACGAACATCTTTACCAACAGAAAGTCGTCCTGTTAGAACAGCCCGAACGGTCAGGAAATTCATGGGAAACTGCTTCCACGGCTACAACTACGGGCTTGAAAACCTGGCAAGGGCTCCAGCAGAGCTAACCCCTTTTGATATCTAGGACATCTGGGGTTTAGTAAATTTTCCCCTTAGAAGGAGATGTTAATAAATATATCCTAATTTACAAGCCCACATGTTTAGTGTTTGTGTTTACTGTGCCGAGGAAAGTTATGTATTGTTAGTTACAATGTAATTAATAATTATTTTAAATTGAAAATTTAAAATGTCATTTCTCTGTAAAAAATACTCCAATTTAAAAAATAATGTGTCAAAAGATTGTCAAAAAAGATACCTTTAAAAAAAGTACCATATTATACCCCTTTGTTTTTAAACTTTTAGAAGTAATATTCACCCCCGCTTAGGGTCTTTTTCTTTTAAAGATATTTTATGTTATTTTGGGTTGGTATTTTTGAAATGAAAGTCTTGTATATGTACCAAATACCTATTGTGACTAAAATATATCTATTGTAACAGAAAAGTGACATAAAATCAGTCAAGAGAAAAAACAAAGTAGAAATGTTTGATGAAATATTAATGTCATCATCTTCCTTGTCATTTACCGTCACATTAACTGAGATCCCCTCACCCCCCTGAATGCCAACGTACTTTATGAACGACCCCTTACAGAAATTAGTTAAATTTAAAATAATTTGGTCAAGTGCGAGTTGGACTCGCATACTAAGGGTTCCGTGCCACCTTTAAGATTTTAATATCCACTTTCAGACAAGCAGGGAATGAGTGCATTTTCTTATATTTACCCTAATATCTTTTAAAGGAAGCGTTTTAAATTAAAAAATATACACTTTGATTTTCAACACATATTTATCACAATACATATATATTTAATTTTCTAATTTGGCCCCCAAAAATTAACATTAGAGTTTATTTTAGTAATAAACTTTCAGAAAAGCCTTTTATAATCTACTGTTTGAGTTTTGAGGCTCTGTAGATTGAAAGATAAATAGCAAAATGGGTCAAGTTTTAAATTATAAATTATTAAATCTGTTATTCAAATTATTTAAAAATACAAATAAAATATATTTTTCAAACTTTAAATAGTGTAGTTTCTAAAGTTGGAATTAAGTCGATGTTTAATAGTTTTGTTAATATCTTTTAAACAAATGATTTAAAAATGTGATATTGTAATTCATATAATGAGCCTTTTATGTGATATATTACATGATGCTTTTGAAAATTGAATCTTTATTTTCCATTTAATTGTATAATTTGTCCCTAAAATTACTATGGGGGTTTTCTAATAATTTTTCTTATAAAGTTCAAGTGAGCCCCAGTACCCCTAATTATTTTCAAAATTTTAGGTACGAGGTATGGTTTCGGAAATAAAGCGAGAAATGAAAATTTTGTATATCTTTATGTTAATATCTTGTAAACAATTAATTTTAAAAATATGAAAAATATATATTTGTATTCCGTTTAAGTTCTATAATCTGGCCCCCAGTATTAATATTAGGGATTTCCTCATATTTGTCTGTAAACAAAAAAAAAGGTCTTATAGTTTGGTGAATAATGGGAGGAATGGGCAATTTTTTAAAATATTTTTTTAATATATTTTAAAATATCATTTTAAAAAAATTAATAAAATATATTTGTGTTCGTCATGAGCCCTGTGATTTGATATATTACATGATCCGTTAGAAACAATTATAATTTTTTATTTTCCCTTTAAATCTATAATTTGCCCTCCTTATTTTTCCAGTAAAGTTCAGGTGAGGGGCTATACCTCCATTTTTTTTTCAAAATTTTCCAGCTTATGGTTTCGGAGCTAAGGGGGGAATGGGTAAATTTTTTTATATTTTTGTTAATATCTGTTAATTAATTTATTTTAAAAATATGAATAAAATTTATTTGTTTTCGTCATAGTGAGCCCTTTCATTTGATATATAACATGATGGGTTAGAAACAATTTTAATTTTATATGTTCCATTTAATTCTGTAATGTGCCCCCAAAATTAAAAGTAGAGGTTTTACCTTATTTTTCCAGTAAACTTCAGGTCAGACCCTATACCCCTATTTTTTTAAACCGTTACGTTTTATAGTTTCGGAGATAAGGGGGGGGGAATGGGTAAATTTTGATATATTTTCGTTAATATCTTTTTAACTATTTTTTAAATATGAAAAAAATATATTTGTGTTCCTCAGAATGGGACCTTTCATTTGATGTATTACATGATGCGTTTGAATTTTTTTTTATTTTTAAATTTTCATTTAATTCTATAATTTGCCACCAAAAATTAATATTAATGGTTTCTCCTTATTTTTTCTGTAAAGTTCGGGCAACGTTCTATATTTCCTATTTTTTTTCAAAATTTTAGGCTCAGTAGTTTCGCAGATCAGGGGGGGGGGGACGGTAGATTTTTTTAGTTTTTCCCCCCAGAAGTACCCTTAAAGTCAAAATTTCTTCTTTTACGATATGTACTCCTGATCGGGTCACCAAACTATACAATGATACCAAATTTCAACCTCTTCCTTCCAGTAGTTTAGGAGAAAATTGCTGTGATGTGACAGAGGCAGAAATCTGGAGTGATATTATAAAGGTATCCGTATATTGTATATACGGAACCCTAAAAAACTTGATAGTATTTGTTACATTTTTAACATCTATAGATCCTCTTGTACTTCATTTTTATCAGGATATGGAGATCGACAGCAGGTTGAAAAGAAAACACAACTATGAACATATCACATTTTAATTTTTTTTCTTCCATCAGACAATATATGATTTGAGCACCAGAAATCTTATCAAACACTAAACACACATGTCAATTGCCTGATAAGGAATCTGGTACTTTACAAACTTTATTTGATTTTGTACTTACTTCTTTGATTGGATAATTACTGATCTACAAAACCGATCATTGGTACACGAGCTATTTACACCGAAGTATTTTTAAGAAAAAAACAAAATAGTATACAAATATTAAAGTTCATTATTATATATATTTTGATATGAACATTTTAAAATTGGCATTGGAATATACATTTAAGTGTATTGACATTTGTTTAGCTGAAATATGAGTAAAGAAGATTGTGCACGAATGATTTAAAAGGATTGTCATATAGTGTTAGTACATAGTAGTAGTAATATTTCTATTAATCTGTTTACAATATCCATTCATTAGATTGAAAGGTCTCATCTTAACATCTTCGAATTTTTTCGCATTCAAATATACGTGCTAAATGCAAAAGATGAAAGTTAATAAAGGCACAGAGAATTTTACAGGTAAGTTTTATTATTGAATAATGGTAATAAATGCAGCCACACGACATTGTCACAAACTTCAAGAATCAATGTGAACCAAATCAGCTGAAGTCTTTGAACGCCACTCAAATTTTGATCGAATTCCTCTACCCTTCAGAATTTTTAAAATTAAACGTCTAAAGTTGTAACAAAGTGGTGTCAGAAGCAGGGGCGGCTGTCCCTTAAGTGCACTCGTGCGCTGAACCACCAAATTTAATAATATTTTAATAAGGTTAAAAATCAACACAAAATATTTAGTAAATATCATTTTAATAACAACGGATTTATCAAAAAACAATTTAAGCTCTAATCCAAACTTGTATTAAGACTTATATTCGCTTGAAAGAATATTTCACCGTGCACTTCGGTTAGCGCACGGTGAAACTACAGTGATGGGCAAATGTGTGGAACCAAGTAAATATCTCTGAAATTATTAGAGATATCAAAATGAAATTTGGAAGGTGGATACTGCAGTAGATTGCCTATTTGTTTTGTTTTACAATTTTGAACTTCCTGTTTTTAAAATTTGCAATGAAACACACTGTATAGTATTTTAGTTTCTGATGAAACATTTTATTGCGGATTCAAAAATATCGGGTTTGATATTGTTTACTTCAATACCTACCGAGACAGAAAAGTAACTAAGGAAAGGAAAAATTCGATGGTAGCTAAACTCGGTTCAGATTTCATTTACGCCCGATATAAACAAACCGCTCGGTAAGGATTTGTATTTCTATTGGCCAATCGGTGGCATTATACCCTCACAGCAAACAGCACTGCTTGTTCCATAGTCGAATACACGTGCGTTTGTTTAAATCAAGCGCAAATTAAATCTGAATCAAGTTTAGTAGTCCATGAAATTCATTGCAGAAGTGACAGTAGTTGTCAAGAAGTTTTTGACCTTTTTAACATTGTTCACAATACACAAATATCCCGTTCAGTAGTGACGAAAACTTTGCCAAGGTACGACACAAGTGGAACAGTTAGCAATTTACCAAAAAGTGGACGGTTAAAAAGTGCAAGTAATGAAGGTGTAGCTCAAAATGTTGCTATATCTTTGGAAGAAAATCCTCACTTATTCACTACCAACCTCGCCAATATGCATGGAATTAGCCGTCGTTCAGTAGGAAGGATATTAAGGCGAGAAAAATATTTTGTGAAACGATGATGGATATTTGTAACCGTGATAATAATTTTATAAGAAATGTGGTGTTTTCCGACGAGGCTATATTTTGTTTAAATGATATGGTTAATCGACATAACTGCCGCTACTGGTCGCAAAGTGATCCTAATTGGGTACAAGAGGCTCATACACAACATCCCCAAAAATTGAACGTTTGGGCCGGCATTTATAACAACAGAATCGTGGGACCCTTCTTCCTACAAGAAACTTTAAACGGAGATAGGTATTTACAGATCTTGGAGACACAAGTTATTCCGGCATTGGAGGTAAATGGACAATTACCAAATATATCTGGTTTCAGCAGGATGGAGCACCATCCCATTACGCTCGCATTGTTCGAGATCATTTAGATAGGACATTTCATCACAGATGTATTGGAAGAAGGGGTACTTATGAATGGCCTGCACGAAGTCCCGACCTTAATTCACTAGACTATTTTCTGTGGGATCTAAGATTTATGTTGATAGACCAAATAATTTGCAAGAATTAGCTGCAAGAATAACTCAAGACATCCAGAGAATTACACCAGAAGTAATAGCTAATGTTACTAGAGAATTTAAAAACGGTGCTCAGTTTGAACATCTAATTAAGTTTAGTTAAGTTAAGTTTCAATGTTTTGAAAATCACTTTGATTTAGTTAATAATTATGATTATGTATTTCTTTAATGGATTTTAGATTTTTCCTTTCCTTAATTACGTTTCTGTTAATATCTCGGTAGGTATTGAAGTAAACAATATCAAACCCGATATTTTTGTATTCGCAATAAATTGTTTCATCAAAAACTAAAATACTATACAGGGTGTTTCATTGCAAATTTTAAAATCGACATTACTTCCGGTAAAACAGGAAGTTCAAAATTGTACAAAATTTGGAAACAAATAGGCAATCTACTGCAGTATCCACCTTCCAAATTTCATTTTGATATCTCTAATAATTCCAGAGATATTTGCTTGGTTCCACACATTTACCCATCACTGTATATAGCTTCTTTGAGATACGATATAACACGCTTAGCGCGTGAGATAGAAGGTAGTTAATGCAAACTATATGGAGTAAGGGGCTGATTCTCGTAAGCCGCACGGAGACACCGAGCTGTGCTGATATTGATCGGACGTATCCGAACCTTTCAATAATTCAAATTTTTCTTTATGTGATTTAATTAGTGGTTGCTTTGTTTTTGTCCTCGTAGTCTATGAAAGAATTATTTAATATACAGAGTGTCTGTGTGTTTACATAACTGTAAAAATGAGTATCAGCTTTAACATTGACAATATTAAAAACAATAATAAATCGTTTCAAAACAAATTAGATATAAAATTGGCTGGTCCACCTAAGCCATATCTTAATTGAAAACAGTAGTGCAAAATGAAACATAAAGCATTTACAGGAAGTTTCAAAAGTGAAGTTTATAATAAAAAGAAATAGTTGTGTGGATGTGATCGCATCAATACATTATTTTGTTTTCCTTGCATTATTTATGGCGGGGAATCAATTTGGACGGAAACTGGAGTGAAGGATTAAAACGTTCTTAGAAGTACGATGTCTCAGGACTGGCTAAATGCTCTTTCTGTGCTTAGTATAAAAAAAATATATTCCATCAATGCCAGACTTTAATAAAAAGGTCATTGAATATTTCGCTTTCGGAAAAAGTCGACGAATATTTTAATTAATAAACAATAAATGCAGTATTAGAAAAGCTATGGTTTGTTTTGCTGCATCTTTGAATCCCAATATTTGACCAGTAAAGTGCACCATCAGTTTCATAACTTACCAGCCGCCACTGGTCAGAAGATGGATTTTTCATGATAATAATCGATGTTTCATGGTAATAATCGAATAGTGGAAGAAATATGGATTAACAGTTGCAAACACCCCTGACTGAGCATTCATGTTTTCAGCAAATTCCACATCAGAGTGAGAATAAGTCAGATGATGCAATGAGCGCCCCTCCACAATAGATTCAAATTCAGTAAGTATAAAAGTAAAAGTAAACTTTATGGGTTTAAAGAGCTGATCCACCATAGTTCAGGAAACGAGATCTCCCCTTTTAACTGTATTTTAGATCTCATTTTTATCAATATCGACCCCATTGTTTTATGGAGTAAAGTAAAAATCAATCTTTGCTACAAACTTAGAGATTTTCTGCCCCACTCAACTTAAAACCTGGTTAAACCAAGCCCATGGACCATGTTACTGATGAGCAAACCAAATGATATTCTTATTCTTCCTGGAAGACCAAAATTTTAAGAAACTAGCAGGTACCAAATTATTTGTTTTCAAAAATTCAAAAATTGCATATTTTGTCCCATTTTGGGGTCTAAATGCTTAGAGCATATACTTCTGGTGGTAGCCAGCAATGCGCAAATATGACAAGAATTGAAAGAGAGTGCAATGAAGCCATCATCCTGTTATCTCACTTGGTCTGTGGAAGTAGGCAATGAACTATATACTGGACGTTGTCCATTGGAAGTAGCTCCCCATCGGGTCGAATACCCTCTTGCACTCTCTATTGCCCCCTCTTTATGGTCTTGTCATGATTTTTGTGAAGAGCAGGCCACCTTAGAAGTATAAGCTCTAAGTCTAGTATTTAGCAGTTTTTTTTCCTTTTACAGATGTTATGTTTTCTGTGTTTAAACTGCTTTGAGCATTACACTTCCCCCTAGAAGGAGAGGGCAATAGAGACAGTAACAGGCTATTTCACTTGGTAGGTGGAGACAGCCAATGAGCTACAAGCTGGACGTATTTCTTTGGAAGCAGATCCGAATCGAGTGTAATAGACTCTTGCTCTCTCTATTGCACTCTCTTTTTAGTCTTGGCGCAATATTTCTGCATTGCAGACTATCTCCGGAAGTTTAAGCTCTAAGATAAAATGTGACAAAGCCTCTATTTATTTAGTCTATTGTCGATTATGTCAAGTTATTTTGTATTCGGGCTTAGGTGGGTAAAATCTATGGCTTAATCCCAATTTCTGGCTGGGTGGATTTGCAATTATCTAATCATCCTGAAATGTATCCTTATTTCCAGATATTGGTATGTTTTCATTTTCTGTCTCTAGAGTCTCGTACGATACTTTAATTTCTTTACTTTTGTTACTGTCGGGTGTGTACAAGCCTAGTATGGGTAGGTGTCAATTTTCAGTTATAACTAATTGAACTCTACTCTCAGAGTAAAAACATGTTCAATAACTGATAGCGATGCGTGACTTTTGCCCCAATTTTTAAATAAACGATAGTATAAACACACAAATTCTAATTGTGTGATCCCAACTAGCTACTAATGGACTAAGGTGTGACAAAATTGTTTCAAAGACAATTTTCATGTTATTGATTTCTCCTGGAGAAAGGAAATATTTTACAGTTGATTGACTGACACCTCAAAACGGGGTTTGACAATGTGATCAAATATAGTTCAATACCAACTGCCAACTCAACGAAAATGAAAGACTAACATACTTGGAGAAGATGGAGTATCATGAACGTCAGTAGGTGATTTGTGTGGCTTTAACATTGATACCTTTTTGTCTTAATAACTTAGAAATTTGAGTGTTCATGCAAAAATCGATCAAATTCTGATAGCCGGGGGTTTACACCGAATTTTCTATTTCCGAAAACTGCGTGTATGAATTTTTTATAACTAATTGTATTGCAGCCGCACCCCGTAGGAAAATTCTTGAGACTGGCCTTGGTAAAACAGTTTTTAGATTAGTATACTTACTGATCGGAAACCAATTTTCACATTGTAGAAAGTGACATATATAGTTGGGATCTTGCCAGAGGGTCAAACGCTTACTACTGGCCGTTTATCTGCACTACAAATGTAATAATATAAAAAAACAGTGTTGGTTTTTGTTATTAACGTCTAAGGCTTCGTTTTAACGTGTCTGTCGTTCTTGCGGACGACCTAATGTTGGTTTCGTACCTTTTTCCAAATGATGTTTTTCATGAATACAATGAATCTATTCTCTCAGTTAACCAAACATTTGGCGAGGATGAATTATATTATTTACAAATTTGTACCTTTTTTTCCTTTTGTTGGGTAGTAAATATTATTTATTGAGGGAAAAGTCCGTATCTTTAGAAACTCGACTGGAAGCAAGGCATTGATGGTTTCGGGTCATTTACTGGTAGGAAATTTCAGTAACTGCCAGGCCAAAGTTACTAATAGTGCATTAAAAAGTAATAATATAAAAATCTGAAAAACCGAAAGAAAACAGTTCAGTCATAATTTTTAAGGGATATAACATTTAGCAAGAGTTAAATGATGTATTTTGAAATGCTCTTAAATTTGTTGTATTGACTGGTAGGGTTAAACAATTATTATCTTTGTTAGTCTTCCTCACGAACGAAGGATGTGTTGAAACGAAGCGTTCCGGGTAGGATTTTGTCGAGTGGAAGAGGGGATAAATTAGTGACATTTAGGGCATTAATGACGACCCTATGTGGATATTTACGATAACAATCAAATCCATATGAAGAAAAATCTTGAGTCATTTTTAGGTTTACCTACTTTTAATTAGATGCAATTGTGTTTTTATTGGATTTTAATTTCAATTTGTACTTAATTCTTTTATTAAGTTCATATTTTGTATGGTACATTTTAAAATATTAGCGTAATTTTTACTTTATCTGTAAAATCCTCTATGTTGAAACTAATTGAGCAAAAGTGTCACAACCAATCAACGTATACAGCAAGCTGAACCGACAAGAATCACAGATTTATTTACAAAAGACACACCGATTATGATATAACTTTTGTTGAAAATATAGCTTTCACTTTGAGATGTATTTGCATCAATACTTGCATTCTCAACACTCTATATATTTACATAGTATGCTCGACCAAACATTTAAATACGTGCAACATGTATATAAAGAATGTGAGGTGAAAAAGCTGGTCAAGAAAGTTGGTAATGAATTTTGCAAGACGTCATCAACTTGACCAGCTTTTTCTGTAACGTCTGATTCGTGGTGTTATTTGGTAATACTAATAAAATATATGGAATATTCGTAACATTATATAGAGTTTTTCTGGATAACTTGCTTTAGAATATAATCCAACGGTTTGAATTTTATGATGCCTAGTAAAAATTTTTTTTTTTTTTTGAAAATTGGATATTCAACGTATTTGAGAAGGAAACACAATTTAAGTTTGGGAAACTTGACTGTACTTTCTAGCTTTGTAAAGAATCCTAATTTTTAATTAATAATATAAACAATGTGACTCTGATAGAGAATTTGATTTTTTAAATATAAGTTATAGTTGGGAAAATCAGTAACCATCGATTGTCTTAAGATTGTCATTAACTTTAAAACATAATAAATTTTATATGTGTTTTAGAATCCTATAAATCAAAAAATGCTACTATTGGGATTATACAAATTTTTAGGGCTTGCATAAATCTGAGATATACAGATACTATCATGTAAATTAAATATCTACGGTTCTCTAATTTTCCTTGGACTTCCATCGTCTTGAAGTGGTTGATCTCACAACGTTTCAATAGCTGTGTATCTGCTATCGTCATCAGGTGAATGATAGGAAATTCATCCATCGTATTTATATTATACCCTTAACCGGTCATGCGTCGTCGGTCACGGTCTTTGGAAGAGCTCTCCAAATATTTTTAATTTGGACGCTGGGCTCGCTAATTATATTTTCGTTCGAGATTATATATGCTGTCTCTATGAATTTTCTTTTGTACCAGTGCTCTTCCTTGTGAATTGTTCTAGCTTGGTCCTAATTGATATTATGGTGTTCGCTCTATGCCTGATTAGCTAGCTCAGACTTCGTTACCTCTGCCCTTTGAGTAGCTGTGCGGTGTTCCTTAACCCTGGTGTCCAGCGGTCGCTTTGTCTCTCCAGTGTAAAGATTGCCACATTCACATGGTATGCTGTATAAATAGTTATTTGGTATTGCTGGTGCGTCATGCCTCGTTCTTGTTATCATGCTCCTAAAATATTTGGAGAGCTCTTCTTCGGCCTCTGCCGCTACGCATCACCGGCAACCAACCTCCATGAAGGATGACGCTGATTGGACCAGATAAGACCCAATGACCATGACCGACGACGCATGACCGGTTAAGGGTATAATATAAATACGACGGATAATCTGAATTTCCTATCATTCACCTGATGACGATAGCAGATACACAGCTATTGAAACGTTGTGAGATCAACCACTTCAAGACGATGGAAGTCCAAGGAAACTTCGAGGAACGAGTTACATTGTCTACCAACTTCAGACTAACAAATATCTACGGGTTGTAATATCATTTACAGGAGTTGGTTTTTACGTTCAATGATTTGGGGGTTTTATATAAATGTTTAGTTAGAGATATGTAGTTGGATAGAATAAACTTCATGGCATTATTGCCATTGTTATGATAGTTCGTGAGTGGCTTAATTTTTGTATCTATGAAATTTCTTTACTTTCTTGGAAATAACATAATTTGTGGAAAAAAGAGGTTAATGTAATTTATTACCACCGGAATGTTTTACAATTCCTATCTAATGATCATACTCTCCGTTAAATTTTATGGGTCATCTTAACTTCACAAATTTTATTAATTATGGTTAAATGAAGTAGATGACCTTTTTTATAATATGGCCTCAAGAAGAAGAAAACTGTTGACCACTGCAGACAATACTATGGATTATAAAATTTATCATAGGAAACGAAAAATTATCATTTTATGACCAAATCGCAAAACAGGTTACATAAACATTGTCCTAAGGCATTTTCATTGGTGAAAATACTTGCAGATCGCAATCTTTAACAGATCAGCAATATCTCAAAGTCCAAATTACACTTAAAAGATTTTCTTTAATCAAGTTGTTAAATTAGTCGTGAGTTCTTCCAACTTAAAGCAAAGAAGAAAACAGAAATACCATAAACATATGACTACATTCCACTAAGGCAAATCTATTTGTCCTCAGATAGGAGGAATAATATAATACACAACAGGAACTTTAAACACAGATGAAGAAATTCACGCTAACGCTCTGTTTTAATGGTTCATAGAATTGCAGGAAATAATTATCAATTTCATAATCTGAAAAGCCGCAGGACGCTATTATAGTGAAAATAGCTGAGAAAATGCTACCTCAATTTTGACCCCCAAACTTTGCAAGGATGTCAGAATCTCCAACAATCTACTCACCTAACTTTCGATGATCACAGAACGTCTTTCGTAATACTGAAATGCCTGCTAGAGACATGAGAAACACACAAACATAATCTTAAAAGTGCTGTTCGATTCGTTAAAAATCGCAGAGCCCACATCTGGCCGAAGTCACTTAAGACAATCACAACGAGAAAATAAAAACAAATGCAATATTACTCTATGTTCCACAGTCATTCAATAAAGTTAGGCCACCTACTTTCTACTCCAAATAATCCAATCCAATAAGTGGCATACATTAGTCAATAGTCAAAGAAGACAAGACAAGGTCATGTACCTTGCTATGTTCGATAAGAAACTGATTTCGCAAAAATCAACTTGCTAAATCATATACTTACCGATTAGACAAAGAATTTCCTATGCTGTCGAAGTGTATTCCAAGTATGCCTAGGGAGGAAGAAAAGAAGACAGCTGTCATTAGTCATGGTAAAACCACCAGAAGAATAAACGTATATAACTATGGAATGGTTGAAAAACAGGCTGGAAGGCCCTTTTCTACATTCAGGATGCTATACGACCGCGGTAGACACCTAAAGAGGCTGCAAGAAAGAACAGAGATCGACAGTGTTAAAAGCAATAACCTCACGAACGTCATTCCTCTTAATAGATAGCGGAACTGAAAAATACTGCCCGACTGCTATCAAGTAGAGCCTAGAAAACTCAACCAAAAACCCACAAACCCTCTCTTCATACCCTACAGCCAAAATATTAGCCCTGAGTAAGGGATTCTTCAATGGTTCAATGCAGTTACTGGCCCAAGCCTACGAGATATAAACATCCAAGACTTATTGTTCTGGAGGTAGCCTCCTGGTACGTCCAAGGATCAAAAACTAGATACCGCGAAGGATAATATCTCATAGACATTGACCTAGCACTCGAATCATTCTTAGACAGAATGATACAATGAGATACAATGAGGATAACTGCAGATCAATCTTCTTGAAATGGAATTTAAGAACAGACTGACGACGTGTATAGCCACTACACAAGGAAAAAATCTTGAAACTGGAAACTAATATTTTCAGAGCGTAGGAACAATAAAAAAATTGCTTAGAACATTTGTTCAGCAATTCAGCAATATGACCTTCCTTGTACAAAAAAATTTTAGGTGGCTAGTTCAAGGGAAACCTGACGGCTACATGCTTTTTTTTTATTTAAAAGTGACAATATGTTTTGCGCATGTGCGTTAAAAATTTACAAGATTTTTAGTGAGGTCTGTTCTACCCGGAATAATAGAACAAAAAACTGGAAGTAGTGCTACAGAACAATTATATAAATTAAATATTTAGAATTATAATAGTTACGTAGAATATAAATCGTATATCTGCAATAATTCTCAACGAATCGATGTCTTTGGATATGTGATCTGAAATGTTTGAGGCATCATAAAAGTCGTTCGTTGATTCTCACCGTAGCGGGCAAATCAACATTTTACGTATCACTTTTATACAATTTGTTTGCTGATATCAACCTGTGTTAAGCGTAGGCATGAACATACATTTCAACCCAGTTGAGGCACATCTTTGCATATTACGGTAGTGACACTGAAATTAAACATACAATGCAAGTCAGGTCTAGAGGCAGCATTTTTGATGTCAAGGGTTAAAAGGTTTTGAAGATTTTTTGTACTTTAAGAAATATTATATACTTACGGCTGTTTTGTTTATAATTTTTTACTTTATAGATTTTTGCAATTTTTGATCATGTGACATGTTTAAAATTTCATTGACAAAAATTAACCTCTAGACAAAAACAAATATTTGTAATATTTTTTTTTCTATCAATTCCTATTTCAAAACTAATTTGATATAAATTGAAACTTTCAGTTACAGAAATCCATTTTATAATGATATTTCTAGGTACAAAAATAATTTGTATTCAATTTAAATGATATTTGTTACACTTATAGAAAGAATAGTGGAGTGAGTGTCTATGAAAGAAATCTAATGAAGTAGACCACATGTTTTTGTTTCAAGTTATCCAAAATTAAAGATAATTAAATATTATTGCAGTAAATGGAATACCAAATGTAAATAGGGGAATATTATATTCTATTGTTCAAAAATAGTTCAGAGGCTAGTATTTTTCATGGTTTTTAATAAATATTTTTTTGTAGAGCTAAAAATAATAACTCATAATAAATTTTCTATTGCCACTTAAGAAATAGATTACATGGTGAGAGAATGTACAAAATGGAAAATTATATATGGTCAGGACAAAATAATTAAAAATTAATAAAATATAATATTTAGGCAGCGTTTAGAAGAGGAAGAAGACATGGAGTGCTAAGAATCTAGCTGTTAGAGCAAACATCAAGAAAAGAAAAATAATCAACGTAGGGTCAGAAGAAATGCCAAACTTAACCTAAATGTCTAAGATATGTATAGAAACAAATGAAGAAAGTTAGAGCACCAAAAAATGACAGCACTAATAGAAATTACAAAGGGCAAAGGATATTTTAAGAAAATAGGCGAAATAAGAGAAATCTCAAAGATCTGGAATAGTGCAATACACAAGGAGACAGAGTAGTTGACAATATATCCTACTAAGAGTGATTCAAAGAACAATGGAGGGCAAGATGGTGGACTTAATTCTTAAACATCTCAAAAGCAAAAGATTGTGTTGGAGCGCTATCGGGAATCCTAACAAATATATATAACGCCTGTCTCAAATGCAATAAATTTCCTGAAGCTTGGAAAATTGCAAAGGTTTGCCCCATTTTTAAGGATGGTGAGAAAAATATTTTAGAGAACTACATACCTATATCTATTCTGTCAACCTTCTCAAAGCTATTTGAAATCATACTGTATAATCGCATATTTCCACTAGTACGCAATCAACTATCTCCATATCAGCACGGATTTATTGATAATAGGTCTAAAACAACCAACCTGGTAGCAATTACTCAATATATCTCAGAAGTACTGGACTCCAACACACAAGTCGACGTGATCTATACAGATTTCAGTAAGGCATTCGACAGAATTGATCATAGAATTCTGTTAAACAAGCTAACAGGATTTGGATTTTCTATCCAAGCAGTAAATTACCTCAAGTCTAACTTATCAGACAGATACATTTATGTGACTTATAATGCCTTCAAATCGGACTCATACATAGCAGGAAAGGAACTCTCAAGGGTCGAATTTAAAACCTCTGCTATTTCTTTTGTTTATTAACGATTTATGTAATACAATATCGACAGAAAAGTTATGCTTCGCTGATGACTTCAAGATCTTTTCTACAATAGGTGTAAATGATTGTCATAAAATTCAGAGCCAATTAGTATCTATAGAAAACTGGTGCAATAGAAATAATCTAAATCTAAATGCGAAAAAATGCAAAGTAGTGACATATACCCGGAAAACATTAGCCATCAAATTTCCTTATTCAAGTCAAGGTACACTGTTGGAGCGAAATACTAGTATCAAAGATTTGGGACATATCTTTGACGATAAATTAACTTTTGTAGAGCACATATCTGTAAAAACATCTGAAGCATTAAAGTCTTATGGATTTATATTGAGAAACTGCCGAGACTTTACTAATATTTCCGCATTGAAAACATTATATTTTGGGCATGTTAGTTCTAAAGTATGATTTGGCATCCATATATGATATTCACAGCAAAGGTGTCGAAAAGGTCCAAAGAAAATTCCTGAAATATTTGGTTCTCAAAAGTGATGGATTATATCCAGAAAGGAAAATACCTAATGATGAGTTATGTGAACGTTTTCAACTGCCTTCTTTGCAATTAAGGGGAAATTGTGCATCTGTTGTATTCTTGTTTAAATTAGTAAATAATATGGTAGACTGTTCGGAATTGTTAAATCAAATTAATTTTAATGTACCTACGTTTCACTCAAGGAAACCACCAAGAGCCAGAACAAGCATTTTGGTGAAATCACCAGTTTATGTTATGTGCAATTTTAATAAAATATGCAATTATTGTGATATTTTTACATGTACCCTAAATCAAATAGTTAGTATGGCAATGTTGTATTTTTAAATTGTCCTGCAAATGGGAGACCGTTGAACAATAAAGCAATTATTTATTTATTTATTTATTTATCACAGGGTAAACATAACAAACACACAAAAATAAAAGACGTCACTAAAAGAAAGTTGAAATGATATTGTGCAGGCTATGTGGCAAGGGGAGATCCAGGGGATCCCTCTTCAATATAAAGAGATTGATTAATTGATGTGGATCTGAGGGGTACAAGGTAGTGGCAAACGGTAAAGAATGGACCAAAGAAAAAGGCTGAGATTATAGTCTGATGCTGCATTTGAAAATATTTTATTTAATTGTATTTTAAACACTTTATTTTAATGCAATAATTTATTTGTACTCAGTGACTCATCTAGCCAAGGGCGCCTTGGAACTTAGTAAAAATGAAAGAAAAACTTAATAATAGTAAATGGTGAACTAAGAATCTATATGAGTTAAGGAATATGATCTGAAACAATTGAGATGTAAGCAATAACTTAATAAACTCATAGAATTTATGTCTAAGTAGTAACTCCTTGTAACCTGTTCGGTAACAAAGTTTCCTTTTGAAAGGGTTAAGTAACCTGGAGTACCTAAAGAGAGATGCGTGGCGCACTCTAACGGTTGGTTTAATAACAGCGTAACCTGGCATTAGCATTATAACTAGTATTCTATGAAGCAAAAGAAGTTGGTAACAAAGAAACCTGTGCTCAGTAGTGGTAGAGCGGTAGTAATATGAGGAAGATTCACGGAACGTCAACCGCATGGAATCACATATACAAAATTCTTATGCATAGCGGCTATTGTACCCTTATAAGCAGTGGCGCCATTATGCGGTTGACGTTTTGTGAATCTTTCTCATAGAAGAGAAGAGTGAAAATGATGAATGATGTCGTCGTAAAACATAGTTAATAGATTGCGATTGCGAGTGTAATTTTAAGGGTTTTCAACCAAGGTCATAAAGGATTTTGGGAATGTAGACCGTTGAAAGAAATGGAATACAAAACAATGGCGTCAGTCGGCCATTATAGTTTTTGAACTTTAGTGAAAATTGTACTGTTGCAGAACCTTGTAAGACTGGATCATATATATATATATATATATATATATATATATATATATATATATATATATAGAATAGATTATTCGTATACATGGTGAGAGTCGAACCGGATTTGAACTAGCGAAAGGTAAAGAAACTACCTCTTCGTAAGCATGTTCAGATTCAAGCCAGATTGAATTGGGAAAACAACCTATTAGTAAATATAACCAGTTACATTATCTCCAGTTTCGTCTTACTCTCTCCCATTTGCGGCAATCCTAGACCCACCTCTATTTGGACTTGTATATTAATATATTTTTTGTTTCATTTAAAATGAAAGAATTGACCATGTTTTGTAACTAGTGATTGGCATATAATATTTTAAAATTCAGTTTGTAGTGACTGATCCATTTGAATTTATAACTATATTTATAAAACAGATTAACTGGTTCAAACATGTGGTCTACTCAAATATCTCGATAACTCATTAAACATTTTTTGAGTTGAAACGTCTAGATGACAAAGAGATTGTGTCTTGCATGCACAATTTGAAAGGAATGTACAAAAATACATATAGTTAACGTTTACACAAATACACATATTATTTTTTTTCTTCATACTCTGCTAATTTATTTTTTTAAATATTACAATACAAATATATCTCTCATTGATATGAATTTTTTATTATATGCTGAAATTATGATTTGTTCATGCTGTTTCGAAGAAATCCAGGTTACCACAGGCAACAGGCTTAACCATAACAACTACCTTTAATAGAAATCTTTTGAATCCAGGATGGAAGATACAGTTTGTCAGCATGTATAATTTCAGCTTGTGATTTGGAGGGTAGTGAGAGTTGTTAAGATTTAGATGACCTTGAAATTCAGTATACTTACGTCAAAATGGAGAGATAATTGCAAAATCAGCAGTTAATAAACATTATTTATTAAAGCTGTAGGAGAAATTGTAATTTTTAATAATACCATAGTAGTGCCTCTATTTTTAAATAATTGTATTGTATTTATTTTTTATAAACACTGAAATGAACGTAATTGGCACACAACGCCTCGGGCAGCTCAATTCAGATGCAGGCGGGTGAAAATAGAAAAAATAGGAAAAATAATTGCTGTATGCTGATGTATGTATGTCCTTCTCTATATACGATTCTGTTAAACCTTGGTCGCCATTTTTCTCTCCAGGCCATCTAATAGTGGCTTGATATGACAGTGAACGGCTTGCTGAGCAGTCAATGGGTGCATTCAGGGAATTGTAGCGATGCAGCGCTTTGTTAAAGCGGTGTACTAAAGAGTGTCTGCTTTACCCACAGCGCTGCAGCGCTTTAATAAAGCAGTAAAGCATACAAATCCTCCGCTTTGCCGCTTTATAACTATATCAGCTGTCAAATTCTGTGTTGATATTACGCAAAAGTGTCGCCAACAAGTAAACATAACTAGTGAAAATGAATGCACCCAATTTTAGCACCCTACAAATGCCGAAACATTCCGATGCTAACCAAATGGAGTTTGCTGATCACCATACCGATGATGATGATGATGATTCGAACTATATTCGCGTTTTTTGTGTAAAATTATTATGACAGTAATTTTTTTTGTTTAATATTGAAGCAAATTGCACTCCGCACACCCAGGGAAGTCAAATCTACTTCCCGGTGGCTACACATAAAACTTTTGGAGCCATCGTAGTCGATTCCAGACTTCGTTTCTGGCGACAAGGCGGTGCCATTTAGTAATTAGGGAAGGAGAGGGTCCGGGTCCTCGAATGTGACTTGTCAAAACTTTACACAAGTAGGGCACTGGACACACTTTCTTTCGGGATTGAGCGAAAGGGAACGAGGTTGATTTCTTAAGCCTCATTACAAGTAGTCGTCAGGCTTGCTTTCCTTCGGGACGGTGGCGATGAGACGACCTGGTTGGTAACAATGGGACCGTCGCTTGAGATGTCGGGTCATCGGGTATTCAAGACGAGAACCCTTTGCCGACCTGTCGCCTGTTTTTTCTAAAACTGGGCCAGAGTCTCCCGCAAGTAGAGGCACCTACACCTTGAAAGCGAATGTCAGTCTCGTCCAGAAAAGTGAGAGAGGTAGACTTCTAGGGTGCCGAACGTGTCACCCATCGGCGTGGACAATCTTAAACGTACTGGGGTGTTCTTAAGATTCTAAAATGGGTAGTGCGGGTGTTGAGGAGCCCCACTCGGGATGCTACCGGTGCCTCTCCATTCTGAGTTGGCCTCACACGGGTAATGGTAAAACAATATTGTACCTTTGGGTGGGATGGCGGTCCTTGGTCGTACATGCGGGCATTTCATCCTTGCAGCGTGGGAAAGTAGATGACGGCCGTTTGAGGTGTTGGACTGGGGAGGGAGGGTCCAGTTCCTGGCGGGAATGATCAGTCTAGAATCTAAGGCAAATCCTATTTTAGTCCACACTTGCACCCTCAAACCGTGTTTATCAGGGTGAGGTGAGCAGGTTCGGTACCATCTTCTGCACATTAGAGGAATGGACTTCGAGTTGATTCGGCCGAGAGGCAAGGTATACGCTATATCAGGCGTCTGCTGCGACTGCATAAACTTTAATGGGGTGGTTCGCTCTAGCACTGTGGTGAGTGTACTTGAGCTTTGAGGGTAGACTCGTCGGACCACCGCGCCAAATCTATACTCCACCGATAATTTTTACAACACCATACTAATACGGCCCCAGTGGCCAGCAAGACGGTTTCCGGGACATTCGACAGGTACCTAACAACTCTTGAACATTTACATGTAAAGTCTCTTCCGCGCATATAGTGGACGCTTTCGAAGAGAAATAGCCGGGTTCAATTCCCGACAACAACGACGGCTTTTCCACAAAAACATTGTGCACAATGCAATTCGTTAGGTACCTAACAAACCATATATATTCAGTAGAATGTCAAAAAGTGGAAAAAGCTCAGTGGACCAATTACTGATAGGAAAGATAAAGAAATTGATGAGTTATTGGTTTAGAGAATTGAATACTTAGGTGTCCTAGTTTTTAACTGGGCATGGGGCGTTTAGATTCTATCTGTTGAGAATGAAATGGGGGAGGATGATGTGTGCGCCGAGTAAATATACTGTTTCTGAAGTAATCTCGCCGGGTTTGAGCCCTGACAACGGCGAACCGCTTTTTCATAAACACCGTCAATTCTGCTTATGCTGTAACCCAGAATAACACACAAGATGGCGCCAACTGCAAATTTTATTTGCATTTTTATAAGAGACCGTTTGAATCTGTCACATATGTCGTGACACTGTGAGTATGTGGCAATCTACCAATAGGAAACAGCTGTGTCCTATACCGACGTTTACTCCATGACTGAAGTAGCCACACTCGAGGTCTTCGCTAGCTTGTTCTGAGTAAATGCGAAGGAGGCGTGGCTTGAGATAGCGATGTGGGGGTAAATTAGATCGTTTTCGAGCTCCCTTAAAAAACACGTGGGATTTTCATATTTTTGTGTGTAAATTATAAAGATAAGAACCTAAACGTGAGACTTCCAACAATGCTAACCTTTTCTTGTCGACGAAATGACATGACAACGTAATATATTTCAAACAGTCTCGTGTGATGTGGGTTGCCAAGCATTGTGTAAGTTTTTTTTTACATAAAAACAATTTAAAAAATGTATGTTTCCATTAAAAAATTATCTCCTTCTCCTTGGGTATTAGGCATAGTGTAAATATGAGAGTATACGTACCACATTATAGATTCATAAAACCTACGCATAGAGCAAAACTTATCAATCGCTGTAAAATAATAATTTAAGTGTGTTTTAAGTATAAATAGCACATTAATTTTGACAATAGATTCAAATTTTCCCTCAAACATTTGAATCAGTTTATAAAGGAAGCAAAACTAGCTATACTATTTTATGTATTTACCCTAAAGTTTGTCACCTCCTTAGCTTAGAATCAACAGATATCTATTAAATATTTATTCCGGTTTTGAAGCCTGTTGCCTGCGGCACTAAGGTATGTTTTCAATGTTACCCGAAGAATGGTCTATTATATATGCTATATACTTAAAACACAAATTGTAATTTCACGTAACATTAAAAACACACCCCAGGTCGATGTTATACCTAGTCGATAACACCCTGTTGACTAATGTCTTCTCACTTTCGATTTGTCTAAGGATACAACCACTTATACTTATTTTGAAAGTTCAAAATGTCGGGAAGACAATCCTGTACAAAAAATAAATATTCTGGCTAACCAAAAATACAAGCGTATGTTATCGACAAGGTATCACGGGAAACATTTTTAAAAAGATGGAGTATACATGCACACATAAAGGGGAGATACTTATCAAATATGCATATGAAAAATATGAAGTACTTTTATTTTAAATATAAAGATTGTCGAGGATGTATTCATCAAAAAGGCTGAGAGGATACAAAAAATTTGCAGACATGCTGAAATTTTCACAACGAACACACCATCATCCGACTCTAACGCAATCTGCTGTTAAGGGAAAAAGGTGCTTCGCATAGTTCTCTTTTAAGTCAACAATTTGTTTTCAGTTCAGATAAAATGTTTTGTACTCTAAATTATTTCTTGCCTTGACTCGGTAGCAAATACTTAAAAACAATTGGATTTAAATCTGCCAAATAGGCTGGCTCATCGGTTGGGCCTCTGCGATCTAGAGATTAGTAAATATTTAATTTAGGACCATAAATACTCTTAAGCTAAACATAAACTCTATTGTTTATCACTTTCGTTGAGTCATGTTTTCAGTTGTTATGAAGTTCCCCTGTGAACTGAGTCATGTTTTAAGGTGTAATAATATTCCATTGCGTACTGAGTCATGTTGCAGTTGTTATACAATTCTGTTGTGAACTGAGCCATGTTTTCAGTTTGTTATAAATTCCATTTTGAACTGACTCTTGTTTTCACTTGTTATAAAATTCCATTGTGAACTGAGTCACGACTTTCAGTAGCAAAAAAATTCCATTGAGACATGTTTTCAGTATTTATAAAATTCTATTGTGAATGGGGTCACCTCTTCAGTTGTTGAAAAGTCCATTAAGAATTGAGTCACGATTTCAGTAGTTACATAATTCCATTTGAACTGACTCATGTTTTCAGTTGTTATAAAATACAAAGTCATGCTTTCATTAATAAAAAATCATTGTGAAGTGAGTTATGTTTCCAGTTATAAAGTTTCATTATGACTGAGTCATGTTGTTAGTTGCTACACAATTCATTTGTTATCCGTTGCAATAAAAGTCCATGATGAACTGAATCATGATTTCAATTCTTATAAAGCTTTATTGTGAATTGGGTCACAGTTTCAGTTGTTGCAAAATTCTATTGTGAACTGAGTCACGTTTTCATTTGTTATAAAATTCTATTTTGAACTCAGTCATGTTTTCAGTAATAAAATTTCATTATGAACTGAGTCATGTTCTTAGTTGCTCAGTTGTGAACTGAGTTGCGTTTTCAATCATAGAATTCCATTGTGTACTGAGTCATTTTTTCAGTTGCAATAAAATTCCATGGGGAACTGAGTCATGTTTTCAATTCTTATAAAATTCTATTGTGAATTGGGTCACCGTTTCATAGTTGCAAATTCTATTGTGAACTGAGTCACGTTTTCTTTTGTTACAAAATTCTATTTTCAGTTATTATAAACTTCCAGTGTGAACTGAGTCATGTTTTCGGTTATACAATTTCATTGTGAAGTGAGTCAGGTTTCCAGTTATAAAATTCCATTATGGACTGAGTCATGTTCTCAGTTGCTATAAAATTCAGTTGTGAACTAAGTCATGTTTTCAATCATACAACTCCATTGTGTACGGAGTCAGTGTTTCGGTTATTATAAAATTCTGTGGTGAACTGAGTCATGATTTAAGTTGTTATAACATTTCATTCTGAACTGAGTAACGTTTTCAATTGTTACAAGATACCACGGTGAATTGCGTCATATTTTCAGTTCTTATAAAATTCTGTTGTGAATTGGGTCACCGTTTCAGTTGTTGCAAAATTCTATCGTGAACTGAGTCACACGTTTTCATTTGTTATTATTTTTCCATTTTGAACTGACTCATGATTTCAGTTGTTATAAAATTGTATTGTGAACTCAGTCATGTTTTCAGTTATAAAATTCCATTGTGAAGTGAGTCATGTGAAGTGAGTCATGCTCACAGTTGCTTTACGAGTCTATTGTGAACTGAGTCATGTTTTATGTTGTTGTGAACTCAGTCACGTACTCAATTGTTATAAAATTCCATTATAGACTGACTAATGTTGTAAAATTCCATTGTGAGCTGGGTCATGTTTTTAGCTGTGTAAAAATTCTGTTGTGAACTGAGTCACTCTTTCAGTTGTTATATAATTCCATCGTGAGCTGAGTTATGAATTGCGTTGTTATAAAAGAGAAGTACACCGATAATGTGACGCAACATTAAAATGATATGTTTTACTTTAAAAAAATCATCGGATGATGAGTAAGGTAAGTATAAATCGTAATAAGACACACTTGATAGGACACATTCAAAGTAGAGTTTTAAATTAATTATGGAAGTCGTGCTAATTTTTTTTATTATTATTTGTGCCTCCTGTGATTGTCGCTCGGATTGCCACTTCCGGTCTCCATTTTGAAAAATCTCCAATAAACAAATAAAACATTAGAAAATTATAAAATCGAGCTCGAATCATTCAGCGGGAGGGTACTTATTGGCGTCCAGCAAACAATTGGTACTGGAAAATGAAAAATTATTTATGCTCGGGGCTATTGAACATATTTACAGTCATCAGGATCTCAAGAGGCTTGATACAACATATTTAAGTTAATTAAACTGTTTGTAAATATTACAGTTTTCGTTAAACTACTGATTTTCAATTGCTGGATTGTTATTTTTGAATGTTTAATAATTTTTTTTCTATTAGTTTTTGGTATTATTAATACAATGACAATGGAAACATTAGAATTTTCTCGTATGGCTAAGATGTACTGTAAGCGAGAAGAGTCTGATTATATTTTGTTTACATCTTTGCAGAATTACAAAATTACACAATCTTTGCCAAATTTCGTAGCTGACTTTGAAAATAGATAACATAGCAATTGGGAACGGTGCTATCAATATCAGATAAATATAAATTAAATTTGGTTTAGGGTCCAATATTTAAGGAACAAACTACCGAAGTTGATCATCAAGTAGGTCATTTGTAGGTTTTTAATTTCTTTTCACCATTACCTCTAGTAGCAATAACAAGCATACTGTTGAAAAGAACTAAAAATCAAATTGGAGAAAACCTAGGAAAAGATCAGTTTGGATTTAATATTGCTATTAAGGGCTCAAAATTTCAGGAATTTTTTTTTGTCATTATTAACAATAATATTACAGTACCATTAAAAAAAATTGTTTTTTTTTGTCCAGTGTTCTGTATACATATAACAAAAGATGTGTCCAATTTCTTATGTTCATATTTAAAGGCACAGTTGCTTCGACTATTTTAACAGATTAGCACATTCGCAACTTGGAAGTTTGTCGTTATGAGGGGAGGCGATGGAAACATAACGCCATAAAGGCAGGATAACGTAACCATGTTGTGTGAAGCTTTTATTACACTTTCATCATAAAACATTTTATCCTTGAAGTTGTTAAGGAGGTATTTTGTGTTACATGAACGTTAACTTGGTATCGAGAGGGAATATAAAAAAGCATGAGTTTTGTAAAATTTAACTGTTGTTTTTACGGGTCTTTGCGATTAAGATATTAAAGATTAAAATTTATTGAATATAAAAATTTAATCTGGAATAAACATGTGTGCCTTTTTGCAATGAAATGTTGAAAATGAAACCGACATAACGTTAAAAGTTTTAACGGCATATTTAACAGTTTAGTGAGAAATAAATTTATTGCACATTATACGTCTATAACAAATTTATTAATAAACCGTGTGGGTAGAATAGTTGTAAGCAGTAACTCTTTCATGACATCCGATGATATACAGTGGCTGTAGAAAATCTGCCCAATCAACTAACAGAATGAAATGTTTTTTAAATATTACTAGGTACTCACTATGAAAGTTAGAAAAATCATAGTGTGACGCGGCAGAACTTGTTCCAAAACATTTTTAAAAGTAGTTGTGGGCTAAAAAACTTAGTTATGGAGTGAAAAAAGTTTGTGTCAAGTTAAATTTCATTATAATGTCTTGACATTAAAACTATTTATGAATTGAATCGTTAAGGCCGATACTTGATGAAAATCTATCCTACACTAAATAACAAACTAAATAGTTCAGAAATTTTCACATAAAAAATGTTTTACATTACACGTGTTTCGCCATAGGCTGCCTTTTATATTTCGGGATTGGACAACCCTAGTGTTGCAATCTGACAACTGACAGCTCTAACGTAAAGTTTGACATTTTTGAGGTTATACGTACTCAGAACGTTTGGCATACGAGCGCTATGTGTTGTTTACAGTAACTTAAAGGATTCATCTCGGCCAAAAAATGGAATTAAATCGTGAACATTTTCGTGTGATTATTTTTTACAACTTTCGACGTGGATTAAGTCAGCAAGAGTGCATGGATGAACTTAATTTAATTTTTGGCGATGAAACTCCATCAAGGACCACTGTTTATCGATGGTATGGTGAATTCAATCGAGGTCGTAGTTCACTCCAAGGCGAATTTCGTGAAGGTCCTCCAAAAACAGTTGTTGTTCCGGAACCCATTGGTGCTGTGCGCGAACTGATATTGCAAGATCGTCATGTGACCTATCGTGAGATTGAGTCAATCTTACACATTAGTGGGACCAGTATACATTCAATATTGCATAAACATTTGAATGTCAAAAAAATTTGTTCGCGTTGCATCCCACACAATTTGTCAATCGTTCAAAAAAGGCTCGTGTCGATTGGTCGAAAGAAAAGCGTAAAAAATACGATCGCGGTGCTCAAAACACGTTTATGACAAAGTGACAGGTGATCAATCGTGGATTTTCGCGTATGAGTCCGAAAGTAAACAGCAGTCGATTGTATGGGTGTTTCAAGATGAGCCGAATCCAACAAAAGTTGTTCGTGCACGAAGCACTTCCAAGAAAATGATCGCCTGTTTTTCGGAAAAACTGGACATGTCGCAACCGTACCACTAGAACAACGCAGAACAGTCAATTCTGAGTGGTACACAACCATTTGTTTACCAGTTGTCTTCCAAGAAATGAGGAAAACCAACCGCCGAAGACGGATCACTCTTCACCACGACAAAGGGAGCTCTCACACATCGGCTCAAACAACTGCATTTTTGACCACTCAAAACATCGATTTGATGAGTCATCCGTCGTATAGTCCTGACTTGTCACCTAATGATTTCTTTTTATTCCCGTACTTAAAAAACAAACTGAGAGGTCAACGTTTTTCGACACCTGAAGAAGCGGTTGCTGCGTTTAGAATGCATGTTTTGGAGATACCTCAATCAGAGTGGAAAAAGTACTTCGACAATTGGTTCAAACGCATGCAAAAGTGTATAGATCTTCATGGGGAATATTTTGAAAAACAATAAAGCGATTTTCGATGATTAATATTTGTTTTTGTTCTCTAATCCCGAAATATAAAAGGCAGCCCTCTATGGCTTCGTCAGGTGTACAATGTCATAAACAGTCGCATACTGACATTACGATTCATAGTACTTCAACACATCATTTCCAACATAAATTGGTTGCAAATCTAGACATGTTAGATCGTTAAGATCTAGGGGGCCAATTAATGTTTCCTCTTCGAGCAATTATTCAATTACCAAATTTCTGCTGCTGAATAACATGTTGCACCGTCCTGTTGGAACCACATATTCTGCACATCAATATGCTCCAATTCATCCCATAAAAACAGCACAGTAACAGCATTTCCACTGTCTTCTTCAAAAAAGTATGGACCAATCACTCCACCAGCCCAAAAACCACACCAAACAGTTACTTTTTGTGGATGCATTGGCCTTTTCAATATTTCTCGTGGATTTGCTTGTTAACAAAGCTACCCAATTCAAAATGTGCTTCATTGCTGAAGATGATTTTGTTCAAAAAATTCGCATTTGCAGAATTTTATCAGGAAGACATTACTGCAGATGAGCTCAAAACATAGTGTTTTCATTTAAGTCAATATTTAAAAAACATAGCAAAACAATCTGTGGATTTAAATATCTCAACCTTACATGAGCTAAAAAAATCAGATAAATTGGAAGAAACTTTTCCTAACAAGAATGTTCGTTTGCTTAATGGTTACCAATTCTAGTGGAGACGATCATTTTCACAGCTTAAGAGAATAAAAAATGAATTGAGAACAACTATGTTCCAAGAACCACTGAGTAATTTGTCAATAATGTGCATAGAAAGTGGTATCCTTCAAAAAAATGACTTTAAGGATATAATTAAAAGATTTTGCTCAACAGAAATCCCGAAAGGAATTGTTTTCGTAATCGTAACCAAAAAACCAGCAGCATTCTAATATCATTAATGACATATTATATCATACCTATAATAAATAGTCATACTTAGTAAAAAAATGTTAGTATAATTCGCTTATTTTACTTTCCAAAACGGCCCGAAATCCTTGTGTGCCTAGTTTAAGACGGCGGTGCACACATTGTTTTTCGCACCGGCAATTGTATGTTGTCCTATCACATACTACTTCGAAACAAAATTTGATCGTTTTTACACGTGATCAGGTTAATAATGTCGTTTTATTTTTAAAATAATATACTTAGAAACTAATCTAAATGTTTTCTGTTTTGTTTGCCTTATTCAATAATTGCCACTCAAAAATAATCTAAATTAATATTATATACATCGTTAAAGACCCTTCTATTAACAACGACAGATGCAGATACGGTTGTCAAACATCTGAATCTAGTCAGCATATCACAGGAGGTTGTCAAGCGTTCGCTGGGAACTAGCACTGAAATTTGAATTATAACAGTCTGTAAGATTACCATGTATAAATATAAACCAAAATCTGTTTTAGAAAATAACAACTACAAGCTGTACTGGGACCGCACAATACTGGCCGATCGGATTGTTGTTCACAATAGACCAGATATAGTTTTGGTAGATAGAGTCTCTCGGAAAACAACTTTAATCGACGTAGCAATTCCTAACAACAATAATATAAATATCAAGCAGGCTGAGAAAATAACCAAATATAGAGTACTGTACCAATTGTTATGTCAACGACAGGACTAGTCCCAAAACATCTATTAAACAATTTAAAATACCTCAGCCTGGAAGAACATCTTTACAAACAAATGCAAAAACGGTCAGGAAATTCATGGGGGCTGCCGCCACCACTTCAACCACGGGCCTGAAAACCTGGCAAGGGCTCCCACAGAGCTAAACCCTTTTGATATCTAGGATATCTGGGGTTTAGTGAATTTTCCCCTAAAGGCACTCATAGCGTGCCTTAGAGGGAGTGTCAGCAGTGATGGATTACCGCCTAGGCCCGTGAGGCCCGGGCCTAGGGCGGCACAATGTGGGGGGCGGCAAATTTTTCAGAATGTCAAAATTTTAAATCTGATATAATGTAACGACAATACATTTTAAGGATTTATTCTGATTTTTTTTATATAAATTTACAAATATATTTCTATGAAATAGAATGTAATTCATCTTCTGATTAACTTTTTTATTCGTGAGTGCAATACTGATAAATAATGTTTTATAACAGAAATAATTGAATATTGAAAAGGTTTTTTTGAAGAATTTTCAAACCTCTTTTGACTTTTTGTATCTTTAGTAAAGTTAATCTTACATGTAAGCCACTTCTAAAATTGCACAATGTTTTCTTTTTTTATTTTCAATGATTCCGGTGTTTCATATATGAATTGATATAAGTATTCATTAAAAATTCATCTTTTTATTTGTATATAAAAATATTTTTATTCTTAAAAATGATTTCTATAGAATCAAATAAATGAATATATCCATTTCATACCCAATTTTTTTGAAAAATAGAAACAATTTGAAGAAAATAAAAATTTAATAAAATTGATGTTTCATTTTCGCAATATTGTGAATTATATTGACGAATGTTAACCAACTTTTATAGCTTAAAGCAATAATTCGTAATTATTGTAAAATGTTATTAAAATTCAAGTATATATTTATGTCGATATATATTCGAGCGATTGATGTGATATAGTTGCATACATGTGATATTGTTGTGAGTATGAATAATACATAAATTTTGATCCATAATTTTTAGTCGGAGGATTTTATTTATGTCATCGTAATTTTAATAACTGTAGTGAAGTGAGAGTATTGTGCACAATGGATATTAAGAATTAGTTTGGGTGACAGAGTGTGAGCGTTACATATATTTACAGAAAACAAGAGCGCTGCGCGTAGCATGTAATGACATGACAGAGGTTTGACTTTGCTTTGTTTTACGCATAAAACTAAGCATCGCGCTGTATACAAGACAAGACGCATAAATTATTTCAGTTTTACGAAAGTTAAGTTTAGACTTAAAAGCCTTTCTCAAACTCGATGCATGCTACACATTAGAAAAAGAGTGGCCTGGAATAATTGTTGCACTAAACTTTATTGGTGAAAACAAAGATGAAATACCTACTACGCGAGCAGAAGCTAAGGGACTGCAGCAAAAATTACAACATCTAGAAACAGCAATTCTAGTCATTGTTTGGAATGCAATTTTGGATCGCTTTAATGCTGCGAGTAAGAAGCTTCAGGATTCTCAAGCTGATTTATCATCTGTGATAAGAATATATAGTTCTTTGGCATTATTTCTACAAGATATGAGGGATAAACAATTTTCTGACTATGAAAAAAAAGCCAAAGCGCTATCTGGAGTTCAAAATTATTACCACTATGACACCCGTCGTAAAAAAACCGGAAAACTTCAGGCTGACGAGTCACGGGAAAATGAAAGAACAGCTTTATCTGGAGAAGAAAATTTTCAAACCAACGTCTACTATCCAATTTTAGATACTTTAAGTGTACAATTGACAGGACGTAAAAGTGCTTATTATAATCTTTACGAAAAATTTAATTTTTTTGACAATTTATATGAAATAGATACCAATGAATTAAAAATTCGCGCAGATGAATTAGTTAATAAGTATCCAAATGATTTGGAAGAGACTTTCGCGAATGAATGTATTCATTTGCACTGTCAGCTCAAAGATTCTCTAATGAACACGAAAGATATTCGTTCCGCGCAAGGAATATACAATTTTTTGCATTCTCAAAATCTTCAAGATGTTTATCCAAATGTAGACATTGCTCTACGTATTTTTTTGAGTATTCCGGCTACGAACTGTTCAGGAGAAAGATCTTTTTCCACCTTGAAAAGAGTAAAAATGTATTTACGCGCAAGTATGGGCCAAGAGAGACTCAATGCTTTAGCACTACTGTCAATTGAAGCTCAACTAGTTCAAGAAATTGATTACAACGACATAGTTGATGGTTTTGCTCAGACGAAAGCCAGAAAGAAGATATTTAAAAATTAAGTTATACATTATAGTTTAAGAAAACTGACTGTTATTTATGTTGTAAATATTTATTTGTATTGTTTAACAATTATACTTTTATGAAATAAATATTATATCTAAATAATATGAATGGTCTCAAAGAAATAAAATTTCATCCTTTAAAAAGGGCGGCTAATCTGACAGGGCCTAGGGCGGCAAAATACTTAATCCGCCACTGGGAGTGTGATGCCATACATTGTATGGTCAAGTCGGGAGTTATGTATAACAAGATTATAATTGATCTTTTGTTTGTTACGATTTAACTCAAAAACTACTCAACCAATTTTACGGAAAGCTGCATCTCGTCGGACTAACATAGGCCATTTTATATTTTCTGTATAGAATACGTGCGAAGCTGGGTCGTGTTGCTAGTAAATAAATATGGCATTTAATAAAAATTGCATAATGCACTTCTATTTGAAAGTTAATTGTGTTTTTGGCACAATCGACAGTGATCCATTTAGCATGTATTGTTAAACGTTAAACCTAACCTAACCTAACACTGTATTGGTATTATTTATTGTTAGATTGTCTTCAAAATGGAAATTTTCACCAAGTTTGATTCTATTGTTGGCCTATAATTATTGACTTTATTGTGTTGTATCAAATCTCTTGAAAATTGTGAAATAATTAATCCGAAATTCTCTAATCTATCATCAAAAGTCAAAGACGGTACAACTTCATGAATACTACACACCGTTCGAACTAGGCAAAGTAAAAATATCCTTTGCGCGTTTGAGTTTGAGAAACGGAATGATGTGTTGGTGAATATTTGGTTGTCAATGTGTAAAAATTCTACTAACGGGAACAGCGAACTCCTTCCATCACAAAATTATTTACGTATTAATAGTTTCATCCTACAAAGATCAGTCTAAACATACAATTTTTCAGTGAAACACAAGTGACAGTGCAATTGACAATATCAAAGTGCGAAGAGCCGGAAGAGCGTGATGAATTTTCTTTGTAGTTTAAAACTGTACAGTCTTATACAGGGTGAGTTTTTTTTTATGATCATTATGGGGATCTCGGAAACTAGCGGAGATAGAGCAATGGTTAAATTGGGAAAGATTTGCTGTTTTACTGGCCCAATTTAATGACACTTTCGGATTTTTGTAAAAAGTCATGGCTTACTAGATATTTTGATAAAATGAAATTCTGTCGATTTAGTCAAATCCCTCTAGCTCCTTTGTTTTTGATTTTATAAAAAAGTGTAAATATCAAAATTGAAGGGAATTGTATCCCGAATATGATTGTCATGTCCTCGTTTGTGTGACTGATCTCATTTTCGAGATGTGACACAAACTTATGTTTTTTTGAATGTAAACCCTAGTTGGCTATGACCTCAAAAAATCGGACATTTTTAGAGCTTTTCAACGATATAATACTCGATATAGTTATTCATAAAAAATACGGAATTATGGATGCTTTTGTCACTTATTTTCATTTTTGACGTACGTAGCCATGAAATAGATTGGTTTATTAATAACTATTCCAAAAACATTGAACGATTTTTTTATTAGGTATATCAGATATAACGAAAAAACTAAATAAGTAGGTACTTACTAAAAACTTAAGAAATGAAAGTACATAATAATGGTTACAATTTATGTTCGAAAAGTCCACCATTGTTATTTAGACAAAAATTGCATCTTTTTAAGTTTGACATTACCGCTTTCCTCACAGACCGCCTATCAATTTCTACAATTGCTTGTAATACCGCCTTCCTTAGGTCACCAACTGTCTCATTCTTTCTTTTGTATACTCTGTTTTTTAGCGCACCCCATAAATAGAAGTCTATAACTGCCAAATAGGGAGACCGGGGTGGCCATTCGCGTGGGCCATTTCTTCCTATCCAAGAGTTTGGATAGATATTATCTAAGTGTTGTCTTACTAATAACGAGTTATGAACAGGTGCTCCATCATATTGGAACCACTCAATTTCTAAACGAGTTCTCAAATTCAATTTATGCAACATGTCTTGAAAAGTGTATTGCAAGAAATGCAAGTAGCGCCCCCCAGTAAGTGATTCGTCATAGATAAAAGGCCCCAGAATAGTAGACCCTATGATACCACACCAATCATTAAAACAAAATTTTATCTGGGGTCGTCTTTGATCTATATGGAAAGCGTTTTCTTTAGCCCAGATATGCTCATTGTGTCTTTGAACATATCGCAGTTAGTAAATCTAGTTTCATCTGACCATAACACCCTTTAATGGAAACTGTGGATTGTCAAGGCACATGTCTCTAAACCATGTACAAAGTTTGAGAAATTGAAAGTTTGTACGGGTGGAACTTGTGCGCTTTCAGTACCTTAACTACAGTTCATTGAGATGTGCCAACTTTTGCCGCAATCTCACGAGTTGATGTAGATGGATTTTGATTTACCATTGCTAAAACATTTATTTGTGCTGCTTCGTTAATTTGATTACGTTCCTTTGGTGGTTTAGTAAAAGATCCATATCTGCGTAAACTATCGTAAAGCCTTTTAAATGTGCATAGAGCAGGTTGACGACGATTAAAATATCTATGTAAGTATTCCTCAGCTGCACGAACTGAATTTTTATGGCATATTATATAACATTCCACCATATTCAGTTTTTCTTCGTTAAAATATTCCATTTTATCACGAAAACTTGTCAGTATCGTCTGTCAGTTCCGCACTACTAATGGAATTATTCTCAAATGAGGAAACGTCAAAGTGATAACAATCTTTTTCATGGCTACCTACGTTAAAAATGAAAATAAGAGAGAAAAGCATCCATAACTCCGTTAATTTATGAATAACTATATCGAGTATTATATCGTTGAGAAGCTCTAAAAATGTTTGTGTCATATCTCGAA
Organism: Octodonta nipae; assembly: GCA_034190945.1. Lineage (NCBI taxonomy): Eukaryota > Metazoa > Arthropoda > Insecta > Coleoptera > Chrysomelidae > Octodonta > Octodonta nipae. The sequence goes on along the minus strand of CM067216.1, from coordinate 38,698,203 downwards.
AACGAGAGCTGTCACGCAAACGAGAACATGACAATCATATTCGGGATACAGTTCCCTTCAATTTTGATATTTACACTTTTTTTATAAAATCAAAAACGAAGGAGCTAGAGGGATTTGACTAAATCGACAGAATTTCGTTTTTTCGAAAAAATCCGAAAGTGTCATTAAATTGGGCCGGTAAAACTGCAAATCTTTCCCCATTTTACCATTGCTCTATCTCCGCTAGTTTCCGAGATCGCCGAACTGATCATCAAAAAAAACTCACCCTGTATAGTAACTGAGGCTCCAAAACTTTTGAAAATATGTCAAAAATGTCTTTGTTTCATCAGATAATCATTTAAATGTATTCTGAATGTTTATAAATTCATGGTGTGGCTTATCTAGTATATCACTAGGGAATGCAGTTTCTTTTTGATAGTATTTGTATATATTTTGGTATATAGGATCCGAATCTGGTGTTATTCTATGTTCTTATGGTGTGGTGTGAATCTAAAGTACATTGTACAGGCTACCTTACAAATTCTACAGGACATCATTCTAAATTAGACATAAAATAAAATGTCCAATTATATGTTTAGTGCACTTGAGTTTGCTCCATATTAAAGGATTTCCTGTATCTATCTATCGCTTTCAAGCCACTGGATCAGACCTAACATGAAGTAAATTAGAAGCTGCTAGATATGGAAGAGTATACTAGTCAATCTCTGAGACTTCGACATAGCTTTTAAATCAGAGGGAACTGAACGTTTTGGTTTGGGACCTAAAACTTTCGAAACTGCAAGCTGTCCAAACTGCAAGGAACTTTTTATTATGGGCCATCATTTCCTTCTTTAAATCCATGTGCTGGAGCTAAGGGTACAACATATTCCACAGGAGTAGTAGCTATTTATTAATTCCAGTAAAACCAGCTTGAAAGCAGTCGTTTTGCATAATTAAGCATATATGAATGACAGCAAGAAACACTATAACGCCAAAACGGAATTAAAGGAAACCTTATGTTACTAGAAAGAGCAATGTGTGAAAAACACTAATTTTTCATCTGCTTGACATAAAATTGAGCAATATGAAGGACATTGTAAAAACTTAGGATACAGGAGGTCAGACCTTCAATTATTTGAAAGAAAAGATTCCAAATTGAGTGCTACTAATCTGACAGATGGTTCACAAATACAGAGATTGTTGGGAGATCTAAAACTTCATACGAAACTCATAAAAATCCTATTATTTGTTTGCTCTTGTTTAGCATAGAACTAATTTCATTAATGAATACACCATTCTAAAAATTAGGTAAATATGTATTCGAACCAGATGCAGAAAATAATTTGAATTTGTTGTCTAATGTAATTTTTATCACATAAGGTACTCTGAATCCTATGCAGACAATAGAGAAAAACTCTAGGTGAATCTGTTTTCTTTTGTTGATGCAGAAGATATCCGACTTTAATTATGCCAGTCATCTCCTGAAGTATACATTGCAGTCAACAAATTTTGGTGGAATTTAAATATTGTATTTTCAAGAAAGTTCTTGACAATTAGCTTAAATGATAACCAAATTAAGATAAGATGTCAGTATTTGGCGAGCTGATGAATTTGGAGAACATTAACGCCAACTATTCAACTATTAAAGCCTCTACGTTAGGTTCATCTCGTTCAATCTTAGAGCATGTACTTCTGGAGGTAGCCTGCAATGCAGAAATCTCGTGGCAAGTGTAGATAGAGAGGGCAGTAGAGACTGTAACAGGACTTACTAGGTGGGTGGAAGCAGCTAAGGAACTACATGCTGAAGCAGCTTCCAACTGAGTGAAGTAGCCTCTTGCCCGATCTTTCTAGCCTTGGCAAGATATTTGTGCATTTCAGGCTACCTCCAGATGTATGTGCTTTAAGTTCTAATGTGATTGCATGAACTACTCAGTTACTCATTTAGGTCTCCGTTCTTCGTGGAGGGAATTATTTGATGAAATTCATATGAATAAATATTTATAGAATAGAGTCATCAATATTCTAGTTGCTGCTCATAAAAAGATGATTTTGAAAAATACACGTTATGTTGATTCTTCTGAGAATACCACACTGTCGAGTCAGGATACTCTCAGCATTTGTCGCAGAGTTTACATTTGAAAGCATTCGAATTTTGTTTTGTAGTTAATGGACCAAACATAGTCTTTATTATCCTATATCTAAGGTTGAGATTCAAATGCTTGCCTTAGAAGCAGTTTTAAGACAGTTGTTCTAGCTCTATCGGGTTAATCTTCAATCTGATTTCCTTATTGTTATTTCTTTAGTCCAATTTATGACTATCATCGATGACCATACACAACAAAGTTTGCAGATCTTTTACATCTTCTGCCACTACCAAGGTATCATCGGCATATCGGATTATTGTTAATGGAATATAATTAATCTTAATACTTTTTAAGGCAGATTCAGCTAAAGATGTGTTTGCGTATAGTTTAAACAGCCTAGGAGATAAGATAGAGCTCTGCCTTATATCTTTTTTATGACTTTGTGGTTTTTATTTAAATTTGTTTACTTATTTATCAATTCTGATTGTTAGTTATTCATTTAAACAAAGTATTTATATATTTTACGATGGAAGGATGTATTTAGCGGTTTTCGTATCCTGATTTTGCACCAATGCATTCAGAGAAAAAGTCGTTTACCAGTTAAAAAATTTCAATAGCCCCCGCCAGGTGAATGAAATGCACGATAAAAGATAAAATGAATTGTGGGTTGGACAAGCAGGAGTAGTAAGTTGATATTTATAATAATTAACCCAGTCAAATTGCAAAGAGATTGCTCTAGAGGCTCGTGATTTAAATTGTATAATTTATGTGAAAATGTGATATTACTGTATATAATTGTATATTTTATTGTCCCGTTATGGGAAATACAGCCTGGGGGTGGAGTTTTCGATAAAGTGGGCGGTGCCTGGGAAAAGTGGGCGGGATTTGGGAGGAGCTGGGCATGGCTTGAAAAATAATTAGTAGAATTTCAATGTGTGGGCAGTATATCATATTTTGCATATAATTTCTATGAAATACTTTAAGATAATTGCATTCATTCAGTAAATATAAACGTATTTTTAAAGGATTAAAAATAGTTGATTACATTTGATATATACATGAGAGATGCTTTAGCACAGATAAAGAATCATCAGGTGCAGGATATATTTACATTACGAAAAAAATATTCGGAGTTTTGGGATAAAGTTGATGAAGCTGTGTTAAGCAGGAATTAAGGGACGTCACTTACTTATCGTAGAAAAAAATGTTAGAGCCTTAGAACTGAATGTGTGGAAGTATTTTTAAGCAGTGAGAGTGCCTTCGAATATAAGATTGTGTCTAGTTCTTGAGGCTCATAATATTAACGTAGTCGTACTAGACACCATTTTTTGTGGGCGGGGTCAAGGATGTATTGAGTGGAATTTTAGGAGATAAGGGGTGGAGCTTGAGTGACACCATGTGTAACTAACTCAAAAAATAGTCTGATGGTTATCGAATCGGTGGACTGTAATATTAGTAATCGAATTAAGTTACAAGATGCATTAGATTATCCCATTATACCAAGTGTTTTTCTTAAATATGCCTCAGTAGTGATAATTAGTAAAACTGGAGTTCTTTGAGAATCATAGCTACAGAGAAATGATTGGAAATTGTTTGACAAATGCAGCATGTGGAAGGAATGTTGGAAAGAGGTAGATAGAGTTTAAAAAATAATGAGCTAAGTTTCACCGGACGTTAGGCGAAATTTGATAATATAGTCAGTGGAATTTAAAAAAACAGAAGAAAGGAGTGGAAATGGTGATATGAGGACTTCGTTTCAAGTCTAGCGCTGTCAAAAGAAGAGGAATATAATATGAGAGATTAGTTAGGTATTTTTTGCAGAATGTTTAACGAAGAATGACAATGAATCCGAAATATTTTCTCCGATTAATCTGTGGTATAGTCCGCGAGAATAGTGGGTGGAGTCTTGGAAAATAGTGGACGGAGTTTAGAAAAACAGCAGAAGAAGTCTAGAAAGAAAAGAACCAGTGCCTTGGAATAAGTGGGTAGAGTGTAGAATAGATAGAAACACGAAAATTAAATAAATACATTATTTTTGTTTAATACTGGAGGGGTCTGGGCGGAATCTAGGAAAAACAGTAGGTGGAGTTTGGGAAAACAGCGGGTAGAGTGTAGACAGAAGAGTCGGTCCTTGAAATAAGAAGGCTAAACGGAACATAAGATGAAGTGTAGGCCAGGTGATTTATGTCTAAGGAAAAATGAAAATTAGATCAATGGAGCATTGTCGATTAATATCTGGTAGACTCTGGAAAAACAGTAAGAGTCCAGGCAAATATGTGTAATATAAGATGCATGGTATGTTAGGTGAATTATGCAAGATGTTTAAGTAAACACGAAATTATTTATTTAATAACAGGAGGAATTTGGAACAATATTGGGCGGTATCTAAAACATTAGTGGACGGAGTTTGACAAAACAGGAGGCGGAGTCTAGATAGAATATAGTCGTAGTTTGAAATAAGTAGAGTAGTAATGGGTAGAGTATGGGATAATATTGAGTGGAGTTTAGAATACAATGGGCGGAGTTTACAAAGAACACATTTGGTGCTTGATGTGTCTAGGCGGAGCGGAATATAAAATAGAGGATGGGTAAGTGAGTTATGTAGGACGTCTAACGAAACAGAGGGCGGAACCTAATAAAACAGTGGGTGGAGCTTGTGACGCAGCGGGCGGAGTCTATGATGACATTGGGCTGTTTGGGTAAATAGAAGGCGGAGTGCAGAAAGAAAATAGTGGGGGATTTGAAATAACTAGGAATAGTGAGCTCCTTCTCCACAGTTAATAGCGGGAAGAACAGTGAGCGGAGTTGGAAATCAAGCGGATCTAGGAGCGCCTTGGAATTTGAGGTGTGGGTAACATTGCACAATTTATGAGCGGTGCCTTAGGGAGGATGTACTGTTTAATTTTGTGCGATGTTCGGTACTTAACTCGTATAAAAATCGACTTAAATCATTAGCCTCTCGAGAGATGCCACTTGCTTGGGTTAAATTATAACATGATGTCGTGTTTGATGAATGTATTACGATGGTCATACGTACGTAGGTTCAGCTAAATGTAATATTCAAGGAGGGACATTTCCTAACCGTGCTACTAGAGAATGTTCGGCCGTTGTTCGGTTGGTGTGAAGAGGTGAGTCTTACCATGCCAGAACCGAGCTGTTGTAACAGTCCGGAACCCTGCGAACCTCCAAGAACGGCGCTGGGTCGCCTCGATCTTATGCTCTGCATGCTGCTGCTCAGCAAATAGGGTACGCTGCTCGAGGTGTTCGGCATCGAACCGCCCTGTAAGCATTGGCAAATAACGATTTTAATATATTCGGGAAATTATACGAGGTGAGCTTACGAAGCTGCTACAATCGATAATGATCATAAAGGTTCCGTGTCGGTGCTTCAAATTGATTTGTTTGCGGAACCGTTACGATGATATCGAAAACTAAATAAATAAAGTTATTAAAATTTTTAAATAAAACATAATCATTGCAAAGATTAATTAAGTGTGACTGGTTTCATAGATGTGAAGCCATTTGAACAGCAGTGTTTAAAAAAATATTTCTTATTTAAACTAGAATATGCTTTTTGATGGTATAGTTCAGAACATAAGAGGTTTAAATTGTTGTATTTTTGGCAAATTCGACAGATTTTTTATATGATTTGCGAAAAGATATTTGTAACGGACTCTAGAGAGAGTCTTTGGTAGCTCATTTTGATGATCTGTAATCACGTAGTTGGTGAGAAAACTAATTCTTATGCAAATATTGTTTAGACAGTTCAGTTTCCACTAGGTCATCACCAAGAGAGTATAGAAGTCCATGTACCTGGTATCTTCAAGAAAGATTTCAATTTTCCACGTTGGGTTAACAGGAATTTGACAGATAAAATGAAGGCTGAAAGAGCGGCAAAACGCATATACGAAGCTCCAGCTACCATTCAGATTACATCATGAGTTATGTGCTATAACATATGGAAAGAAGGAAAAGATTGATGATGAAGCAGTCCATTAGGAAATAATTGAGGCATAAGAGTCTGATCAACCATTTTCTCATGGAACTGGAACTATGACAAAGAATAGAGAACAGAAAATATTTTTTTCTTGGATTTTCTTAGCCGAATACCTTTTATAGAAGATGGTATGAGTATTCTTCTGAATAAAAGAAACTACAGCAGTGTAAGTCTAAGTAAGATCCAGACCTTAGTTGATAATTTGCTGAACGTTCAACGAAGAATCTGCTTCATCCTCAACGAATCACTTATTTGCAGTGTTTTTGTAACCCAATGGAAAATTGTATATGTACGTAGCTTCCGTTCATAAATGTAGAGTATGAACGATATCAACTTTTCAGAAACAGTATAAATAATATGTTTTCAATACGGAATATATATTGCAACATTTATTGGCGACAAATATGGTTTATGGTTAGTTTAAATTATGCCCCCACCATTGCTACTGGCACTGCCGACAGGCTGGCGGAATTATTGCCGCAGTACTGTCGAAATCTCGTCTACATTATGCCGAAGTGGACCGGGACGGAGGCAGGTAAGCATGAAGAGCAGCATATAAACACCATATTTCTCTTAATGTTGCCACTTCAACTCCCGCTGCTAAGTGCTCCTGAAATGAGGGGTTTTTGTGCGGCAGTCAAAGAGCTGACCCGTTCATCGAGCGTTTATAATCCAGGTGATTTAAATAAATGCTGAACAAAATTGTTTGCTTGTCTGGCCAAAAACCGCTTTTTTGACGAGTATCAAGCAGCGACAGCAGAAGTGGCAGTAACTACGGAAGTATAGTGTTTACCTTCTCATGCTGCCTACTTCCATGTCCAATTCTCTGCTCACTTCGGCATAATCTAAACGAGCCACTAGATACTGATTTAACTAAGGCATTCGCTTTGGATAACCATGAAGTGACACTGGAAGCATCTTGGGGCGCGTACTCTACTGGATCAATTTACTAAGGAAGAAAATTACAGGTGAAGATCAACAAATCACTTTTGGCGAGTTTAGAGTTACATTTGAATCAACAATGATCTTATTTGGGCCCCATGCAGTTTAGCATCGTCATAAATGGTATTGGCAGTAGACTCTTAACTTTCTCTGAGCTCTAATTGAAGTTACCTCAGGATTCAGTGATCGTCAATACCATATTGGTAAAAGTGTAATACTATATAGACGGCATAAAAGATTTCTATTCATCCCAAAGCTGAAAAAATCGGTGTAGGAGCCTGTGATTTAGTTAAGAGTTTAATGTTTACATGACAACAAGTAGATTATTTACAACTTTGGTAAAATCTGTTTTAGGGATGGTTATCATATATTTCTTTAGTTCTCTATGGGCTGTAAGCTGTTGGCGGACAGATGAAAATATCTGAAGCTATTCTGGCAACATAATAAGAGGTCGCCAAGGATTTTAAGTCAATTAAATTTTGTGCTGACGGTTTTTAAAGTAATGACGCAACACTACATCCAGTATATATTTTAAGGAAAACAATAAAAGGTGATTCTTCATATATTTATGTCAATAAAAGAATTGCAAAATATGCATAAATGGAATGACATTTCCAACTGCTTCATTGTATATTAATAATGGTAATTTTCTGTTACCAAATTACTGTTCGTTTCAAATAGCTTCACAATGGGCGTCAGTTTTTTGACCTTGTCAAAAAAGTTACTGATAAAAAAATAATGATAAACTGATTAATGAAAATACAAATACTCACTATCATGCTCCGTGCAAGCTGGACAAAGACAGAGCGAGTTCAACACATAGGCAACGATATGATTTAAGCTTGGGTTATTGGACATAACAAATGGCAGGCTCTGTTATAATTTCAAACTCCAAAAACCCATCTGAACGTGACGACAATTTCCCGGTGGTATAACGACAACAAACAAAATGTCGTTCAGATGGGTTTTTCATGTGGAAAACGGAACAAAGCCAAATGACACAATGGATACAATTAACGGAAAATGTGAACAGTGTGAATATGATGAAGGTGGTGGGCGGTGTGGGCACGATCAGCAAGACCTTACCATGGGTGCTTCACCCCAAAGTCGACAGACGTTCAGTATCTGGTCATTAAAATTTCAGAAAAAAATGTTCTACTCAAAAGAATTTTTTAATTATGCTTCTTTAATCAGATTAACAATACTGTTTTTGTAAATCACCCTGTCTTTTGTTATATAATGGACTCTAATTAAAAGTACGACGTGCGATCTTATCATTTTATTATGAAATGTTACAGTTAGCGAACCCTCAAAGCACGTAATGATTGTTTGTATTTTTGAAAGCTGATCTTTATCAAATTCTTTTTATGAGGCGGACAAATTAAATGGCGTTCATTGTACAATGAATTGGCACGCATTTTTTTTATTGTTGATCTGTATTCTGCTGGGAAAGAAAAGACTGAATTCGTGCAAAATTTAATAATCGGTTCTGTGGAATACAGATACACAAAACAGTATAAAACTTGAAATGCAACAAATTTTTATATATTTGTATTTTGGGTTTAAAATTTAGTCCAATAGTTAATGCAAATTTAAATAAAAAACATGTTTCAGCATAGATAGTTTTGTTCAAAGCAGAATTAAAAAATAAAGTGACAAGTCATCATTTATGGCTTCAAAAAGTGGGGTAGTTTTTTGTTCCAAACTAGATAGCTTTGTTCGTCTGTTAGTTGTTTGCGTAAATTTATATAAAAACTAAAACCCTTTGGTCCCAAGGTAGCATTTTATTTTTAAAAATAGTCGTCATCTTTTTGTAACAATTAAAATATAAGGAATAACTTGCAAAAAAGTTATGTTAATGAAGTGTTCAGAATCAGACTATTTGATAAAAAATCAATCACCGCCTTTAAACAACTTTCTAATTACTATCAGAAAATCGAAAACTGAACAAAAAAATCTACTAAAAAATGTGGAAAATGAAAGTACAAATTATTTTCCTTATTCTTTACGGAAATCTCTCCACAAATTGCAAATGCGGAACAAAATGCAGTAAAGCAATTTCGAAAAATTGCCCAGTCTGTACAATAATTCTTCCCTACACATGGAGTAAAGAGATGTCTACAATATGATCAACCATTATGTTTGTATAGTGTTTTGTATATTGAATTGGATTTAAATTTATGTAACACGGTGTTCCTCAAGGTTCTGTCCTTGGACCCATACTTTTCATCAATGATTTTATTAAACCATATATTGGGTGATATTTGCCGATGATACGAGTTTTGCGAATGGTGACCTCACTAAACTCTTGGGAGGATATAGAAGCAAAACTGAAAAATGGTTCAGTACTAATAAACAATAGCTTAATAAGAAAAACATCTTATGTTCTCAACTATTTCTAATAATGATGCAGGCAAAATATACCTTAGAAACTACACATTTCTCATTGTTCATGCCCATATTAGTTAAGGAATGATCTGGGGAAATTCATAAAGTGTATTCGGGTATTCAAGTTACAAAAAAGAGCAATCATAATATAACAGATTTTAATCTGCAACAGATAAATGTTCTCTATTAGAAACAATATTTTGTCTTGCGTTCAATGGCTTAAAAAATCTCGAAAAGATAAGTGAGAATATTGGCTGAAACTGGAGATTCGGTATCTTGCCATTGCCTTCAATCATGAATATTATACAAGGAAAGCAGGAAATTTTCGAACAAATCGTTTTAGATTAACTAAGTCAATGAAAGTTTTGTTTCTACTCCGTTGATGATCACATGATTACAATTAATCGGATTTTGCTGTTTAATTTTATTTCTCATTTATCCGTTTATTATTGATATAAATGTTTCATATTTATTTTAATTAAAATTTCACTAAAATAATTGTTTTTTTTGAGTTGTCAAATAAAGTAGTCTAAATCTAATGATCAAAAACAAAAAACTTACTTTGTTTTTTGTCACTCACTTGAATAGATACGTATAAACGTGACTATAGTTTCAACACACTTTTTGGCGAAAACTATAGTCATACGTACTTAATCAAGTGACTGATAGAAAACAAAGTAAGTTTTTCCTCGAAGTTTTCTTGGACTTCCATCTTCTTGAAGTGGTTGATCTCACAACGCTTCAATAGCTGTGTATCTACTATCGTCATCAGGTCAATGACAGGAAATTCAGAATATCCCTGTCATGCGTCGCCGGTCATTGGGTCTTATCTGGTCATGCGTAGCGGCAGAGGCCGAAGAAGAGCTCTCCAAATATTTGTAATTTGGACGCTGGGCTTGCTAATTATATTTTCCTTGGAGATTATATATTTATTTTTATTTATTTTATTTAACCAACAGATATACACAATAATATCAGGACATTATTACATAATCTCCACAGAGGTAATCGGAGTTACCTGTTCGTGGTCTTGGCATAATACTTAAACTAATAATATATAAACCTATCCTATGGAAAATATATACTTACTGTAAAGGAAAATATGTAAGAATACATAAAATAAAAAAGAACATAAAAGAAAAAATAAATAAATAAAACATAATTTTTCAGGAAGTTTCAATAACAATGGTGACTTTTTTGTCAATTGCCTATCTGATTCTGTTATTATCTTTATTAATTATCCAAGTTTTTTAACTTACTTTTTATTGCACTTACATTACTTAATGCTTTTAGTTCATTTGGAAGACTGTTGTATACATTTATTGCTCTTATAAAACTGCGTTTCTTACTGACTGTTTTTGATCTATGTGGGAGAAGAATGCTCTTGTTCCTCGTAATACTGTTTGAGTTCAGGCATTTTTCTTTCAGAGTAATGTAGTGATATTTTAAAGATTCAAGTGAGAGAAGCTCCTCTAAATTTAAAGGATTGTTATGTAAGTTTGTTTTATTCTTGTTTAGGATTTTTAATAGTTTTTTTGGTGGCTTTCCAGACGTATTGTAGCGTTGGAGTAAGCTCCCCCCCTAAGGAAATGATTCCATAGTTAATTCTCTCTCTATGAATTTTCTTTCGTACCAGTGAAAATTCATAGAGACAGCATATATAATCTCGAACGAAAATATAATTAGCAAGCTCAGCGTTCAAATTAAAAATATTTGGAGAGCTCTTCTTCGGCCACTTAAGACCCAATTTCCGTTACCGGCGCCGCATGACCGGTTAAGGGTATAATAAAAATACGATGGATAATCTGAATTTTCATATCATTCACCTGATGACGATAGCAGATACACAGCTATTGAAACGTTGTGAGATCAACCACTTAAAGACGATGGAAGTCCAAGGAAACTTCGAGGAACGAGTTACATTGTCTACCAACTTCAGACTAACAAAGTAAGTTTTTTGTGTACCTATGATCATCATGATTTATTATCACAAAGTAACGGCTACCACCATCGAAGTTTTAGTCTAAATCTATTGTGTGATACTTAGTTGACTTCTCTATGTTCGTTTCAACCCCAAATCTGGAGTTGGTATCAATCCCTGTGTGTATTTTTTTGACAAACAACAAAAATTGCAAAGGTAGAATTATAAATACACCTTCAGCTAAACCACACAGTAATAATAGTGGCGGTAGACAACTCTTTATCTCCGAATACTGTGAAGAAGAATTGCCTTACATACATTTTGTTCACCATTTACAATTTCAAATACATAATTATTTTTATGTATTCTTGGGAATAACACCACAATTGAAATAAAAAGCTGTATATTGAACGAAAAAACCAAACGTTTCAAAGTCGATTCTGACTTCGTTGTCAATGGCTTTTTTTTTGGTTTTCCATCAATATACGTCGTTTCATTTCGATTGTGGTGTTATTGCCCAAAAATAATCAAGAGTAAGCCCCAAATAACGTTTAGAAGACCAATAAATCGACAAAATTTGGTTTTTTCAAAATATCTAGTAAGCCATGACTTTAAAAAGTGTCATTAAATTGGGCCAGTAGAACTGCAAATCTTTCCCAATTTAACCATTACTCTATCTCCGCTAGTTTCCGAGATCCTCACACTGATCATAAAGAAAACTCACCCTGTATATACAGGGTTATTCACGTATTACGACACGGAATATTATGACTAAGATACTCATTTTAGACGATCTTCTTTTTTTTAGATTGATATATATATATATATATATATCCTTCAGAGGAACATTTTTAAATTGTTTTCGATTTATACAGGGTGTTCCAGAAATGTGAAAGTATCATAGTTGTATTTAAAATGATAAGGTGTTTCATATAATACATATAAAGCCATTGACAACGAACTCAGAATCGACTTTGAAACGTTTGGTTTTTTCGTTCAATATACATCTTTTTTACTTCAATTGTGATGTTATTCCCATTTCAAATACCTATCTGTTGCAGGCAAAAATGAACATCCATTATCAAAGGCCTTCTCAACATTATTAGAAATTACTAAAGTAGCGATACTATTTGACTGAGTAGTGTTTTGCAAATAATCTTATTGATTTTGTGAATTTTAGAATTCTAGAGAATCGTAGTATTAAAATTAAAAATAGTGTATTTTTAAATAAAAATTAATTCCATTAAAAAATACACAATTCAGTTTGGTATGTATTAATCCCGCATTATTCACTTCACACACAGATCATGAGTTATTAAATCTTGCACAAATAAATTCCTATAGACTGTGCTATTGTAAAAGAACGACGTAATTTCAAAAAACTATTTTAAATATTGTGTATTAATTTTAATAACATAAACTGAAATCGAAAACGGTCATTTATGTATGTAAATGGAAATTAGCGGGTAGATTGACATATAATGACTGTAATAACTGTATTTCGGTGACTGAAGCTGAAGCTTTTTGTAACATCTCCAATTGATAATACGACCAAAGCTGTGGGTGATTCACAATTTTTTTAAGGACATTTAGTTATCCTTAATTACTACGAGAAAATTTCTAAATTTGACTTATATATAAACAACTCCATTCTAGACAAATTGTTAGATTATAATGGAAAAGCTGTGGAACCTTTGGTGTGTCACAAATGTAAAAACACAGTTTTGCACCCTAACACCAAACCTTTATTTTAAACACTCAACGCCGTTTAAACAACTCTAAGTTGTCATCTTCAAGGAGTAAACCCAAACTGGCATATTTAATGTGTTTGAGAGCTTCTCAGGGCACAAATCTCCTCAATTTCAATAACTGTGTTTAATTAAATTACATGTTACCCAAAGGTAGAATTTTGTCCACCTAAAGCTTTACAACCATCAACGTTTATTCAATCTACCCGCTTTCCGAGGGACCAACAAACTTCAGAAAGGAAAACAAGACATTTATTGAACTTACGTATGGAGTTGGCATTGAATAACTAGAGCCCTCTCGGGATACCGGTCTGTATCCTATCGCTCCCTATGGGAGAACGAGCCAGTTATTCTAATATACTAATGTTCTAATGTAAAATTCTGCGATATGGAACAAAATATCAGATGAACAACTTCCAATGGCATCATGAATTTATGAAATTGTTTGTACGTTTTCTTTTGCATACGAACGAGCTAAAACTTGCTTTGTTGGAATTTCAAATATTTTACGAAATTGGTGTAGTTGACATACATAACTGTGCGATTTAAAGTTGATGGTTACGTGAAAGTTGAAGATGTTTGGTTTTTTAGTCAAACTATGTGCACTATTTTCATCACAAAGACCATAGATGTGCAAAAATAGCGATATGCTTTCGACGATCAGATTATAATAATCCCTACAAATATTATAAATGTGAATGTAAGTTTGTTTGTTACGCTTTCACGTCAAAACGACTAAACTGATTATCATGAAACTTTCTACACAGATTTTTAGAGGTATTAGGAAGGACAAGCATGCTTTTTATTAAAAAAATGTCCCTGCTAATAATCCCTACAGATGTTATAAATGTGAAAGTAAGTTTGTGTGTTACGCTTTCACGTCAAAACTTCTCAACTGATTATCATGAAACGTTCTACACATATTCTAAGAGGTATTAGGAAGGACAAGGATGTATTTTATTAAAAAAATATCCCTACTAATAATCCTTACAGATGTTATAAATGTGAAAGTAAGTTTGTGTGTTAAGCTTTCACGTCAAAACTACTCAACTGATTATCATGAATCGTTCTACACATATTCTTAGAGGTAATAGGAAGGACAAGGATGCATTTTATTAAAACAATGTCCCTACTAATAATCCCTACAGATAGTATAAATGTGAAAGTAAGTTTGTTACGTTTTCACGTCAAAACTACTTAACTGATTATCATGAAACGTTCTACACATATTCTTAGAGATATTAGGAAAGACAAGGATGTTTTTTTTTAAAAATGTCCCTACTAATAATCCCTACAGATGTTATAAATGTGAAAGTAAGTTTGTGTGTTACGCTTCCACGTCAAAACTACTCAACTGATTATCATGAAACGCTCTACATATATTCTTAGAGGTAATAGGAAGGACAAGTATGCTTTTTATTAAAAAAATGTCTCTACTAATAATCCCTACAGATGTTATAAATGTGAAAGTAAGTTTGTGTGTTACGCTTTCACGTCAAAACTACTCAACTGATTATCACGAAACGTTCTACTCATATTCTTAGGGGTATTAGGAAGGACAAGGATGTTTTTTTTTAAATCTCTCTACTAATAATCCCTACAGATGTTATAAATGTGAATGTAAGTTTGTTTGTTACGCTTTCACGTCAAAACGACTCAACTGATTATCATGAAACTTTCTACACATATTTTTAGGGGTATTAGGAAGGACAATCATGCTTTTTATTAAAAAAATGTCTCTACTAATAATCCCTACAGATATTATAAATGTGAAAGTAAGTTTGTTTGTTACGCTTTCACGTCAAAACTACTCAACTGATTATCATGAAACGTTCTACACATATTCTAAGAGGTATTAGGAAGGACAAGGATGCATTTTATTAAAAAAATATCCCTACTAATAATCCCTACAGATGTTATAAATGTGAAAGTAAGTTTGTGTGTTACGCTTTCACGTCAAAACTACTCAACTGATTATCATGAAACGTTCTACACATATTCTTAGAGGTATTAGGAAGGACAAGGATGCATTTTATTAAAAAATGTCACTACTAATAATCCCTACAGATGTTATAAATGTGAAAGTAAGTTTTTGTGTTACACTTTCACGTCAAAACTACACAACTGATTATCATGAAACGTTCTACACATATTCTTAGAGGTATTAGGAAGGACAAGGTTGCTTTTTATTAAAACAATGTCCCTACTAATAATCCCTACAGATGTTATAAATGTGAAAGCAAGTTTGTGTGTTACGCTTTCACGTCAACACTACTCAACTGATTATCATGAAACGTTCTACACATATCCTTAGAGGTATTAGGAAGGACAAGGATGCTTTTTATTAAAAAAATGTCCCTACTAATAATCCCTACAGCTGTTATAAATGTGAAAGTAAGTTTGTTTGTTACGCTTTCACGTCAAAACTTCACAACTGATTATCATGAAACGTTCTACTCATATTCTTAAAGGTATTAGGAAGGACAAGGATCCATTTTATTAAAAAAATGTCCCTACTAATAATCCCTACAGATGTTATAAATGTGAAAATAAGTTTGTGTGTTACGCTTTCACGTCAAACCTACTCAATTGATTATCATGAAACGTTATACATATATTTTTAGAAGTATTAGGAAAGACAAGGATGCATTTTATTTAAAAAAATTCCCTACTAATAATCCCTATAGATATTATAAATGTGAAAGTAAGTTTGTGTGTTACGCTTTCACGTCAAAACTACTCAACTGATTATCATGAAACGTTCTACACATATTCTTAGAGGTATTAGGAAGGACAAGGATGTTTTTTTAAAAAATGTCTCTACTAATAATCCCTACAGATGTTATAAATGTGAAAGTAAGTTTGTGTGTTAATCTTTCACGTCAAAACTACTCAACTGATTATCATGAAACGTTCTGCACATATCCTTAGAGGTATTAGGAAGGACAAGGATGCTTTTTATTAAAAAAATGTCCCTACTTATAATCCCTACAGATGTTATAAATGTAAAAGTAAGTTTGTGTGTTACGCTTTCACGTCAAAACTACTCAACTGATTATCATGAAACGTTCTACTCATATTCTTAGAGGTATTAGGAAGGACAAAGATGTTTTTTTTAAAATGTCTCTACTAATAATCCCTACAGATGTTATAAATGTGAAAGTAAGTTTGTGTGTTACGCTTTCACGTCAAAACTACTCAACTGATTATCATGAAACGTTCTACACATATTCTTAGAGGTATTAGGAAGGACAAGGATGCTTTTTATTAAAACAATGTCCCTACTAATAATCCCTACAGATAGTATAAATGTGAAAGTAAGTTTGTTACGTTTTCACGTCAAAACTACTTAACTGATTATCATGAAACGTTCTACACATATTCTTAGTGGTATTAGGAAGGACAAGGATGCATTTTATTAAAAAAATGTCCCTACTAATAATCCCTACAGATAGTATAAATGTGAAAGTAAGTTTGTTACGTTTTCACGTCAAAACTACTTAACTGATTATCATGAAACGTTCTACACATATTCTTAGAGGTATTAGGAAAGACAAGGATGTTTTTTTTTTTTAAATTTCCCTACTAATAATCCCTACAGATGTTATAAATGTGAAAGTAAGTTTGTGTGTTACGCTTTCACGTCAAAACTACTCAACTGATTATCATGAAACGTTCTACACATATTCTTAGAAGTATTAGGAAGGATAAGGATGCTTTTTATTAAAAAAATGTCACTACTAATAATCCCTACAGATGTTATAAATGTGAAAGTAAGTTTGTGTGTTACGCTTTTACGTCAAAACTACTCAACTGATTATCATGAAACGTTCTACTCATATTCTTAGAGGTATTAGGAAGGACAAGGATGTTTTTTTTTTAAATCTCTTTACTAATAATCCCTACAGATGTTATAAATGTGAATGTAAGTTTGTTTGTTACGCTTTCACGTCAAAACGACTCAACTGATTATCATGAAACTTTCTACACATATTTTTAGGGGTATTAGGAAGGACAATCATGCTTTTTATTAAAAAAATGTCCCTGCTAATAATCCCTACAGATGTTATAAATGTGAAAGTAAGTTTGTGTGTTACGCTTTCACGTCAAAGTTACTCAACTGATTATCATGAAACGTTCTACACATATTCTTAGAGGTATTAGGAAGAACAAGGATGTTTTTTTAAAAATGTCTCTACTAATAATCCCTACAGATGTTATAAATGTGAAAGTAAGTATGTGTGTTACACTTTCACGTCAAAACTTCTCAACTGATTATCATGAAACGTTCTACACATATTCTTAGAGTTATTAGGAAGGACAAGGATGCATTTTATTAAAAAAATGTCCCTAGTAATAATCCCTACAGATGTTATAAATGTGAAAGTAAGTTTGCGTGTTACGCTTTCACGTCAAAACTACTCAACTGATTATCATGAAACGTTCTACTCATATTCTTAGGGGTATTAGGAAGGACAAGGATGTTTTTTTTTAAAATCTCTCTACTAATAATCCCTACAGATGTTATAAATGTGAATGTAAGTTTGTTTGTTACGCTTTCACGTCAAAACGACTCAACTGATTATCATGAAACTTTCTACACATATTTTTTGGGGTATTAGGAAGGACAATCATGCTTTTTATTAAAAAAATGTCTCTACTAATAATCCCTACAGATATTATAAATGTGAAAGTAAGTTTGTTTGTTACGCTTTTACGTCAAAACTACTCAACTGATTATCATGAAACGTTCTACACATATTCTAAGAGGTATTAGGAAGGACAAGGATGCATTTTATTAAAAAATATCCCTACTAATAATCCCTACAGATGTTATAAATGTGAAAGTAAGTTTGTGTGTTACGCTTTCACGTCAAAACTACTCAACTGATTATCATGAAACGTTCTACACATATTCTTAGAGGTAATAGGAAGGACAAGGATGCATTTTATTAAACAAATGTCCCTACTAATAATTCCTACAGATGTTATAAATGTGAAAGTAAGTTTGCGTGTTACGCTTTCACGTCAAAACTACTCAACTGATTACCATGATACGTTCTACACATATTCTTAGAGGTATTAGGAAGGACAAGGGTGCATTTTATTAAAAAATCTCCCTACTAATAATCCCTATAGATGTTATAAATGTGAAAGTAAGTTTGTGTGTTACGCTTTTACGTCAAAACTCCTCAACTGATTATCATGAAACGTTCTACACATATTCTTAGAGGTATTAGGAAGGACAAGGATGCTTTTTATTAAAAAAATGTCTCTACTAATAATCCCTACAGATATTATAAATGTGAAAGTAAGTTTGTTTGTTATACTTTCACGTCAAACTACTCAACTGATTATCATGAAACGTTCTACACATATTCTTAGAAGTATTAGGAAGGACAAGGATGCTTTTTATTAAAAAAATGTCCCTACTAATAATCCCTACAGATGTTATAAATGTGAAAGTAAGTTTGTGTGTTACGCTTTCACGTCAAAACTACTCAACTGATTATCATGAAACGTTCTACACATATTCTTAGAGGTATTAGGAAGGACAAGGATGCATTTTATTAAAAAATGTCACTACTAATAATCCCTACAGATGTTATAAATGTGAAAGTAAGTTTTTGTGTTACACTTTCACGTCAAAACTACACAACTGATTATCATGAAACGTTCTACACATATTCTTAGAGGTATTAGGAAGGACAAGGTTGCTTTTTATTAAAACAATGTCCCTACTAATAATCCCTACAGATGTTATAAATGTGAAAGCAAGTTTGTGTGTTACGCTTTCACGTCAAAACTACTCAACTGATTATCATGAAACGTTCTACACATATTCTTAGAGGTATTAGGAAGGACAAGGATGCATTTTATTAAAAAATGTCACTACTAATAATCCCTACAGATGTTAAAAATGTGAAAGTAAGTTTTTGTGTTACACTTTCACGTCAAAACTACACAACTGATTATCATGAAACGTTCTACACATATTCTTAGAGGTATTAGGAAGGACAAGGTTGCTTTTTATTAAAACAATGTCCCTACTAATAATCCCTACAGATGTTATAAATGTGAAAGCAAGTTTGTGTGTTACGCTTTCACGTCAACACTACTCAACTGATTATCATGAAACGTTCTACACATATCCTTAGAGGTATTAGGAAGGACAAGGATGCTTTTTATTAAAAAAATGTCCCTACTAATAATCCCTACAGCTGTTATAAATGTGAAAGTAAGTTTGTTTGTTACGCTTTCACGTCAAAACTTCACAACTGATTATCATGAAACGTTCTACTCATATTCTTAAAGGTATTAGGAAGGACAAGGATCCATTTTATTAAAAAAATGTCCCTACTAATAATCCCTACAGATGTTATAAATGTGAAAATAAGTTTGTGTGTTACGCTTTCACGTCAAGCCTACTCAATTGATTATCATGAAACGTTATACACATATTTTTAGAAGTATTAGGAAAGACAAGGATGCATTTTATTTAAAAAATTCCCTACTAATAATCCCTATAGATATTATAAATGTGAAAGTAAGTTTGTGTGTTACGCTTTCACGTCAAAACTACTCAACTGATTATCATGAAACGTTCTACACATATTCTTAGAGGTATTAGGAAGGACAAGGATGTTTTTTTAAAAAATGTCTCTACTAATAATCCCTACAGATGTTATAAATGTGAAAGTAAGTTTGTGTGTTAATCTTTCACGTCAAAACTACTCAACTGATTATCATGAAACGTTCTGCACATATCCTTAGAGGTATTAGGAAGGACAAGGATGCTTTTTATTAAAAAATGTCCCTACTTATAATCCCTACAGATGTTATAAATGTAAAAGTAAGTTTGTGTGTTACGCTTTCACGTCAAAACTACTCAACTGATTATCATGAAACGTTCTACTCATATTCTTAGAGGTATTAGGAAGGACAAAGATGTTTTTTTTAAAATGTCTCTACTAATAATCCCTACAGATGTTATAAATGTGAAAGTAAGTTTGTGTGTTACGCTTTCACGTCAAAACTACTCAACTGATTATCATGAAACGTTCTACACATATTCTTAGAGGTATTAGGAAGGACAAGGATGCTTTTTATTAAAACAATGTCCCTACTAATAATCCCTACAGATAGTATAAATGTGAAAGTAAGTTTGTTACGTTTTCACGTCAAAACTACTTAACTGATTATCATGAAACGTTCTGCACATATTCTTAGTGGTATTAGGAAGGACAAGAATGCATTTTATTAAAAAAATGTCCCTACTAATAATCCCTACAGATAGTATAAATGTGAAAGTAAGTTTGTGTGTTACGCTTTCACGTCAAAACTACTCAACTGATTATCATGAAACGTTCTACACATATTCTTAGAAGTATTAGGAAGGATAAGGATGCTTTTTATTAAAAAAATGTCACTACTAATAATCCCTACAGATGTTATAAATGTGAAAGTAAGTTTGTGTGTTACGCTTTCACGTCAAAACTACTCAACTGATTATCATGAAACGTTCTACTCATATTCTTAGAGGTATTAGGAAGGACAAGGATGTTTTTTTTAAAAATCTCTTTACAAATAATCCCTACAGATGTTATAAATGTGAATGTAAGTTTGTTTGTTACGCTTTCACGTCAAAACGACTCAACTGATTATCATGAAACTTTCTACACATATTTTTAGGGGTATTAGGAAGGACAATTATGCTTTTTATTAAAAAAATGTCCCTGCTAATAATCCCTACAGATGTTATAAATGTGAAAGTAAGTTTGTGTGTTACGCTTTCACGTCAAAATTACTCAACTGAATATCATGATACGTTCTACACATATTCTTAGAGGTATTACGAAGAACAAGGATGTTTTTTTAAAAATGTCTCTACTAATAATCCCTACAGATGTTATAAATGTGAAAGTAAGTTTGTGTGTTACACTTTCACGTCAAAACTTCTCAACTGATTATCATGAAACGTTCTACACATATTCTTAGAGTTATTAGGAAGGACAAGGATGCATTTTATTAAAAAAATGTCCCTACTAATAATCCCTACAGATGTTATAAATGTGAAAGTAAGTTTTTGTGTTACACTTTCACGTCAAAACTACACAACTGATTACCATGATACGTTCTACACATATTCTTAGAGGTATTAGGAAGGACAAGGATGCATTTTATTAAAAAAATATCCCTACTAATAATGCCTACAGATGTTATAAATGTGAAAGTAAGTTTGTGTGTTACGCTTTCACGTCAAAACTACTCAACTGATTATCATGAAACGTTCTACACATATTCTTAGAGGTATTAGGAAGGACAAGGTTGCTTTTTATTAAAACAATGTCCCTACTAATAATCCCTACAGATAGTATAAATGTGAAAGAAAGTTTGTTACGTTTTCACGTCAAAAGTTCTCAACTGATTATCATGAAACGTTCTACACATATTCTTAGAGTTATTAGGAAGGACAAGGATGCATTTTATTAAAAAAATGTCCCTACTAATAATCCCTACAGATGTTATAAATGTGAAAGTAAGTTTGCGTGTTACGCTTTCACGTCAAAACTACTCAACTGATTACCATGATACGTTCTACACATATTCTTAGAGGTATTAGGAAGGGCAAGGTTGCATTTTATTAAAAAAATAGCCCTACTAATAATCCCTACAGATGTTATAAATGTGAAAGTAAGTTTGTGTGTTACGCTTTCACGTCAAAACTACTCAACTGATTATCATGAAACGTTCTACACATATTCTTAGAGGTATTAGGAAGGACAAGGTTGCTTTTTATTAAAACAATGTCCCTACTAATAATCCCTACAGATAGTATAAATGTGAAAGAAAGTTTGTTACGTTTTCACGTCAAAACTACTTAACTGATTATCATGAAACGTTCTACACATATTCTTAGAGGTATTGGGAAGGACAAGAATGCATTTTATTAAAAAATGTCACTACTAATAATCCCTACAGATGTTATAAATGTGAAAGTAAGTTTTTGTGTTACACTTTCACGTCAAAACTACACAACTGATTACCATGATACGTTCTACACATATTCTTAGAGGTATTAGGAAGGACAAGGATGCATTTTATTAAAAAAATATCCCTACTAATAATCCTTACAGATGTTATAAATGTGAAAGCAAGTTTGTGTGTTACGCTTTCACGTCAACACTACTCAACTGATTATAATGAAACGTTCTACATATATTTTTAGAAGTATTAGGAAGGACAAGGATGCATTTTATTAAAAAAAACCTACTAATAATCCCTACAGATGTTATAAATGTGAAAGTAAGTTTGTTTGTTACGCTTTCACGTCAAAACTATTCAACTGATTATCATGAAACGTTCTACACATATTCTTAGAGGTATTAGGAAGGACAAGGATGCATTTTATTAAAAAAAGTCACTACTAATAATCCCTACAGATGTTATAAATGTGAAAGTAAGTTTGTTTGTTACACTTTCACGTCAAAACTTCTCAACTGATTATCATGAAACGTTCTACACATATTTTAAGAGGTATTAGGAAGGACAAGGATGCTTTTTATTAAAACAATGTCCCTACTAATAATCCCTACAGATAGTATAAATGTGAAAGTAAGTTTGCGTGTTACGCTTTCACGTCAAAACTACTCAACTGATTACCATGATACGTTCTACACTGGAAGGACAAGGATGTTTTTTTAAAAAATGTCTCTACTAATAATCCCTACAGATGTTATAAATGTGAAAGTAAGTTTGTGTGTTAATCTTTCACGTCAAAACTACTCAACTGATTATCATGAAACGTTCTACACATATCCTTAGAGGTATTAGGAAGGACAAAGATGCTTTTTATTAAAAAAATGTCCCTACTAATAATCCCTACAGATGTTATAAATGTGAAAGTAAGTTTGTGTGTTACGCTTTCACGTCAAAACTTCACAACTGACTATCATGAAACGTTCTACTCATATTCTTAGAGGTATTAGGAAGGACAAGGATCCATTTTATTAAAAAAATGTCCCTACTAATAATCCCTACAGATGTTATAAATGTGAAAATAAGTTTGTGTGTTACGCTTTCACGTCAAGACTACTCAATTGATTATCATGAAACGTTATACATATATTTTTAGAAGTATTAGGAAGGACAAGGATGCATTTTATTAAAAAAAATTCCCTACTAATAATCCCTATAGATATTATAAATGTGAAAGTAAGTTTGTGTGTTACGCTTTCACGTCAAAACTACTCAACTGATTATTATGAAACGTTATACACATATTCTTAGAGGTATTAGGAAGGACAAGGATGTTTTTTTTTTAAAAATCTCTCTACTAATAATCCCTACAGATGTTATAAATGTGAATGTAAGTTTGTTTGTTACGCTTTCACGTCAAAACGACTCAACTGATTATCATGAAACTTTCTACACATTTTTTTAGAGGTATTAGGAAGGACAAGCCTGCCTTTTATTAAAAATATGTCCCTGCTAATAATCCCTACAGATGTTATAAATGTGAAAGTAAGTTTGTGTGTTACGCTTTCACGTCAAAATTACTCAACTGATTATCATGAAACGTTCTACACATATTCTTAGATGTATTGGGAAGAACAAGGATGTTTTTTATTAAAAAAATGTCCCTAATAATAATCCCTACAGATATTATAAATGTGAAAGTAAGTTTGTTTGTTACACTTTCACGTCAAAACTTCTCAACTGATTATCATGAAATGTTCTACACATATTCTTAGAGGTATTAGGAAGGACAAGGATGTTTTTTTTTAAAATGTCTCTACTAATAATCCCTACAGATGTTATAAATGTGAAAGTAAGTTTGTGTGTTACGCTTTCACGTCAAAACTACTCAACTGATTATCATGAAACGTTCTACACATATTCTTAGAGGTATTAGGAAGGACAAGGATGCTTTTTATTAAAACAATGTCCCTACTAATAATCCCTACAGATAGTATAAATGTGAAAGTAAGTTTGTTACGTTTTCACGTCAAAACTACTTAACTGATTATCATGAAACGTTCTACACATATTCTTAGTGGTATTAGGAAGGACAAGGATGCTTTTTTTTAAAAAATGTTCCTACTAATAATCCCTACAGATGTTATAAATGTGAAAGTAAGTTTTTGTCTTACGCTTTCACGTCAAAACTACTCAACTGATTATCATGAAACGTTCTACTCATATTCTTAGAGGTATTAGGAAGGACAAGGATGTTTTTTTTTAAATGTCTCTACTAATAATCCCTACAGATGTTATAAATGTGAAAGTCAGTTTGTGTGTTACACTTTCACGTCAAAATTTCTCAACTGATTATCATGAAACGTTCTACACATATTCTTAGAAGTATTAGGAATGACAAGGATGCTTTTGTTAAAAAAATGTCCCTACTAATAATCCCTACAGATGTTATAAATATGAAAGTAAGTTTGTGTGTTACGCTTTCACGTCAAAACTACTCAACTGATTATCATGAAACGTTCTACACATATTCTTAGAGGTATTAGGAATGACAAGGATGCTTTTTATTAAAAAAATGTCCCTACTAATAAACCCTACAAATGTTATAAATGTGAAAGTAAGTTTGTGTGTTACGCTTTCACGTCAAAACTACTCAACTGATTATCATGAAACGTTCTACTCATATTCTTAGAGGTATTAGGAAGGACAAGGATGCTTTTTATTAAAATAATGTCCCTACTAATAATCCCTACAGATAGTATAAATGTGAAAGTAAGTTTGTTACGTTTTCAAGTCAAAACTACTTAACTGATTATCATGAAACGTTCTACACATATTCTTAGAGGTATTAGGAATGGCAAGGATGTTTTTTTTAAAAAATGTCCCTACTAATAATCCCTACAGATATTATAAATGTGAAAGTAAGTTTGTTTGTTACGCTTTCACGTCAAAACTACTTAATTGATTATCATGAAACGTTCTACACATATACTTAGGGGTATTAGGAAGGACAAGGATGCATTTTATTTTAAAAAAATCCCTACTAATAATCCCTACAGATGTTATAAATGTGAAAGTAAGTTTGTTTGTTACAGTTTCACGTCAAAACTACTGAACTGATTATCATGAAACGTTCTACACATATTCTTAGAGGTATTAGGAAGGACAAGGATACATTTTATTAAAAAAATATCCCTACTAATAATTCCTACAGATGTTATAAATGTGAAAGTAAGTTTGCGTGTTACGCTTTCACGTCAAAACTACTCAACTGATTATCATGAAACGTTCTACACATATTCTAAGAGGTATTAGGAAGGACAAGGATGAATTTTATTAAAAAAATATCCCTACTAATAATCCCTACAGATGTTATAAATGTGAAAGTAAGTTTGTGTTTTACGCTTTCACGTCAAAACTACTCAACTGATTATCATGAAACGTTCTACACATATTCTTAGAGGTATTAGGAAGGACAAGGATGTATTTTATTAAAAAAATATCCCTACTAATAATCCCTACAGATGTTATAAATGTGAAAGTAAGTTTGTATTTTACGCTTTCACGTCAAAACTACTCAACTGATTATCATCAAACGTTCTACACATATTTTTAGAGGTATTAGGAAGGACAAGGATGCTTTTTATTAAAAAAATGTCCCTACTAATAATCCCTACAGATGTTATAAATGTGAAAGTAAGTTTGTTTGTTGTTGTTTGGGTGAGCTGAGCAATGAAATAACCACATGAGGGAAATGACAAGAAGTCAATAGAAGAGAGAAGAAAGCAACAGATGACTATAACATGAAATTGGGAAAGCCTACATGTAGTAGTGGATAGATGAATGCAAATTGTGACTGTGGGATACACCTATAGTTACCATTAATGATCTGGATATTTTATTAACCAATTAGTCATTGAGAGAACAAAAATTTGTCCAAAAGGACACAGTTAAATTAGTGAGAAATATTGTTATCGAGGTTCGCATTTGTCAAGAAAGATACAAGATGCTAATTAGTCGATGTTTACACAGAAGTACTGAATATCGAATAAAAGGTTCGCGGTACTAAGCGAGTGTTTTCTAGATTAGATGTATTGCCTACATGAATATAGTCAAAATTCGATTGATCATTGTGAATTGAATAAATGTAGTTGTTATTGTTATTATTATGTTGCTATTTTCTTTAGAAGGTTGTTGTATTTGGGTGTTTAGTATTATTAATTTTACTATAGTTACTTTTTTGCACATCTTTTCAGGTTTGTGAATGCAAATAATGCAGTGAGTTGTTTATCACCCTGCTCAAATATAAAAATAACAGCGTTCGCCATAGCTATTTTCCTTTGTTTATACGAACATACAAATTTAAAACTTATGTTTTGTTTATCTAGCTCTACCTTTAATAAATAAAAAATTGTTTCTGAAACAAACTTCATACATTATTAATAAGTAATGTTAGAAATTCTCCAACCTTTTTACTTCAAAAAAACATATTTTAAAGAAAAACTTATTACAATGCAGATGAATTGCGTAACCTTATCACATATTTTCCGGTTTTCAATATCTACTAAATCAATATCGGGCAAAACTCTGCACCAGATTTCTTTTCTACATAAATCAGCTTTAAATGACACGCTGAAATATAATATTAATACGGAAAATCTGGGGAAAATATGGAAGTTTGTTTTCAAAGATCGCAGAATTTATGTTTTCTCAGATTTATTACTTTATAAACAAAAGTTTACATTACAAGTTGTTCAGAATGGTACTCTGAAATCTGAAAGAAGCAATATTATACCCTTGGTATTAAAAGGCATATGAACTTTATTTAGGCTGTCAAATCGGAGATCAAGACACATTTTGTGTGTTTCTGAAATAGTACTTACGGAAAATCAATACATGTGGCGTTAGCAATTTCAATAGAATCTGTTGGAAGCTCTGTGGAACCTTTGGTCTGTCACACATATATAAACACACAGTGTTGTACCGTTTCACCAAACCCTTATTTTTTTTTCACTCAAGGCAAAGCTGTCATCTTCATAAAGTATACCAAAGCTGATCTGTAAATTCTACATTACATAAGTTGCTATAAAAAGAAACTAGCACAACAAGAGCATTAAATACTCCAACCATTTCTTCAGCTATCAGCCATGTTCATCAAGACGACGAACTTCTACTCCAAGTGCTACCTGAAAATTGGACTTTATCTTCCAATAGAAACTGGAGATATAGACTGCTATAATAATAAGCCCGAATAAGAAGAGCAATAATGACTCTAAACCTTTCTTCAGCTATCAGCGAACTCCCATTCCAAGTGCCACATGAAAATTGAATAGAAACTGGAGATAATGGTTTATAATAAAGTCCAAAATAAGACGTCACGCAGGATTCAGATTTTCGTTGAACGCCTGCAATTGGTGCTGTTCAGGTTATAGGCTTGGCATCTCCCTTTAGAAAAATCTACATTTTTTTTCGACGAGAAAAATACCTCTAGCGCTTGTGTCTTGCAAATGGCAATTTAGTGTATTGTACTGATGCTGTGCCATTGCTGAGTGATCGTAATCGTTCTTTCCTCTCAATAACTTATACTGAGTGTAAATCTTGCCATAAACTCGCTCTTTCCTCCTTATACACACCAATACACCCACCCAACTATACCTACAGCATCTTCAAACAGATCTAGCAATTATTTTATAAAAGTTGAAATTATTCCCCTGGTGGGTATGTCATTAAGTTATGAATCTCATAGCTTGAAAAATTTTTAAATCGATAATCTTAAAGGTCCTTTATACAGGGTGAGTTTTTTTAGATGATCAGTATGGGGATCTCGTAAACTAGCGGAGATAGAGCAATGGTTAAATTGGGAAAGATTTGCAGTTTTACTTGCCCAATTTAATGACACTTTCTGATTTTTGTAAAAGTCATGGCTTACTAGATATTTTGAAAAAAACGAAATTCTGTCGATTTAGTCAAATTCCTCTAGCTCTTTCGTTTTTGATTTTATAAAAAAAGTTTTTGATTTTATAAAAAAAAAGAATATGATTGTCATGTCCTCGTTTGCGTGACAGCTCTTGTTTTCGAGATATGGCACAAACTTATCTTTTTTTAAATGGAAACCATAGTTGGCTATGACCTCAAAAAAATGGGTCATTTTTAGAACTTTTAAACGATATAATACTCGATACAGTTATTCATAAAATTACGGAATTATGGATGTTTTTCTCTCTTATTTTCACTTTTAACGTAGTTAGCCATGAAATAGATTGATTTATTAATAACTATTCCAAAACACATTGAACGATTTTTTTATTAGGTATATCAGATATAACGAAAAAACTAAATAAGTAGGTACTTAGTAAAAACTTAAGAAATTAAAGTACATAATAATGGTTACAATTTATGTTCGAAAAGTTCACAATTGTTATTTAGATAAAAATTTCATCTTTTTATGATTAACATTACCGCTTTTCTCACAGACCGCCTATCAATTTCTTCAATTGCTTGTAATACCGCCTCCCTTAGGTCACCAACTGTCTCATACTTTCTTTTGTATACTTTGTTTTTTAGCGCACCCCATAAATAGAAGTGTATAACTGCCAAATCGGCAGACCGGGGTGGCCATTCGCGTGGGCCATTTCTTCCTATTCAAGAGTTTGGACAGATATTATCTAAGTGTTGTCTTACTAATAACGAGTTATGAGCAGGTGCTCTATCATGTTGGAACCACTCAATTTCTAAACGAGTTCTCAAATTCAAATTATGCAACATGTATTGGAAAATGTATTGCAAGAAATGCAAGTGGCGCGTCCCAGTAAGTGATTCGTCATAGATAAAAAGCCCCAGAATAGTAGACCCTATGATACCACACCAAACATTAAAACCAAATTTTATCTGGAATCGTCTTTGTTCTACATGGAAAGGGTTTTGTTTAGCCCATATATGCTCATTGTGTCTATTGAACATACCGCAGTTAGTAAATCTAGTTTCATCTGACCATAATACCTTTAATGGAAACTGTGGATTCTCAAGACACATGTCTCTAAACAATGTACAAAACAAAATACGTCGATGTTCGTCACCAGCATGCAAAGTTTGAGAATTTGAAAGTTTGTACGGGTGGAACTTGTGCGCTTTCAGTACCTTAACTACAGTTCGTTGAGATGTGCCAGCTTCTGCCGCAATCTCACGAGTTGATGTAGATGGATTTTGATTTACCATTGCCAAAACATTTATTTGTGCTGCTTCGTTAATTTGATTACGTTCGTTTGTGGTTTAGTAAAAATCCATATCTGCGTAAACTATCGTAAAGCCTCTTAAATGTACATAGAGCAGGTTGACGATGATTAAAATATCTATGAAAGTATTCCTCAGCTGCACGAACTGAATTTTTATGGCATATGATATAACATTCCACCACATTCAGTTTTTCTTCGTTTAGAATATTCCATTTTATCACGAAAACTTGTCAATATCGACTGTCAGTTCAGCACTACTAATGGAATTACTCTCAAATGAGGAAACGTCAAAGTGAAATCAATCTTTTTCATGGCTACCTACGTTAAAAGTGAAAATAAGAGAGAAAAGCATCCATAAATCCGTTATTTTTATGAATAACTATATCGAGTATTATATCGTTGAAAAGCTCTAAAAATGTCCGATTTTTTGAGGTCATAGCCGACTATGGTTTCCATTCAAAAAGAGATAAGTTTGTGTCATATCTCGAAAACGAGAGCTGTCACGCAAACGAGGACATGACAGTCATATTCGGGATATAATTCCCTTCAATTTTGATATTTACACTTTTTATTAATAAAATCATAAACAAAGGAGCTAGAGGGATTTGACTAAATAGACAGAATTTCGTTTTTTCAAAATATCTAATAAGCCATGACTTTTTAAAAAATTCGAAAGTGTCATTAAATTGGGCCAGTAAAACTGCAAATCTTTCCCAATTTAACCATTGCTCTATCTCCGCTAGTTTCCGAGATCTCCATACTGATCATCTAAAAAAAACTCACTCTGTATATTGAGCCACATACAAAGAGACTCTTCACAGATGACAAACTAATACAACAACTAATACAATATCAAACTGGAGGTAATAGGATTATGTAAAGTCCGAAAAACAATAGAAAAACGTCCAAATTCCGGAAATATCCTTTTCGATGCTACAAAAGGGATTGGGTTCATAGTTTACAACAATGACGTTGAACAAATCAGGAATATCAAAAGTTGCTCTCATTTGTTTTCAAAATTCTTCAGCTCAACCGAAGGTACGATTTGCAAATAATTGAGGTTTATACACCAACAAGCGACTACTATAAGAATGATGTCGAATTTTTCTGTGATTTCAATCTCAAACCTGACAGTGAAATAGATGCCATAGGCCAATTTGAACTATGACGTGGACAAAAGTGTGGGAATTTAATTGAATCCCTTCAATACAAAACTAAGACGTCATCTATAATAACAAGACATATATTTTAAATGCAATGCACGTCCTTAACAGATTTTCATCGTATCGTAGGAGTCGTGGCCTATTAAAAGGCGGTCCAAAAAGTAGCCAGAAGTACACCAAAATTCAAAAACAAACATGGTAAGGTAAGAGAGAAGAGAAATGACAGACCAAACTACAGTAGAAATATTAAGAAGCAAATAACCAAAGAAATAAGAAGAAGTAGAACAGAATATGAAATAAAGACGTAAAAGAAAATATTAAAGCTATAAAAGAATAAAGAAATTCTAAAATTTCTAAGAAGGAAGAACAATGTTTCGAAAAAAGAACAAACAATCAAATCTAAAGGTGGCGTCATGGCAGCAAACAAAAAAAATATTGCAGTTTTTAAAATTGGCTGCTGATGCTGAAGAATCTGACTTATGGTTAGTTGGGCTTCTTGTTGTTTTCTAAAAGATATTTGAGGCATCTCTGTTTTTATTTTTTCTGGGTTCTTTGGGAATTAAAAGAGCTCAGAGAAAATAAAAGTTGAGCTTTTTCTTGAAGTTCCAAAATGTACAGTTGGAGAAGAAGTTAGGACTCTGAGGACTGTTCTAGCAGTTATTTTCTGCGAATCCCGATATTGATGTAGAAGACTTGCTGCGTTTTGAATGTGTATGAGTGAACCATTTAGTACCTTTGTAGGGCTCTTGGGGGTAATTGTTTAGAAGGTAAACCAAATTGTAAAGACGAAGTCAGGGAATTGGGCTGATCACAGAATCAAGAGATATCTTCCCACAAGATGAAATGACGATGTAAAGTTCCTTGCTGGATAGTAAATGTTAGCAGGACATCAGTGAGGCTATCTTCCAAGTATGATGGGATAGTGACATTTGTGACAGACCAACGGTTCCACAGCATTTTCATTAGAAAAATTTATGCAAAAAAAACTATTAGATAGTTTATGCATTTTTTCGTCCTAAATAAAATATCAGTATCAAGCAAGAACAAATTAATTAATTTGTTGATATACAAACAACTTCATACTTTCAAGATTTCCAGTTTCGAGGTAAAATCGCTTTATTTAGGTTTAGAGGGATTTTCAAAAACTGATTGTCTGACTTTTTGGGGTAATACTGTGCAAATATCCTGTTCTGACCACTATACTATTTTAGAGCTTACAATATTGGTATTAGTGTACCTGTTGTATTGTGTAATAATTTGCAAACAGTGATTTAAGACGGAGCTGACATGACACATGACATGTCAAACTAAAATATACTAATGGGGTACTAGAAATACACTGTATCCAGATACTCTCCTATCAAGCGCAAACTATAGTTTATAGTAAATGTGATTTTATCTTAATTTAATGTTTGAAAATTAATTTAATTTATTATTTGTAGCTTCTTCCGTTTAAGAATGTTAAATTTTAAGGCTTACATCCTTTGACATGCCAAATATTTACATAGGGATTTTTTTCTCAGATTTCAAAGATACAAAATAAATTTTCTGCTTGTTTACAAACTTATATTTTTTTCGTATTCTGAAAACAAAACAAATCCGGAGATAAAAAAATTGTAATTCTTGTAGTAATTATTGAATATATTAAACAAAACGTATATAATAGATATAAGATTTGGCTTATTGGTAGGGGATAAAAAAGGAAACCTTGAAAGAAATACACAATATTTCTCAGAAACAATAAATGTTATTTGGTAGAAGAAGAGAAGTGTTGGTGAAATAGAAGAAAACGAATGGATAGAAGGAAACTGATGTGAACCCGTTAAGAAAAAAGAAAGGAACGTAGATTTTCGCGGCCAGATTCACAGCTGGTTCTGTTTTTTATTTATTTATTTATATATGTTAACCAATATAGAAACAAAATTTTCCGACGTTTCGCCAACACTTATATGGAGCTTTTTCAAGGATGAGAACTACAAATTTTGCGGCGAAACATTCGTTTAGTCTTTATCTCACAAACACAAATTCAAACTTCATTCTTTTAAACTTATCACAATGAACCACAAATTGTAAATGATTGCACATTGGAAATAGTCACCGACGTTGGTTCGGGATTTTTGTTTTGAAAAAAATACTAATTAACATCCGACATTTCATAAAAGTAGGGAATGTAAGTGACTTATTTCGTTGATGAGATTTGTGTTGAAATGTGGATGCAGGGTTGCCAATTGGGCGAAAGTACAAAATCTTTGCCTCGTTTGATTTCTTTTGTGATTTTAACGGCCTCACGGAATTTTCTGGTGAAATAATACGGCCACGACACAGAGGAGCTGTCGAAGAAGATTTGGTGGCCTGTTTCGTGGAGATGTTCAGCTACAGCGGAGTTTGAAAGGAAGCTCGTATTTTAAACAACGTTTGAGCTCAGATAGAAGGGTGTTTATAGATCGACCTGTTTCACCCATGTACGAGGGCTGCCTTTTATATTTCGGGATTAGAGAACAAAAACAAATATTAATCATCGAAAATCGCTTTATTGTTTTTGAAAATATTCCCCATGAAGATCTATACACTTTTGCATGCGTTTGAACCAATTGTCGAAGCACTTTTTCCACTCTGATTGAGGTATCTCCAAAACATGCATTCTGAACGCAGCAACCGCTTCTTCAGGTGTCGAAAAACGTTGACCTCTCAGTTTGTTTTTTACTTACGGGAATAAAAAGAAGTCATTTGGTGACAAGTCAGGACTATACGCCGGATGACTCATCAAATCGATGTTTTGAGTGGTCAAAAATCCAGTTGTTTGGGCCGATGTGTGAGAGCTCACATTGGCGTGGTGAAGAGTGATCCGTCTTCGGCGGTTGGTTTTCCTCATTTCTTGGAAGACAACTGGCAAACAAATGCTTGTGTACCACTCAGAATTGGCTGTTCTGCGTTGTTCTAGTGGTACGGTTGCGACATGTCCAGTTTTTCCGAAAAAACAGGCGATCATTTGCTTGGAGGTGCTTCGTGCGCGAACAACTTTTGTTGGATTCTGCTCATCTTGAAACAACCATACAGTCGACTGCTGTTTACTTTCGGGCTCATACGCGTAAATCCACGATTCATCACCTGTCACTATGTCATAAACGTGTTTTGAAGCACCGCGATCGTATTTTTTGAGCTTTTCTTTCGACCAATCGACAAGAGCCTTTTTTTGAACGATTGACAAATTGTGTGGGATCCAACGCGAATAAATTTTTTTGACATTCAAATGTTTATGCAATATTGAATGTATGCTGGTCCCACTAATGTGTAAGGTTGACTCAATCTCACGATAGGTCACATGACGATCTTGCAATATCAGTTCGACGACGACGACCTTCACGCAATTCGTCTTGGAGTGAACTACGACCTCGATTGGATTCACCATACCATCGATAAACAGTGGTCCTTGATGAAGTTTCATCGCCAAAAATTAAATTAAGTTCATCCATGCACTCTTGCTGACTTCTAATCCACGTCGAAAGTTGTAAAAAATAACCGCACGAAAATGTTCACGATTTAATTCCATTTTTTGGCCGAGATGAATTCTTTAAGTTATTGTAAACAACACATAGCGCTGGTATGTCAAAACGTTCTGAGTACGTAAAACCACAAAAATGTCAAACTTTACGATAGAGCTGTCAGTTGTCAGATTGCAACACTAGGGTTGTCTAATCCCGAAATATAAAAGGCAGCCCTCGTATACTTTCCCACTAGAGCATGAAATGGAATAAACAACCTGGGATCAAAGAGAATTTTGTTTATCCTTTGGAGAGGATAACACATATGAGAGGTTGAATAGTGATTTGCAGGCTGTTTTCACCTCGTGCTTATGGTGAAGCTTCCCAATCCTATACGTGTCTTTGCTGATATATGGCAAATATGTTACTGATTTACTAGGTAGCTTGGGTAGAGGGAAGCCTACTAAACAACGGCTACAACAGTAAACGAGAGACTCGTAAATCCATTTTTCGTCACCAAAATCCCCTTCCTAAGAAAGAATTGGTACTTCAATATATGATATTTGTATTTGTTGAGTAAGTTTTTATAAAAATATTACTACAAGTCTAGTTGAAATTAGGGTATAGTGGAAATCAGATTTATTTTGAAAATCCCTCAGCACCTGAAGTTTGTGATATTTTTTGTTTATACCCTAACAAAATTATTAACAACTATTTTCATGTAATTTTGAGAATTTTGATAATTGAAAATTATCATTTTTTATTTTATTGATACGAATGATTTTAGTTGTTCAATAAGTGATATTCTAAAGACCACATACTGTAAGAGGACAATATCACACTTAACGACATTTAGGGACTTACATATGAATATGGCACCGACAGGCTCGAGCCCTCTCGGGACACCGAGCTGTACCCTATTGCACCCTGGATGCGAACAATCGCACCAATTCAGTATATTTGTCATGTATTTGCTGCTCAGTTTGCTTTAAAGCATCATACCGAAGAATAATTAAAATGTCTATAGGCAAGTAGTTTAATTTTAATTTTAGAGCCAGAATAAATCAAATAATTTGACGAAATTTTGCAACCATGGCACAGTCATCTCTGTCTCTACTACATATGGTTGTTAAAGGCGTTTTAGCATGCGTTGCTGATATACAATTTTGAGGTTATATAAAAGTGAAAAAGTGAAGAATATTAAGTACGCTGTTGACCAAGAAGTCCTTGCAAAGACAGGAAATGTATTATAAATATGACTTTGAAAATAAGCGGAGTTGCTAAGAAATATGAGACGAAGAAAAATATTGGAAAATCAAACGTATTTCCAATAGGAAAAACCGAACAAAATGTAAGGATATTGCTGGAAGGGCAACAACTGGAACAAGTAATAAATTTAAATATTTGGGTGGAATAATAAATTAAACTGGAAGTTGTACTGAAGAAATGAGCAGTAGAATAAGAATAGTCAAAATATCATTTGTAAAAGTTCTGTTAACAGCAAGAAATATTCCCATAAACGTACGTAAAATATTTCTGAAATGCTAGATCTAGAGTGTGGTTTTATATGGATGACCATGGACATGAAAAAAAAGCGAAAAATATTTTGAGAGTTTTGAAATCTGACTATGGAGAAGAATAGAGAACAGTAATTGGTCAGGTAAAATATGAGATGAAAATGTTTTAAAAGGGGTTAAGGAAAATAGATCAATACTGCAAACTATAAGAAGGGAAGCTAACTGGCTCGGGCACATTTTAATGTCAGATGGTATTGAACAGAGAATAATGGAAGGAGAAATTCAAGGTATTTAAAGAAGGCGAGACAAATGAATGCAATGGTCACTGATATTATGAAAGGTTGGGCTTGCGATAAATGGAAATAAGATGTCCAGGATCGGAAACTTTTGAGAAGGATTTATTGGTCTTAGGACATATTTACAGATAAGTATGTAAAATGAAATATCAAATGGACGAATCAACTTGACCATATTGTCATAGAAGGACAGGAGAAAATATATAATCAAGTTAATAACTTAGTAATATGGAGTAGTGAAATTGAAAGACTTGTGAGCAGCTTAAAAGAGAACTTACAAGGAAATATAATGTTCACTTGGGAAGTAGTTGAATACGTTATGAAAGAGGCAGATAAAAAGCTGGGACTAATCACAAAGCAGATGGTTCAATAGGAATGTAAAAACATGTTAAATTGCAGAAACAAGGAACATCTGAGAATTATTTAGGAAAAGAGTGAAAAGAACAAAGTAAAATTCGACCGCATTTGAAAAAAAAACAAACATTAAGAACTAGAAGACGCAAGAGTAGTTGTGCAAACTGATTCTATAATTTAAAAACTAACGAATGGTCATTAGTACAGGATAAGAAGGAAAACTCAAAAGATTTACACTGTTTCAGAGACAAGAAATTTTATTGGGGAGAAAAATGAGAGTGATGACGAAATAAAAGAAGGCAAAAAAGTACCAGAGAATTACACCGTCAATGAAACTCATTAAGAAAAAAGTAGGCCACGACACAAAGAGAGGGCGAGAGAAAATTAATTGAATAGCAGAAATTTTAATTTGTGCTGATATTAATAGCAAAATGAACACTAATAGAACTAATCTAGGACTAGGAAAAGTTGACCAATAAATAGAATAAAGTGCTGATAATATAATATACATAATAGGGAACAAAGGAGGAATGTAGTAACTAACGTGGTATAAGTTATCGATTAGAAAAGTATCATTAGGAGCAAGTGGTGGGGTAGCCACGGGATTCGGTACGCGAAGACTCGGTATTCATTATGAAACAGGCTCAACTTGTTATTTCTTTGCTAATATAGTCAAGCACGTGACAACTTAACGAGGAAAACGTTGTTTCCAGTATTGCCGAAGTTAGCATTCCTTAAAAACATAGATCTCTTAGTTTTAGATTCGTTTTAGATAATCTTTTTACAATGATTTTACACGATATCGACATGGAGAGCCTTGTGGTCTTCTTCTTCATGATTTTCTTTTCTTCTTCTTCTATATTGTTGTTTGGTAGTTCTCCCTGTTCCTTTATTGGGTTAGGTATATTATCCCCCGACTTGACCATACAATGTATGGCAGCACACTCCCTCTAAGGCACGCATAGCCTGCTTGATATTTATATTATTGTTGTTAGGAATTGCTATGTCAATTGAAGTTGTTTTCCGAGAGTTTTTATCTAGTCTATTGTGAGCAACGGTCCGATCAGTCAGTATCGTGCGTCCCAGTACAGCTTGTAGTTGTTATTTTTTAAAACAAATTCTGGTTCGTATTTATAGTATGGTAATCTCACCGATTGTGATAGTTCAAGTTTCAGTGCTGGTTCCTGGTGCATTTTTTTTGCCACAGCTTCGTGTCGTTCCTTGTATTCAGTTGCAGCGAACGCTTGACAACCTCCTGTGATATGTTGGATAGATTCAGATGTTTGGCAACCGTACCTACGTCGGTCGTTGTTAA
Source organism: Octodonta nipae (assembly GCA_034190945.1). NCBI lineage: Eukaryota > Metazoa > Arthropoda > Insecta > Coleoptera > Chrysomelidae > Octodonta > Octodonta nipae. The sequence goes on along the minus strand of CM067216.1, from coordinate 38,660,806 downwards.
TAGAAGGATCTTTAACAATGTACTTTAGATTGTTCTTAGTTGAAATTACTGGATCTTGGATTGCCAATATATAGCCTTCCGTTTCAGGAAACATATGATCAGAGATCAACCAGTAGTTCGACGCTGCACTGTCGACATAATCTTGGTTGACGTAATTTATATGTCTTCCATGAAGGGGCTTCTCTTTCCATTTCAGCAGTTTCTGATCAGTTGTCTGGTGGTGTAATTGGACGTGTTGTATTGTCAGTCGCAGTGATGTTGAGTCATAAACCTGGCATATGACTCTGTGCAGATCAGAAAATTCTGCGAGTTTCTGGAAATGACGCAAAATAGAAATTTGATAATCTGATAGTTTGTTTATATCTGCCAATCCTCTTCCTGCTTCATACCGTGGTAAAGTTGTACGTTCGAACTTTTCGTTGTAATTGTTCAATGTCAGTCTTGCACCAATTAACTATATCGAAAGAGTAACTGAGCCTGAACACGCATAGGTGTTAATAGCCTGAAACAGATTTTTACTGTTTAGTTTGGTTTTCAACAGTCGTATTACCCTTCTATAGAACTCTGTTGTTAGGTCTTTTTTCATGGTGGACTGATCAATACGTTGAGCACGCTTTATTCCAAGGTATTTATAAGTATGACCTTCCCCCATAGATTCAATTGGGGTGCCTTCTCTGTATTTTGCCTTTAACTATATTAATGATTCAGCATTTGTCTAGACCAAATTTCATATGGAGGTCACTAGGAAACTCTTCTACTATTTCAAGGATATCATTCAGCTGTTGTTTCGTAGCTGCAATCAACTTTAAATCTATTATTCTATTAATTCCGGGGTCGGCCATTTTTCTTCTATTTGATATTTCATTCTCTTTTCCTTTTCAATACTGATTCGTGTATTCTTTCCACCTTCCATGTTATTCTGATTTGACTTCTTAGTCTTAGTGATTTCTCTTATTATTCACGTTTCTGTTGTGTATGTCATTATTGGTACTATATTAGCTTTGTAAAATCCTCGTCTTATGTGTTCGGTTGTCTGTATTGTGTTGTTGAGGCAACTTTACTGACTTTATATTTTTGTTTTTTATTTCTGTTTCTATATCTCCATAGATGGATAACGCGATTCCATTATGTGTTTTATACTGATGCTGTCAATCTCTATCTTACAGCTACTATATTCTGTGCTAATGAATATGTTGAGGGATATTAACTTCAGTGTTGTCCTGTTACCTCCTCTAATGACGACATGGGAGTGAAAATAGCGACTCCTTAGCCCTGGAACACTCTAATGGAATCTGGATAGAAAGAGAGTTGGTCAATAGTGAACTGATTGAAAAATAACAGAGGACAGAGAAGTTACCTCATCAAATTTTGCAGAACAGCTAGTGTAATTAGAATGTGCCAATTCCTACAAGCCAGATATGAGCTCTTGAGGGACACATGAAGATATTGACATCTTTGAAAAAAAATGACATGATACACCTAATATTTGGAATGTCAACAGAGTGATAAAAATAATTAAAGGAAATGCCAAAGTAGAGACAGTGATGATATTACATATTTAGAGGCCAAGTAAAAAGCTAAAACCAACGCAATTTACCTATTTTCTGATAAATGTAAATTTTCATTCATTATGTATGTATGACATATAACTAATTGACATTATTCAGCTATAGGTTAAACCTACATCAATTTATATTTAATGAATAAACAGGAAATTGATGTGATATATATATATATATATATATATATATATATATATATTTGTTTTTAAGTTTTCGCGGGCACTAAATGTTTTAGGTGGTTTCCGGGAATTCATCCGCGTAGTTGATAACTGATCCCTACCGGGATCGATGGTAAAATGACGACGTTTCGGCAGTTACATCTGCCCTCTTCAGGTCGGTTCGCATAATTCTCGTAGCCTTCTGCTTTCGCTTCGAGTAACTATATATATATATATATATATATATATATATATATATATATATATATATTTACTTTACCATTAGTTATATTTACTTGCCAACAAACAACGTTTTGGTTATTCTTCAGTTGATTCAGTATCTTTGCGTCAAAAACATAAAAATTATTAAGGCTATTCTAACAGAAAAATCTATATTTGACATTGAAAAAACTGACAGACTATGGTGAAAAAGATAATGACGCAAAAATACCACAATAACATCAATCATAGGATTATAGAATGAACATCTGTGTTTCAAATTTGCAAATAGTTATAAAATTTTGAAATATCCTGTGATCTATGTTATAAAAATATTTAAAAAATAGTGTATTTGTTTAAGTGTCTAAATTGTTAAGTAAGTAAGAGTCATCTATTTAATAAACATCAACAAAATTAATATTTAGAATTGGAGCCTTATAGTCCAATATATTGCTTATACTATCCTGTAATTACCCTGTTATATTATGTCCTAATAAAAATACAAATATACTAGATTAACTTAAAATTATAGCAAAGAATAAATTTTACCTTGCAGTGCGTTTTAAAAAATAAGTGAAAGTTTCCATAGATTCGTATTAACATGTTTTTGTGGTTAAATTATACTTCTCTTATTTTTTAAAGTACTGAATTTTATTTTCCCTCGTTGATAAATTTCGAATCCACAACTTTTCACAGGATTCGTTTTTTAAATTAGGCATACTTACCTTGGATAATATACGGAGTGCTTCTAAACATTTAATTTGGCCCTACCATTCGATCAAATATCACCGCATCGAAATATTCGTTATAAATAAATTACATACATGCTACAATTTACAGGTGTTTTTTTGCCAAAAAAATATGAAGTTTGAATGATATACCAAACAATAAAACATCTTTGATGCACTTTTTGGTACGTCATTTTTCTGTATGATATATCTTACAGAGATGTGCTTTATTTGTTACAAATAAATAAATTCTGATATTTTTCAATTTTTGGCTTGTATGTTTGATACCATTGAAGTAAGAAAATAAAGTTGGGAACTTATTCAGGACTTTTTCTATAAATCAGTCTTAATACGATTGAATTCAAGGGTCCGAAACACCAAAACTCACCTACAATTTGTGGTGATATTTTTAAAAGGAAAGTCCTTCTTTCAACCCTGAGGTTTCAAAATTTTCTGTCCTGATTCTGTATTTTCCAAACTTTTATATACTTATGATTATTGTGCTTTTCTCGTTGTAGTTAACACTATCAATTTAGTCTTTTTAAAACTACCTTACTTTAAACTCTGTTTGTCCATATAGAGTTTAGATTTTTGTCATCTGACGAGCTGTTTAATTTTTTTGAATATAGTTTTACTCCATTCAACTTGGAGTTTTGTCTATGAAATCCTTTCCTATTTATTTTTTCTCTTTTTTTGAGAAAAGATGCTTTTTTGTTTTAGGGGAAGCCGCAAATTTTGGTGTTCTCGGATTATGGGCTTTTAACCTCTTTTCCGTCGATTTTTTGTTACCCCTTACTCTCTAAGTTTATCGCTGAAAGTTTCTCGTTTCTGCAGCTGACTTCTTTGCTCTACATACAATAGCCAGATGCTCCCTTTCCTTTAGTTTCAACTAAAAGTCCTGAAGCGATGACCTACCTCAAGTGTTTTTTGATGAAATGGCGCTACTGTTTCGGCGTCGTTGGCAGCAGTATATTTCTTGATAGGTTGTACTTTTAAACATTTGATAGTATTGTAACTTTTCGAGATTTTTCAATCCATTGAACGGAAGACAATATATTGTTTCTAGTCGAGAACCTTCATCAGTTGCGCTCCCCTCAACTGATTAAATTCTCGAATAATTATTTATGTATATAGTACATATAACTGAATTTAATATTTCGACATCCAGGAGTATACGGGGTTTTTTTAATGATCAATATGGGGATCTCAGAAACTAGCGGAGATAGAACAATGGTTAAATTGGAAAAGATTTGCAGTTTTACTGGCCCAATTTAATGACACTTTCGAAGCAGCACAAATAAATGTTTTGGCAATGGTATATCAAAATTCATCTACATCAACTCGTGAGATTGCGGCAGAAGCTGGCACTTCTCAGCGATCCGTCGTTAAGGTACTGAAAGCGCACAAGTTCCACCCGTACAAACTTTTAGTTTCTCAAACTTTGCATGCTGGTGACGAACATAGACGTATTTTGTTTTGTACATGGTTTAGAGACATGTGCCTTGACAATACACCGTTTCAATTAAAGGTGTTATGGTCAGATGGAACTAGACTTACTAACTGCGGTATTTTCAATAGATACAATGAGCATATCCGGACTAAAGAAAACCCTTTCCATGTAGAACAAAGACGACCCCAGATAAAATTTGGTTTTAATGTTTGGTGTGGTATCATAGGCTCTACTATTCTGGGGCCTTTTATCTATGACGAATCACGTACTGGGGAGCGCTACTTGCATTTCTCGCAATACTCTTTTCAAGACATGTTGCATAATTTGAATTTGAGAACTCGTTTAGAAATTGAGTGGTTCCAACATGATGGAGCACCTGCTCATAACTCGTTATTAGTAAGACAACACTTAGATAATATCTATCCAAACTCTTGGATAGCAAGAAATGGCCCACGCGAATGGCCACCCCGGTCCCCCGATTTGGCAGTCTTAGACTTCTATTTATGGGGTGCGCTACAAAACAAGGTATACAAAAGAAAGTATGAGACAGTTGATGACCTAAGGGAGGCGGTATTATAAGCAATTGAAGAAATTGATAGGCGGTCTGTGAGGAAAGCGGTAATGTCAATCTTAAAAAGATAAAATTTTTGTCAAAATAACAATGGTGGAGATTAATTGTAACATAGCCAACTATGGTTTCCATTCAAAAAAAGATAAGTTTGTGTCATATCTCGAAAACGAGAGCTGTCACGCAAATGAGGAGATGACAATCATATTTGGGATACCATTTCCTTCAATTTTGATATTTACACTTTTTTATAAAATCAAAAACAAAGGAGCTAGAGGGATTTGACTAAATCGACAAATTTCGTTTTCTCAAAATATCTAGTAGCCATGACTTTTTACAAAAATCCGAAAGTGTCATTAAATTGGGCCAGTAAAACTGCAAATCTTTCCCAATTTAACCATTGTTCTATCTCCGCTAGTTTTCGAGATCCCCATACTGATCATCAAAAAAATTTCCCTGTATACATAAATAATTATTCGAGAATTTAATCAGTTGAGGGGAGCGCAACTGATGAAGGTTCTCGACTAGAAACAATATATTGTCTTGCGTTCAATGGATTGAAAAATCGCGGAAAGTTACTATCCCAATTTCTTTGACAACTTTTAGTAAACCTACGAATTTTTTCGTGTGATTTCTATCCTAGGAATCACAGGAAAATGGCGCTGCACACAGTACGACTCCCGATTTGGAGTCTCTGTGAGCTAGATTTTCCTGAAACTCCTGGAGGTCGAAATTCATTTCGCGATAAAATATTTGATAGTATTGTTACGAGAATTTATCTGACAACTGGTGCAATCGGCCATCAACCAATTCTTGGAAGGGACATTATTCCGATACTTCTGGGAATCCGAAATGTTTCGTCGCTCAACAGGCCGACCGCTGCCGTTACTGGGAATTCCCTTAAAGCTTCCAGAACATGAAAGTAGTTCTCGATAGTTCGTTGACTTGCCAGAATAATTCCAAGAGAAATACATAAATATGGACAGCTGGCGATGGGATTCATTCAGTTTTCAACGGTCGTATTGTATAATTAAGATAAATATAATAGTTCTTGTGAATATAAATTGTGTTAAAGTAGTGGAAATAAATTAGAGTGAGTTGGACTGTGTTTTTAAATAAATCCAAGAACTGAACTGAACCCGAGTGTGAAAATAAAAACATTACAGTATTATTGACCATCTCAGATGTCGGTGGATGAGAGGGTTTAGTCTTTGGGTTCTTTGCCTTTTTTACCTTTTTCGTCACCGTCTGAGTTTGAATTCGTCATGGAAGTTGCAGAAGCAGTCGAAATATCAGTTTCCGTATCAGCCACGATGATAAAAATAATTTGTAATAACTCAGATTCTGTACAAAACATGGGATTCTAGCTGTTATTATTAGCAGTCTCATCTTGCATATCTTGTATTTTTTCCATATATCAGCAAGGTCACGGATAGGATTGGGAAGCTTCTCCATAAGCACGAGGTGAAAACAGTCTACAAACCACTATCCAAAATCTGACAAATGTTACCCTCTCCAAAGGATAAACAAAATCCTCTTTCTTCTAAAGGTGTTTATTCCATTCCATGCTAGTGTGGGGCAGTATACATCGGTGAAACAGGTCGATCTACAAACACTCGTCTGGGTGAGCACAAACGTTGTTTGAAAACGGGCCTGCTTTCAAACTCTGCTGTAGCTGAACATCATCACGAAACGGGCCACCAAATCCTCTTCGACAGCTCCTCTGTCGTGGCCAAACCTCCGTATTATTTCACCAGAAAATTCCGTGAGGCCGTTGAAATCGCCAAAAATCACAAGAATTTCAACCGAGACATAGGTTTTGAACTTTCACCCATCTGGCAAGCCTGCATCAACATTTCTACAAAATAAATCACTTACATTACCCACTAATAAAATTCCAGGAACGTATACAAAATTTCATCACAATCAAAAAATAATCCCATTAAGTGCCTCCTACCCTTCTTTTACCTGAAAATTTCGGGGGCCAATTATTATTTCTTCATACCTATTACTCATTTAGAATTTGTGCATCATTGTGACAAGTTGAATAAAAAGCGAAGTTTTGAAGTGTGTTCGTGATAAAAAGATGAAATGAATGGAGGCGCCGCAAGGTAAGTAACATTTGTTTTGTTTTTTGTCTCATCCTTGAAAAAGCCCATTATAAGTGTGGGCGAAACGTCGGAAAACTTTGTTTATATGCCGGTTTAGGTATGTAAATAAATTAACTCGAAAAAATGACGCGGTCCAAATCCGGAAAAAGCAGAATCAGCTATGACTCTGGCCGCGAAAACCTCCGTTCTCAATACGTATAAGACTTGATCAAAATTGAAACAGATATTAAATCATAAAAACATTAGTCTAAATCGAATAGTAGGGCCAAAATTCACAGCTAAATCAAAATTACACTTGTTAACAACATCTTTACTTTCTAAAAACTATTTCACATTGATCTCTACACTTTAATATAATATACTGGACTACTTGAATGTCAAAATGAATAGTACATCTAGATCTACTACCAAATATAGCAGTTATCTAAGAAGCGCTTATTAAATAAATAACTTTTACCACTGCTCTTTTTTCCTAAAACAAATATGGTAATATAAATGTTTATGTGCGTGATTTACTCTTTTTTGGAAAACAATCTTATAGGGGGTAGGACGTATGTAATGAAAACAAAAAAACTCGAATTGCTCTTTTTTTTTGTTTGCCTGCCCTAAGGCTATATGAAAATGGAAAAACAATTCTGCTCGTGTAAGATTAAACTCGTGCCATATAACGAGGAATGTCTCGAGTTTGGTTCAATCGCTATGTTTGCCCTTTCGTTGCGGTTATGTTTGGTTTTTAACGCCTGTGGGTAAATGTTATATTTGTTCATTTAATAAGCGCGTATTAACGTACTTCTTATGGATAGCGACATCATTAAGGTCTCTAACCTATGGAAAATCTTTTATTATGTGACGTAGAAAAAAATGTACGTGTCTAGAATTTAATAGACAGGGAGCCCACTCTAAGTTTTTTTTATTAGTAACAGGCTAAGTCAAGTTACTGACCCACATCTTCTTTGGCAAAATCGTCAAAGCATGGCTGAAGATTTTTGTGTGTATGCATCAAATAGAGGGCAGGTTGACGTAGTCTATACGGACTTCTCGAAAGCTTTTGACAAAGTGAGTCATTCTAGACTTCTACGTAAGCTAACTTGTTTGGGTTTCAGTGATAACTATCTGGGACTTATAAGATCTTACTTGGATCAACGTAAACAATATGTATTTTACAATGGTTATTGTTCAGACGTTTATCTTGCAACAAGTAGAGTTCCTCAATGATCAAATTTAGGACCACTATTATTTTTATTATTCGTAAACGATTTATGTAATGTTTTAGAATGTAACAAATTACTGTTTACGGACGATTTAAAATATATATGTCGATCTCTTCCCCAGATGACTGCACTAAATGACAAAAGCAGATTGATCTGCTGCAAGACTGGTGTCTGGAGAATCAACTGTATTTGAATATATCCAAATGTAAGATCGTAACGTATAGTCGTAAAAATACACCGGTGAAACATCCATACTCAATTAACCATATTGTACTAGAGCGCACGAATACAATCAAAGATCTAGGAGTCCATTTTGTCAATCAACTTAAGTTTAATGATCATATTAATATCACCGTTAATTCTGCTTATCGTACTTATGGTTTTATATATAGGAACTGTACATTTTTACAACCCCTCGGCACTATCTGCCTTATACATTAGCCTAGTAAGGTCAAAATTGGAGTACGGAGACATCATTTGGAACCCAATATATATACAATATGCAGATGCTATTGAGAAAGTGCAGAAAAAGTTCTTAAAATTCCTAAACTGTAAAGTAACGGGACACTATCCACCAAGAGGAAGCAACTATCTGAACTTGCTTCACAGATTTGGCTTTGTGTCGTTGGCGAATCGTAGAGATCAAGCATCAGTTACATTTCTACATAAATTGTTGAAAGGTTCCTAGATTCAACTCGAGACGAAGAGATACATTCTTATGTAAAACACCTAAAACCCATATATCGTTAAAATCACCTTTGCATTTAATGTGCAGAAATGGAAACAAGATATCCAATAGTTGTGACATTTTTACATGCAACTTACATGATTTGAGAGAGGCTTGTCGTATTACATTTAATTAACATTTTATATTAAGAAAAAAGTTCTTTCACTAATTTTACATTTTGAGTCAAGCAGATATTACTTAGTATTTTATTATCATCATTATTTAACTGTTATTAAATTACTGCGACCAGAGAAATATTATTCTGTTTTTTATCTTGTTTATACTTTATTGTTTTATGTATGTTTATTATTACGACACTACTGTCATTATAATTATATTATTATGTATTTTAGTATGTATGTTTTTACATTTTTATTTTAATTTAATTTTTCTGTATTGTTAATATTTTTAGAGTCCTATTTTAAATTAAGATTTCTTTATTTTTGTTCTTTAATTTATTATTTTATTGTGGAATTATTTCATTGTAAAATTGCTCTGTAAATGGGAAACTCTTGGGCAATAAACGATATTATTATAAACGCTATTATTATTATTATATACGTCAAGAATTGCCATTAAAGAATTTTGACTCAACTATTGTATCAAGTTTGAAGACGCGAGATGTAAAGACCGACATCTAGGATTTTCGGGGAAACTAGCACATAGAGGTTCCGAATCTGGAGCCGTTTCATGTAATTGCTGTTACCTGTAATTCCTAGGTTAGAATGTCACGATGAAATTTTCAGGTATCACCTGTCAGAGATAGGTACTGAATACTCTCTTCGAGGTGTCATTCTTTTGTGCGCAAGACAATATATATAATATATATCGTTTCTGGTTAGGGAACTTTCATCAGTTGCGCTTCTCACAATTGAATGTCCTCTCTCATAAACATATTTATTTTCTTATGAAGTACATTTTAGAATTACAAATTTCAAAATGTTAAAATTCACAATCTTTACTTCGTTTGTAAGTGTTTTTTATTTTATTTTTCAATGGCCTTGTATGCTTGAAGTGTGGGAGCTGTTCCATCCGTACAAACTTTCAGTTTCTCATACTTTGCATGCTGACGAACATCGACGTATTTTGTTTTATACATGGTTTAGAGACATGTACCTTGATAATCCACAGTTTCCATTAAAGGTGTTATGATCAGATGAAACTAGATTTACTAACTGCGGTATGTTCAATAGACACAATGAGCATATCTGGGCTAAAGAAAACCCTTTCCATGTAGAACAAAGACGACCCCAGATAAAATTTGGTTTTAATATTTGCTGTGATATCATAGGGTCTACTATTCTGGGGCCTTTTATCTATGACGAATCACTTACTGGGGAGCGCTACTTGCAATTCTTGCAATACACTTTTCAAGACATGTTGCATAATTTGAATTTGAGAACTCGTTTAGAAATTGAGTGGTTCCAACATGATGGAGCACCTACTCATAACTCGTTATTGGTAAGACAACACTTAGATAATATCTATCCAAACTCTTGGATAGGAAGAAATGGCCCACGCGATTGGCCACCCCGGTCTGCCGATTTAGCAGTTATAGACTTTTATTTATGGGGTGCGCTAAAAAACAAAGTAAACAAAAGAAAGTATAAGGCAGTTGGTGACCTAAGGGAGGCGGTATTACAAGCAATTGAAGAAATTGATAGGCGGTCTGTGAGGAAAGCGGTAATTTCAATCTTAAAAAGATGCAATTTTTGTCTAAATAACAATGGTGGACTTTTCGAACATAAATTGTAACCATTATTATGTACTTTAATTTGGTTACTCTTCCTCTAGCAGAATTGTCTCTGGCCTTTTGAATTTAAAATCAACTGGATTATAGTCCTCTAGCATTCCAAGCTATAATCCTTAAATTGGGCGTATTATCCATTAAAGTGGTACATTTGTGACATTAAATACATGTTTTTCATCATTTTTTGAAGTGCCTGTTGGAGGTTGACTTGACTGGTAGGTGTTTTTAGTTGTGGGGTTGTGTCGTTGGTGTTTGTTGTTGCTTGTGCGAATGATTTCGCCTCTACAGTTCGCTCCTGCCCTTGTTGAAACGATTGACCTGGTTTCTTTTTTTGGATAACCTATACACCCTTTATAATTAGGTGGATGGTCCAATCTGCAGTTAGCGCATGTGGCTGGCGTGTCCCTTTGTTTCTTACACTCATTTGTGAAATGATATTGGGCACATTTAACGCACCTGGGTAAGAGATTGCAATTTTTCTGGTTGTGTCCAAAGCCTTGACATCTGTGGCACTGCGCTTGTCCTGTAGAGACTCTTTGGCTTTCTACTCGCACTCGCATAAAGTTGAGGTGAGTAAATTTGTAAATGTCACGACTTTTTTCTTCCCTTTTTAGTTGAACCAGTGCCATGGGCAGTGGATACTTGCCATCTTTGTCTTTTTTGAACATTCTGTAGACATTGACTATGGTAACCAAGAGATGTGAGTTCCGTCTTTATTTCTTCCTCAGTTGTTGTTGTAGGCACTCCTCTTATGACGACTCTTAAAGTCTTCTCAGTAGGTAAGTCAAACGTGTAATACTCTTGACCAGTGCAATGTAGCAGAGCTGTCATATTCCGCTGATCATTTAGTGTTAACGGAAAAATCTGAATTCCATTGTTCTTAACTACTGCTTGCATGAATTTTATTCCTTCCTTATTGAATCTCTCTGTATATTCATTCCATAGTACCTTATACGTAACTGTCACTGGCGGAACCTTTTGTGAAATGGTGCACGGTTTTGATTGTTCTTGTTGGCGGTCATCTTGAGAGGATTGCTGTAAATCTTTATCCTTGCCTTTTGATGTTGATGTTTTATCTGATAAAACTTTTCGCTGTTGTCTTTTACTTTGTAACGAAATTTCAGCTGGCCTGGAATCTGAGGTTTCTTCAGCGGCGGAAAATAGCTGTTTAGACTATTATAGTCTTCCATATCATCATCCACGTCAAGGATGTCAAATCTATTATTGGTTTCTATGGCTTCAATGTTTTGCTGTACATTTTCTGGTTTTAATTTTACTCTCCGTTTTCTCGCCGGCTGACTGATCTGTTCTTCTTCACTAGTGGCTGGCAATACTGTGATTTGGTTGAGTTTTTCACCTAACGCATACAAGAGCTTTTCTAAGAAACTCCTATCTTGTGTGAGGATATGTTGAATGAAATCCTCTTGGCTGCAGGGTGCTGCCATGTTCTCCGTTGTTTGTCACAGGTTTAATCCACACGGGGTGGATCTCACCTTAAAAGATACTACTGTTGTAACACCACTGTGTTTTACGCTTTGCTGCACAACTTTATTATCTTTATCTTGCGTACCAAAGAATGACACCTTGAAGAGAGTATTTTATCAAGCTATAGTTGAATTGAATAAACAAGTAGAATCTCTGTTAGGAAAATCTATAAAAGTTTTTGATTCACCTTGCTATTACATTTCAATTTAATTGCAACAATCAATATTTACGAGTATTTACGAGAAACTAATTATAACCATTTGAGACTTTTACAAGTCATTCAAGATGAATGTCGCTTGAAGGCTGAACAAAAAAATTTTTATGACCTAATATTGTCCGCAATTATAATAGTAATAAGCACAGCAGCAACACTTTTGGAAAGTGGGCGAACCGTCCATTCCAGATTCAAACTGACATTAAAAATATGTAGTGATGACGTCACTAGCATTTGCAATATTTCTAAACAGAGTAGTGTCGTAAAATTAATAAGGGATTGCAATTTGATTATTTGTGATGAGGCTTCTATGTCTCATAAAGCTTCAGGTGAGGCACTAGACAGGACAATGCGAGATCTGCGCAACAGTAACTGCCCAATGGGTGGTTGAGCTGTTTTAATCTCTAGATATTTCCGTCAAATTTTGCCAGTTATAACTAGGGGAATGTGAGCAGATGAAGTTAATGCATCGCTCAAAAGATCGCATCTTTCTCACCTATAACGAAATGTGGACTTAAAACCAATATGAGGATTTTATCGTTTAGCGAAGATGATTGGCAACTTGCTCCAAATGGGAAATGGTGAATTTCAAGCAGTAAATGTCTATGTAAATTTTAACAATATTTGTGTTTTGGTACAAAATATAGTAGAAATTATTCCGATATTAGTAACATATTCACTAACACACTAAATTGGTTTCAAATTAATATTAAAAGTAGGTGCTCTCATTATATTACTCAGAAATTTGAGTCTACTAAAACTGTGCAACGGTATAAAATGCAAAGTAGTAAATTTGTTTTGGATCGCATGTATCATATTTAATGGCAAAGCAACTGGTGAAACTGTTTTTATACCAAGAATTCCCATGATACCCTCAGAAATGCCTTTTAAACGGCTACAATTTCCCGTAAAAATAGCGTTTGGAATGACAATTAATAAAGCGCAGTGTTGAACATGAAAAGTTGCTGGAATCAAGGCCGTAGCCAGGAAATTTTTTCCAGGTGGGTTAGATAATTTTTGGAGGGCCTTGGATATTTTTTCTGATTGATGATGGGCTGATTAAGTATTCACGTATTTCCAGGATATATAAAATTGTATAAACATAATATTTATTCTAATCAAAAAGATTATTAACAGTTTAAAAATTAATGTTGAAACAAAAAATTCCAAAATTTTGGGGGGGTGTTTGAACCCCCGCTGGCTATGGGCTTGGCGGGAGTAGACTTAAGCACACAGTGCTTTTCGTGCAGGCAATTCTATGTTGCCCTATCACGTGTTACTTCAAAACAAAATTTGTTCATTTTACATCTAAAAATAATCTAAATTAATATTACGTATAAGGAGGAACAATGAATTTTTGTTTGTTACGATTTCACTCAAAAACTACTCAACCAATTTTAACGAAAGCTGTATCTCCTCGGAGTAACATAGGCTATTTTATATTTTCTGTAAAGAACCAGTGCGAAGCAAGGACGGGTTGCTAGCATTGTTTAAAGTAAAAAGTTATGTAGGAGCCATACATTTTCAGGGTTCCGTATATACAATATACAGATACTCTTATAATATCACTCCGGATTTCTCCCACTGTCACATCATAGCAATTTGCTCCTAAACTACTGGACAGAAGAGTTTGAAATCAGGAGTACATACCGCAAAAGAAGAAATTTTGATTTTAGGGGTACTTATGGGAGGAAAAACTAAAAAATTGACCGTTCCCCCCCTGATCTCCGTAACTACTGAGCCTAAAATTTTGAAAAAACAGGAAAAATAGAACGTTTCCAGAACTTTACACGAAAAATAAGGAGATACCATTAATAGTAATTTTGGGGGGCAAATTATAGAATTAAATGAAAATTTAAAAATTATTTTTTTTTAAAACGCATCATGTAATACATCAAATGAAAGGTCTCATTCTGAGAAACACAAATATATTTTTTTCATATTTAAAAAAAAATAATTTAAAATATATTAACGAAAATATACAAAAATTTACCCATTCCCCCTCCCCCCTTATCTCTGAAACTATAAAACGTAAAGTTTTGAAAAAAATTAGAGGTATAGAGTCTGACCTGAAGTTTACTGAAAAAATAAGGATAAAACCTCTACTTTTAATTTTGAGGGGCAAATTACAGAATTAAATGGAAAATATAAAATGAAAATTGTTTCTGACGCATCATGTTATATATCAAATGAAAGGGCTCATTATGGCGATAACAAATATATTTCTTTCATATTTTTAAAATAAATTATTTATTTTAAAAATATTAACAAAAATCTACAAAAAAAATTTAAAATTTTACCCTTCCCCCCCTTATCTCCGAAACTATAAGCTGTAAAAAAATAGAGGTATAACGCCTCACCTGAACTTTACTGGAAAAATAAGGAGAAACCTAATATTCATTTTTGGGGGGGGGGGGGGGCAAATTATAGAATTAAATGGAAAATAAAAAACTAAATTTGTTTCTAACGAATCATGTAATATATCAAATCCCAGGGCTCATTATGACCAATACAACAATATTTTTTATTTTTTTTAAATAAATATTTTAAAATATATTTAAAAATATATTAAAAAAATACACATTCATTCCCCCTTTATTCCCCAAATTATAAGACCTGTTGTTTACAGGAAAAATACGACGCAATCCCTAATATTAATATTGGGGGCCAAATTAGAGAATTAAACGGAAAATTAAAAATATTTTTTTAACGCATGATGCAATATATCAAATGAAGGGGCTCATTATGAGGAATACAAATATATATTTTTCATATTTCTAAAATTAATTGTTTACAAGATATTAACATAAAGATATAAAAAATTCTCATTTCTCCCTTTATTTCCGAAACCATACTACCTAAAATCTTGAAAATAATTAGGAGTACTGGGGCTCACTTGAAATTTATAAGAAAATTATTAGAAAACCTCCATAGTAATTTTAGGAACAAATTATACAATTAAATGGAAAATAAAAATTCAATTTTCAAACGCATGACATGATATATTACAATATCAAATAAAAGGCTCATTATATGAGTTACAAATATATCATATTTTTAAATCATTTGTTTAAAAGATATTAGCAAAAATAATAAACATCGACTTAATTCCCATTTTAGAAAGTACACTATTTAAATTTTGAAAAATATACTTTATATGTATTTTTAAATAATTTGAATAACAGATTTAATAATTTATAATTTAAAACTTGACCTATTTTGCCCTTTATCTTCCAATCTATAGACACTCAAAATTCACATAGGAGATTATAAAAGGCTTCCCTGAAAGTTTATTAGTAAAATAAAACTCTAATGTTAATTTGGGGGCCAAATTAGAAAACTAAATACATACCTATGTATTCTTATAAAAATCAAGCGAATCTTGAAGGTGATACGGAACTCTAAGTATGCGAGTCCAACTCGCACTTAACCAAATTATTTTTAATTTATTTTCTACGGTTTTGTCAATAATAGGGAAAAAAACAGTTTTGTTTGAGCCCTTTTAAGTGCATATAACATCCTAAGGGTGCGTTTTAGGACACATGTTAATATGGACTGTTTGACTTATTTGAATGAGTTTTACACACAGCAGAAGTTTGCAACCCTATTTTAGTATAAATATTGCTGAAAATGTTTCTAACTGCTTTTTCAGTATTTATCAACTAAAAAATAAGATTTGCAGCACTTGTTCGAAAAAACGGTGAAAATTTGCTACAGACATGTCAAATTTTTGACGGTGCATTTAGGTATTTATTAAGAAATAAACACCTAAGTCAGAGATTTATAATGAATGACTAAATTACATAATCCTTACTGACCTTGTAATTTTACAGAAATTCCTACCAAAATTCCCAGTGTCTCACGAATTCAAACAAAATTAGCCCGTTTTCAATTAGTCACGCATCATATTTATTTCAGGTTTCATTACTCGCCCTCTTGATACTTAAATAACCGCGCCGAGAAAAAGATACTCGACGATCCTCGAGGAATCCTTATAACGTTCATTAATGAGAAAAAGTTTAAATTGAATCCATCCAATTATTAATTGCGAGGCAGAAATGGAATTGCGAAATCCGTTTAGAAATGAAAGAAAAACTTTCTTCTTCACCATCTCACCAGTAATGAGTGTCTCACTCTCACCTGAATATTTATCAGGAGCTAATGAAATAAAATTTTCCCCTAATTTTCAAGAGAAAGGGAATTATAACTTTTTTTCTGCATACTCACTGGGATTTTAGAAATGACAGTTTTGTGTTAGTTGTGAAGTTGAAAATGTTAAACAAATTAATGAACTTCGATGGTCAAACACAAAAAACTTACTTTGTTTTGTATCACTCACTTGATTAGATACCAGGGGGATTAGCTACCGCCGTATCAGCCGTATCAATGATACGGGGCCCCTGGGCTACAGGGGCACCCGGGTACAGATGCCCCTAACGTGTGTGAGTAAAAATTAGTAAAATGTCATCCACAATGTTACTTAATCTCGTGCTCCTTGAGAAAAAACATATGTGCCCATATACAGAGTGTCCCATAGCTAATTGACAAAGCAAACTATATGCATTCTTATATTGATTTCATGATGGTTCATAAATAAAACCGAAACGTTGTATTAATTAGCATACGTGTTCTCAATGACTGAATCCCATGAAAATATCACATCAAGTATTCACAACAGTCAGGAGTTCTATTTACAATTAAAGATCTTGGTATTACTTTTGATAGCAAATTAAATTTTAATTTGCAAGTTGAAAATACCGAACAAACAGCTTATAAAAGTTGTGGTTTTATAATTCGAAACTCTGAGGGCTTCGTAGACCCAGGCACTCTGATTTTTCTTTACAAGGCCTTTGTGAAATCGGCTTGAATATGCTGCTTTGTTTTGGCACCAAGGGATAAGTACAATGAGATGGTCGAAAATATTCATAGGCGATTTTTGAAATGTCTAACTTTTAAAATTGACGGTTCATATTCTCCCTTATGTTTTCCTCAATCTGAGCTACTGAAGAGATTATGGCTTCTTAATTTGTACGATCGAAGGAAAGTTCACTTAGTGGTCTTTCTAAGAAAGTTGTTAAGAATCCAAATAGATTGCAGTGATATCTTACATCAATTATAATTATCTTTGCATATTCCTCGACCTAGCTCGCGTACTGAAAATACATTTTATCTACCAAAACCAAGAACATTTTAAAGTTTTCACCCCTCTACTTTATGTGCGAGAGTAAAATTAGACATTTCTAACACAACACTCTAAGGAGCATGATTACAAGAACGGGGCTGGACGCTGCAGCAATACCAAATAACTGTATATACAGTATACCTTGTGAATGTGGCAATCTTTACATTGGAGAGACAAAGAGATCGCTGGACACCAGGGTTAAGGAACACCGCACAGCTACTCAAAGGGCGGAGCTCACGAAATCTGGGCTAGCTAACCACGCGCGGACCGAACACCACAACATCAACTGGGACCAGGCCAGAGTAATTCACAAGGAGGAGCATTGGTATAAAAGAAAATTCATAGAGACAGCATATATAATCTCGAACGAGAATATAATTAGCGAGCCCAGCTCCCAAATTAAAAACATATGGAAACCCCTTCTTCGGCCACTGCCGCTACGCATCACCGACAGCCAACCGCCAGGTACGAAAACGCTGATTGGACCGGATGAGACCCAATGACATTCACTTGATGACGATAGCAGATACAAAGCTATTGAAACGTTGTGAGATCAACCTTTTCAAGACGATGGAAATCCAAGGAAACTTCGAGGATAGACATTTCTAATTCCTTCATAAGTGTAATAAAACAAGTAATCACCATTTCTATTAATCTGATGTATAATGTTTAGCAACGAATAGTCTTTATTTTTGATATTTCTATGTTTGTCCCTGTCCTATAATTGGTCTTTGTAATGTTCGATAGTGTAATAATAAAAAATTAAATAAAATGAATAATAATAAAGAAAGCTAAATGGACCGGACTCATTTTAAGGAGAGATTGTATTCAACGGAGAATAATGGAAGGAGAAATTCAAGTTATTAAAAGTAGAAGGAGACCAAAGAATGGAATGCTCACTGACATTATGAAAGGTCGGACTTAGATAAGAAGCCCAGAATCAGGAACTTTGGAGAAGGTTCTGTCGATTTTTATCCTAGGACAAATTTATAAGTTGCTGCACTTAAAAAAAAAATTAAAAAGGTTAAAAATGTCAAAAATTTCCTAAATGTCAAAAAATTGAAAACCGTCAAAAATGTCATAAATATCTCAAACATGTCAAAATGTCAAATATGTCAAAAATGTTGTGATTGTCAAAATTGTCAAAAATCGAAGAAAAAGACACCAAAAACATAAAAACCTCAAAAAATATAGTGCTAAACATAAAAATCTAAAAAATGTACGAGATGTGAAACATTTCAAACAATAACATGTTCAAGATAAAAATGTCTAATCAGTTAATTTATCTATCTCTTGTGAAGCTAGGGCGGGCCAGCTAGCACAAATATAAAAATGCATAAATTACAATTTGAATTAAGTTGAAACTAACTTTGTCAACTATTCCAATCTCAACTTCCGGAGAGCTAGACAGAATCTTTCCCGACCTACTCCTCTGATAGCATTCTCGATTTTCGACAACACAGTTCTCACGCCCAACTCGTGGAACAACAATTGACAAGGTGGAGGTGCTGAAAATCACATCGTTTGCTTGCTGGGAAACTTTCTGAAGTCGATTAGAATTCAGGACTGGTGTATACCATAATGCTCGAGAGATTTGTGTAATTTTGAACTAGTAATATTAAATTTGTATGGAAATGAATTATACGCGAGTGGGGCATTAAGTGCGGAGACGTTTGCAGCTTGTTGAACCGGAAAAAGGTTACAAAATTTTCAAGTTAATTGCAATTTCTTTGTACAGTTTAGTTTTATTGTTCGGAACAACTTTGTTATAGATGAACTTTTGTACTTTCGAAAACTTACATTAATAAAGTTGTCCGGGGCAATTATTATTTTCAGATATCATAAAAGTTCATTCTAAAGGAATAGTTTTAATCTGTCTGTTCATGAAGTTCATAAATTTAGAGTATAAAAAGTGGTGCAATTACAGCAGTATACAAAATACGCGGAGAAAAAAAAAGAATTACACAAGCTAACAATCAAATTAATCATTGAATCATGTTATAAGGGCATGCTTGTGTTAATAAGGATTTAAAGAAGTACGAAGGGTTTTATTATGTGTACAAGATGGTTTGGGGAATTTTCAAATTCAGTCGTGATATTAATATTAGGGTGGATTTTGTTTATGTTATTGAGAAAGGTCTGTTTGTTCTTACAAAAGATGATCAAATATCGTTTAAAAATCTGTGCCAATAGATAAACTTTTATCGAAAACATTTTGGTGAATTTGGGCTTCAATATTATCCAAGAAGATTCGTGCGAGTAAAGACCATATAGATTTTCTATGATCAATCGTCGTGGCTTGTTTAAAAAGTAGGTCAAAATTAAAAATAATTTTGATCAAGGCACGTTTGTAGCATTTTCCGAGTTTCTATTTTTATTATTGGGTTATTATTGTTTTTATTTAATAGAACAGAAACCATAGAAATAGTATCTAATGGAGGTACACTCGAAAAAAGATTTTGTACATCAAATGAATTTAATGTGGCATAAGACAGTTGTTTGATATACTAAATTTTCTGTACTAAAATTTGATGGTGGTAGCCGTTAATTTGTGATAGTTAATCATGATGATCAAACTAATTTAGGGGTTCATAGGAATAAATTCAAGAAATTATGAAACTAAATGCACGTTAAGTAGCAACTATGGTATTAGCAAATCGAATAAAATACTTCTTTATAATTTAATTGGTCATTTAGAATGGTATTCTTGGAAAAGGTTATTGAATATTGAAATTTTATGGGACAAGCTTTGAGAATGCAAAATTTTTGTAACCTCTAGTTTTGGAAAAGAGTGTCCTGAATCAAGTATATGATTTGAAAATGTGGAATCTGTTGTTTGATATTTAAATGAGCGGAAATGTTCACTATAAAGAATCATAAGTGATAAAATTTCTTGTAGCCATTCCTACATTAAAACTATTACAGTCTGAGAAGATTAGCTAATAAACTCCAGATTTACTATAAAAGTTACCTTTATCTTTGGTGTTAAAAATAAATTGTGAAAGTTATTCTCAGATGTGAAACTGACTTTAATGAAATTTCAATAATTTTGCGATTCTATCACTAACCTTTCCAAAGTATGTTAGTGAGACATATCTGAATTGCTCTGTAGATTTTACAAAGAGGTAAATCCTGTGATACACTAATTGTTTTTCTTTGCGAAAAATTAACTTATTGATTACACTAGACTGAAACGCGGTATTTGAAGCTACAGAACGGATAATATTTAATTCATTAATTAGATTAGTTTTTGATAAGGGGACTGAAAATACTAGGTGAATCACAGTTATATGCATATAGTTTATGGTTTAATGGACTAGCTGCTGAGTAATGAATAGTAGCATCCGTTAAAGTAGATTTTCTGTATACCGGGTGAGTTTTTTTTTGATGATCAGTATGGGGATCTCGGAAACTAGCGCAGATAGAGCAATGGTTAAATTGGGAAAGATTTGCAGTTTTACTGGCCCAATTTAATGACACTTTCGGATTTTTGTAAAAAGTCATGGCTTACTAGATATTTTGAAAAAACGAAATTCTGTCGATTTAGTCCAATCCCTCTAGCTCCTCTGTTTTTGATTTTATAAAAAAGTGTAAATATCAAAATTAAAGGGAATTGTTTCCCGAATATGATTGTCATGTCCTCGTTTGCGAGACAGCTCTCGTTTTCGAGAAATGACACAAACTTATCTTTTTTTAATGGAAACCATAGTTGGCTATAACCTCAAAAAATCGGACAATTTTAGAGCTTTTCAACGATATAATACTCTATATAGTTATTCATAAAAATAATGGAGTTATGGGTGCTTTTCTCTCTTATTTTCATTTTTAACATAGTTAGCCATGAAATAGATTGATTTATTAATAATTATTCCAAAAAACATTGAACGATTTTTTTATTAGGTATATCAGATATAACGAAAAAACCAAATAAGTAGGTACTTACTAAAAAATTAAGAAATTAAAGTACATAATAATGGTTACAGTTTATGTTCGAAAAGTCCACCATTGTTCTTTGGACAAAAATTGCATCTTTTTAAAATTGACATTACCGCTTTCCTCACAGACCGCCTATCAATTTCTTAAATTGCTTGTAATACCGCCTCCCTTAGGTCACCAATTGTCTCATACTTTCTTTGGTATACTTTGTTTTTTAGCGCACCCCATAAATAGAACTATAACTGCCAAATCGGGAGATCGGGGTGGCCACTCGCGTGGGCCATTTCTTCCAATCCAAGAGTTTGGATAGATATTATCTAAGTGTTGTCTTACTAATAACGAGTTATGAGCAGGTGCTCCATCATGTTGGAACCACTCAATTTCTAAACGAGTTCTCAAATTCAAATTATGCAACATGTCTTGAAAAGTGTATTGCAAGAAATGCAAGTAGGGCTCCCCAGTAAGTGATTCGTCATAGATAAAAGGCCCCAGAATAGTAGACCCTATGATACCACACCAAACATTAAAACCAAATTTTATCTGGGGTCGTCTTTGTTCTACATGGAAAGGGTTTTCTTTAGCCCAGATATGCTCATTGTGTATATTGTACATACCGCAATTAGTAAATCTAGTTTCTAAACCATGTACAAAACAAAATACGTCGATGTTCAGTTTGAAAAACTAAAAGTTTGTACAGGTGGAACTTGTGCGCTTTCAGTACCTTAACTACAGTTCGTTGAGATGTGCCAGCTTCTGCCGCAATCTCATGACTTGATGTAGATGGATTTTGATTTACCATTGCTAAAACATTTGTTTGTGCTGCTTCGTTAATTTGATTATGTTCCTTTGATGGTTTATTAAAAGATCCATATCTGCGTAAACTATCGTAAAGCCTCTTAAATGTACATAGAGCAGGTTGACGATGATTAAAATATCTATGAAAGTATTCCTCATCTGCACGAACTGAATTTTTAAGGCATATGATATAAAATTCCACCATATTCAGTTTTTCTTTGTTAGAATATTTCATTTTATCAGGAAAACTTGTCAATATCGACTGTCAGTTCAGCACTACTAAAGGAATTACTCTCAAATGAGGAAACGTCAAAGTGAAAACAATCGATTTCATGGCCACCTACGTTAAAAGTGAAAATAAGAGAGAAAAGCATCCATAACTCCGTTATTTTTATGAATAACTATATCGAGTATTATATCGTTGAAAAGCTTTAAAAATATCCGGTTTTTTGAGATCATAGCCAACTATGGTTTCCATTCAAAAAAAGATAAGTTTGTGTCATATCTTGAAAACGAGAGCTGTCACGCAAACCAGGACACGACATTCATATTCGGGATACAATTCCCTTCAATTTTGATATTTACATTTTTTTATAAAATCAAAAACAAAGGAGCTAGAAGGATTTGACTAAATCGACAGAATTTCGTTTTTTTTTCCTAAATATCTAGTAAGCAATGACTTTTTACAAAAATCCGAGAGTGTCATTAAATTGAGCCAGTAAAACTGCAAATCTTTCCCAATTTAACCATTGCTCTATCTCCGCTAGTTTCCGAGATCCCCATACTGATCATCAAACAAAAACTCACCCTGTATGTTGAAAGAAATAGAATTGTGGTGTTATGTATGCCTAAGGTCTAAAAAGTTAAGTTGGTTGTTCATTTCTGTTTCAACAGTAAATTCGATATTGGGTTGTAAACTATTGCCAAAATTTAAGAACGAATGTCTATTTGTGCCTGTAAAATAAGCTAAAACATCATCCACATATTTGTACCAAAAAGAATATGTTTTGTAGCTAACGGGGAACTCATAATAGTATTTTCGAGATCTGACATGAAAATATCAGCGAAAAAGGGGCTCAAACGAGAACCCATTGCTAGACCTTCCTTGTATCTTGTACAAGATAAAGGTCACTCACTGTATATGAGTCAGTTTTAAGGACAAATAAATAAGAAATTATGTTATTAATGATTAAAAAATATATTATCCATTAAAAGTACTGCATATCCCAAAACTTAAACTACTACCATCAAATATCAAAATTTTTAATTCGTTTACGATGGTTGTCTAAAATTTGATTTTTGCTGAAGAATAATGAAAATGCAATTCTAACATTGAACATTACATTCAAATAATTTATTTATAAGTTTTTGCTCTCACTGGACATTTGCTTTCACACATCCTCCTTCGTTTTCCATACATTTAACCGCTCTATCACAAAAAAAAATTTCTAATCATGGCAGACGCTATGTTGTTTCTTTAATTAGCCTCTCCAATTGGTTCACATTTCCAAATAGAATCTTGAGGTATACATTTTGTTTTAAGTATCCCCGTAAGAAATAATAGAAAGAACTCAAGTCTGGAGATCTAGCAGACCAACTTATTTTTTAACCGACTTCCAAAAAGGAGGAGGTTATCAATTCGTCGCGTATTTTTTTCGCTTTTTTTTGTATATATGTTACCTGATTTCTTCTCCTGTGGTGAACCGTTTTGAATGAATATGGTTTTGTTTAATAGAGTATATATCCGGATTGGTGAAACTTCAAATTTGGGAAAAGAATTCTATTGGTAAAGTGATGAAATTTGTGAATGAACACATGCGTGCATGGAAATCGACCAATATCCCTAATATTTTAGTCGATTTTTCGATAACTTCTTATGGATGTGTATAGTTTTTTAAGGTTTAATCTATTAAGGAAGATCCCTAGGGGATCTCATATACTTTTCTGCGACGTGCAACTTGCAATTTTGCAGAAAATCGCCGAAAATTCCAAAATTCTTATCAAAAATTTCATCGAAATGACATAATGGACATTTCCTCTTAAATATTTTAATTCCAACGTAATAGTGCAGGAATTTTAGGCACTGGAAGTCTTAATTGCGAATTTGAAAATTTTCTATGTACATCTCAAGCATATAGATAGCAAAGCATAGTATTTTCGGCTCTTTAAATCAATGAGTACCAAGTTCGTTTTGTTTGTATACCAGGCAAATACCTATTTAAATGAAGATTTTTCCATTTTGCAATGACGGTGCTTTTGGTTGTCACATTCTCCCGGCCTAATAGAAAATTCAATGACAACACATGTCAATCTCTAAACTGCTATTTGGTGCGTTTATACACAGGGTGTTTAGTTATAGCAAACAAAATCACAAAATAAAGTGATAGAAGGAGTTGCATTTATATGATGATTGAAATATAAGACAGAGTAGAATGTTAGTGGTCAATAGGCAGCCGTATATACAGGATGATTGGAATATAGGGTGGAGTGGAAGTTTGTTGGTATAAAAATGTTGGAAAAAATGTGAAATTAAAATTATATAGGGTGATTAAAAAACTGTTATATGCTGGAGTTGAATTATATTTATACAATGTGATTAAAAAATTATTTATTTTATAGCCCATAAGAAGTTGCATAAAGTGTGGAGAGGAATTAATGTTACACATGGCGATAATATAAAATGTTAAATGTGAAATAATTTATGGGGTAGCCCACAAGGAGTTATATACTATGTTTAAATTTAGGACGGATTCGACTCCGTAAGTATGGGATGGATTCTACCCCGTCCTATAGTTTACAGAAGGCAGCTAACAAATTTATGCTTGTCCGTGGGCAGTCGTATGTACAGGATGGTTGCTACATAGAGTAGAATGGAATTATCTATAGTTATACAGAGTTGTCAAAAAAAGTCGAAGAAAGGTTACATGGCGTGGTATATAAGGCATAAATATATTTTGGGCTTATTAAGTTAACGCCTACTAGTACATTTTGTTCGTAAAAATTTACCTGTCAATTTAAATGAAAATGTGTCATAGTGTAATGTTAAGGCTTTCGATGTTACCTGGTCCTGTCTATTAAGGTTATACATACAAAATAAAAATAAAGAATGAAAACTACCTGAGTACAAATAAACTAAAAAGTTGAAAATAAAATATTTTAAAAAAATATATAAACGACTTCCACGTATAACTAAATAGCTATAAATAATTATAACACTATACAACTCTGGCAAATAAATAACACATTCAATATTGTTAGGTACCTACCCAGGCAGTAAAAAATGTAAACATTAAAAGGTGCTCATTCTGTACAAATTAATTACCTACCAATCTAGTATATTTTTGAAGTCGATGCCAAGCAACAATAAAGTTTGATGAATTAGTAGATAAGTATGCAATGAAGGATTTTAGATTTGCTTAGCACCGGCTTCAAAATATACTAGATTGGTAGGTAATCAATTTGTACAGAATGAGCATCTTTTAATGTTTACATTTTTTACTTCCTGGGTAGGTACCTAACAACATTGAATGTGTTATTTATTTGCTAGAGTTGTATATTGTTATAATTATCTATAGCTTTTTAGTTATATATATTTTTTAAATGTTTTCTACAATGTACCATCTATTTGGTATCATATCCGTAGCTTACAGATTTGTAGAAAAGTACCTAACAAACCCCTGCAAACGTTTGTTTTAAATAAATACTGGTACTGGTACTGGAAATTTGGATTAAAGTCAGTCTACCAAAGGCACTTTTGTGAACTAAGAAATTTTTATTTAGATTATTTGAATGTAATGTCTGAATGTATCTTTTTTAAATAAATATAGTTTCTGGTGTCCTACGGAGAGATATTATTATACTTCTGTAGGAATTACTGTTGTAATATATTTGCTATTGTCACTTAGTACATATGTAATATTTTATTGGTTAAATAAATATATAAATAAATATGTTGGACACATTTCTAACACAAATGATACAAAACCCGAATTTTCATGGTTGATGGGTATAATAACAAATTTAATCGTAGTTTTGAATTTTAATAATTTTTTTCTAAATAACAATTTTCGATTTTGTACTTTACTCTTGAGCAAAATTAATATTCTTTGACAAACCTCGTATGCAGAACTTTTTTTGAAGACTAAATTTTTTTTCGTAAAATTAATAACCAAAAAGTTTTCCATTTGTAGAGAACTTTAGTGGAAACACTGTATGCTAACAACGCGAAATATAGGCAAATTCTATTTAAATGATTTTAGAATGCAGTGTTACATTTATATTACCATATTTCTAGCCTAATATGCATTTTGGCAATGTAATACGAATTTAAAGACACTATAGTTTATAGAATGTTTATTCAACAAATGAATGACGTTTGATTGTAAAATAATTAATATTACATTGCTAGCACTATTTAGCTCCAACGATTTAACTCTAAAATATATACTAACATAACACATGATAAAACTTACCGTTGGTGGTGAAAGATTTATAGTGGACCCTCTCCTTTCTTGAGGTCCGATGCTGGAATGTCTCCTGATCGGAAGACCTCCCCCGGGGGTACCACCTGGTGAGGACGCACAAGAAGGAGCTATCCGAATTTTCGGTGTCATTAAGGTATTGTCGGACAGTCTTCGATTGGGGAAGGCGTTCACGACCCTAAGGAGGTTGCTATCTGGTGATGATGGGGAACCGCCGAACCACCATCCGCCTAGCATTCCGCCTGCAGAAGGAGAAAATGAATTTTTAAATATGTAGATTATAGTCAATGTATTGAACCTAATAGATGTCGGTGACATCTACCGTCTAATGAGTAATTTATGTATATGAAGGCATATTATGCCATAACACATACTACACTCTTGACATATGGTTCGAGTGTTTTATATAAAAACACATAAGTAAAAATGTATATACAGATATACAGTGATGGGCAAATGTGTGGAACCAAGCAAATATCTCTGGAATTTATTAGAGATATCAAAATGAAATTTGGAAGGTGGTTACTGCAGTAGATTGCCTATTTGTTTCCAAAATTTTTTACAATTTTGAACTTCCTGTTTTACCGGCAGTAATGTCGATTTTGAAATTTGCAAGGAAACACCCTGTAAAGTATTTTAGTTTCTGATGAAACATTTTATTGCGATTACAAAAATATCTAGTTTGATATTGTTTACTTCAATACCTACCGAGATATTAACAGAAAAGTAATTAAGGAAAGGAAAAATATAATCTCCATTAAAGAAATACATAATCATAATTATTAACTAAATCTAAGTGATTTTCAAAACATTGAAACTTAACTTAACTAAACTTAATTAGATGTTCAAACTGAGCACCGTTTTTAAATTCTCTAGTAACATTAGCTATTACTTCTGGCGTAATTCTCTGGATGTCTTGAGTTATTCTTGCAGCTAATTCTTGCAAATTATTTGGTCTATCAACATAAATCTTAGATCCCACAGAAAATAGTCTAGTGAATTAAGGTCGGGACTTCGTGCAGGCCATTCATAAGTACCCCTTCTTCCAATCCATCTGTGATGAAATGTCCTATCTAAATGATCTCGAACAATGCTAGCGTAATGGGGTGGTGCTCCATCCTGCTGAAACCAGATATTATTTGGTAATTGTCCATTTACCTCCAATGCCGGAATAACTTGTGTCTCCAAGAGCTGTAAATACCTATCTCCGTTTAAAGTTTCTTGTAGGAAGAAGGGTCCCACGATTCTGTTGTTATAAATGCCGGCCCAAACGTTCAATTTTTGGCGATGTTGTGTATGAGCCTCTTGTACCCAATTAGGATTACTTTGCGACCAGTAGAGGCAGTTATGTCGATTAACCGTACCATTTAAACAAAATGTAGCCTCGTCTGAAAACACCACATTTCTTATAAAATTATTATCACGGTTACAAATATCCATCATCGTATCACAAAATTGCAAACGTCTGTCGAAATCGTCTTCGGAGAGTTCTTGAACGAGGCGAATTTTGTATGGATGATATTTTTCTCGCCTTAATATCCTTCCTACTGAACGATGGCTAATTCCATGCATATTGGCGAGGTCGGTAGTGGATAAGTGAGGATTTTCTTCCAAAGATATAGCAACATTTTGAGCTACACCTTCATTACTTGCACATTTTAACCGTTCACTTTTTGGTAATTTGCTAACTGTTCCACTTGTGTCGTACCTTCGCAAAGTTTTCGTCACTACTGAACGGGATATTTGTGTATTCGGATGAACAATGTTAGAAAGGTCTACAAACTTCTTGATGCGTCGTTTTCCTATCCGCATACCCAATCAGCATTAATATTTCTTTTCTTTCTCTTTCACTTAATTCGGCCATTTTACGATTTAATTAAAACAATACAATCTTTTTACGTTCAAATAAAAAAAACTAATAACTTATTTTGACAACTACTGTCACTTCTGCAATGAATTTCATGGACTACTAAACTTGATTCAGATATAATATGCGCCTGATTTAAGCAAACGCACGTATTTTCGACTATGGAACAGCAGTGCTGTTGGCTGTGACGGTTTGTTTATATCGGGAGTAAATGAAATCTGAACCGAGATTAGCTACCATCGAATTTTTCCTTTCCTTAATTACTTTTCTGTTAATATCTCGGTAGGTATTGAAGTAAACAATACCAAAATCGATATTTTCGTATTCGCAATAAAATGTTTCATCAGAAACTAAAATACTATATAGGGTGTTTCATTGCAAATTTTAAAATCGACATTACTTCCGGTAAAACAGGAAGTTCAAAATTGTAAAAAAATTGGAAACAAATAGGCAATCTACTGCAGTATCCACCTTCCAAATTTCATTTTGATATCGCTAATAATTCCAGAGATATTTACTTGATTCCACACATTTGCCCATCACTGTATATCCACATATTTAGAACTATATCATTCAACATATAACGGCCGTTTCGAACCAGGAGTTCTCGTCAGATACGCTTCTTTGAATGACAAGTTCTAAAGTGAAATACTTGGATGCAATAAACAACAGTAAGACAAGAGTCAGTGTATTGATCCTAATAAATGTCGGTGACATCTACCGTCTAGTGAGTAATTTATGTATATGAAGGGATACGATGCCATAACACATGTTTTATATAAAAACACATAAGTCGTCACTCCATTTTGTGGGTAGCTATCATCTGCTTTTGTCCTGGTCATGAATTGTATAAGTAATTTTGTCCATCGGCCGATTTTATTGATGTTGCTTTTAGACACGAACAGTGTCTTTGCTCCATATTAGACGAACTCTGGACGTGTTTGGATTGACGCATTGGTCGTACATTTTCTGAAGCTGCGTAGGTTAGTCTTATTTTACGTTTGGTTTCATGTCTTCAACTTTGTTGTATCGATCTTGTCGGAACCTAGCACTGAGAAATATTAAGACCATTCGAAAACCAAACAAGATCATAATGTTGCTCATTGGACCCGATTATCTGATGCTACGCCTTTTCAATAGAAGACAGTTGTTTCCTGCCCTATGATGCTGAATGTACAGATTCGATTTACCCTTAACACGGTTGCGACAGGCCCGACACCGTCGTAGCTATCAACGAGGGCAAAGCACAAGCTATCAACGTGATAAGCCAAAATATCATTCTGACTGGAACCCTGACCATCAGTGGCATAACAATTCTATGAAAGGTCGAGGTCAAAAATCTTAGAGTCTTCATTGCCGGGGGTTGAGTTTCACGAGGCACGTCCAAGACAGTCAGGCTTTGTGCTTTAACAGGACGACAAAGCAAGTTGAGACTCTTAAACAAGCTGACTCTCATCAAGACAGCCATTTGGTCTATGTTGACGTACGCAAATAGCAACAGGCAGGCCATTCAGAAGCAGGACTTACGACAGCAACCAGTGCTTGCGGAAATAAAGAGGAGGGCCAGAGAGGCTTACGCCAAACTGGAACAGCATCCAAAACCTCATCTACAACTTATCGACTAACACCCCAGATTCGTTGATAGATTTTAACGAGGAAAGAACTAGTTCTGCCTTAACGAAGGCGATTCTCCTTCTGAAGAAGAAGATGCCCAGTTCCTTATTCAAAATATATTCGTGTTTGTTTACAGAGCACACTTTAAATCTGGCAGTCAGAAGGAAAACAACTAGTAAGTAATGATTAAATAATTGTGTGTTCAAACAGATAAGCGGAAGCTGTTAAATAGAGATACTTAAGTGACTGTCTGAATAATAAACAGTTCTGTTCATTTTCACGGATTCAAAGTGAACTGATGAACTCAAATTTTCAAAAGACTATAGATATTCTGAAAGTGAATATCAACCGAGAGTCGTAATGATAAATGCAAATCCTTACTCACCCGTTGAATTTTTCCTCGCCATATCCTCGGCGCTGGAAGTTTTCCTCTGTTCTATCCGCAGATTAGGTATATTAAACGGAGGAACGTGCATATTATCGGAACTGTATTGGTGTCTCAAAGGACGATGTCTTTCGGGACTCGGCAGCGAAAGATTATCCAATTTCAGTTTGTTCCTTTGATTGCGATCGATCTGATCCAACATCTCTTGCAGCACCTCTATTAATATCGTGAACTGTTCTAAATTTAAAGAGGGATTCACCGTTTGCGGTAGAAGGGAAGGCATCACTTTGGTCGCCATTAAGTTTACCGATAGTCCGAATTTCTTATCGCTGAGCATCAGTCGGTATATATCTGGAAAAGAAAGTAAAGTTCATTTCGAAAACTTAAAATTTAGAAAATCATAAAAAAATGTGAGCATGTGAATAATTATTGATTCTAAGAAAGCCTTCGATACAATATACAAATTTATTAGAAATTTACCAGCATCACACCGAAATGGTAGTTATAACAATCATTCAAATAATCGCTCTATTTTATTGAAGTTAATTTTTATACAATTTCTAAACTTTTTTACTTGTTATTTTATTGAAAAGTCTCACAACTGAAATAAAAAAGATTTTTAAGTTAAACTGTTTTATTTAAAATTAATACAATATTAGTGATAATAATGTACTAAAAAATAAAATATAATTCGGTAGGTCCTAGGTACCACTCGTCACACCACTCTGCTTATTAATCTAGGGCATTAATCAGACAAAACAAAAGAAAATCGTTGGGCGCGTGTTCTATTAAGTCAACCGCTATATCTACGTTGTGAGTTTTTTTTGATGATCAGTATGGGGATCTCGGAAACTAGCGAAGATAGAGCAATGGTTAAATTGGGAAAGATTTGCAGTTTTACTGGCCCAATTTAATGACACTTTCGGATTTTTGTAAAAAGTCATGGCTTACTAGATATTTTGAAAAAACGAAATTCTGTCGATTTAGGCAAATCCCTCTAGCTCCTTTGTTTGTGTAAATATCATAATTGAAGGGAATTGTATCCCGAATATGATTGTCATGTCCTCGTTTGCGTGATATGACACAAACTTATCTTTTTTTGAATGGAAACCATAGTTGGCTATGACCTCAAAAACATCGGACATTTTTAGAGCTTTTCAACCACATAATACTCGATATAGTTATTCGTAAAAATAACGGAGTTATGGATGCTTTTCTCTCTTATTTTCACTTTTAACGTAGTTAGCCATGAAATAGATTGATTTATTAATAATTATTCCAAAAAATATTGAACGATTTTTTTATTAGGTATATCAGATATTACGAAAAAACTAAATAAGTAGGTACTTATTAAAAACTTAAGAAATTAAAGTACATAATAATGGTTACAATTTATTTTCGAAAAGTCCACCATTATTATTTAGACAAAAATTGCATCTTTTTAAGATTGACATTACCGCTTTCCTCACAGACCGCCTATCAATTTCTTCAATTGCTTGTAATACCGCCTCCCTTAGGTCACCAACTGTCTCATACTTTCTTTTATATACTTTGTTTTTTAGCGCACCCCATAAATAGAACTATAACTGCCAAATCGGGAGACCGGGGTGGCCACTCGCGTGGGCCATTTCTTCCAATCCAAGAGTTTGGATAGATATTATCTAAGTGTTGTCTTACTACTAACGAGTTATGAGCAGGTGCTCCATCATGTTGGAACCACTCAATTTCTAAACGAGTTCTCAAATTCAAATTATGCAACATGTCTTGAAAAATGTATTGCAAGAAATGCAAGTGGCGCGCCCCAGTAAGTGATTCGTCATAGATAAAAGGCCCCAGAATAGTAGACCCTATGATACCACACCAAACATTAAAACCAAATTTTATCTGGGGTCGTCTTTGTTCTACATGGAAAGGGTTTTCTTTAGCCCAGATATGCTCATTGTGTCTATTGAACATACTGCAGTTAGTAAATCTAGTTTCATGTGACCATAACACCTTTAATGGAAACTGTGGATTGTCAAGGCAGATGTCTCTAAACCATGTACAACAAACAAAATACGTCGATGTTCGTCACCAGCATGCAAAGTTTGAGAAACTGAAAGTTTGTACGGGTAGATTACGTTCCTTTGGTGGTATCGTAAAGCCTCTTAAATGTACATAGAGCAGGTTGACGACTACTAATGGAATTACTCTCAAATGAGGAAACGTCAAAGTGAAAACAATCTTTTTCATGGCTACCTACGTTAAAAGTGAAAATAAGAGAGAAAAGCATCCATAACTCTGTTATTTTTATGAATAACTATATCGAGTTTATATCGTTGAAAAGCTCTAAAAATGTCCGATTTTTTGAGGTCATAGCCAACTATGGTCTCCATTCAAAAAAAGATAAGTTTGTGTCATATCTCGAAAACGAGAGCTGTCACGCAAACGAGGACATGACAATCATATTCGGGATAGAATTCCCTTCAATTTTGATATTTGCACTTTTTTTATAAAATCAAAAACACAGGAGCTAGATGGATTTGACTAAATCGACAGAATTTCGTTTTTTCAAAATTTCTAGTAATCCATGACTTTTTACAAAAATCCGAAAGTGTCATTAAATTGTGCCAGTAAAACTACAAATCTTTCCCAATTTAACCCTGCTATATCTCCGCTAGTTTCCGAGATCACCATACTGATTATAAAAAAAACTCCTCTTGTATATATAAATAGGCAAAGTAAAACGATTAGGTACGATTTCCCCCTCTGTGTCTCAACCGATTTTCTTTATTTTAGTTTTGTTTAGTAGCTACAGATGACCTTCAGTGCAGAATGTTAAAATTTATTTATAATCTTGGTTCATTCCTTAAATAAGATATAATAAAAAAACATTATTTACGTCCATTTTAATGCTAAACAGATAACAGTAACAGTGTCGCCAGATTTCTTGGAGAGAAAATGGTAAGATGGATTGACTCGAATGTGAAAGAGAAATTAAATTAAAAGTAACAAATTTTGACCCGTTCCTAAAGTTATTCTACATCATGCTATTGAAATAGAACCCAGAAAAATTTATGTTACTTAATAATGGCCCTTTATTGGCTCTCACAAGTTTGCAACTTTTATTGATTTCTAAATATGGTTTGTCAACTAAAATAAGAATTATGTTGCAATTGATGAATTTATTTCTGATAATATTTTATTACTTTCAATACTATACTTTCAATTTAAAGATTCTTTTAATTTTTACCCTATAAATTTCATATAATTTGAATAAGATTACAAAAAATGTGAACTAATGGACTGATTGTAATATTCAAGACAAATTGTTAGACCTGGAAGCCCTGCATTCATGGCCATCTTTAATGTAGCGCATTGATTATTATAGCACGATGGTAAAGATAAGTTGTAAATTCAATGTGTAAAGTTCAAGATTTCAGCTTCATTCACTGCGAAAAGTTTTTAACAAGAGTGAGTATTACTTATTTATTATTATTTAACAGCAGGTGCCTTATATTTCTTTATATTTTTCAAACAAAAATAATAGTCATTGTTTACTATGTGCTTCATTTAAGTTAATGAAATTATAATGAATCTTAAGATTTTGGTTGAAGGTTTATTTATATGTACTTGTGTTTTGTAGTTATTGGGAATGTAATAGTAGGTATAGCACCATCCTACTAATTTTTGAGTTGGTAGATTTCATTTTCTGCTGACGAGCTGAAAACGTTAACTGTGAATTGTCAGAATGAAGGTTCTATTTCGTTTTATATCTTACTTTACGACCATTGAAAATTTTCAGTCTCAAATCAAGATTTTTTTTGAAAAATCTGGGTATTAATTAATGTTTTAGATATTATATTTAATATTAATTTATTATTTAATATAATGTTAATATTTTTCAACTGATTTATTTTTTTATGTTAAAAATTATAACTACATATTTGAATATATTTAAAGGCCGAATCTTTCAATAAATTTTAGGTAGGGAAACAGTTAGTTACTATTTTGTGTTCATGCATTTTATCTAAGAAACAATTTATTTATTATTCCATGGTTGCCTTTCTGCAAAATCCTGGTTTTATTACAAGGTAACTGACTTTTACCTAAAATAAACATGTCATTGACATTTTAACGATGTGTATTTAAAATATAAACAAATTCAATGCATTTACTGATTTGTTATGGTAAGTTAGGTATATACGTCTATTCTACACAGAGATATATTTTTTATGAATATATTTTTCCTTCGAAAACGGTCAAATTATTGAGTAATTATATATGGAAGAAGCGTTACTGCTGTTAAATTATTTGAAGACCATCTTTGATAGTAGGTTTTATTTTAATAGATTTGTTAATATAACATGAATGAACATGAAGCTCCTTGCTTATATCAAAGCTCACTTGATACCCATATTGAAGGGGTGTGAAAAAATATATACTTAATCCGCCATTTTGTTGGCGGCCATCTTGGATTTTCTTTTTTCCTATAGAACTCTATTCTTCTATTCTAGCCCTTTTATTTGATACCCATATTGAAAGTAGTTGTGAAAGAATATGTAATCCGCCATTTTGTAGTGGCGGCCATCATGGATTTACAATGAGACAAAATATATTAAATTGCATTGTTACCAGAACTAAATTTTACCAGATTTGACTCAAACAAACAAACAAACAGGGCAAGCTAAATAAAACCGTTTAAAAATAGAAGCTCGTGTGAATATTGATACTGATACTTCCATTGAAAATTATTTTTGAGGAAAGTGCTGCTTGTGATGAGGCCTCAATGCATTTTCTTCATAGCAAATTATCTGCCCATACTACATTAGCTGCCAAGAAGTTTCCGCTCAAAAATAGCATAGCAGTGTTAGGTCATCCTCCTGATTTGCCTTACTTAGCACCATGTGCCTTTCATACCATAAGGTAAATTTTGCAGTAAAAAGACAACATATCAAACACTTGCCACGGGGAAATACTTCATTCAAGACTGTTTTTTGTTTTTGAAAAATGAAAAATTCCTATAAAGCCTTGTAGGTATTGATGACGGGTGTACAGTGCATCCCATTTTGGTTGAGATTGCCAGGTTACTCGGTTGTTATTGAAAATAGAGTCTTGCGGTTTTCACATACCTGTTCTACTTTTTTGTGAAACTCAGGATGGCCATATCAGATTTTGCATAAGTGTTTCCATTGATAAGATGCAGGGCGATTTTGATAACTTATACTTTTTGGACCCCTTCTATTTCTACGAAGTTATTAGAAATACTCTTGCGCTAAGAACTACGTCTAATAGAAAATTTTGCATAGAATCCAGTGGAGTATTCAATTTTTTTTCCGAGTATGGTTTTGAAGATACTACACAACATTATATATTTTTAAATGGAACACCCTGTATTTTATTATTTCATTGAATTCGTTATTTTTTTCCCTTTAAAATAATGTATAATAAAATACACATGGTATTATTAGAAATGCCTAAAAAACACTAAAAAGCTGAGTTTTTTGCTAGTAGGCCATGTATTTTCCATTTAAAAGGAGAATCAAACAAATAATTCCATTTGAGATTTTTCATAGGAGTTTATCAGCAAAGAAAAATAATGTTAACAATAATTCAATAACATGAAACACGAAATTTAGGTACCGAAAAGCAACTAATAAATAGTTATACATCGTTCATTATGTATAACAAACAGAACAAGTATTACAAATCAAATATCTACCTTAAAATTAATTTTGGACATTATTTATTACCTTATTGATTTTACTGTTCAAATTGTTGTCCATTTTCCCTAATACATAATTGCCAAACCTTTTCAATACGCCTGAGTGCATTTAAAATTATAACAGGTCGCCTTTGTAAATCCCGAAAAGCTGCCTCCGTTGCGGCACGAAGTTCTTCGCGACTATTGTGTCTGTGGGTATATATTTTATTTTTCAAATAACCCCACAAAAAAGTCCAATATAGATAAATCGGGTGATCTTGGAAAGTCTATAGAATTGCGAAAGGCAACATCTTCCAATATTTCGGGTAATAAGTCTTCTAGGATTTTCAAGTACCTATTGGCGGTAAGGGTTCCTTCAAAAAAGCGGTACTTTATTTTTGTCCCCAGTATGAAACAGGCTACATTAAAACCAAATCGACCCTGCTGTTGTGGGTCAAAAATTAAGTGCGGGTTCTCATCATACCAGTATCTTGTATTCTGGCTGTTAAATATACCGGCACTGCTTATATGAGATTCGTCTGACCAAATAACTTTCCTTACAAAATCATTGTCCCTTCGGGTTTGGTCTAAAAACCAATTGCAAAAATTTAACCGTCTTGCTGCATCACCAGGATATAAGTGCTGGGCAATATTGACTTTGTAAGGTTTAAATTTATATTTTTTTAAAATTCTTTGGACAAGTGATTGAGAAACTCCAGTGTAATTTTCTAATTTCGCACAATAAGTCTGGGGATAGGCATGAACGCTAGCTAACACATTTATTTCATTCATTTCTCGATTTTCTTTGTTATACACCTTTGATCGAGGTTTAAAATATGCACCAAAACTTATTATTAGTAAATTATTCTTTAGTCTAAATATAGTTGCTCGACTAGGTTGATACCTCTCTGGATCTCTGAAAGTTTTAAAAACGCGATTTCATGAAATATCTTATGGTAAAATACTCGTACTTTATACCTGTGGAAATATAGTTCTAAAGCTTCTTCAACATTCTCATAACATTGATTTAAACATTGTATCATATCGTATTTTTCGTTATTTTGAAAAACGAATTCTCTTCCAGCCATTATCAATTATCAACCAGCAAACTCACGAATAATTATTTATATAATGATCTTGTAAACTCAAACACGATAAAACACAATAGTTACTAACAATGACAGCTTGATCAGATTTGCGTTTTTCTCTCCAGCGCTCACTAGATAAAATATTGTTCCGAAAGGCGGAATTCTATAATAATTTTAAATGGATTCATGCAAGATGGAAAGGTTTGCCAATTATGTGTTAGGGAAAATGGACAACAATTTGAACAGTTAAATCAATAAGGTAATAAATAATGTCCAAAATTAATTTTAAGATAGATATTTCATTTGTAATACTTGTTCTGTTTGTTATACATAATGAACGGTGTATAACTATTTATTAGTTGCTTTTAGGTACGTAAATTTCGTGTTTCAGGTTATTGAATTATTGTTAACATTATTTTTCTTTGCTGATAAACTCCTATAAAAAATCTCAAATGGAATTATTTGTTTGATTCTCATTTTAAATGGAAAATACAGCTTTTTAGTGTTTTTTAGCATTTCTAATAATACCATGTGTATTGTATTATACATAATTTTAAAGGGGAAAAAATAACGAATTCAATGAAATAATAAAATACAGGGTGTTCCATTTAAAAATATATAATGTTGTGTAGTATCTTCAAAACCATACTCGGAAAAAAAACTCGAGTCCTCCACTGGATTCTATGCAAAATTTTCTATTAGACGTAGTTCTTAGCGCAAGAGTATTTCTAATAACTTCGTAGATATAGAAGGGGTCCAAAAAGTATAAATTATCAAAATCGCCCTGTATCTTATAAATGGAAACACTTATGCAAAATCTGATATGGCCATCCTGCGTTTCACAAAAAAGTAGAACAGGTATGTGAAAATCGCAAGACTCTATCTTCAATAACAACCGAGTAACCTGGCAATCTCAACCAAAATGGGATGCACTGTACATTGTAAAGAAATACATTTGAAATTAAAACTGTTACATCAATGTCGTCATTAACCCGTTAGAAGAAAAGACTCATTAATATTTTTTCCTGATTTCTATTTTATACCCTCTAATCTTTGGGATACAAAGGAAAGTTTGCACGAAATTAATTTGACAAAAGTCTTGGAGTGAATTTGAATAAATTGTTTGAAAGAATTCTCGTTCCTTACGTAACCTAAATATATTCTCGAATATGCACTGCGTAGAAGGTAGCGCTCGAATGAAATTGAATTTTCTGCATTTGAAAGAAAAGCGAAAAGATGCGAACAGTTACACTTCGGATAAATGAGAATTGCCTCTCTTGAGCAGTTTCCTGGAATATTCTCAAGAATTACGTCGGTAGGTTTTACAGTACTTGAATAAAAATATCAAAGAAATTTTATGAAATAGGACAAATCAATAAACATGTGTACAACTTAACTTTGACCTTTTGGAATGTTCGAAAATGGTTGTGACGATTTTGTTGATATTTACCCATTTCATTGTATGACTGAGTAATTTAAATATAATAAATACATTAAAAAAACAAAAAACGGCTTCAAAAAGAATATCTTAAATAAAAATAACTTAAAAGCACTCTATTGTAGACGCTCAGAGTATCGTCATTCTTTACGTCTGTTAATTTTAGTGACATTCATTTGATAGTCTCCCCTCCTCCGAATCTTATAATAAATCGTTATCCAGTTTTAATTGATATAATTTAATAGAACGTAGTTTTTAATTATAATTAATTTTGTCTGATAAGAAGTTGAGGTACTTAACCTAAAAAAATTTATATTCTTTATCAAACCTAGTACACAATCTGGTTAGCCCTGTTTGATAAGATTTTTATATATTATGGAAAATAAAGACATTTTACTTTTAAGCAAAAGTAATAATAGCTAACAAATTTCGTTTACAGTTGAAAAAGTGACATGTAATGATTACAGTATATGTTTGCGACCATGCAAATATTTTTATAAAGAATCTTTTTTTCTCTAAATAATATTCATAAGAACGTTTTCCGTTTGAACTCAACTTATGAAGATACACTGTATATAGAAACCAACTGAGAACCTCTACCATAATGTTAATTTACTGACATTTATTTGGATTTTATTCCAAACAACTTTTAATTTATTACATTTTTCTTAAAATATAGCAGAATTGGATGCAATTTTCAATTCTAATAAACTTTGCTTGATTAAAATTTGAGATATTATAAAAAAATCAAGTTACCTCACTTTCAAACAAAATTGATATATATTTTCAAAACTTGGTATATAATACTCTCTTCGAGGTGTCATTCAGTTTGCCTGAAAATTCTAGATGTCGGCCTATACATCTCGCATCTTCAAACCTGGTATATAGTTGGAAAAGTTACAGAAATACTTACTATACAATTTTTAGAGCAATGGCATAAATAGATGCAGTTTTTAATTCTAATTACTTCTATTTGATAACAATTTTAGATTTTAACAAAAATGAAGATACTTTAATTTGTATTCAAGATCCTCTTTGATGACAAACCTTGTCTACTGTTAAAAAAGTGACATGGAAATACTGTTTACGTTTTAGACCATGTAAATCTATTTGTGAAGAATAACTTTTTCTCTTAATATTGTTAATAAAAAGAAATCGTTTGATTTATGAATACACACTGTATATACATATTAACTGACATTTATTTTGATTATTTCATCTTATTTACAGTTTACCCCAAGTTCTGAACAGTTAATACCAGCAATTCCATCAAAGCTTACTGTATAAAAATGTCGTTAAAAGTTTTCCCTGATTTTCTATAAAAACGGTGCAAGCTATGTCATTGAATTCTTTTCAATTTGTTCCGAATAATTTTTTTCTCTCCATATTTGTAATTCCGGCGACTCCACCAAGGCATAGAGTATAAGAGAATAGTTATAAAATAGTTTTTCTTTCCCTTTTTTGTAAGAAACGGTACAAGCTATGTTAATAAAAAAAATATGCGACCACCTTGCGATTCCCCGGAATAGAATCCAGTATAAACGGTCGAAATTCCTTGAGCAAACAAAGCAAAAAAAAAAACAGATACAGACGAATTGAAAATTAGTAACAATTGAAACATGCATCCAGTTACGCTATTATATTTAAAACGGAAGATATTATAGGTTCTGTAAAACTGTGTGTGATGTTGGTACCATGCCTGAAAAATATGTGTGTAACATGGCTTATAAATACCTTCATTAATTAATAACAGAAATTGTTTAATTAGGGTTCCGTATATACAATATACGGATACCCTTATAATATCACTCCGGATTTCTGCCTTTGACACATCACAGCAATTTTCTCCTAAACTACTGGACGGAAGAGGTTGAAATTTGGTATCAATGTATAGTTTGGTGACCCGATCAGGAGTACATATCGTACAAGAGAAAAAATTGATTTTAGGGGTACTTCTGGGGGGAAAAATTTAAAAAAATCGACCGTCCCCCCCCTGATATCCGAAACCACTGAGCCTAAAATTTTGAAAAAAATAGGAAATATAGAACGTTGCCCGAACTTTAGTGGAAAAATAAGGAGAAACCATTAATATTAATTTTGGGGGCAAATTATAGAATTAAATAAAAATTTAAAAATAAAAAAAATTCAAACGCATCATGTAATATATCAAATGAAAGGTCTCATTCTGAGGAACACAAATATATTTTTTTCATATTAAAAAAAATATATTTAAAAAAATATTAACGAAAATATATCAAAATTTACCCATCCCCCCCTTATCTCCGAAACTATAAAACGTAAAGTTTTGAAAAAAATAGATTTATAGGTTCTGATCTGAAGTTTACTGGAAAAATAAGGAGAAACCTCTACTTTTAATTTTGGGGAGGCAAATTACAGAATTAAATGGAAAATATAAATTTAAAATTGTTTCTAACCCATCATGTTATATATCAAATGAAGGGGCTCAT
This sequence comes from Octodonta nipae, assembly GCA_034190945.1. NCBI lineage: Eukaryota > Metazoa > Arthropoda > Insecta > Coleoptera > Chrysomelidae > Octodonta > Octodonta nipae. Next base: position 38,619,686 of record CM067216.1, on the reverse strand, counting down.
TACGACGAAAACAAATATGTTTTTTTATATTTTTAAAATAAATTAATTAAAAGATATTAACAAAAATATAAAAAAAATTACCCATTCCCCCTTATCTCCGAAACCATAAGCTGGAAAATTTTGAAAAAAAATGGAGGTATAGCCCCTCACCTGAACTTTACTGGAAAAATAAGGAGAAACCCCTAATATTTATTTTGGGGGGCAAATTATAGAATTAAATGGAAAATTAAAATTAAAATTGTTTCTAACCCATCATGTTATATATCAAATGAAAGGGCTCATTATGACGAAAACAAATATATTTTTTTCATATTTTTAAAATAAATTAATTAAAAGATATTAACAAAAATGTAAAAAAATTTACCCATCCCCCTGTCTCCGAAACCATAAGCTGGAAAATTTTGAAAAAACAATGGACGTATAGCCCCTCACCTGAACTTTACTGGAAAAATAAGGAAAAACCCCTAATATTTTTTTTGGGGGGCAAATTATAAAATTAAATGGAAAATATAAAATTAAAATTGTTTCTACCCCAACATGTTATATATTATATATATGAAATAAAAGGGCTCATGATGAAGAAAACAAATATATTTTTTCCATATTTATAAAATAAATTAATTAAAAGATATTAACAAAAATATAAAAATTTTACCCATTCCTCCCCTTATCTTCGAAAGGATAAGCTGAAAAATTTTGAAAAACTGGAAGTATAGCCTCTCATCTGAACTTTACTGAAAAAACAAGGAGAAACCCCTTCTATAAATTTGCCCCCCCTTCATTTTGGGGGGCAAATTATAGAATTAAATGGAAAATAAAAAATTATAATTGTTTCTAACGGGTCATGTAATATACCAAATCACAGGGCTCATTATGACGAATACAAATATATTTTTTTTAATTTTTTTAAAATGAATATTTTAAAATATATTAAAAAAATATTAAAAAAAATTACCCATTCTCCCCGTTATTCCCCAAACTCTAAGACCTCATTTTTTTGTTTATAGGTAAAATATGAAAAAAATCCCTAATTAATTAAACGGAAAATAAATTATTAGAAAACCCCCATAGTAACAAATTATACAATTAAATGAAAAATAAAGATTCAATTTTCAAACGCATCATGTAATATATCAGATAAAAGGGTCATTTTGTGAATTACAAATATATCATGTTTTTAAAACATTTGTATAAAAGATATTAACAAAAATATTAAACATCGACTTAATTCTCACTTTAGAAACTACACTATTTAAAATTTGAAAAACATATTTTATTTTTAAATAATTTGAATAACAGATTTAATAATTTATAATTTAAACTTTGACCTATTTTGCCCTTTTTCTTCCAATCTACAGAGCCTCAAAACTCAGACAGTAGATTATAAAAGGCATCTCTGAAAGTTTATTAGTAAAATAAAACTCTAATGTTACTTTTTGGGAGCCAAATTAGAAATTTAAATACATATGTATTGCAGATAAAATAAAAAGTATATGTGGAAAATCAAAGGGTATATTTTTTATAAATTTAGAACGCTTCTTTAAAAGATATAAGTGTAAATATAAGAAAATGCACTCATTCCCTGCTTGTCTGAAACTGGAATATTCGAATCTTGAAGGTGGTACGGAACCCTAAGTATGCGAGTCCAACTCCCACTTATTTATAAAGATGTTTATATTCCGATGTAAAATACGAGTATGTGCATTTCTTAGGCTTCAAACACAGTTTTATAGAACATATAATATCGTTCATTTTAAATATCCATTTGAATTATTTTTTACTTTTTAATGCCATTATTGTTATTATACATTAAAGTCGGTGATTTTTTTTAAAAAGCTGTTTATGTTTGATATGAATTAAGAACTATTTAAGAAACATTGTAAAAGTCACAAATAACTGAGTGAAATAGTTCCATCTTTGCCTCTGATGTCAAATCTCTCCCGATATTAATTTAGCGTAACTCATTTACTTTTCTTTGTTTAATTGGAATTTTCTGGGCTACGTTGAAAGAACTTTTGTCTTGAAATTCCAAATTCTATCGGAAATATCTCCCGCAGATAGTCTCATAAAGGGAATTTCTCCCGTTCCACGGATTTGATGGTAGAACTTTCCTTTTCGTTTTGGTTTTGGGTTGTGCAACCTCTGGGAGAACTTCGCCGGGAAATCGTGATGTGAAACATTTCGAGTTAATACCGTATAAAAGGCTAATTCAATTACCCCTCGGAGAGATTTTTCCGAAGATCCAACAAAACCAAACCTTCCGAATTTCCGCCAGCGAACTTCGCCTTATGCTGATGAAATCTAAAGATCTTAAAGATTTGAGAACGCTGTTCGGTAAATGTTATTGCTGAAGTTGTCAGGAGAAGAATTGCTGTTCGGCTTTCGGAAATGGCGTTGTTTATGGCAGTGGAATGTGGGTTTACTCTAGTAGGCGTAGTTTATAATTAAATTTGTGTTTCATCGTATCCCTGATGTATTTTTGGTGGAGTCAATGATTAGTAGAACAGGCAATCCTCTAAAGTCCCCAAGAACAACTTCCATTTGGAGATTATTTTATTAATTTTTTAAACTATAATACAGGGTAAGTTTTTTTTGGATGATCAGTATGGGGATCTCGAAAACTAGCGGATATAGAGCAATGGTTAAATTGGGAAAGGTTTGCAGTTTTACTGTCCCAATTTATTGACACTTTCGAATTTTTGTAAAAAGTCATTTCTTACTAAATATTTTGAAAAAACTAAATTCTGTCGATTTAGTCAAATCCCTCTAGCTCCTTTGTTTTTGATTTTATAAAAAAGGTAAATATCAGAATTGAAGGGAATTGTATCCCGAATATGATTGTCATGTCCTCTTTTGCATGACAGTTCTCGTTTTCGAGATATGACACAAACTTATCTTTTGAATGAAAACCATAGTTGGCTATGACCTCAAAAAATCGGATATTTTTAGTGCTTTTTAACGATATAATACCCGATATAATTATTCATAAACATAACGGATTTATGGATGCTTTTCTCTCTTATTTTCACTTTTAACGTAGTTAGCCATGAAATAGATTGAGTTATTAATAAATATTCCATAAAAAATTTAACGATTTTTTTATGAGGTATATCACATATAACGAAAAAACTAAATAAGTAGGTACTTACTAAAAACTTAAGAAATTAAAGTACATAATAACGGTTACAATTTATGTTCGAAAAGTCCACCATTATTGTATAGACAAAAATTGCATCTTTTTAAGATTGACATTACCGGTTTCCTCATAGACCGCCTATCAATTTCTTCAATTGCTTGTAATACCGCCTTCCCTTAGGTCACTAACTGTCTCATATTTTCTTTTGTATACTTTGTTTTTTAGCGCACCCCATAAATAGAAGTCTATAACTGCCAAATCGGGAGACTGGGGTGGCCATTCACGTGGGCCATTTCTTCCTATCCAAGAGTTGGGATAGATATTATCTAAGTGTTGTTTTACTAATAATGAGTTTCAACATAGTTTACATAGCAAATGTCCGATTATTTGGATATACTCGTTTGTACGTTTATGACGAAACCTTCAATTTACGAGTGAAGCTCGCTCATCCAGGTACTAATAAATAAAATATTACAGAAAAAACAATAGTAAAAAATTTGTTATTACCTTCCGAAAACCTTCCCCTTTTATACCTCCAAACAAGTTTATCCGTAACATTAATCTGATACGATCTTAAACGAAATTCATACGTTGCATTATTACTAATTCACTCTCAGCTTCTCCTGCACGATACCTGAATAACTTCTAATGAAAGCTACACGGAAGCGCTAGTCATAATTTACCTCGCTGAAATAACTTCACATTGCGACATGAATAAGATCTCGATCTTGATAAAACTAATATGACGAAGTGGATTTCCACCCCTATATCATCGTATCATATCAACACCCTTTAGGAAAGCCGCAAAGTTCCGCGAACCCCCATTTTCGCGTCAGTTTCGGGAGTTAGATGTTTGAGAAGTCGTCTAATGGTGGGGGGGGGGTACAAGTTGAGTTATCAACGTTGGGTGTGTCGTAAAACCGTCTTCAGCTTACTTTTGTCGGTTGTCTTCGGCTGTTAAACTTGCGGTGGCAAGCAACAATGTTGTACAAAGTCGTGAAAGACATCGAGAAGTCGTAATGTTTTCTTCGGCATTTTCCGGGAAATTAACAAGTTTTTCATGACACTGTAACGGTTCTTTCAGTTTTACGATGTGTTCTCTGTATGGAATTAATTACAAAAATGCGTTAATCAACATTTTAAGGATGCAATATAAGGGAGTATGTTGTTGAGTAATGTAGTTTTATATTAAAAGAGGACTTGTTCTCATACTAGGAGAGATTTTGCTCGTCATCCTGAAAATGGAAAGAATGTATCGTATTAAGTTCAATTCCTGAACTACATCACGTTTCTAGGCAGGCGCTAGTGGAAGTGATAACCGAGGACAAAGTACACCTAATTCAGCTATAATTGGTTGATTTTTAAAAAAAAACGTTGACCTTGGAATCACCTGGATGATCAAGTTCAAGGTCATGGTCAAAGTCATATTTGGACATGCAATTTTCCGCTCTTTCCGAATCCTTAATAAAAAACGTGGCTTCGCATTTAAAAAAATTGTGTATGACGTTATACAGACAAAAAATATATTTATGTCATTTACCTGTACGTCCTTTTGGATTATGATTTGTTTTGTGTAAGCAAAAAAATGGTACAAATTTTAGTTAATGACGAAGTTCACCCCTATTTTTGACAAGTTTACCTCTGTCCTCCAGCTTGATGGTAATGCTTTAGGCAGACGCCTCTCGGGAATTTGCTTAAATGCATCACAATCTTGTATGCAGCCAATTTTGGAACGTTTACTCGATGATGAGCATGACCAAAAAAATTACCACTTTCACCCCCTGTAACTATCCTTGGTTATCACTTCCACCGGCGCCTGTCGAGAAACGTGATGTAGTTCAGGAATTGAACTTAATACGATACATTCTGTACATTTTCTCGATGACGAGCAAAAACCGGCTCTATCTCTTAGACTATTACGTTTAGAGCTTTTATGACTTTGTATGGATCGTTTACTTCAAAGTATAGAGGCTAGGAAAGTGTTTTAAATCAATTGTGATTTCAATATATGGAATCCGTTGTTTTCTCTAGTGCAAAGAAATATTTACAACTAGGACCCTTTGTAGCACCTCTTTGAACTTCTTCCGGTATATGGTTGATTTTGATTACGTCATTATCAATTTTGGCTGGTCTATGTGTGTTGTCAGAACAGTTAATCTTATCCTTTTGAGAGTTTACACTCCATTGAATGCAAAACAAAATATCGTTTCTACTTAAGAACCTTTATCAGTTCCGCTTCCTTCAACTGAATTAAATCACCGATTTTTTTTTACTATTTGTTTCAACTTATTTAAATTGCATTTGTTTAATTACATTTTCGTTATGATCTCAAGTGTCTCAATTCATTTTTTACAATTTTTCTCGAAGGTTTTTGATTTAAAATTATTTTGTGATTTTTTATTTTTATTTTTTTTTAATTTCAACTTGTTTAAATAAAACTTAAAAATGCGTCCATTATAATACGTTTGTGTTAATAATTCAAATATTAACCTGCTAGCTAATTTAGATAGTTTTTTATCTTGATGATCCTAGTCAGAATACTATATTATCCTGATGGTCCTAGTCAGGATAATATAACAAAGTTATGTAATAATTCTATTGTCATCGACCCTTGATAGGTGCGCAATTTTTTCAAGTATATCAGACATATTTAAAAAATGGTGAAAATTACTTTAAAAGTTTCCGTTACATATGTACATACTGTAATGTTTTTATTTTCACACTCGGGTTCAGTTCAGTTCTTGGATTTATTTAAAAACACAGCCCAACTCACTCTAATTTATTTCCACTACTTTAACACAACTTTTATTCACAGAACTATTTACAATTTATCTTTACTATACGGCAGTCGAATACTGAATAAATGCTTCCTCAGCTCCCCGTATTTGTATATTTCTTCTCGGAATTCTCAAAACGTCAAAGAGCCGCCGAGACTAGACTAGAATGCAAGACGCCGACCTCGATGCGCCATAAGAACATTTCGGATTCCCCGAAATATCATATAAATGCCTATTCCACGAATTATCGGAGGAATAAGACCATTTTGTCCCGTAATGTCCCAGAATCTTTCCTGGTGTGGCGATATCTGTAGGACTCTTCATTTCGACTACGGAAAGTTTGGTGAAAGTAACAGTCAACGGCCTTCGAATCTGCGCTGCGAATATTGAGACAGCATACAAGGATGTCGATGCCACTGAATCGAAATATCGTTTCCATCATACTTCTCATCACCCTCCAATTCAGTTCATCCAACCCACAGACTATTTTTGGGACCACCAATTTTATCAGGTTCTTCTCCATCATCACAGTCCTCAATTCTACCAGAGTCTTCCAAAGAAATTCGCTATATGTTGACTTGTCCTGCAAGAATATTTTCGTTACCAAATAGAAGATGACTCTGGTTGTTTATCTTCCAGATGAAGGACCTTCCCTACTATTGGACCTTGCTCCTTTAGCTTCTGAAACTGACTATACTTCTTGGCAAACACCTTGGCTATTCCTCTGGACGTCGTGCTGCACTTTCTACACATCAAAGTACAGTGACATAAACTGTTCGAAGGTCATCTCGTCATCGGGCGATTGGAGGCTGCGGATTTGGACTTGCTCAACTTCGCCGTCATGGCTTACGGCATAAGGGGCTCACCTGTTGAAATGTACCACCTTTAGTTTTCCTCGAGATAGCTTCCTTATCCTCTAGACAACATCGTTGATTCTCTTTACAATTTGGAAATGAAAACATTCTCGCAGGACAAGCCAACATATAGCGATCTTTGGAAAACTCTGGTAGAATTGAGGACTGTGGTGATGGAGAAGAACCTGATGAAATTGGCGGTCCCAAAGATAGCCTGTGGATTGGATGAACTGAACTGGACGGTGATGAGAAATGTGATGGAAACTATCTTGCAATTCAGTAGCATCGACATCCTTGCATGCTGTCTCAATAGTCGTAGCCCAGATTAGAAAACCGTTGACTGTTACTTCCACCAAACTTCTCGTTGTCGAAATGGAGATCCTGCAGATATTGCCACAGCAGGAAGGATTCTGGAATATTCCGGGACGAAATGGTCTTAAGGAGGGGGCAATGTGATGGGAATTCCTCCGAAAATTTGTGTAATCGGCATTCATCCGATATTTCTACTAATTTCTAAGTCCCTTTCCTCACATTCTTTTTTTTTAAGTCCGTCACTTTCAATTGGTTCAAACTCACCGTTTAAAAACATTGTCTATCTATTTATTTTTCACTTCTCAAGTTCCACAAATACACCTACATCTGTCATCATTGTTATGTTTTTATTTTCACACTCGGGTTCAGTTCAGTTCTTGGCTTTATTTAAAACCACAGTCCAACTCACTGTAATTGATTTCCAGTACTTGGCTTTATTTAAAAACACAGTCCAACTCACTGTAATTGATTTCCAGTACTTTAATTTACTTTCACAGAACTATTTACTATTTATGTTTAACACCTGGTCTTTACTATACGACTATCGAATACTAAATGAATGCTTCCTCAGCTCTCCGTAAATATGTATTTCTTTTTGGAATTCTCCAGAACGTCAAAGAGCCGCCTAGACTAGACTGGAATTCTTCCAGAACTTATCAAAGCAAGACGTTGACCTCGATACGCCAGAAGAACATTTCGGATTACCCAAAATATCGGGTGAATGCCGATTCCAAGAATTATCGGAGGAATTCCCGTCAAAAAACATACAGGTCAACCTAACAATCGCGTATTAAAAAGAACAAATTTCTGTTGTTAACAAAATGTGAATAATGTGCATAAAATCAAAAATTGTACCATCACAAACAGATGCAACATTACATTTTTGCGCAGAATATAACTAGCAGTGTATTCCATAAACCCGTAAAAGAACAAGTAAACGAAGAAATATCTGAGGTTTGAATTATGCAAAACGTATTTTAAATAGCCTAAACTGGACGTTAGAACGGATAGGATAAAATGGTCGTCAAACGTAAACACGTACCTTTCTTTTATGCTGTAGCATTTTTGCTATTGCGATAGGCTTATTGGGTTTTTCGCATTGGAAAGATTCTCGCTTTGTATTTGGTATTGATTTGTTTTGATGTCTATTTATTTTAGGTTAAGATTGTTGGTTAGATTTCTCTTGACGTTCGAGGCGTATTGCTAAGGGCGGAACCACACGTTCTAAATGGGTTAATGACATTTATGGGAAGAAGATGTAGAAAAGTAGATTCGAGCACGGTACATTTAGAGCATTGATGTTGTAGATTGTCGTGGAAGAAGAATGTTGTAAGTAGGGAATTAGACGATGTTGGTATTAGAATTTGGATAGGTTGGTAGGATTCTGAGATGTCAGTTGTCGGAAGAAGGGAGTTGCTCGTTGGCCGTCCTGGTGAACGTTTGTTGCCCGTTGACCGTCCTAGTGAAAGGATGCATGTTGAATAGTACTTGGAGAGAGAGGTTATGGTGTAGTGTGGTGATAGATGTCTACAAGTGTAATCTGAAATTATACTGGCAATTTTGTGCCATCCATGTTTGGGATTTATTTGGATACACTTTAATCGTTGGTTCCGTTATTGGATTTGTGATTTTTTTTTGGATTTTAACGGAAACCACACTCGTGTGAGGACTTAAGACAAGTTCATCACTCACTCTCTCGATGATCACCGGTTTCAGCATCGATTAATTGATGTTTCCATTGGCAGTGTGGTGATATTTTTGGAAATTAGTGGAAACACGTTCTCATTTGTGAGGATTTGATTGCTGAATATTTGCATGTACTCTCGTTGGCCTTCTTGGACGACTAACTGGTCAACCACCAATTGAACATCGTATGTAAGAACTTTAGCCCACCCAAGACCTAGTTCATCTTCAGTGTATGGGGCTATTAACTTCACCTGTAGTCATTCGAACGAGTTCCATTTTGGTTTATTGGGAACGGGAAATCCTCGTTGGTTGCCATAGCAATGACGGAGTATGTTCGCTTCGATTCTACAGAGGACAGCTGAGTGTTGTGTCATCGCATGTGTAACAAGGTTCCTTTGTAATTTGATTTAGTTTATATATGTTTTGCTCATAATTTGCTTTAGTTTAATAAAGAACCTTATTATTTAGTCAAACTTTTGATTGTTAATTGGCTCATATAAATTTGATTTTTACATTTCCTGTAGAGTTAAATTTTGAACATCATTTCATGATTACTGATTTATTAGATATTGATAATATGTGGTATTTTGTGAAAGCGTCGTGAGAACTCGAAGCGTCGACTTGTTAATTGAATTATTTTGGATGTTTTAAAGATAATATTTGTTTCTAGTTTTATGAAATCATTATTGATTTTTCTTGAAGATTAAATGCAATTAAACACTTTTGTCAGTAACTGAATTTTTTGCTTCAGATTTCAGAATAACAGTACAGTTATTGAATTTGATATAATTTTGAATTATTCATAGTTCAGATGTCATTATTGACTTAGATATTATTTTGAAGACTGCTCGTTTAAGTATCTCATTTCTGATTTTAGATATATTGTGCATGTTTACGGATCACAACAACATTTGAATATTTTGATTAATGTTTCTGATAACATTTGTTGATTTTATCTAGGTTCATTTGATCATTAATTGATTATTACATTTGTTGATTTTGGTAATAATTTGAACTTAGTGTATCAGGTGTGTAATGTTGATTCTTGGTTGAACTATAGTGTATGTAGGTACATGAAGTTGGCTACAGGTCGACTTGTGTTTGATATTTTTGCAGGATTGTATTGAGATAATTTACAAGTTCATTAAATTATTTACTGTTTTAAGAAGAGTTTTATTGAAGTAGGTTTGTTGTGACGTAACTGACAATATACTGAGGCTTTATGAGCCATGGAGCCCTTACCTATAGATTTCTTGTAGCCGCGGAGGATTGGTAGGTTATCCTAGGCGGTTAGCTGGGGTAAATAGGCAGAGAATCTACCTGGCGCCCAGACCATCTTTATATTGGAAAGTTAACTTACAATTGGCTTGGCCCTTGTTTCTTAACCCACTCCCGTCTCCACTGAAGCTGCCGTGCACCCTGGTGTCAACGTCTACCACGTGGCCCGTATTAAGGTGGTAGGTTAGCCATTACATCTAGGCATTACCGACGTTTTTTTGACATTACACAGGTGTTTAAATCAAGATCACCCTCCAACTTGCTAGCTAAATTATTGAACTAGTTAAATTCCTTAAAACCCAATTTTGATATTATATATTTGAGATAAATGCATGTCTGATGGACTATATAAGGGTATCGGTATTGCTGAAAAAATCTTTATCAGTAGTAGGAGAGTTCTTAAATTTTACAACCTCAAACATGCAGCATAAAAGAACAGTAAATCATATATATGAAGATAACAATAAATTACATGATAATATAGAAAATTTACATTTTGAGGATAAATCTAGTAAAATAAATTTAATGGGGTGCTTACAAATTACAAGATATAAGTATACAGGTAAGCTATCTACGAATCAATTAGATCGTAATTTTTCACCCATTAGCACATTTAAAAAAAGTCTATCCCTATATTCTGTAACTTCAAGAAAGCTCTGTGTATTGAAATAAGTGTCATTGAACGACATATATCTGTCTAAATTTCAACGTTTTCATTTTTGTTTTTTGTGTTTATAATTAAATTTCGGTACTCGACAACTCAATGCCAAGTATGGTGGCTTTAAAAATTCACAATATGAACAGCCAATAATTAATTTTCAAGAAAAGTAAATAATGCGAATGTAATTAGTCAACAAACCAATAATGAAAAGTCACGCGATCGTAAAATAATCGATGCAGTACGAATGTTAACGTCGAAAGGCCGGTTAATATGAGTTTATCACGATTTATCAATTTAAAGCTGCAACTCTTAAAGGGAAAACATACATTGTTAGGAACCGGTATGTACATTGTAAACCCCTATATGATATTTGAGATGTTTTCTGGGGATTATAGAATTTAGTAGATGAGATGTATTGACTACGTTAAATGAGATTTGGGAAATAACTCAAATGAGCTTAAGTTAGAAGAGCCAATAACTCTTATCTTAAGGTACCCGAAAAAAAAGTTTGGTATAGTTATGTCCGGTTATCTGTGTGGCCTGGTCATAAAAACTACATTTTCCTAATAATTGTCCTATTGTACTGAAATTACATAATCTTACTCGTCAGCATCCCCTTCTCGTAACTGCGGGACAAATATTGTTAAACATGTGGATATATATATACAAGGTGTCCTAATGTAAATGAACCACTTGGAAAATTTCCCAAAAATTCATTATTTCGAAAATCGTAAAAATGCGTCTTAAAGAAACTGCTCGTAATTTTAATGAAAGACATCCAGAAAGACTCGTTAAGCACAAATACATTACCGAACTGTTGTGAAAATACAAGGAAATGGGATCCGTGGTTAACAAGAAACGCGAGCCAAGAAGAATCGATGCTGCTGAAGTCACAGTATTAGAACATGCTGTAATGGAACCGAAAAAATCTTCGTCCGGTCGCATAAACAACAATCCCAATTTTTTATACAATACTTGCTTCTTGCGTAAAAAATAACTGAAATATTAGAGGCAGATGATCGTCTACTAGAAGACGAAATTGTTTTTCAGCACGATAGTAACCCATCGTATTATGCCTGTCCAATTAAAAACTTTCTGGATAATCGATTTTCTGAGAAGACGAGGTGACATCGAGTGGCCAGTAAAATGGCGAGATATTACCCCCTTGGATTTTTTCTTTGCGGGCATTTAAAGACCCACGTATATGCTACTACTCCAGACTTTCTGGATGTTCTGAGACATAGTATCCAAGAAGAATGTGGCCGACTTTGTACATGTTTCCAATCTGAGCAATGAATTTGAGTTGTTTTCTAAATGATACTTGTGGCATATTTTTCAATGTCTAAGTGCTTCTTGGGAAATAACACCACAGTTTAAAGAAAATTGCTGTATATTCCAAACGTAATTTTTGACGTAACTTAGTTACGTCAAAAATCAAATAATACACATTGTCAAATATTTTAATTTACATCTTAGAATTGTGCCTTTTTAATCCGTAGTTTCTTAACCATTGACAACGGGGTCTGATTTAGACCCCGAAACGTTTGGAATATACAGCAATTTTCTTTAAACTGTGGTGTTATTTCCCAAGGAGCACTTAGACAATGAATTTGAGGCACGATTATATCACTGCCTTGTAGTGGGTGGAGACCATTTCGAACATATGTTATAATATAATTTATATTTAAAATAATTTAGTCAAGTGCGAGTTGGACTCGCATACTAAGGGTTCCGTACCACCTTCAAAATTCGCTTGATTTTTATAAGAATACATATGTATTTAGTTTTCTAATTTGGCACCCAAAAATTAACGTTAGACTTTTATTTTACTAATAAACTTTCAGGGAAGCCTTTTATAATCTACTGTCTGAATTGTGAGGCTCTATAGATTGGAAGATAAAGAGCAAAATAGGTCAAGTTTTAAATTATAAATTATTAAATTTGTTATTCAAATTATTTAAAAATACAAATAAAATATATTTTTCAAAATTTAAATAGTGTAGTTTCTAGAATGGGAATTAAGTCGATGTTTAATATTTTTGCTAATATCTTTTAAACAAATAATTTAAATTATGATATATTTGTAATTCACATAATGAGCCTTTTATTTGATATATTACATGATTCGTTTGAAAATTGAATTTTTATTTCTATTTAATTGTATAATTTGTCCCTAATATTACTATGAAGGTTTTCTAATAATTTTTCTTATAAATTTCAAGTGAGCCCCAGTACTCCTAATTATTTTCAAAATTTTAGGTAGTATGGTTTCGGAAATAAAGCTAGAAATGAGAATTTTTTATATCTTTATGTTAATATCTTGTAAACAATTAATTTTAAAAAATATGAAAAATATATATTTGTATTCCTCATAATGAGTCATTTGATATATTGCATGATGCCTTAAAAATATTTTTTATTTTCCGTTTAATTCTATAATTTGGCCCCCAATATTAATATTAGGGATTTCTTCGTATTTTTCCTGTAAACAAAAAAATTTAGGTCTTATAGTTTTGGAATAAATGGGGGAATGGGTATTTGTTTTAATATATTTTAAAATATTTATTATAAAAAAAATTAAAAAAATATATTTGTATTGGTCATAATGAGCCCTGTGATTTGATATATTACATGATCCGTTAGAAACAAGTTTAATTTTTTATTTTCTATTTAATTCTATAATTTGCCCCCCAAAATGAATATTAGGGGTTTCTCCTTATTTTTCCAGCAAAGTTCAGGTGAGGTGCTATACCTCTATTTTTTTTTCAAAATTTTACAGCTTATGGTTTCGGAGATAAGGGGGGAGGATGGGTAATTTTTTAAATATTTTTGTTAATATCTTTTAATTAACTTATTTTAAAAATATGAAAAAATTATATTTGTTTTCGTCATAATGAGCCCTTTCATTTGATATATAACATGAAGCGTTAGAAACAATTTTAATTTTATATTTTTCATTTAATTCTGTAATTTGCCCCCAAAATTAAAAGTAGAGATTTCCCCTTATTTTTCCAGTAAACTTCAGGTCAGGCTCTATACCTCTAATTTTTTTTTCAAAATTTTACGTTTTATAGTTTCGGAGATAAGAGGGGGGGATTGGGTAAATTTTGATATAGTTTCGTTAATATCTTTTAAAAATTTTTTTAAATATCAAAAATATATATTTGTGTTCCTCAGAATGAGACCTTTCATTTGATGTTCTATATTTCCTATTTTTTTCAAAATTTTAGGCTCAGTAGTTTCGGAGATCAGGGGGGGAACGGTCAACTTTTTAGTTTTTCCTCCCATAAGTACCCCTAAAATCAAAATTTCTTCTTTTGCGGTATGTACTCTTGATTGGGTCACCAAACTATACAGTGATACCAAATTTCAACCTCTTCCGTCCAGTAGTTTATGAGAAAATTGCTGTGATGTGACAGAGGCAGAAATCCGGAGTGATGTTATAAGGGTATCCGTATATTGTAAATACGGAACCCTAAAAAGAACCGACTTCAACTGACTTAAAATAAAAACTATTTAAAAACCGTGTGTAATCAATAGCTATTTTCTGGCATATTTTTTTTATCTGATTACTTTAACTCTTACACCGCATTCATTACACAGGTCAACATTTGAACTAAGCGGGAACATGGCATGCTTTATAGTGTACTAGGGGTTTTTCGGGTCGCTGATTACGATGAGAGGGTCGGTTGACCTTCATCACGTCAGGTTCAAGCGCATTTGAAGGTCAAATCGAGAGAGTTTTTGTAGAATTCTCTTGATTTGACCTTCAAATGACCTCTGGGAAAAAGCTCAAGGTCAAACAAACTATGGATTCGAGCTCAGAGACCTCACAAACATAAGCAAGATTTTTTAGATTTTTTGATAGACCTCTCTAGATTTGACCTTCAAATGACCTTGAAATAACCTCTGGGAAAAAGCCCAAAAGTCAAAAACATTAGCATGAATTTGTTCACATTTTTTTGTAGAACTCTCGATTTGACCTTCAAATGACCTTCAAGTGACCTCTGACAAAATGCGCAGTCAAACAAACTACAGATTCGGACTCAGAGACCTCAAATACATAAGCAACAATTTTTTCAGATTTTTTGGTTGAATTCTCTCGATTTGACCTTCAAATGCCCTTGACTCTGACGTGATGAAGGTCAACCGACCCTCTCATCTTATTCAGCGACCCAAAAAACCCTTAGTACCTCATACAGCATGCCGTGTTCCGGCTTAGATCAAATGTTTACATGTGTTATCGAAGGAAAAAGTCCGAATGTGTTTGAAATGCAATCTATATTATTTTAAGGAGATTTGTTGACGATACCTTCTTCATTTACTTCTGTAAGACTGTAAATATTTAAGTAAAGCCGCTTTAATCTTTCTCTTTTTAGTAAAAAGTATTGATTATATGTTTGTAAAAAACTAAATAACAGGCTTGCCAAATGGAAGAAAAGTATTTATAAAACAAAAATAAAATGGTGGATGCGTCAGTTTTTAACCAAAAAGAATGAAAGCTTGTTAAAATATAGAAAATAAGCCAGAAGAAGCCACTTACTTACGACCCTAATAATAATTTGCGGATCCGACAGCCGGATGTCGTACAAAAGCGGTAGCACGTCGTCGATTATTTGCGATTTATCCAGCCTTTCCAAAGTCCTTTCCACACACGATAGCACATTCGACACGAGTTTCAAATCCGATTGGTTCTTTTCGTATATCACTTTTGTTTTCGGCAGAATCATTCTTCGAATTGCAGTCTCATCAATGTACTCCGATACGTTAGTCACAGCCACCAATGCAGCGCTCTGGAACAAAAATAAATGTTATACATTCATACGTATTGAGGACGTTTCGTTAAGGACAGCATCCTATCTTTATTATATTTTAAGTATTAGATTTGTATAGATATTGTGCAACCTCTAAAATACGCCAGTAGTTAAACAACGGGTATTGAGAAGCAAAGGTTCCAAAAACCGCCACATGATAGCTCCAACAAACTGGATATCGCTCACGTCTGTGACAGGCTCTCACTGTGACGTCACGCCATAGACAGCTGAGATTGATACCTGAAGTACGCGATGGAAACCACTATGTACTACCAGCAACATGGCGACGAAAAGTATGACGTCACATAGATAGCCTGTCACCGACGTGAGCGGTTTTGAGGTTTGTGGCGCCATCTGGTGGCGGTTTTTGGAACCTTTGATTCTGAATACCTGTTGTTTAACTACTCACGCCAACTACTGTCAATAATCGGCGAAATCACGACCATATGTATAAACTCTATGAATTGGGTAAAACCGATATTTTTTATATAAAGTATAGTAAATTTGAGGAATTGTATTGCATTGGTCTGCAACAACTGGTAGGTACAAGATTTAAGTCCAAAAAATTAGGTGCTGTTTACACAGTTTAATAGGTATTTTAAATGCTGTTGCAGATTTTAGTGTATTTTATGAATTATATTTCTTGAATCATTCTTATGCATGCATTTTGTCCTATAAAAATTGCACTACTCAAGTTAGAAAATATCAACAATGTTTTATATATGAATGTTAATTAAAAAAAGTGATATTTGTAATATAAGAAGGTGGATGCAATTTATTAAAAACGGACTTCTGTAGGTACATTTTGTGTTTAATAATTTAAAATACCAAATTAATTTGTTGTTTTATTAAAATAGAAAACATTAAAATGATACGAAGAATGATATCTAATTATTATCACTGTCTTCATTTTAATCTGTGGTTGTAGACTTACTAGTATTATGTAATGATGAGAGTCAAACACATGTTCCTGTTCAAATATATTATACAAAAAATTATAGTTAAAAAAACTAAAAAAAAACACGTTTTCCGAGAAAACTGAACTAAAAAGTAGAAAATTTTTAATTGTGAAGAAGCAATAGAAAGTACAACAACTAATTATTATTATTTAATTTGGAATAAGATTAAAATAAATACTAAATATTTAATAATATATATAAAATCATAGTAAAAAGCGTGGGGTGCAATTTGACATATTTTCATATTAAACCTATTTTTATAAACAGCTACAATCAAAATAATTGTAATATTTAGTATCAAGCACCCCATGATTTTTTATTATGTTTTGAGTTATTTTGTCAATAATTTAATATTTTTTATAATCTTATTCTAAATTAATTAATCATAATTGATTGTTGGACTTTCTATTGCTATAATACAAACTCTTCATAATAAAAAAATATTTTTTACTTCTTAGTTTAGTTTACTATTAAAGCGTGTGTTTTTTTAGTTTTTTAAACTATAATTTATTTTACAATTTGTCTCGAACTTTATTGATTCAAAATTATTTTCGGATTTTTTTAAGTTTTATTATTTTTTACTCAAAATTTCATTTCTGTTCAAATGAAACTTAAAAACGGTCCATTATAATACGTTTGTCTCAATAATTCAAATATTAACCTGTACACTAGTCTAGATATTTATTTTTATTCTGATGATCCCAGTCATTATAATATAACAAAGTTATATTATCATGACATAATGTTATAATTGTATTGTCATCAGACTTCTTTAAGTTGGTGAAAATTACGTTGAAAGTTTCTGTTACATACATACATACATACATGTCAACCTAATAACAAAAAAGCGTGTTAAATATGATAAGTTCTTGACTGCTGTATTATCATTTCCATTGAATTCTTACACTAGCCACAGTATAAGTTTCTTCAGTTTGTTTTTTGTGAAAATTTTGGTTTGTTTCCAAGAATTGTAACATAATTATAACTTGACTAACAAAATTGTTTTTTATATTCTGGGAAACAGTTTTTGTTTGAGAATCGCTTGTATAATTATGTTTAATTAGTAACAAAAAAGAAACTTTTCAAACTCTTGTATTTGGCACTATTTAGGTTATGATATTTCTGTTTTCTCACGATGGAAATCCACTTTTATTTTTGAGTTTGCTTATGCTAATAATGCTACATTGGCGAATACGCACTTATCTTTCACTATTGACATTATATTACCGACGTGACGTGAAAGTTCCCGCCGGGCCTTACCGGTCCTCTCATATGAAGATATTAGTTTTTGTAATGTTGCGGCATATACTGAGATAGTCCATAAAGCACGGCAGCTGTGCACATGAGCAACATTAAGCATGAATTCTTTAGTATTTGCGAAGTTTATTGGACACCCTGAAGTTAAATATTTAGTATATGTTACTATGTATAAGTGACAATTTGTTAACAGCAAACCACAACTAGAAGTATGCACAGCATTTGTTTGCTAACAAATAGAAACAAAGTCTAGCTTTAATACAAGAAACAGTATTATAACATTTCTATCCGTATCTAATGCCCCTAATATCAGAAAATGTTTTGTCAAAAAGCCCAAAGATGGAATCTCTTCAATCTTTTCCCACAAAAGATCATAATAATAAAACAATAATTTCCTATTGGATTGAGTTGGCCGTTACTTGGTAGAAGTTGATATTCATGATGAATTGCATAATACAACAAGTTACAAATTTACACTTTATTGAAAACTGTGACAATTGTTTGTTAAGCTCTATCGGACGTGAAACACAAGCAACTGTGAACAAACATTATGTTTCTTGGAATATGTAATCAACTTATATCAAGTAATTCTGTTAACTCAGTTATAAGCAGTTAAAAAAATTCTTTTTGGATCACACAGGCAGTAAGATGTCGTTTCTCTATTTGTTTTATTTTTCCCCAAGGTAAATGCTAAAATGCATTTTTTATGAGAATGAGAAGCTATCAATTTCAAACTGCCACCACTTAGGAAAGTTATACGTTCGAAATGTCCACATTAAAACGTCGTAATATTGTTTCGTGCGTAATCCATCAAACAGGAAAAAATACGATACACGACTGTAGAGACATTTAAGGTTGGGACTTTTACTACCATTGCGGTATTTAAATATTTGATATTTTCTTGTCTAATCGACGTTTTAAAAAATGTTTTAACTGAAGCGAATTAAAATACACTTAAGAAGTCATTTTGTTGGGGTTGATGTCTTAGAAAAATGTGCGAAAGTTTGACACTTTTTATAACTTACCACGGTTATGAAAAAAATAATTAAAAACCGATTCTAGTATTTCAAGAATACATTAAAAACGGCGAATAAGAACTTTTCAAATAGAAAACTCATGGGATTTTATCTTAATAGTCATACGTTTAGTTTAAGAGGAAAACAGAAACCTCGTAGAAAAGTCATTGGTGGGTTTCTGAAACAACAAAAACTTTAAATTTTCCTTAATCGTACTGTATTGAAAAAAAGCTATTATGCAAACAATTCATGGCAAAAACTCCTGTTTTCGTTATTTAGTCCGGTATTTTCAAGAAAATGTTACTTAGGCTCTCTATTTTATTTGAAATAATAGGTTACGCAGAAATAGCTAAGTAGCTATATTTTAGATACACTTGTAATTACGAGAAACCTATATTAATTAACTTTTTGTATACATATATTATTTGTTTCTAGTCGCTGGCGTCGTGTGCATCTATAAATTGTATTACACAATTATAACAAGTTTTAAATCATCTGGAGTGTATCTGAGTTAATTAATCCTTAATTTATTATTTTAGTATATAGTTATAGTTTTTGTAACATGTAATAATTGTATGTTTTAATAAGTAATATTGTAATTTAATAATAGTCGGTGAGCAGCTACATGTAATATTATAAAATACACATGGTATAAATTACAAAGTCTAAGCTACAAAGTACAAAGTATAAATGATAAAGTATAATGTGTAAAGTTTATTGTAAATTGTAATTTACAAATTGTTAACAGTAAACTGTAAACGGTAAATTGTAAGTTACAAATTTTTGACTGTAAATTGTAAATTGTAAATTGTAAATTGTAAATTGTAAATTGTAAATTGCAATTGAAAATTGTAAATTGTAAATGTAAATTGTAAATTGTAAATTGTAAATTGTAAATTGTAAATTGTAAATTGTAAATTGTAAATTGTAAATTGTAAATTGTAAATTGTAAATTGTAAATTGTAAATTGTAAATTGTAAATTGTAAATTGTAAATTGTAAATTGTAAATTGTAAATTGTAAATTGTAAATTGTAAATTGTAAATTGTAAATTGTAAATTGTAAATTGTAAATTGTAAATTGTAAATTGTAAATTGTAAATTGTAAATTGTAAATTGTAAATTGTAAATTGTAAATTGTAAATTGTAAATTGTAAATTGTAAATTGTAAATTGTAAATTGTAAATTGTAAATTGTAAATTGTAAATTGTAAATTGTAAATTGTAAATTGTAAATTGTAAATTGTAAATTGTAAATTGTAAATTGTAAATTGTAAATTGTAAATTGTAAATTGTAAATTGCAAATTGCAAATTGCAAATTGCAAATTGCAAATTGCAAATTGCAAATTGCAAATTGCAAATTGCAAATTGCAAATTGCAAATTGCAAATTGCAAATTGCAAATTGCAAATTGCAAATTGCAAATTGCAAATTGCAAATTGCAAATTGCAAATTGCAAATTGCAAATTGCAAATTGCAAATTGCAAATTGCAAATTGCAAATTGCAAATTGTAAATTGTAAATTGTAAATTGTAAATTGTAAATTGTAAATTGTAAATTGTAAATGGTAAATTGTAAATTGTAAATTGTAAATTGTAAATTGTAAATTGTAAATTGTAAATTGTAAATTGTAAATTGTAAATTGTAAATTGTAAATTGTAAATTGTAAATTATTGTAAATTGTAAATTATCAATTATAATTATAAATTATAAAGTATGAAGCATGAGTCATGAATCATGAAGCATGAATCATAAAGCATAAAGGATGAAGTATAAGGTATAAAGTAGAAAGTACAAAACATAAAGTATAAAGCCTAAAGGATGAAACGTATAGCATAAAGTATAACGTATAAAGTATATTCTGCCAGGGCATGGTTTGATTTGTGCTAATTTGTATAGAGTGAACCAGCTGACAGATGACAGATGTGTGTCTTGCAGACAAGAGGACACTTCGAAGTGAGGGTATGAGAGTTAGTGAGTGGAGAGGGGATGTATAGTAAGAGAGACAGGGAAAGAAGTAACTGCGGAAAATGTAATGGAATGAATGATGGAAAATTCGGAAAAATGGATTGGGTTAAGGGAAGAAAAAGAATGAACTTATTTACATAAAGAGTAATAGGAAGGGACTCGCTTGTAAGTAGGACAGTGAAGATATCGAGGTTCCCTGAAGTTATAACATGCTACATTTTCGGGTACCCAAAGAGCAATGGAGGTGTTTTAGACAGCAAGCGTCCTTCTACAAAACCTAACGTACAGCACCGATGATTTATAACAATTGCGTGGCCAGTTCATAAACAATTTTACCTCATCAAAGAAAAATTGGAAAAGTTGCAATTATATGTATGAATGGATTATTTTTTCCATATTGTTTAAATAGAAATATTGTGTTATCGGAATTGTACGGTTTTCTTACAGAGAACGTACAACTCTTCAGACATTCAAAAAGGTTACTATAAGCATTTAACTTCACGAGTACTCTCTGAAATTTAACAAACAGCACATGATTTGTAACTCACATACATTGATTACCATTTAATTAACTTCCACAAAGTACAGCCCATAACTCACGGAGTGGTGCAACAAAAGCGAAAAGCTGTTGATGGTTCACACTATGAATTAGGCCGTTCCGACTTTAGCTGTCGTCATTATCCGTCCCACAGAGATACACGAGAGCCTGTTTGTCGGCTTTCTCAAATTCACTGGCGAAACTTAATTGAAGTCTGAAAGAGCGAGCCGTTAAATGCTTGTTTGTGTACTGCGACTTGGAAAAACACTTTTAAACTCAAACTCATTGTAATTTTGTTTAGTTAATTTCCAGCAAGAAAGATACATCAGTCAAAAGTTTCCGTTTGAAGTGTGTGCGGTTAAATGCAAACAGTAGGAGTGAACGAGCCCCGTTGTTTTAAACTATCGATTTTCCAGTGGGCTCCCTCAATTTCTTTTGTAGTCGTGTTGGTTAGAAGAACATTTTCGTTTACTCCTTTTTGAAGGACAAGGTTAAATTAATCACGCAAGCACACATGTACAAGCAAACGCAAACTCTTATTTCCTACAAAAATGTAAAATCTTATCAAATAAACAATTTGGCTTTATTAAACTTGCAGGCACAATTGATGTACTTGATGTGACTAGATATTTGATAATAGTAAAATGAATAATCGTTTACTTTAATTTATAACCGTTGTTGATTTTACAAAACCATTTGATACCGCAGACCACAAATTCGAAGTAGAAACAATAAGCTGCTACGTAATCAGAGACTACAGAGATTTAAAATTATTGCAATGGTGAGTGATTTTATGCTTGTAATTACCGATGTTCCTCAGGGAACAATATTTGGACCGTTGACGTTTATGTTGTATATAAATGATATTCTAAAAGATACAAGAGTTAATACCATTTTTTCTTATGCTGATGATACCGTCGCATTAACTTATGAGACAACTTGGAAAGGTGTATACGATATACTTGTCGTCATTATCGTATTGTCTAGATTTCTGCTATTTAATTCGTAACCAATCAATATGTCTAGCCGTGGAAAAGATGGACAAGTTTAAGGAAGGTAAAATCACGGTCTAGACATGCCGGATTACAGTTTGGGGTAAGAAATATTTTATTGAAGAAATTATATTTTATTTTTGTGATGAATGAAGATAGTCCTGTCAGGGCGTCAGCTGAACTTAAGAATAACTACCTTTGTCTCTCAGTACTAAACAAATATGAGAAAGACTGAAAGTTACGCAGAAAATCCGGATTGGCCAGTTGGCGAGCAATGTTCCTATCACGAATACTGTCGTTTCAGCCATGCAATTGCAATTGATTACAATCAACTTGAACAACAAGACAGTTCGTACTCGGCAAATCGTGAAGGCGTGATTAAGTGTTCAGCGAATTTCACAATTAGTCATCATGCACATCATGTTTCACCATATTCTACACTAATTCAACAACTTCTGCCTACATACTATGTTCAGCTAAGAAAATTCTGCATTTAGACTAAATGACGAAACAGTTCTGTTTTGATGATCAGAATTGGCCGCTACGATGTTCTGATTTGGTATCTACTGACTTATTTCTGTGCAGTTTTCGGTGTCTGTTAATACTTTGGTGCGGCTTGTGAAAATGATGCTATTGATTTGGGAGAAAATACTGTAGTAAGAGTATAGTTGAAACCCAATCCAATATGTCTTCTAAACGTTGTTTGTGGCATATTCTTGATTACTTTTATGTTTTTTGGGCAATAACACCACAATCGAAATAAAACGACGTTTCAAAGTCTATTCTGACTTCGTTGTCAATGGATTTATATTTATTGATGTAAATTGCAAAAGGAAAATTATTATGAAATTTAAATTGACATTAGAAAATTCGTTGTTTTTAGACATACAGGTAGCACAAAAATTCTATAGATCATGTATTATAGTTAAACAGCTTTCAAATTAAAAGAATTTGAAAGAGTTGTCTTTAGAATTTATAAGTGGCGTTCCTAGGTACGACTTTGTTATAAGATAACGCATTCGCCAAAAATGCCATCAAAGAATTCTTTTGGTTGAGTGATCCCATTAACGTCATAAGGGAAAACCAAGGAAAAACCTTACTCCCGATATTGGGTTGTTTAAAAGGAGGTTACCATTAATAATTTCTTCCTTAATTGTCGGTAACCAGATACGATTAAATTTTACAGATGTAGAAGCGATACAACCGTCTTCATTCAAAATAATTAAGGCAGACTCTTTTATTTTTCGTTTTGTGATATGTTGTTCTTTTGTGAAGTATAGTTGAATTGTCAAATTGCATTTTATGGCCTAGGTCCCAAGCATGTTCACAAATTTTCGATTTTTAAAATTGTCGTTTCTTAATGTAATTCTTGTGTTCATTTATTCGTACGTTTAATGGTCTCGATGTTTCTCCAATATAAAATTTATTGCATTCGCAAGGAATCTTGTATATGAAGTTTATTGAGTTCTGGGTTTTGTTGGTCGGTTTTGTTTTCGATATTAGAGATTTCAGTGTATTTCTTGTTTGGAATGTTGTTTTAACATTAAATCTGTTGCCCAGTCTTTTCAATCTTTCTGACAGAGACCCTGTATATATGGTATAGTTGTAACTGTAATGTAGTTGTCCAGAGTAGTAGTAGTGTCAATAAGAGAAGTTCTGGGTTGATTCGGGAGGTTTGTTTTCTGTTCAAATCTGTTTAACTCTTTGTTGATAAATTTTGTCGGGTAATTGTTTCCAGTGAGAACATTTTTTATAATAACTTTTTCTTTGTTGAATTTATTATTATCAGAACAGTTGGTCTTTGCTCTATCATATAATGATTTAATGACACCTTTCTTTACTGTATTCGGATGATTTGAATTGAAATTTAGGAATCTGTTTGCATGAATACAGTAAAGAAAGGTGTCATTAAATCATTATATGATTGAGCAAAGACGAACTGTTCTGATGATAATAAATTCAACAAAGAAAAAATTATTATAAAAAATGTTCTCACTGGAACTGGAAACAATTACCCTACAAAATTGATCAACAAAGATTTAAACAGACTTGAACAGAAAACAAACCTTCCGAATCAACCCAGACCTTCTCTTATTAACACTACTACTACTCAGGACAACTACATTACAGTCACAACTATACCATATATACAGGGTCTCTGTCAGAAAGATTGAAAAGACTGGGCAACAGATTTAATGTTAAAACAAAATTCCAAACAAGAAATACACTGAAATCTCTAGTATCGAAAACAAAACCAACCAACAAAACCCAGAACTCAATAAACTGCATATACAAGCTTCCTTGCGAATGCAATTAATTGTATATTGGAGAAACATCGAGACCATTAAACGTACGAATAAATGAACACAAGAATTACATTAAGAAACGACAATTTGAAAAATCGAAAATTTGTGAACATGCTTGGAACTTATGCCATAAAATACAATTTGACAATTCAACTATACTTTACAAAGAACAATATAACACGAAACGAAAAATAAAAGAGTCTGCCTTAATTCTTTTGAATGAAGACGATTGTATCGCTTCTACTTGTGTAGAATTTAATCGTATCTGGTTACCGACAATTAAGGAAGAAATTATTAATGGTATCCTCCTTTTGAACAACCCAATATCGGCAGAGTTCATAAGGTTTTTCCTAGGTTGTCCCTTATGATGTTAATGGGACACTGAACCAATAGAATTCTTTGATCGCATTTTTGGCGAATGCGCTATCGTATAACAAAGTCGTACCTAGGAACGCCACTTATAAATTTTAAAGATAACTCTTTCAAATTCTTCTAATTTGGAAGATGTTTAACTATAATATATGATCTTTAGAATTCTTTGTGCTACCTATATGTCTAAAAACAAAAAATTTTCTAATGTCAATTTAAATGTCATAATAATTTTAGTTTTGCAATTTACAACAATAAATATAAATCCATTGACAACGAAGTCAGAATAGACTTTTAAAATTTGGTTTTCCTTCAATATACGTCGTCCTATTTCTATTGTGGTGTTATTGCCCAGTAAAACATAAAAGTAACCAATCCAATATTTCTGCATATTTTTCTTAAAACAAAATTGAAAATAGAATTTTTTAAACCTTAGTATGAATCTCAACGAGCTTGGTGATAGTGAGATAGTTTCATAAAAAAATATTGCTGATCAATAAGTTATCTAATAAGCATTAAACAGAACTCAAAAATTAAATTCTTGTGCGATCTCTAAACACAGGAACATGACTATAACCTATAATTTAATATACTGTGAAATATTTACTTATACATTTCGTTAAGAAAATAAGAAGATTTACCTGCACTTGTATTGTGGTACTTTCGAAAGCATTATACAGCATCGGCAAAACTTCCGATCGAATATCCTCTCTCGGGGTTTTTTCTAAAATTATATGCAAATTTTCGAGAAGCGTTACTGTCGCCTGTACAGTTTTTGGTGCAGAAAATACAGATCTGTAACAAAAAAGAGCTTTTAGACCTAAAGAAATTGCCACTACAATTATAGTATCGCAAACACATCGTTAATTAGAGTCTATTTTTAAATTTCCTTCTTTATCAGCAGAAATAATATATATATATATATATATATATATATATATATATATATAGGGTGAGTTTTTTTTTGATGATCAGTATGGGGATTTCGGAAACTAGCGGAGATAGAGCAATGGTTAAATTGGGAAAGATTTGCAGTTTTACTGGCCCAATTTAATGACACTTTCGGATTTTTGTGAAAAGTCATGGCTTACTAATATTTTGAAATTCTGTCAATTTAGTCAAATCCCTCTAGCTCCTTTGTTTTTGATTTTATAAAAAAGTGTAAATATCAAAATTGAAAGGCAATGTATCCCGAATATGATTGTCATGTCCTCGTTTGCGTGACAGCTCTCGTTTTCGAGATATGACACAAACTTATCTTTTTTTGAATGGAACACATAGATGGCTATGACCTCAAAAAATCGGACATTTTTAGAGCTTTTCAATGATATAATACTCAATATTATTATTAAAAATAACGGAGTTATGGATGCTTTTCTCTCTTATTTTCAGTTTTAACGTAGTTAGCCATGAAATATATTGATTTATTAATAACTATTCCAAAAACATTGAACGATTTTTTATTAGGTATATCAGATATAACGAAAAAACTAAATCAGTAGGTACTTACTAAAGTACATAATAATGGTTACAATTTATGTTCGAAAAGTCCACCATTGTTATTTAGACAAAAATTGTATCTTTTTAAGATTGACATTACCGCTTTCCTCACAGACCGCCTATCAATTTCTTCAATTGCTTGTAATACCGCCTCCCTTAGGTCACCAACTGTCTCATTCTTTCTTTTGAATACTTTGTTTTTTAGCGCAACTCAAAAATAGAAGTCTATAACTGCCAAATCAGGAGACCGGGGTGGCCATTCGCATTGGCCATTTCTTCCTATCCAAGAGTTTGGATAGATATTATCTAAGTGTTGTCTTACTAATAACGAGTTATGAGCAGGTGCTCCATCATGTTGGAACCACTCAATTTCTAAACGAGTTCTCAAATTCAAATTATGCAACATGTCTTGAAAAGTGTATTGCAAGAAATGCAAGTAGCGCTCCCCAGTGAGTGATTCGTCATAGATAAAAGGCCCCAGAATAGTAGACTCTATAATACCACACCAAACATTAAAACCAAATTTTATCTGGGGTCGTCTTTGTTCTACATGGAAAGGGTTTTCTTTAGCCAAGATATGCTCATTGTGTCTATTGAACATACCGCAGTTAGTAAATCTAGTTTCATCTGACCATAACACCTTTAATGGAAACTGTGGATTGTCAAGGTACATGTCTCTAAACCATGCACCAGGATGCAAAGTTTGAGAAACTGAAAGTTTGTATGGGTGGAACTTGTGCGCTTTCAGTACCTTTACTACAGTTCATTGAGAGCTTTTGCCGCAATCTCACGAGTTGATGTTGATGGATTTTGATTTACCATTGCCAAAACATTTATTTGTGCTGCTTCGTTAATTTGATTACGTTCCTTTGGTGGTGTAGTAAAAGATCCATATCTGCGTAAACTATCGTAAAGCCTCTTAAATGTACATAGAGGAGGTTGACGACGATTAAAATATCTATGAAAGTATTCCTCAGCTGAACGAACTGAATTTTTATGGCATATGATATAACATTCCACCATATTCAGTTTTTCTTCGTTAGAATATTCCATTTTATCACGAACACTTGTCAATATCGACTGTCAGTTCAACACTACTAATAGAATTACTCTCAAATGAGGAAGCGTCAAAAACAATCTTTTTCGTGGCTACCTACGTTAAAAGTGAAAATAAGAGAGAAAAGCATCCATAACTCCGTTATTTTTATGAATAACTATATCATGTATTATATCGTTGAAAAGCTCTAAAAATGTCCGATTTTTTGAGGTCATAACCAACTATGGTTTCCATTCAAAAAAGATAATTTTGGCTCATATCTCGAAAACGAGAGCTGTCACGCAAACGAGGACATAACAATCAGATTTGGGATACAATTCCTTTCAATTTTGATGTGTACATTTTTTTTATAAAATCAAAAACAAAGAACCTAGAGGGATTTGACTAAATTGACAAAATTTCGGTTTTTCAAAATATCTAGTAAGCCATGACTTTTTACAAAAATCCGAAAGTGGCATTAAATTGGGCCAGTAAAACTGCAAATCTTTCCCAATTTAAGCATCTCCGCTAGTTTCCGAGATCCCCATACTGATCATCAAAAAAAAACTCACATAAAACATACAGTACTTCCGATTTGGAGTCTCTGTGAGCTAGATTTTCCTAAAACTCTTGGATCTCGGAATTCATTTCGCGATAAAATATTAAATTCAGTTATATGTACTATATACATAAATAATTATTCGAAAATTTAATCAGTTGAGGGGAGCAGAACTGATGAAGGTTCTCGACTAGAAAGAATATATTGTCTTGCGTTCAATGGCTTGAAAAATCTCGACAAGCTTATAGAGGTACAGTTGAAAAAGTGGCATCTAATGATTTGAGACAGGTTACCGACCATACAAATCTTTTTACGAAGTATAACGTTATTCCAAATATTATATATAAGAAAATTTTTCCTTTGATTCCAACTTGTGAAGGCACACTGTATATAGAGACGAATTGAGAACCTCCATCTTGAAGTTGGTTAAATGACATTTATTTTGATTTAATTCCATTGTATTTTCAATTTATTACACCTCAGTTTCGAACGGTATAAACCATGTCATTAAAAAGTATATGGGACCACTTCGGGATTCTCCTTAACAGAATCCAGTTTAAAAGATCCAAATTCGTTAATCGGATTTCGCGGAATCGCAGAACACAAATACAGACTAATAGAGAACCTCTTCCTTTTTTGAAGGCATATATCATCATCAACCTAGATTACAAGGTGTGCTACGTACCCTATATAGAGTGCCGGGATTGCTAATACTGTCACATTTTTTTAGACCCGAACAAATCAATTGTAAATAACAGTAGCAGTTTACAGTACTATTTTCAGAAGAGAATAAAATAATGATTTTATTAATCGGTATCAAATTCCCAAGCAATTCTCAGTACAATGTAATTAATAATAAACTCCTCTTTGATCCTTCCTTATTGCCGACGTTATTCGGAAATTCAAAGGATCGATAGGATTCATTCGAGACTCTCCTCTGTCCGTAATCCTTTATAATGGACGGCAAGGATCTACTCGAAAGTTTATTTATATAGGAAACGGTCATCTTGTGGAATGTCCAGATGCCAAGAATCACTTGTCGAGTTTAATAAATTGATTTTGTCTTGAAGAAAATTTACTTAATCTCTTCCACATCAAAGGATAAGTTCAATTATAGTATTTTAAAAAGGAATTCTCATTTTGGGAAGAATACAATACAATACGGAGTACTCTCTTCGAGGTGTCATTCCTACGTACAAAGGAATGACACCTCGAAGAGAGTATTCAATATCTCTGACAGGTGAAGTAACCTGAAAAATTTTATCGTGACATTCTGTCCTAGGAGTTAAGGGAGAACAGCAATTACACGGAACGGCTCCAGATTCGGAACCTCTGTGTATTGATTCTCTTGAAAATCCTAGATGTCGGTCTTACATCTCGCGTCTTCAAACAATACGGAGTACTTGACAAATATTGAAATAATATTTGAAGTGTTGATTTTAATTACCGACTAACTGAAATATTTCAAAACATTCCAATAGCGTTGGATCTGTTATCATCATCAGGTGAATTATGGCAAATTAAAATTATCAGTCGTATTTATAGCCTAAACCAGGCATGCGTCTCTGGTCATGCTCATTGGATCGCTTATTCCTCTGTCTGGTCAAATCACCGTTGCCAAACCTCTAAACGTTTTTAATTTGGACACTGGGCTGACTATTAATATTATAGTTCAAGATTATGTTTGCTGTGTCTATGAATTTTCTTCTTCTATTTTTAGACCAGTGTTTTTCCTTGTGAATTACCCTGCTCTGGTTGATGTCATAGTGGTAGTTCATGCGTGATTAGCTAACCCAGACTTTGCTAACTCCCCCTTTTGAGTAGCTATGCGGTGCTCCTTAACCCAGGTGTCCAAATGTAGTGATTGACACATTCACAGAGTATAAATAATTGCTTTATTGTCCAACAGTCTCCCATTTACAGGACAATTTAAAAATACAACATTGCGGTACTAACTATTTGATTCAGGGTACATGTAAAAATATCACAATAATTGCATATATTATAAAAATTATTGTACATAACATAAACTGGTGATTTCAACAAAATGTTTGTTCTGGCTCTTGGTGGCCTTAGCGCTAGGTGTTTCCTTGAGTGAAAAGTAGGTGCATTAAAATTAATTTGATTTAACTATTCCGAACAGTCTACCATATTATTTACTAATTTAAACAAGAATACAACAGATGCACAATTTCTCCTTAATTGCAAAGAAGGCAGTTGAAAACGTTCACATAACTCATCATTAGGTATATTCATAACTTCGGGTAAATGTCACTACTTTGCATTTTTTCGTATTTAGATTATTTCTGCTGCACCGGTTTTCTATAGATACTAATTGGTTCTGAATATTATGACAATCATTTACACCTTCTATTGTGGAAAAGATCTTGAAGTCATCAGCGTAGCATAACTTTTCTGTCGTTATTGTATTACAAAAATCGTCAATAAACAGAAGAAATAGCGGAGGTCCTAAATTCGACCCTTGAGGAACTCCTGATTTAGCAAAGCATGAGTCCGATTTGAAGCCATTATAAGTCACGTAAATGTATCTGTCTGATAAGTAAGACTCAGGGAAATTTACTGCTTAGATAGAAAATCCAAACCCTGATAGGTTGTTTAACAGAATTCTATAATCAATTCTGTCATTACTGAAATCTGTATAGATCACGTCGACTTGTGTGTTGGTGTCCAGTGTTTCTGAGATATGCGATTATACAGTATGCTTTCAAAAATAGCTTTGAGAAGTTTGACAGAATAGATATAGGTCTGCAGTTCTCTAATATATTTTTCTCACCATCCTTAAAAATGGGGCAAACCTTTGCTACTTTCCAGGCTTCAGCAAATTTATTGCGCTTGAGACAGGCGTTGTATATATTTGTTAGGATTCCCGATAGCGCTCCAACACAATCTTTTGCTATAAATGACGGAATGTTATCAGATTCAGAGGTTAGTTTATCTTTTAGTTTCTTACTCGCTGATAATCTTCATTCTCAGTAATGGGGTAAAAGTTTATATAAATAATACTATCAGACTACTATTTGTGGAAGATATAATATTGTCAGTATTTGTGTTTAAATACACCCTAGAAAAGTATTGAACAAATGCATTGACTATACTGTTCGATTTATTGTATTGAATGTTTTGATAATTTACTATCCCCTTGAATTGTGTCTTCTCGTATGCACATACGACCAAAATTTATTAGGATTTTTTACTACTTCTGACTGAATACCTTCAAGGTAGTTGTTATAGGCGCTTTTTATTTGAGCTTTGACAATTTGTCGGAGTCTCTTGAGTTCAGTAAGATGGAGTATATGCTGAATATACAGTTTTTTGGTTCTGTGGAAGCATCCGGCTTTGTTTTTGTGATCATAATCCTCAAAGGTGTTGTTGCTCTTGAAAACAATTTTCATTCCATATCCGTGTTTTTCCGACTTACCAACAGCAGAATTATCAAAATTCCTCTTACGAATCGTCCAACTTTTGGAGGGCAAAACATCATCGCACGTCAAGGATTCAAAGTATTTTGTCAAAATTATCGAATACATGGAACTAGGCCAGAACATCGCTTAGTAAGTTTCGACGTTAAAAATGTCTTCAGTAACGTACCATTAGACGAATCACTGGACATACTGAGAAAGAAACTTATTTAGGACGAAACCCTGATCGAGAGGAGGGAGCTGCCAATAGATTCTTTCATGGACTTACTACCATGCTGCCTCAAGAACTTCTACTTTCAGGAGAATCCCTGTTTTAAGAAGACGGATTGCTTATGGGTTCCTCACTATCGCCAACCATAGCCAACGTCTACATGAAATAGTTCGAAGAACATACACTGAAGGGGTACGAGAAGCAACCAAGGCTCTTGTTAAGGAATGTTGACGACACCTTCAATATTTGGCAACACGGAGACAAAGAAATACAAGCATTTCTGGAACATCTAAACTGATCTCAACCATCAATTAGATTCACCATCGAGAGGGAAGAGAGTGGGTGCCTATCATTCCTACCAGCGACGCATGACCGGTTAAGAGTATAAATACGACGAATAATCTGAATGTCCCATCATTCACCTGATGATGATAGCCAATCTAAAGCTATTGAAACGTTTAGAGATCAACCATTTCAAGACGATGGAAGTCCAAGGAAACTTCGAGGAACGAGTTACATTATCTACCAGCTTCAGTTTAACAGACGTAGCGTTAGTTATGTTAAAGTCTCGTTTAGTGTTGAGATGATGGAGAGAGACTCGTTGATCCATTGATCATGAGCAATTAATTGACAATTCAATATGATGACGACATCAAGGCTTAACCTGATATCGTTTTTCTTTTCGAAGATGACTACTGTTTCTTTGAAAGGGTTCGGGAAAAAAAAGATCTTCAGCAAATAATGAGCATTCGGATTGATTTAGGATTTTTGATACCATCAAGAGGCTGAAGTAGACATTTGGCGATAATGGGACTCTTGGAGGACCCATATCTCATTTCCTTCTAGAGGTCTGACTACCGCCATGTTTCTTGGAAAGGTTGGAGCAAGCAACAAGATATTTCTTTTAGTAATCACCAATAAATTAGCAAAATTCTTTGATTCTCATATGTATATTAGGACATTGCCATGTGCTTTAGCAGATCTCTGCTTTCATTCAAATGGATTTTTTCTGTAATTTCAAAAAATACAAAACCCTTAGGAGTATTTACTTACCTAAAGGACGGAAGAATAATAGACTCATAATCCTCGATAGTTGAGTCTTGTATTAAGTACAAAACGGGCTGAAGAACAGCCGCTAGTACTTCTTGTGTTCGCATTTCCTGTTGCAACGAAGGCCATACGTGTTGGTACCATAATTTCTGAAAACAATAACTTATTTCTAAATGTAATTCACAACATGCGATAACATTACACTGCTCTCAAGATATTGAGAAACTTTTCAGTACTTTAAATGAGAAAGTCTATAACAAAAAATTAGGAGCTTTACTTGAACTTTGGGCTAAAACATCTAATAGAAAATGAATTTTGATTCTAGAAGTTCCACGAACAGTCACTAGATGGATTCAATTAGCGCAAGCCGTTTGTAAGCAAGGCCGTCACCATGGGAATTGTCGGTTAGATATTGCACAATACGAATTCTTTGGTTAAACAAATTTAACAAAGCAGTTATGATATGTACTTGTTTTTTCGACATTTTGTAATACATAGAATCTTAGATAATATACAGTGAGGACGCGTGGGTTGGAACAAATTCATTTAAAATTGGGTTGGTTTTTTGGAAAAACGCTCGGACACGTTGGTTTTTTTTTGGACTGCGGTTTTTGTGATGATAAACTCATTTATAAAAAGGTCATTAACTTCATTTTTTCAAATGGAAACATTTGTTTTTTCTTTTATTTTTGAATTCTGAATTGATTTCTAAGTATTTTTCATGTATAATGTCCTATAACGAAAATTAACAGGTATTAAAAAAAATACATTTCTTTCTAAAGTTAAGTAAACAACGGTAAAAATAAGGTGTTTGTTGGTTTGAACCTATTTATTTACGTCTGGTTTTTATGATTGTTGGCGGTATTTTAGTCGCATTAATGAAAACCCTTTTTTTTTAATGTTGGAGTCTTTAACATTTGTTTATTTCTATAGAAACTGTACTATAATTTTACTTCAAATAAGTAGTTGTCAAGTGCAGTTGCAAAGTTCCAAAGTATGGCGCATTTAACTGAAAAGCAGCGAATAGAAATTTTGACGATGGTAGGATATGGCGACAGAACTCGAACACAAACTGAGTTTGCGAAATCTTTAATATGAAGTACCCGGAGCGGCCTATTACACGATCGGTAGTTAGCAAAATAGAAAAGAAGTTTCTAGAATTTGGCCACGTAAGAGACAATTACAAAACCAAACATCTTCCAGAAGATACACAATTAAATGTTTTACTTGATTTACAAGAAAATCCTCTCAAATCCACTAGACAAATAGCCGCAGAACAGTCAATAAGTAAATCTAAATCTTCCGTTCTAAAATGCTTGCACAGAAATAAATGGCACCCATACAAAGTTCATTTAGTTTAGGAACTTACTGAAGATGATTTGGACCGGAGAGTAGAATTTTGCGAAATAATGATGGATAGATGCAATGCCAACCCGCACTTTTAAGTAAGATAGTTTTTTACGACGAGGCAACATTTTATTTAAATGGTTCAGTAAACAGGCATTGGGCATCATAAAACCCACATTAGATTATGGTATGTCATACACAGTTTTCCAAGAAAGTTGACGTATGGGCCGAAATTATGGGTACTTCAATTGTGGGTCCTTTTTTTATTGAGGGAACACTTAACTCGGTAAAGTATTTAGACCTATTACAAAATGACATAATACCCTGTTTAACCCCTAGAACTTTACCCTGATGGTGAAAACCCCAATACACTGGGAAATTCGGTATGGTTTCAACAGGATGGAGCACCCTCGCACTATTCGCGAACTGTGCGAGATTATATTAAGAATATTTATCCAAATAGATGGATCGGAAGGAGAGGTAATATCGAATGACCAGCTAGGTCTCCAAATCTAAGCCCGTTAGATTTTTATCTTTAGGGTTGTGTGAAATCGAAAGTTTATTTTAATAAGCCGGAAAATATCGAGGAATTAAAGAATAGAATCAGGGCCGAAATACAACGAATCCTGCTACAAACGCTAAATAAACTGTTTGAAAACTGTTTTAGGTATTGTCAGGAAGTTAATGGTCAACAATCTGAACATTTAATATGATATGTAGATGTTTTTTCTTCTTGAATTTTGAAATAAATCTATTTTTTCTCATTTTTTGTATAGGACATTGTACATGAAAAATACTTAAAATTTAGTGCAGAATTCAAAAATAAAATAAAAAACAAAATGAATGAATGAATGAATTTATCATCACAAAAGTCGCAGTCCAAAAAAAACCGACGTGTCCGAGCGATTTTCCAAAAAACCAACACCTGAATTTTAAATGAATTTGTTCCAACCCACTGTATATTGTCTTATGGTCAAATCATAATTGCATTGTATTGCTTTCGCTGATTTCTAATTTAAGAACCATTCCCCAATTTAGACTCAATTTTGTTCTTCGGTTTGTTTTTGATTAAATGTCACAATATATGCTTTAATATTATGCAAAATTCTATTCGACTGCGCCGTTTGTTTTTGAATTCAGTGCAGAATTCAAAGATAAAATAAAAAAGCAAATGTTTCAATTTGAAAAAATTAAGTTGATGGTCGCAATTTAT
The DNA here is from genome assembly GCA_034190945.1 of Octodonta nipae. Classification (NCBI taxonomy): domain Eukaryota; kingdom Metazoa; phylum Arthropoda; class Insecta; order Coleoptera; family Chrysomelidae; genus Octodonta; species Octodonta nipae. The sequence goes on along the minus strand of CM067216.1, from coordinate 38,584,410 downwards.
TTCTGGCCCACACTGTATAAATAAATTTATCATCACAAAAATCGCAGTTAAAAAAACCGACATGTCCGAGCGTTTTTCCAAAAAACCAACACCTGAATTTTAAATGAATTTCCTCCAAACTACGCGTCCTCACTGTATATTATCTTATGGTCAAAGGTGAGGCCAAATCATAACTGCCTTGTATTGCTTTCGCTGTTTTCACAACATATGTTTAATATTATGCAAAATCCTGTTCGACTGCGCCATTTATGTATTTTAAAAATGCAACATTTCCAAAATTCGCATTGGCGTATCTAATTCAAATCCCTGACTGAATATAGTAACGTCTATTAAAATAATACCGAAAAATGATGGTATTTTAAATCTTTTTGAATGAAAAATACGAAGAAACCCAAGAACTTTTATCAGTTAGGATAACGAGGATCATAAGTCATGCCGGAAAGTTAGTAGTAAACACTCACCTTAGGGATGAAGGGCAAGGCCTCCTTGAGGGTGTTGCGGTAAAAATGCGCCTTTTGGGTCGGGTCCTTCATGTTTATGACGTCGAGAAACTGGAGAGCGTGAACTGCTGGATCACTGAAATAGAAATATTCGTGTCAGGACGGGAGAATTTGACGTGAGTGTCGTTTAACGTCAAGCGTTTCCTAATGCTGTACTAAAAATGACTTGTTGGGTATTAGACAATTTCATAAAATGTCGTTTTATACGCGTTGAAAGAATAAAAAATTGCGTTGGGTAATTTCAAAGTTTTTAGGAAGTTAATAAAAGGGGAAGTGAGTTTTACTTGGTGGAAATTGGGCTCAAAGTAGGACTAAAAGGAAAAATTGTGGAAATTTAAGCAAACATTTAAACATCAACATTTTATTATAAATACATTAAAAAAAAACAAAAACCGACTTCAAATAAATAACTAAAAAGCATGAAATAATTTTTTGCTAAAACATTTAAATACTTTTTATGAAGTCGGTACCACGCTGAAGTTAAAGTATTTTGGGAAGTACATTTATAAGTTGTGCTTTAGCGTATGAGTTGAAATTTTTGGGTTTCTAGTTTTGTACGAGCTGAAGCTAAGCATTTCAGTGAACCAATTGTAAAGAGGCGTAATAATATTTCAAATCTGTTTCGAGACATGATGCTTGGGGCTATGCTATTTTTGGAAATATCTTTGTTCGACCAATAAAAAGTTATATTTCCCATTCGCACTAATCCCATCCACACGAAAAGGCCGAAAAACTTTCTTATTTCTTTAGAGTTAGTTGGATGCCATTTATTTAGACGATTGTGTCGAGATGTTCGAGTACGCTGAATTGTTTGTTCAGCATATATATTAGTTTCAGTAACAATGACATTTATAACCTCTTCATCAAAAAATAACATATATGTATCGAAGGCAGAAATATTTTTTGGCAAATGTAATTGTAAACCAGATTTTCCTATGAAATCAAAACATTTATGTCTACCTTCATAAGCATTCCATTGAACATCACTAAACTCATAAAATTCACACTCGAGTATTTCGTCATTTTCAATATTTTCTGTAGTTTCTTCTGACTCTAAATCTTCAAGAAATTGTTAAAGATTTTCTTCATCTGCATTCAAAAAAAGACTATAATTTGGATCATTTATTGAATCATTTGAACTATAGTCTTGGTGCTCTTCATCAGATATGTTTACATTTCAGCAATCTCTATCAATTCGGTAAATGCTACACGTACCACTGATTCCTGCACAATGCGTTCAACGCTGTGTTCAAAACAACAGGTTAATACTTGTTGTATCTGATTTGGATGCGGCAGACATATAAGACTGACACGGCTTGTCGAGAATAAAAGTTTTAATATAGGGCCATGTCAGTCATATATGTATGACATAAAAAATAGTGTTTTTCCGGGAATTTTGACAAACAACATTTTTTTCTGTGATATATTAAGTTTCCTTGTTACATTTTTAACTAAATTATCTAATAAAGTTACCATGGCCCAAGTGACAATTTTTCTGATATTGTCGTGGCGATTAACGTGTTAAGAAAATTTTGTATATATATATATATATATATATATATATATATATATATATATAACTTAGGTGGATGCACACTATTGTAGACTATCTCAGTATCATCATTCTTTAGGTCTGTTAATTATACTGACTTCATTTAATAGTCTCCTCTAGGCGGAATCTTATAATAAATCGTTATATAGTTTATTTGATACAGCATAATAGAACATAGTTAATTAACTTTGTCTGATAACAATTTGAGTTAAAAATAAAGGTATTTAAACAAAATTTATCTTCTTTATTAAACCTAGTACACAATTTGAAAAATGACATAAAGATCTATTATACAATTTTTAGTGATGTGGCATAATTTGATGGATTTTATAATTCTTATTAGCCCTGTTTGATAAGAATTTTATATATTATGAAAAATAAAGGTATTTTACTGCTAAGCAAAATTCATATTTGCTGAAAAAGTGACATGTAATGATTACAGTATACGTTTCTGACCATGTACATATTTTTATGAAGTATAACTTGTTCTCTAAATAATAGTAATAAGAACGTTTTCCGTTTGAATTTAACCTATGAAGACACATAATATATAGAAGCCTGACATTTATTTCGATTTATTTCCAATCAACTTTCAATTTATTACAATTTTTAATAATACAGCACAATTGGGTGCAGTTTTCAATTCTAATATATAATTTGAGATATTATAAAAAAAGGTACCTTACTTTTAAACAAAATTGATATATTTTTTGGAACCTAGTATACAGGGTGAGTTTTTTTTTGATGATCAGCATGGGGATCTCGGAAACTAGCGGAGATAGAGCAATAGTTAAATTGGAAAAGATTTGCACTTTTACTGGCCCAATTTAATGACACTTTCGGATTTTTGTAAAAAGTCATGGCTTACTAGATATTTTGAGAAAAACGAAGTTCTGTCGATTTAGTCAAATCCCTCTAGCTCCTTTGTTTTTGATTTTATAAAAAAAGTGTAAATATCAAAATTGAAGGGAATTGTATCCCGAATATGATTGTTAAGTCCTCGTTTGTATGACAGCTCTCGGTTTCGAGATATGTCACAAACTTATCTTTTTTTGAATGGAAACCATAGTTGGGTATAACCTCAAAAAACATTTTTAGAATTTTTCAACGATATAATACTCAATATAGTTATTCATAAAAATAACGGAGTTATGGATGCTTTTCTCTCTTATTTTCACTTTTAACGTAGTTAGCCACGACATAGATTCATTTATTAATAACTATTCCAAAAAACATTGAACGAACATAATAATGGTAACAATTTATGTTCGAAAAGTCCACCATTGTTATCTAGACAAAAATTGAATCTTTTTAAGATTGACATTACCGCTTTCCTCACAGACCGCCTATGAATTTCTTCAATTGCTTGTAATACCGCCTCCCTTAGGTCACCAACTGTCTCATACTTTCTTTTGTATAGGTACTTTGTTTTTTAGCGCACCCCATAAATAGAAGTCTATAACTGCCAAATCGGGAGACCGGGGTGGCCATTCGCGTGGGCTATTTCTTTCTATCCAAGAGTTTGGATAGATATTATCTAAGTGTTGTTTTACTAATAACGAGTTATAAGCAGGTGCTCCATCATGTTGGAACCACTCAATTTCTAAACGAGTTCTCAAATTCAAATTATGCAACATGTCTTGAAATGTGTATTGCAAGAAATGCAAGTGCGTTGCACAGTAAGTGATTCGTCATAGATAAAAGGCCCCCGAATAGTAGACCCTATGATACCACACCAAACATTAAAACCAAATTTTATCTGGGGTCGTCTTTGTTCTGCATGGAAAGGGTTTTCTTTAGCCCAGATATGCTCATTGTGTCTATTGAACATACCGCAGTTAGTAAATCTAGTTGAGAAACTGAAAGTTTGTACGGGTGGAATTTGAACGCTTTCAGTATCTTAACTACAGTTCGTTGAGATGTGCCAGCTTCTGCCGCAATCTCACGAGTTGATGTAGATGGATTTTGATTTACCATTGCCAAAACATTTATTTGTGTTGCTTCGTTAATTTGATCACGTTCCTTTGGTGGTTTAGTAAAAGATCCATATCTGCGTAAACTATCGTAGAGCCTTTTAAATCTACATAGAGCAGGTTGACAACGATTAAAATATCTATGAAAGTATTCCTCAGCTGCACGAACTGAATTTTTATGACATATGATATAACATTCCACCATATTCAGTTTTTCTTCGTTAGAATATTCACGAAAACTTGTCAATATCAACTGTCAGTTCAGCTAATGGAATTACTCTCAAATGAGGAAATGTCAAAGTGAAAACAATCTTTTTCATGGCTACCTAGGTTAAAAGTGAAAATAAGAGAGAAAAGCATCCATAGCTCCGTTATTTTTATGAATTACTACATCGAGTATTATATCGTTGGAAAGCTCTAAAAATGTCCGATTTTTTGAGGTCATAGCCAACTATGGTTTCCATTCAAAAAAGATAAGTTTGTATCATATCTCGAAAAAGAGAGCTGTCACGCAAACGAGGACATGACACTCATATTCGGGATAAAATTTACTTCAATTTTGATATTACACATTTTTCATAAAATCAAAAACAAAGGAGCTAGAGGGATTTGACTAAATCGACAGAATTTCTAGTAAGCCATGACTTTTTACAAAAATCCGAAAGTGTCATTAAATTGGGCCAGTAAAACTGCAAATCTTTCCCAATTTATCCATTGCTCTATCTCCGCTAGTTTCCGAGATCCCCATACTGATCATCAAGAAAACTCACACTGTATAGTTGAAAAAGTTACAGAAATACTTATTCTACAATTTTTTGTGCAATGGCATCAGTAGATCCAGTTTTTAATTCTATTTACTTCTATTTGATAACAATTTTAGATATTACCAAAAATAAAGATACTTAACTTTTAATCAAAAATTCTATTTGATGACAAACCTCGTATACAGTTAAAAGTGAGATGAAAAGTGTACGTTGTAGACCATAAAAATCTGTTTATGAAGAATAACTTTTTCTCTTATAATTATTAATTAAGTATTTTCAGAGTTATTTAAAATCTTCACTTTAAAGTTGATGAACTGACATTTATTTTGATTAATTTAATTTATTTACAATTTGCTCCCAAGTTCGGAACACAAAAATTTTCCAGTTGCTGGTATTAACAGCAACTCCACCAAAGGTTTTCTAAATAACGATGCAAGCTAAGATTCCATTATCTAAGAAACGAATTAACGAAATTGACTGTATAGTAGCTCATTTTGTAGGTTTTTCATTTTTCTTCAACAATGTCCATGATAGCAAACATGATTTCATAAGTGGATTTTATGTGAAAGGTAAAAAACTAAATTGTTACCGATGTTGAGAGTTTTGTTAATTAGTCATGTTTTATAATTAGAACACAATAATGTTTCGTTCTACTATTAATTTTATCACCAAAAGGTCTTTTCTCGGTAAATGACATGAGCCATTTGTTTTCGATATATCTGTGAATATTAGTTAATTTAGGGTACAAGTACCAGTTACCAACTATAGCTCGGCAGACTGCCCCATTACGATTTCTACAAAGCACTAACGTAAACCTGATCTGTCGAAAAACTTTCAACTAAGTTTGAATTATGAAATGTGTATGAAGTTTCTCAGAAGTATATAAAGAAAGGACGCCAGCAATGTGTCTGTCATATTTTCATTTCCCTCGGGATTGCAGATTATTACATTTTATACTTCATTTCATTTCTTAGAACGGCATCGTAATTCTGTCGACTCCAGACGCGTGTAATACCTACAATTTTCACGAAATCCCGAAAACAGTTTTAAAAGAATTCAAGTTTTAATGAAACATTTCCAGGCTCACACGTACAAGCCTGTAAATTATAAGAAAAATCTTGTTGTATTTTTTACTGGTCATATTTTATTTTCAAGAAACGTGGTTAATAATTCCAGCTGTTTTCCATTTTTTCGTATAGGCAACCCTACAACGAATTGTTTTAATTATCTAACAAAACAAGATTCAGCGAATCTTATGAATTTTTTAGAATATGAAATTTTTTTTCGGTGTCTTCGTAGAAATCGCGTCATTAGGCAGCAACAGGCAATGAAGCTGTGAGAAAGCACATCTCAAGAGATCGCTTTTGGAAAGTCTACGAGTTTATTAAACTTTTAATTGGGTTTCTTCTGCAATAGTGTATTTTGATCATTAATCTTTTTTTTTTTGTTTCAAAGAGCGAATTAAGTTAATTTAGGTAATATCGGTAGTTAAAAGTGTCTCATTTTAACTAAAAAAGGCGTTTGAACATCGTGTTCGTGGTGCAGATTCAGATGTAAAATTTCAATCAAAACTGTTGTTAGATTTTTATTGGGGAAATCGATGGTGTTGTTTTTTTCTCAAAATGCTAGCATATACTTTTTTATCCCAAATAATTTTTATTTGACATGACAGATCACTTTTGATCACATTACATAAATAGCTAACGGATATATAGCTCAGGTAATTTATGAAAATACGTGACAAAATTAATAGTAGAAAAAAACTACTAGAAACGTGTTCTAAGAATAAAATATGACTAATTGCCATAAAATTCAACATTTTTTATCGATGCGTTTTTGTTTTTTTTTTACAAAAAAACCTCAAATAATCGGTAACAATTTAGTTTTTTACCTTTTATATAAAATCTACCCGTGAAACCGGGTTTACTACTATGGGCAATGTTGTAGAGAAATGAAAAACCTACAAAATGAGCTATTATACGCTGACCTTGCTTATTTTATTGCTTAGATAATCAGACTTAAACTCGAAATTACGGGAAAAAACTTAATTGTTCATATATATTGTTATTATTTACTTGAAATATTCTTATTAAATAAAAGAGTAGATCTTATGATTCCCAATCTATTTTATCAAAATAAATACTGTAGCCCCCGTAGTTTTTGCCAAATTACACTTAAACCTGGAGAATACCTTTTTATAAAGGTCCATATTACCTCACCAGATAACTGTATCATTATTAATAAACCAGAGTTGGAAAGTAGAAGAGTGGACCTATAGACCCCTCATCTCAGTTTTTCTAGATTTTGAGTATAAATATAAACAATTACTGAATATATCTGATCAATTTAAAATAGAGGAGTTGGAGTCCACTCGTGAAATTGTTGTGGGGCGGACTTTACGAAACTTCATCTCGCAATAATATTTCAAATAAATAAATAATTCAAAATAATTTGATGCAGACTCTTCTATTTCAAGTATAATAATGGATTTATGCAATATATTTAGTAAAATGGAATGCGAAAACTCAGTTGAGCTTAATAGGCAAGTAACATTAATTTAAAATAATTTGGTCAAGTGCGAGTTGGACTCGCATTGTAAGGGTTCCGTACCACCTTCAAGATTCGCTGTATTTAATTTTCTAATTTGGCCCCCAAAAATTAACATTAGAGTTTTATTTTACTAATAAGCTTTCAGGGAAGCCTTTTATAATCTATTGTCTGAATTTTGAGGCTCTATAGATTGGAAGATAAAGGGCAAAATAGGTCAAGTTTTAAATTATAAATTATTAAATCTGTTATTCAGATTATTTAAAAATACAAATAAAATATATTTTTCAAAATTTAAATAGTATAGTTTCTAAAATGGGAATTAAGTCGCTGTTTAATATCTTTGCTAATATCTTTTAAACAAATGATTTAAAAATATGATATATTTGTAATTCACATAATGAGTCTTTTATTTGATATGTTACATGATTCGTTTGAAAATTGAATTTTTATTTTCCATTTAATTATATAATTTGTCCTTAAAATTACCATGGAGGTTTTCTAATAATTTTTCTTATAAATATCAAGTGAGTCCCAGTATCCCTAATTATTTTCAAAATTTTAGGTAGTATGGTTTCGGAAATAAAGCGAGAAATGAGAATTTTTTATATCTTCATGTTAATATCTTGTAAACAATTAATTTTAAAAATATGAAAAATATATATTTGTATTCCTCATAACAAGCCCCTTCATTTGATATATTGCATGACACGTTAAAAAAATATTTTTTATTTTCCGTTTATTTCTATAAATTGCCCCCCATTATTAATATTAAAGATTTATTCGTATTTTTCCTGTAAATAAAAAAACTAGGTCTTATAGTTTGGGGAATAAAGGGGGGAATAGGTAATTTTTTTAATATATTTTAAAATATTTATTTAAATATATATATTTGTATTAGTCATAATGAGCCCTGTGATTTGATATATTACATGATACGTTAGAAATAAGTTTAATTTTTTATTTTCCATTTAATTCTATAATTTGCCCCCCAAAATGAATATTAGGGGATTCTCCTTATTTTTCCAGTAAAGTTCAGGTGAGGCGCTATACCTATATTTTTTTTCAAAATTTTACAGCTTATGGTTTCGGAGATAAGGGGGGGAATGGGTAACATTTTTATATTTTTGTTAATAACTTTTAATTAATTTATTTTAAAAATATGAAAAAAATATATTTGTTTTCGTCGTAATGAGCCCTTTCATCTGATATATAACATGATGGGTTAGAAACAATTTTAATTTTATATTTTCCATTTAATTCTGTAATTTGCCCCCCAAAATGAAAAGTAGAGGTTTCTCCTTATTTTTCCAGTAAACTTCAGGTCAGAACCTATAAAACTATTTTTTTTCAAAACTTTACGTTTTATAGTTTCGGAGAGAATTAAAAAATTATGAAGAGCTTGTTATACACAAGGTTTGCAATACAACTTACACCCGGCGCATTAGTATTAAAATGTCAACAAAGATAAAAAGGGAAGAACTTAAGAAACGAAAAATTGAGGGGCGCAATTTTGACTTTTCAAATTATTGTTTACTTTATGGTAATACTAATAAGAGAACCTCTTATAGAAGCTCAGTTGTAAAGAAAGAAATTATTGATAATTGTTTGATGGGTAATGAAGTACTAAATGCAACTGCTTGGGGGTGGGAAATTAAAACTGGGTACATATTTCCAACTACAACCGGTGATCCTCCCATACTAGAAATTTTGTCGAAGGAAATATCATGCTCTTGCAAATCTGGATGTAGAACAACTGGTTGTACCTGCAGAAAGCATGGCTTGAAATGCAGTTCATTGTGTGCTAACTGTGAAATTGAATGTTGTGAAAATTATATACACAATGTGAAAATTGTCGATAATGGCGAGGACGATAAGAATGTTGATAGCGTACCATTTATACAGAGCAATGATGAATATGATATTAATATAGACACTGATGATAGTGATGATAATGTAAAGAGTGGTAATAATTAGTCATATATATATATATATATATATATATATATATATATATATATATATATATATATATATATATAATTCGAGTAACTAGAAGCGAAAGCAGAAGGATACGAGAATTATGCGAACCGACCTGAAGAGGGCAGATGTGACTCTGCCGAAACGTCGTTATTTTACCATCGATCCCGGCAGGGATCAGTTATCAACTACGCGGATGAATTCCCGGAAACCACCTAAAACATATATATATATATATATATATATATATATATATATATATGTTTTTTTTTTTGTTTTTATCCGAAGAGGGGGGAAATACATTCCGTACTTAGCTAGCACGTGCTAGCCGTCGTGCGGGACTCCCGATGCAATGACTTCAAAGCAAGAGTAAATCGTTGCATTGAAACCAGTATACCGTATACCCGCTAAAACCCTAACCTCTTTCTCCTACAACCATGGTCCCCTGCGGCACTCTTTGTCAATACTACTTCGCAAGGGTGGTTCATTGCAGATGTTTACTGCCCTTCCATTGAAAGCTTCTAAAGCCTACTCCTCGAACGTATCGCGGAGTTCTTTGAGGATAGTCTCCGCGTAATCTGATACCAAGTTCCAGGCTTGGGGGCCCTTCAGCATGGCTTCTACTAATTGTTCTGGGACGATATTAGTCTCCAGAATCCTCTCCACTTCAGCACGTTGATCCTGAAACCGGGGGCAGGAGAAGAACACGTGTTCCGCGTCCTCAATCACGTCCGTACAGTGTGGGCAGTTTGGGGAGTTTGCCCTCCTGAACCTGTGCAGGTATGCTCGAAAGCATCCATGTCCAGTCAGGAGTTGAGTGATGTAGAACCCAACCTCCCCATGCTGGCGGTTGACCCAACGACTGATGTTAGGTATCAATCGATATGTCCACCGGCCTTTAGTAGAGCTGTCCCACCTCTCCTGCCATTGCCTTAGACTCATGGCTCTTTCATCGCTGTTTCCTGTCGGTTGGTCTTTTTCTAACTTTCTGCGATAAAGCCGTCCCCTTTCTGCAGCCAGGATGTCGATTGGCAGGGTAGAGGCAATCACACTCACCGCCTCGTAAGACACAGTGCGGTAGGATGATGCCACTCGAATCGCTGAGAGCCGCTGGACTGATTTCATTTTCCGGCGGTACGATGGTAGCTCGAGCGATTTCTCCCATACCGGTGCCCCGTACAACAAAACAGAAGTAGTTACTGTTGCCAGTAGCTGTCTTCTCATCTGTCTAGGGCCTCCGACATTAGGCATTATTCTAGATAATGCCCCCTGTACCCCAGCTGCTTTCTTGCTGGCCGCGATTATGTGCTCTTTGAAGTTGAGCCGTGTGTCCAGGAGCACCCCCAAATAGCTGATGAAGGGCTGCGACTGTATGTAGGTGTCGCCTATTTTGAGGGTGATGGTTTCCCTTGCCTTTCGACTGCTAACAAGAAGTGTTTCGGTCTTTTGTTCTGCTAAACTCAAGTCCGCTGCGAGCATCCAATGCTGAATTGTGGCTATAGCGAATGAGAAGGTTGTTTGTATCTCCTCTATGTGCTTGCGCACTATGATCAATGCCACATCATCGGCGAATGCCACTAGCCTGACGCCCTCAGGCAGACCGAGCAGGAGCAGGTCGTTGTACATTACGTTCCATAAGAGGGGGCCAAGAACAGAGCCCTGAGGTACACCTCCTGTGATCTTATAGTCTACTTGCCCATTTTTAGTTTGGTACAACAAGATGCGGTCCTTGAAATACGCTGAAACCATTCTGCGCAAGTACTGCGGAACTTCCATCCTGGCAAGAGCCTCCAAAATGCGGTCCCAGCGGGCCGAGTTAAAGGCGTTCTTAATATCCAGGGTGGCTATTAGACAGTACTTTTTTCCACCTCTTCTCCATCTCTTTCCCGAGATAGCCTCTCTGGCGATGTTGGTAACGAGTTTCACGGCATCGATGGTTGATCTCCCCTTTCTGAACCCGAATTGGTTGGTGGAAAGTTTCGGCTCAACGTAGGGCTCCAGCCTATCTGCTATTATCCTTTCAAGGAGTTTTCCCGCAGAGTCCAACATACAGAGGGGACGATATGATGACGGTTCGTCGGGAGGTTTCTTTCCCCCTTTAGGGAGGAGCACAAGCCTCTGCTTTTTCCACTTAGTCGGGAAAACCCCCTGCTTTAGGCAGGTCTCATACATGTGTAGAAACATGTCAGGCCTATTGGCTATGGCGCATTTTAGCGCGATGTTAGGTATGCCATCTGGACCGGGAGCCTTGCCGTTTTGGAGCCGGTTGCACGCGCCCATCAGCTCATTCATAGTCACTGATGGTATATCTTCGTCCCTCACCTGCCACGAAGGATAAGCGGGTAACTCAGGCTTCGCAGGAAACAAGTGAGTGACAATGCGGTGCAATGATTCGGGGCAGTTCGTTGATGTCATGGGAGGAGGCCTTAATTTTATGCATCACGATTTTATACGGTTTTCCCCATGGATCTTGATTAACTTCGTCACACAACTCCTTCCAGTAGGATCTCTTGCTTGAGAGAATGGCTCTTCGTAGTTGTTGCCTTTTGATCTCATAGTCGAGCCTTAGTTCTTCTGTTGTGACCCTGTCGCGTCTTCGTGCTCGTTGATGCAGCCTTCGTGCTTTGAGACACTCTCGTCGGTGTTGTGAGATTGTGTCGTTCCACCAGTAAACTGGTGGGCGGCTGTTGTTCTGCCGTCTCCTTGGCATGGAAGCATCGCAGGACTTGACAACGCTTGTCATTACCTCTTTGGCAGTGGCTTCTGCGCTTGTTGCTATTGACAATGGTTCCTGCTCCATAACCAATTCGAATGAATCAGCATCGAAAGCATTTTTGTTCCAACCGACTGGCTGTGGCCTCGCACGACTGACACACAATCTTCGTTTGGGAGTGGTGTTGATTTCCCATATAATAGCTTGGTGGTCGCTATTAGTAAACTCCTCATCGACCCGCCACTCACAGCCCCCTTTAATTAGGTTGCTGCTAACGAATGTCACATCGATAATGGAGCTGGCTGTGCCTTTGCGATATGTGCTTACGGCTCCTGTGTTGAGGAGTACCAGGTTGAGCGAAAACATGGTCTCAAGGAGAGCTCGTCCTCTCGCGCTCGTTTCCCGGCATCCCCAGTCAATTTCCCAGGCGTTGAAATCTCCTGCGATGGCGACCGATTCACGCTTCCGTACATCCTCCGCCAAGGTGTCCAAGAATAACTCGAACTCCTCGAGCTGTGCACTAGGAGGTGCATAGCAGCTATAGAAGTGAACCCCTCCCACTTTGGCTCTCACAAGCCATGGTTCGGGGGTATTTGGGAGTTGTTGGAACGGAAGTTTACCGCAAGCCCATATCGCTGCTCTGTCCGTTGTGTCATTTACCCAGGACAGGGTGTCGAAGTTTTTGTACTGCTCGCAGATTATGGCTACGTCGCAATCCAATTCCCGCACCCGCTGTACCAGTAGGTCTTGGGCTGCTTCGCAATGGTTGAGGTTGAGTTGCAGTACTTTCATTTACGGGCTTGTGCTGCTCTCATCGCCTGTTGGTAGATCGGACATTTCCAACTACCCGCAACGTGCCGGCAGTCTGACCTACTATCTTTCTCTTTGCAGAGTAAGCACTTGGCAGGTTGTTGACAAGCCGAGGCATTGTGACCAGCGCCTCCGCATCTGTGACAACAACTGCTTCGGTCAGTCTTGCCTCTGCACGCCTGGGCGTTGTGCCCAAAGTGCCAGCATTTGAAGCACCGTCGAAGGCTGATCCTCTCGCGAACACGTACTGTGCCCCACGCAAGTTTCAGCTTTCCAAGTGCGATGGCTTTCTTGGCCTGGACCTCTGGGAGACAAACAACTGCCGTTTGTGTTGATCTATATGCCCGTCGAAGTGATTTCACTGCCTCCTCAGTGATCTCTGCCAGGCCGTCGATATTATCTTTGAGCAGGTTTACTACGTCTTCCTTGGTACTGATCTCGTCCAAGTCTTTAATTTCAATCTCGATTTGCGGTATTCGAGATTGTACAGTGGCCCCGCTTGGGAGCTTATTCTTGATGGCGTTACAATAGCGCTCCATCTCCTGAGCGTCTGCCTTGGCGAATAACAAAAGTAGATCTCCCTTAGCTGTTCGTCGGATCTTATTGACTTTTTTGCCTATATCCTGCAAGGTGGGATCATTCTTGATACCTCGCAAGATATCTGCATGGGAGCTCTTCTCGCCTTTCTTTATAAGCAGCGTACAATGTGGCGCTGGTTTTTGCTTATTGGTCCTCGGGGCCTTTTTCCTCTTTACCACTTGCCAGTCAGTCGACTGGTTTGCAGGTTGGTTTTTGGTCTGCGGTTTAAACTTGGATTTTAATCCATTGTTTCTCTCCGCTTCTGAATTGACCACCCTACTTGTTGTTCCCTGGGTGGTTTGCCCGATGTTCTGGCGACCTTCCTTACCGGGCTTTAGCTTGCTAGCTAGCACCGGTTTAAGAGTTTTAAGTGGTGGTGCCTTACTTGATGAGGCTACTGAAGGCGAGGCCTTCGGTGGTGAGGTCCTTGCTACAGAGGCTACTTTTATTGAAGCCGCCTGCTTTGGGGCCGCCGGTGTTGATGCAGCCGGTTTTGAGTTAGCTGCTTTTGAGGCAGCCGCTTTTGGGACCTCCTTTTGCTTTTCACCTTGTGTCTGAGTGTTTGACAACTTTAATGGCGATGTCTGTGTTGTAGCAGGTTTCGCTACAGGAGGTGGCCGCGTCGTTGACGTCTGATATTTGTCATATTCTGACTTAATGGCGTATGCCAGTTTCTTGATCTCATGATGTACATTGTGCCTAGGCCCAATGAACCTCAAGAGCTCATCGATCTTTGCTCCTAATTTGTTTGGAGCGCCACTCTCATTTGTTGCTCTTTCTTGGGAAGTCAACTCCACTATTCGCCTTTTGGAGGACTTGGCTGGATAGTGTCTTGCTGCCAGCTCTAGTTTTAATGGTGATGTTGTACCATTACTAGTGTTCTTCTTCTTGTCACTATGTGACGGAACCAGTGATAATTCGCTCCCCCCAGAATCCGTGGAGCGTGCACCGGCCACCGAGGCTTTCACTCGATCGGAACCGGTGGCGGGATTATCCTCTGCAGAGGTACCCACCTGGGGTATTAAGTTCACCTTATCACCCATATCCATAAATGGTTTATTTTCGGGGTTCCTTCCCCTATCTGATTTTGGTCCGCCCTGAGGAAATCCTCAGTACTCCCCATTGCTGAAGAGCGTTCCCCTATCCGCCACCTGGGGAGGCGCCCGGTAGTGGACCAACAACCACCCCGGGTATATATATATGTGAGCAAACAGGGTTTCACGGGTAGATTTTGTATAAGAGGTAAAAAACTAAATTGTTACCGATTTTTTGAGTTTTTTTGTAAAAAAACAAAAACGCATCGATAAAAAATGTTGAATTTTATGGCAACTAGTCATGTTTTATCCTTAGAACACGTTCCAGGTAGTTTTTTTCAACTATTAATTTTGTCATGTATTTTCGTAAATGACCTGAGCTAATATGTGAAATTTATATAGGACGACAAAGACAAGTAGAAAAGTCTATAGAACACATTGTTATTTGTAAACCATAAAAAAAATTGAAATTTAGAAGGAGGTTTTATTTTTGAAGTGCAGATAACAATTTGATCAGGGAACAAGATGGAGTGTAGAGCAAAGAAGGACAAACTTATATGGGAATAAAACTGAAAAAGTGCCCAGCGGACGCTTTCAAATAAGAAGTTCAAGAAATGGACAGAATGGCGTAAGTATGACGACAGGGTATGTTATGAAGTTAGCAATTGTCAACGGATTGAAATGCACAAATCCTAAATTTAGAAGTGAAGTGGCTGAAAAAGTGAGAATGATTTAATTATTCGTAAATAAAACGTAGAAAATCTGTTATGTGAACTTCTCTTTGTAAACGGTTGTCTCCGTTTTGTGTAATCTCTGCAAGTGATGTGATTTTATAGTGTGTGAATTGTGATATAAATTACTGTGTGTGCCCTAGTTTTGACTTTTTATAAAAGTCAGTGATTTTCTAGTTGTTATTTTGTTATAAAACTTATTTAAATATATTTTTTCTTGTCTAGTTGGACAAAAAGCTCCATTAGCTACAATTAAATGATTATTTTTGGCATGTTTCGGCTGTAGTTGTATTTTAAATATTTCCAATCAAAGCACACAGAAAGATTGGAGAGATCATACCGTTACCTAAAGAGAAAATTCCCCTCGAAGATCAGGGTGTATATGAGATACCGTGCAAGAACTGCAACCTCGCGTACACAGAAACGCAGTAAAACAAAAAACAACGACGTCGGCATTATCACAACACCATCAACTAGATTTCGACCAGATGAAGATGTTAGCAAAAAGCGAAAATTATAGGACAAGGGTCGTCAGGGAATCTATTGAAATAGAAAAACGTAAAACAAACCTTAAAAAACGGGACGATGCGCCAGGCCTCCCACCCACTTGCACTAACAGACCGCTATATTAGCAGTATAATAAAATCTCCAGAAAAAAGAACAAATAACGTGAATACTCTTCCTAGACCTAACAATATTGCAATGACAAGCGGACCCATAACCCGTCAAAAGGCAAGAGCTCTGATTGGCCAGAGCGAACGAAACCACGGCCCCACCGGTCAATAGCATAAAAGAAAGCCGCAAAGCAGCAGCAGATCAATTTGTACTACGCTTAGTGAGTGACGACATCAGTAATCCCGAAGAAAATGAGTGAGATTTCATTGAAGCGTCCAAAAAGTGTCTTTTTTAAGACAAACAAGAGATTCCCGAGAACAGTCAATTACAAATAATATATATATATATATATATATATATATATATATATATTTATATGTTTTAGGTGGTTACCAGGAATTCATCCGCGTAGTTGATAACTGATCCCTGCCGGGATCGATGGTAAAATGACGACGTTTCGGCAGAGTCACATCTGCCCTCTTCAGGTCGCTTCGCTTCTAGTTACTCGAATACTCGAGTAAGTAGAAGCGAAAGCAGAAGGCTACGAGAATTATGCGAACCGACCTGAAGAGGGCAGATGTGACTCTGCCGAAACGTCGGCATTTTACCATCGATCCCGGTAGGGATCAGTTATCAACTACGCGGATGAATTCCCGGAAACCACCTAAAACATTTAGTGCCCGCGAAAACTTAAAAACATATATATATATATATATATATATATATATATATATATATATATATATATATATATATATATATCCGAGTAACTAGAAGCGAAAGCAGAAGGCTACGAGAATTATGCGAACCGACCTGAAGAGGGCAGATGTGACTCTGCCGAAACGTCGTCATTTTACCATCGATCCCGGCAGGGATCAGTTATCAACTACGCGGATGAATTCCCGGAAACCACCTAAAACTTATAATATATATATATATATATATATATATATATATATATATATATATATATAAACTAAGCTAGATTCCGGGTGTGAACCGCGTCTGAATTTATTGAATACTCGACGTTTCGACAAAAGTGAAAAAGAGTTTCAAAGTCTAGATCGAACTCGGGGCCTCAATCTGCCGACTCCGCAAGATTCACTAGGTAACTGAACTGAATTTGAGTCTGCCCTGCTTCTTTTATTTATAGTTAGCGCTGGGTTAGAAGGGGATGTCACGTGATGAGGCTGTGTTGTGATTGGTTGGGTGTTGGTGGGCATGTCTGCTTTGTTTAATCTGGCAATTACGGAGGTCCAAGCTGTGGGAAGGCGAGTGTTGTCATCGCGTCTATTTAGATAGAGAGGTCTTTTCTCTATTTCGATGGCTTCGCAAATAGTGGATGCTCTAAGAGAATTGAGAGATATGATAGTCCTACTGTCCTCGAAGTTGATAGAGTGCCCTGTTTGGATATGGTGATGCGCGAGAGCTGAAGTCGGATCTTTTTTACGAACTGACAGAGAGTGTTCATATACTCCGATGGTTAACGCGCCTGTTGGTACGACCGATGTAGCTTTGTGGGCAATCGCGACATGAGATTTCGTAAACTCCTCGATCCTTGTTAGGTACTTTGTCTTTGGGGTTACCGGTTAAGTTGCTTGTAGTCTTTATTTGATGTCGTTGTAAAATTAGTGCTATTTTGTCAGTGACTACTCGAATGTATGGAAGTATGGCTTTTTAGTTTAGTTTATTGCCCAACAGAAATAAATCCAATTACAGGACAAATATTATAAAGTAATGAAACATACTAATAAACTATGGTATCTTAAATATTTCAAAAAAATGATAATAATAAAAAGAATAAAAAGAACGCAGAATATTACAAATATTAAAACATAAATTTTACACAGTTTTAAAAAAGAAATAAAATAACAATTGACAAGAGACTTTTACTAGTAACTGAACCATGGTTGATCTGACATTTGTTGAATATACCCTTCAGCGATTGATTCAAAATTGTCATAGTTAATATCACAGATTCTAGATATACTGTTATAAGTTCTACATATGATAATGACTTTATGGGTACATTTGTATTTGCAAAAATATGTGTTATTTCTTGAACCAATCCTTGGCGAATGTATCGGGAGCATTGACAGAAGAACAGGAGAGTCAATTCTGTTGTGAACCATTTTGTATAAAAATGAAAGGCTATGTAAATTCCAATGCATAACTAAAGACCTCATCCCAAATCTGTCAAGAAGTAAATTGTGCTGGTACCCTCTGACAGGATATAAGCAGTCGACTCGAAGAGCGAGAAATTTCAGGAATTTTCTTTGCACTGCCTCCAAACGCTTATGATGAATCTTGTAGACAGGATGCCAGATAAGATTGCAATAATCTAACTTTGAGCGCACTAAGCATGTATATAAAGATTTCAGCGCGGATATGTTATGAAAGGCCGATTTGCAAGTTATGGAAATATTTTCAGCGAATGAGAATTTATGATCGAAATATACACCTAGGTCCTCTATGATAGTGCATCGCTCAATAGTTTGATTATTCAACGAATAATCAAATAGTATAGCATTCCTCTTTAAAGTATATGAACATACTTTGCATTTCGCGATGTTCAAAAAGAGTGTGTTCTTGGTACACCATAACGTGAGCTGATTGAGGTCATGTTGTAGCCGTAAGAAATAATTTCAGATCGTCTGCAAAAAGAAGAGTTTCAGATAACAGTATACTTGATAAGTCGTTAATGAATATCAGAAACAATAACGGACCGAGATTGGAACCGTGGGGTACTCCTGAACTGATAGTAAATATGTTTGATTTGAAGCCGTTATAGCTAACAAATTGATGGCGCGTACTTAAGTAGAATTTAAATAGAGTAACCAGCGAGTAACTGAAACCACAAACCGATAATTTTTCGATTAATGTAGGGTGATGAAGTTTATCGAAAGCCTTGGTAAAATCTGTATAGACCACGTCTACTTGACTTTTGGAGTCAAGGGCTGCAGCTGTGAACTGGGTGAAAATCGATTAATTAGTGACTGTGGATCTATTTTTCATGAAACCGTGTTGGTCCGGCGATATATGTGATCTGACAATAGGAAAAATCTGATCATAAATACACATCTCGAATACTTTAGCAAAATTGGGAATAATGGCGATGGGTCTGTAATTTGTTATGATATCTTTGTTACCAGATTTGTGCACCGGACAGATTTTCGATAGTTTCCAGCACTCAGGGAATATCCCAGTTTTTAGGATTAAGTTGAATATTGAGTATAACGGTGAAGCCAAAACGGTCGAGCAGTCTCTAACCAAGAAGCTGGAAATCATGTCATGTCCAGATGTAAAACTATCTTTAAGGCGTTTAGAGGACTTGATGATGTCAATATAGATAAACTTGCTATAGAAATGTTAGGCGAGTATATGGACCCACCCAAAGAATTACTTGCACTGGAGGGGGAATAAACACTTTTAAAATAATGAGCAAAGGAATTAACTATTGTCTGGGGATTGGTATGGTATTGTTCCTGGTAGGACATTCTTCCTGGAATACGTGAGGAGGTGCATTTTTGATTAATAAATGACCAAAATGCCTTGGGATCGGTTTGTATTTTGTTCTGTAGGGTATTTAAGTAAGTGTGGAAAGAATCCTTAATTAGTTTGTTTAAATAATTTTATATAATTTGCGATAGTGGTTCTTAAGTTTAATGTTTTGGATTAAATCGTGGGAATACCATGTAGGGTATTTTGTAAATCTGTTTTTATACGGCGGGATGAACCGATCTAACAATGCATTAAGTGTATTATAAAGGATGTCACAAGCTGCTGTGTTCTCTGTCTGGAGTCAAGCGGAAACCGGTTGATATGTGGAACTTGAACTCTGATTGAAATAATAATGTAGTTGTCAATAGTTACTAGCGGGTTGAATTCAGCCTTAATTTCACATGATACACTCGACAAGACTAAATCAAGCAATCCACCATTGACATGACATGGAAAAAGCAGATTCCTACATTAAAAACTCGGAACATTTACACGCCATCTCAACAGAACCAGAAGATATCATAGCTAGTTTCGATGTCAATTCCTTATATCCAAGCATACCGGTAGAAGAAGCACTTCAACAAGTATCTGAAAATGAAGACCTCCCGCAATTCGTAATAGATTTGTCACGACACTGCCTAAAAAGTGCCTATTTTATGTATGACAACCGCATATATAAACAAACCGACGGAGCCGCAATGGGGTCCCCACTATCACCAGCGGTGGCAAATCTCTTTATGACCTATTTCAAGAAAAAGGCACTACAAACAGCAAACCTGAAACCAAAGTTATGGCTAAGATACGTCGATGACGTATTTGTCATATGGCCTTTTGGTGAACAAGAAATCCTCAAGTTCCTGGAGCACCTAAACTCTATACACCCCAGGATTCAATTTACATTAGAACTTGAAGAAAACAACCAGCTGCCTTTCCTCGACGGTCTCGTAAGAAAAAACCTCCAAAATGGACATTTCGACCACACCGTATATAGAAAGCCGACACACACGAACAGATGTTTAAACTACAAATCTCATCACCACCCATCTCAAATACAGGGCGTTGCCAACACGCTAATTTCCAGATCCATACGACTGACAGACGACAATAACAAAACACACGAATTAAAACAGATAACTACCGCTCTACGACAAAACGCATACACAAACCACACTATCAAAAAAGCAATAGCACAACAAGACCATGAGCCAAAACCAAAAGATGACCTCACCGAAAAACTAAAAGTAGTCTTACCATACATCAAAGGGACAACGGACAGAATTGGCCGAATTCTTCGAAGGCATGACATAGCGACAGCATACAAACCGCACCAGACTATAGGCACCAGTTTAGGAAATCCAAACCAAAAGTAAAACTTGAAAACCAAGGGGTATATAGTATAACTTGTGGAACGTGCGATAAGGTATACGTCGGACAAACGAACAGGAGAATTTCAGCCCGTTTAGAGGAACACAAATTAGCTGTCAAAAATAAACAAACGACATCGGCCCTGTTCCAACACCATCAACAATCGGGCCATAAAATTAATTTCAATAGATGTAAACAGATCTCACAAACTCCTCACTACAAAACTAGACTAATACGAGAAGCTATTGAAATTGAGAAAACTGGACAACTAAATAAAAGAGAGGACGCCCTGCACCTCTCTAACATATGGAAGACAATTATATCAAAACATCAAAATAAAACACAATTAGCTACGCAAAATACAAACCCGTCAACAAGCAAAACACCCGACACGGCAGCGAAGGGGGCGGAGTCAACATCGACCAATCAGGCGCGATACGACCTCCGAAGGAGACATATAAAATAAACAGCTCAGGCAGATCACCTCTCAGTTCACCGTAACTAGGCATTGAGAATGCCATGTGAGACCTTGGCGAAACGTCTGCAGGATTCAAAGATGAATCAATGTAACGAACGGATGTATTCCCGGATAAATATTTCTTCACATTGTTCCATCCGTGAAAGCCTACGACTAGACATATATATATATATATATGTATTAGATGGTTTCCGGGAATTCATCCGTGTAGTTGGTGATTTTACCATCGATCAAAACAAATCTAATACATTTAGTGCCCACGAAAACTTAAAAACAAACACATATATTTATATTTGTTTTGAAGTTTTCGCGGGTACTAAATGTGTTAGGTGTTTTCCGAGAATTTATCCGCGTTGTTGATAAGTTCATAACTGATCCCTGCCGTGATCGATGGTAAAATGACGACGTTTTGGCAGAATCACATCTGCCCTCTTCAGGTCGGTTCGGATAATTCTCGTAGCCTTCTGCTTACGCTTACATAGTTATTTTTGATGATCAGCATGGGGATTTTGGAAACTAGCGGAGATAGAGCAATGGTTAAATTGGGAAACATTTGCAGTTTTACTGGCCCAATTTAATGACACTTTCGGATTTTTGTAAAAAGTCATGGCTTACTAGATATTTTGAAAAAACGAAATTCTGTCGATATAGTCATATGTCTTCGTTTGCGTGACAGTTCTAGTTTTCGAGATATGACACAACTTATCTTTTTTGAATGGAAACCATAGTTGACTATGACCTCAAAAAATCTGAGTTTTTAGAGCTTTTTAACGATATAATACTCCATATAGTTATTCATAAAAATAACGGAGTTGTGGATGCTTTTCTCACTTATTTTCACTTTTAATGTAGGTAGCCATGATTGTTTTCACTTTGACGTTTCCTCAATTGAGGGTAATTCCATTAATAGTGTTGAACTGACAGTCGATATTGACAAGTTTTCGTAGTAAAATGGAATATTCTAACGAACAAAAACTGAATATGGTGTTATATCATATGCCATAAAAATTCAGTTCGTGCAGCTGAGGAATACTTTCATAGATATTTTAATCGTCGTCAACCTGCTCTATGTACATTTAAGAGGCTTTACAATAGTTTACACAGATATGGATCTTTTACTAAACCACCAAAGGAACGTAATCAAATTAACGAAGCAGCACAAATAAATGTTTTGGCAATGGTAAATCAAAATCCATCTACATCAACTCGTGAGATTGCAGCAGAAGCTGGCACATCTCAACGAACTGTAGTTAAGGTACTGAAAGCGCACAAGTTTCATCCCTACAAACTTTCAGTTTCTCAAACTTTGCTTGCTGGTGACAAACATCGACGTATTTTGTTTTGTACATGGTTTAGAGACGTGTGCCTTGACAATCCACAGTTTCCATTAAAGGTGTTATGGTCAGATGAAACTAGATTTACTAACTGCGGTGTGTTCAATAGACACAATGAGCATATCTGGGCTAAAGAAAACTGTTTCCATGTAGAATAAAGACGACCCCAGATAAAATTTGGTTTCAATGTTTGGTGTGGTATCATAGGGACTACTATTCTGGGGCCTTTTATCTATGACGAATCACTTACTGGGCAGCGCTACTTGCATTTCTTGCAATACACTTTTCAAGACATGTTGCATAATTTGAATTTGAGAACTCGTTTAGAAATTGAGTGGTTCCAACATGATGGAGCACCTGCTCATAACTCGTTATTAGTAAGACAACACTTAGATAACATCTATCCAAACTCTTGGATAGGAAGAAATGGCCAACGCGAATGGCCACCTCAGTCTCCCGATTTTGCAGTTATAGACTTCTATTTATGGGGTGCGCTAAAAAACAAAGTATACAAAAGACAGTATGAGACAGTTGGTGACCTAAGGGAGGCGGTATTACAAGCAATTAAAGAAATTGATGGTGGTCTGTGAGGAAAGCGGTAATGTCAACCTTAAAAAGATGCAATTTTTGTCTAAATAACAATGGTGGACTTTTCGAAGATAAATTGTAACCATTATTATGTACTTTAATTTCTTAAGTTTTTAGTAAGTACCCACTTATTTAGTTCTTTCGTTATAATTGATATACCTAATAAAAAATCGTTCAATGTTTTTTAGAATAGTTATTAATAATTCAATCTATTTCATGGCTAACTACGTTTAAAGTGAAAATAAGTGAGAAAAGCATCCATAACTCCGTTATTTTTATGAATAACTATATCGAGTATTATATCGTTGAAAAGCTCTAAAAATGTCAACTATGGTTTCCATTAAAAAAAAAGATAAGTTTGTGTAATATCTCGAAAACGAGAACTGTCACGCAAACGAGGACATGACAATCATATTCGGGATACAATTCCCTTCAATTTTGATCTTTACACTTTTTTTATAAAATCAAAAACAAAGGAGCTAGAGGGATTTGACTAAATCGACAGAATTTCGATTTTTTCAAAATATCTAGTAAGCCGTGACTTTTTTACAAAAATCCGAAAATGACATTAAATTGGGCTAGTAAAACTGCAAATATTTCCCAATTTAACCATTGCTCTATCTCGGCTAGTTTCCGAGATCCCCACACTGATCATCAAAAAAAATCACCCTATATACATTTCAATCGTCAAATTTTAGTAAGTGCTAGTCACTTCGTCTTTAGAATTTTTCTGTAGGTTAGTAATAACCAGATCTTGTGGTGTTTGAAAAATTTGAAACCGATACTATCTTCGAGATTTATTTCATGAAAGGATTTCTTTTGTTGCTCCTCTGGAAGTCTTGATGTTGGAGGGGATAAAGTTTCGATCTGGTGCCAAACGTTAGATCGCTTTTCCTTCCGGTTTCAAGAACACTACGTCGGATCGCTTATCGCGAATTTACAGTCCGTGTGCAAGTACTTTCTCTGCCATTTCTTAATGGAAGCCGACTCGATAATTTGGTCGTAAAATATAGTTGCGTTGGCAGTTTATTTCCTGGCATCATGTTGAAGTTCAAATACGAACCGTTGGGCAGAGAAATATAAAATTTTAATTAAAACCCATTGTTAAAAGGTGAGTGCGCAGTGTATTTTGAAATGGAATCGCCATGTAGTAAGTTGATATTTTAAGGTTTTAAGGATAAGCCTCATATGTCATGGATAGTATTTCATAAGTTGAATTCAAACGGAAAACATTCTTATGAATATTATTTAGAGAAAAAGTTATTCTTCATAAAAATATTTGCTTGGCCGGAAACGTATACTGTAATCATTACATGTCTCTTTTTCAACTGTATAAACTACCTCCTATTATGCTATATCAGTTCAAACTGTATAACGATTTATTATAAGATTCCGCGGAGAGTGGATCCACCGAAGTTATAAGGTATATCCACCTAAGTTAGAAGTATACTATACAAAATTTTCTTTAAAACATATACATATCTAGAAAGGAAGTTATTCTATTCAACAGTAAACGAGGTTGGTCAAGTTAATAAATGATGCTTAAAAGTAAAATACTTTATTTTAGAAAATATCGAAAAAGTCAATAAGATTTGAAAACTGCATCCAATTATATTAAGCTCTATATCAAAACTCATATTTAATGAAATTGTTGTTTATCTATTGATTATACAATTAAAATATGGTAATTTGTGTTGAAAAGGTTGGCAAAAAGAGTTGGTAAATTTGATAGTTTAAGGTATGTTTCTAAATTTAAAATAATTAACTAAAACCAACTACACTAAAATGTTTCCGATGAAAAGCTGCCGTCTGAATATATGAGCAAATCAGTGTAAGTTATTGAATTAAAGTTTGAAAGTTATATTTACCAATTTGAACAGATTTATGTGACAAATAATAACGTTATTTATGAATCTAGTTAGCAATCACACTATTTTTATCTTTCAAAACAATTTACAAGTATTGTTTGAAATCTATTTTTGATTTTTCATTTTCCAAGAACGCTTTGACGGTCTTTTGTAACAAAACACCCACGTAAACAACTGCTAGACGATTTTAGCGACAAAAGACGCATCGTACGTTGTACGGCATCACTTACCTGAAGTATTTGATTAGGGTCAGGAGCTGTGCGGTCGGTCGCTGCCTGGTGTCTTTGCTGAGAAGCCTAACTGTTGCTTCTTGAAGCGGCACCGGGATGCGTGGCATTATGTTGCGAACTTGATCCTCCAGCTGCGGGGACAAAAGAGAACAGAAATTTACATTCGACTTAATACCACGTGCTCGAGAGCATTAGTGTTACAAAGCCTGCGTGTCGCAGGCCTTTGTGGTTTTCGGTAAAACGAATCCAAATGAATTTTCCTCGTAATTAATTTCTGGGGAAACTTAGAATTAGAAAGGTTTCCCTTTCTTGCTGGTAAGGATTTAGGTGTACGTCGAGCGATGCTCACTGCGGGATAACAGGAATATGCATTAATTATTTAGAGGACAAGTTGATTGCTATTCAAATCTGGGTCGGTGTCTGATTCCATGAATTGCGGTCTGCGGAAATGTTATGCGAGGGAAATCAATAGGCAATTGTTGTTTGGCACTGAATTCAAAACTGAAGGGAATTATCAACTAGCCTAAGTAAACAAAACAAAATGAAACAATTGTTTGACACGTGTCATCTTGCACACAGTACAAGAGTTCTCTTTATTATTTTCTGGAGCTCCGTTTAATGTGTTCGAGTTATGATACCAATTTTCGGGTATTTTTTACAGCGTCTTTTTAAAGTCACTGTTGTTTCGAGAGCTTTTAAGGTTTTCGGAAAGGGTTGTGAGTTACGCTACCATCTAAAGACTGAAACCTTCACAACTTGGTTATGGTTCGTTTTATTTAAACTTCTAGATGTAGCGTTGCTCAAAATCGGTCTTGGTCTTGTTCTTGTATTTTGGCAACAGACTAAGATCACGTAAAATGTCGAACGTGTCAAAAATGTCATAAAAGTAAAAGTTGTCAAAAATGTTGTGTTAAAAATTTCAAAAACGTCAAAAAATGTAATAAAAGTCAAAAACATCAATAAATTCAATATTTATTTGGGTAATGATTGGCAAATAAATTTATTAATAACGAGTTAAACAAAATCAAATTCCAAACAATCCCTAACAACCAACATCAAACTTCACCAAGCAACACTTACTCCCAAGATAATCACACTAATACAATAACTATACCATAAATATAGGGTCTATCAGAAAGACTAAAAAGACTGGGAAGCAGATATAATATCAAAACAGCATTTAAAACAAGAAATACACTAAAATCAATTATATCAAAAACCAAACCAAATAACACATCTTAAAATACAAAAATTGCATTTATAAAATCCCTTGTGAATGTAATAAATTCTATATTGGAGAAACTTCTAGACCTCTAAATGTTCGACTAAACGAAGACAAAAATTACATAAAAAATGACAATTGGAAAAATGCAAAATTTATGAACATGCTTGGGACCTTGGTCATAAAATACAGTTACAAAATTCAGTTATATTACATAAAGAAGAACACAACACCAAAAGAAAACTAAAAGAGTCTGTTTTAATTTTGTTAAATGAAAACCATTGTATCGCTACTACCTCCGTAGAATTCAGTAGTTCCTGGTTGCCGATGATTAAGGAAGAAATTGCTAATGGTCATATCATCCAAAGGATATCATATCCAAAGAGGTCGCATTTTTGGCGAATGCACTATCTTGTAACAAAGTCGCACCTAGGAGCGCCACATAAAATTCTGAAGATCTCCCTTTCAAATTCTTCCAATATGAAAGGAACTTTATGATTATATGATCTTTAGAAGTTTCTGTGCTACCCTGTATATTACAAATAAAATTCTCTTAGTTACGTCAGAAATCAAATAATACATATTGTCAAATATTTTAATTTACATCTTAGAATTGTGCCTTTTTTATCCAAGTTTCTTAACCATTGACAACGTGGTCTGACCTAGACCCCGAAACGTTTGGAATATACAGCAATTTTCTTAACTGTGCTGTTATTTCCCAAGAAGTATTTAGAGATTGAAAAATATGCCACAAATATTATTCAGGAATTAATGTCAATAATATCAATAATGTCAATAATGTCAATAATGTCAATAATGTCAATAATGTCAATAATGTCAATAATGTCAATAATGTCAATAATGTCAATAATGTCAATAATGTCAATAATGTCAATAATGTCAATAATGTCAATAATGTCAATAATGTCAATAATGTCAATAATGTCAATAATGTCAATAATGTCAATAATGTCAATAATGTCAATAATGTCAATAATGTCAATAATGTCAATAATGTCAATAATGTCAATAATGTCAATAATGTCAATAATGTCAATAATGTCAATAAAGTCAATAATGTCAGTAGTGTCAATAGTGTCTATAGTGTCACTAGTGTCAATAGTGTTCTTTTGGAATAACAGCACATGAACTTGAAAGTCTGTATATTTCAAAAAGTCCATATGTTTCAAGGTTTAAATCAGACCCCGTTTTCAATAGAATTAACACAAATGGACAAGAAATTAAAAAAATTAAAAGTATTCGTAGTGAGAAATTTCGTAAATCACAATTTGACATTAATGTTTGACAATCAAACTGATGTAACTAAAGAAATTTACTGGAACACTAATATATACAGGGTACCACTAAAAATTTATATTTAGAATTTCATGTGGCGGTCCTAGGTACAGCTTTGTTATAATAATGTACATAATGTCAATAATGTCCGTAATGCCCATAATATCCATAATGTCAATAATGTTCATAATGTCAGTAATGTTCATAATGTCAATAATGTGAATAATGTCCCATAATGTTTATAATGTCAATAATGTGACAAAAACACCAAAAATTGCGAAAAATGTTTAAAATGTTAAAAACATCAAAATGGTCAAAAACGTCAAAAATATATTGTTTTCAGTCGAGAACCTTCATCAGTTGCGCTCCCCTCTACTGATTGAAATCTCGAATGATTATTTTTGTTACACACAGCGACTAAGAAGGAAGGAGTTGAAATTTTTTAAATTGCTTTAATGTTTGAATGCTGTGCATACTGCAGACAGCTGGTTTCTACTGACTTCCACAGGTATAAAAAAATCAATAATTACAATGTTTTTCTCTACTAATCTTAATAGGATGTTTCCTTAGTGTTTCCACTATATTTTTTTTATTACATTTTCATTTTATAAAAGTAGACCGCTAAAAGAATGTAACTACGTAAAAACGACGACGACTAAATGCTGAACTTACATAACTTCCAGTTTCTCAAGGCAGCAAGTGAAATGAAATACCGCTGGATACCGAGCAAGACGATTATAAAAATTAAATCGGATGCTGTAGCGTTGCCAGCAAGTTAATTCCTGTTGCTTTTCAATTTCTTGGTAAATCGAATTTCAGAAAGATATTAAAACTAAGCTGACAAAAGAATGTTAATAGCGGTTAATATTTGGAAAACGATTAAACTCCTAATTTTCAGAAAAGTAGGTTTTGATTAGGTATGAAGTGGAAACATCAAAATATGTATACAGGATTTCCAGAAACTTTTCTGCGAAATCGTAACTCTAGACTACATATCCAGTATAGATTGAATTCGTTGTCAAGCAAACCTAAATCCGAGATAGTTATGTACTATTTCATCAAGCCTCTAATATATTTCAGATTTCAAAATAGGTTCCTCGAAGTTTCCTTGGACTTCCATCGTCTTGAAGTGGTTGAGCTCACAACGTTTCAATAGCTGTGTATCTGCTATCGTCATCAGGTGAATGATAGGAAATTCAGAGTATCAGTCGTATTTATATTATACCCTTAACCTGCCATGCGTCGCCGGTCCTGGTCATTGGGTCTTATCTGGTCCAATCATCGTCGTCGTACCTGGAGGTTGGTTGCCGGTGACGCGTAGCGGCAAAGGCTGAAGAAGAGCTCTCCAAATATTTTTAATTTGGACGCTGGACTCGCTAATTATATTTTCGTTCGAGACTATATATGCTCTCTCCTTTTGTACCAATGCTCTTCCTTGTGAATTGCTCTAGCCTGGTCCCAGTTGATATTATGGTGTTCGGTCCATGCATGATTCGCTAGCCCAGACTTCGTTACCTCTGCCCTTTGAGTAGCTGTGCGGTGTTCCTTAATCCTGGTGTCCAGCGGTCGCTTTGTCTCTCCAATGTAAAGATTGCCACATTCACACGGTATGCTGTATATACAGTTATTTGGTATTGCTGGTGCGTCGGGCCTCGTTCTTGTTATCATGCTCCTCAGGGTGTCGTTGCTTTTGAAGATCATTCTGATCCCATAGCTGTGTGCAATTCTTCTAAGTTTCTCCGACAAGCCTTTAGTATACGGTAATAGTAGAGTTGCTACCGTGGTGTCCTCTTCCTGCCTAGGTGGTTTGTCCAGCTCTTCAAACGCCTTGGTATATCCATTCGCCAAAAGGACTTCCTTAAGTTTACTTGTTCTTCTTTGAGGGCTTCTGGTGTGATGCAGATATTTTTGGCTCTATGGATTAGTGTTTTGATGATGCCAGTTTTCGTTGCTATTGGGTGGTTGGAATTGTAGTGAAGGTATAATCCTGTAAGCGTAGCCTTCCTGTAGACTGTTGTTTGGATACCGGTCCTAGTCGTTTGACACTTTGCATCAAGGAATGGTAGGCACCCACTGTCTTCCATCTCCATGGTGAATATAATGGATGGTTGGGATTGGTTCAGGTGCCCCAGGAATGCCTGTAGTTCTGCCTCTCCATGTTCCCAAATAATAAAGGTGTCATCGACAAACCTCAACCATAGCTTAGGCTGCTTCTCGTAACTCCTCAGTGCATGTTTTTCGAACCATTCCATGTAGATGTTGGCGATGGTTGGGGATAATGGAGAACCCATAGGCAATCCATTTTCTTGCATGAAGAACTGGTCCTTCTTCTGAAAGTAGCAGTTCTTGAGGCAACATTCAAGCACGTCCATGATTGAGTCTATTGGCAGCTCCGTCCTCTCCATCAGGGTTTCGCCTTCAGTAAGTTTCTTTCTCACTATGTTGAGAGATTCGTCTAGTGGTAAGTTCGTGAAAAGGTTTTCAACATCGAAACTTGTTCCATGGATCCGATAATTTCGACAAAGTGCTTTGAGTCCTTGACGTGCGATGATGTTTTGCCCTCCAAAGGTTGGATGATCTGTAGAAGGAATTTCAATAGTGCTGCCGTTGGTGAGTTGAGCGAACTTGTAATAGGTCTGAGAGGTACTCCAGCCTTGCGTATCTTGGGTAATCCATAAAGATGTGGTGGTTTGCTGTGATGTGGCGTCAATTTTCTCTTTGTCCTCGGTAGAATGTATTCAGCGTGATCTCTGAGAGTGTTGTAAGTTTTTCGTTCTATTTTGGATGTTGGATCATTAGGCAGTGGCTTGTATTTTCCCTTCGATAGTACTTCGTCGATTTTTTTTTGTTGTATTCCGTTCTGTCCTTCAGGATGGTGACATTTCCTTTATCAGCTGGTAGAATGATGATAGATTTGTCGTCCTTAAGTGTTTTTATGATTCTCCTTTCGGATTCGTTGACGTTTTGTTTGATGTGTTGTGTTTTCTCAATCGCGGTTCTGACTTTCCATCGGAATTCCTCCAGTTGCGGTGTAATCACGCATGGATCGCACACCATTATATCAACTGGGACCAGGCCAGAGCAATTCACAAGGAAGAGCACTGGTACAAAAGAAAATTCATAGAGACAGCATATATAATCTCGAACGAAAATATAATTAGCCAGCCCAGCCTTAAACCTCCAGGTTCGATGACGCTGATTGGACCAGATAAGACCCAATGACCATGACCGGCGACGCATGACCGGTTAAGGGTATAATATAAATACGACGGATAATCTGAATTTCCTATCATTCACCTGATGACGATAGCAGATACACAGCTATTGAAACGTTGTGAGATCAACCACTTCAAGACGATGGAATTCCAAGGAAACCTCGAGGAACGAGTTACATTGTATACCAACTTCAGACTAACTTTCAAAATAGGGTTTTGAATTGATTTTTCTTTCTTAAGAATGGTCCCAAAGTAGGAGCCGAAACGTCAAACATTTAATAAATATTGACCCTGTTATCACGCGAAACCTAATGCAGTTCAAAATTATAACCGCAGAAGTCTCACATGCACTGGAATTCTTGGCAAAATGACGAGGTTTCAGCATAGTGACATCCATCCTCATCAGGTCTATTCGCAATGCGTCGAATAACCAGAAACCTGAGCAGACGGATATGATACATCCTAAATAGATTGCAAGTCTCTCAACAAATTCTTGAGTGGGCGTCTGGGTATAAATACGAAAAAAATGATGACCATAAAACCAAAACGTTTCAAAGTGTAGTAGTCAATAAATATCGTTCCGATCTAATTGTAGTTGTTCTACAGTTTTACACAACGGAAGGTCATACAAACTGACCCAATTCACAGAAAGGAAAATAATAGAGACTTGAAAGTTAATTAGTTTTCGAGATCGGATCAGAACTCTTGCGGATAGAACTAAGTAAGTCAGTGTGCATCCGTCAGTCTGAATCTAATAAATACTGTCCTGACTTATTTGACATTTGCAAAAGGTTAGTAGGGAGTATGACCCATACTAGTCTTAATTTATACTTCCACTTGAGCTCTTATTAACATTTGATTGTTGATTTTTGCTACCACTATGGATGTATTTTTTTGTTTTATTGTGGGATGTTTGTTTTCCACAAGGTCGATAATTTTAAAGCTTTATAAGCTTTGCTAGGGTTTCACCTCTCTATGAACTCGAATTCCGCATCTGGAGCCGTTCCGTGTAATTGTTGTTCTCCCTTAACTTCTAGGACAGAATGTCACGATAAATTTTTTAATATCTCTGACAGGTGAAGTAACCTGAAAATTTTATCGTGACACTCTGTCCTAGGAGTTAAGGGAGAACAGCAATTACACGGAACGGCTCCAGATGCGGAACCTCTGTGTGCTAATTCTCTCGAAAATCCTAGATGTCGGTCTTACATCTCGCGTCTTCAAATTTAACGAAATGTATCAAATACACAAAGAAGTGTTCGAGAGGACATTCAATTGTGGGAAGAGCAACTGATGAATGTTCCCTAACCAGAAACAATATTATATATATATATATATATATATATATTGTCTTGCGTACAAAGGAATGACGCCTCGAAGAGAGTAGGTTAAACTTTGTTGAAGAGACCTATGTGAGTGAGTTAGTGAGTATATTTATATATTTATTAATAAAGCAAGCATTACTTATATTATAAAGGAACTAAATTAACAACTAATAAGAATACAAAATAAAACTTTCATTGAATCCCTTTTGAAACTTCCCGGTCAATATTAAGTTTTTAAAACATTTAACACCCATAAACCTTCATTCGAATATTTAATTGTTCCATCACAAAGCAGACTCCACGATGCCTTTTTCATCCATTAAGGGTACATTAGAGCAGAGCAAAGTTTATTTTTCAGAAACAGGTAGAAATTCATAACGTTTTAGCATTAATAACTCAGTAGTCAAAACAAGAAATACTGTACCTATTTCCTGTTTTAAAGCTCTAAATTTTTGTACACCCTTTGCGTTGAAATCAGTTGATTTTGAACTCGTCATGCTATCGCATAAACAAACCAAAAACCAATCAAGTTCGTAGGGATTATCTGCATTTAATTAATACTATGTGCAACGGCTGTTCTAGTTTCCACCCTAACAGCACTTTGTAGTTCTCGAATCGATAGGAACAGATTTATTTCACTTGCAGCACATTCGAACGCATACAATATTCAGGAATCAACCGACGACCCGACGTTTGAATATCAATCGACTGCTTTAAATTATTAATCTTGTTATCGCTGTAGGTGGTGTTGCTGAGGTATGCTCGTTGGGCCGTCCTGCTACATGCAAAAACAAGAATCAGGCTTTGTTGGGGCACTTAGTTTCTTGTTTGGTTCATAAACTACGAAGTACATCAAATAAAAAACAAATACGCAACTTGTCTGAAATCTTGTATTTTAGAAAATATACTATACACCAAATCAAACAAACTGCTTTTATAATACTATGATTGCTAGGCATTATTACCAAAATAAGAATTAATTATTTTTAATTGCGGGAACCATGATTTGCCTGGATGCTACCCAGGATCCATCAGATAAGCTAAGTGGCTTTGTAGCTACTTCGGAAGCCCCAGTTGATCCGATATATACAAGACACGTTTTAAGAGAATTTAAAAATTTAGGATCCAAGACTGCTGACATAGTCTTTTTACTATGAAAGAAACCACGCCAATAATAGGTGACCTGAACGGTGGCAAGGCTCCGGGAATAGATGGAATGTATCTAGAATTTCCTATATATCTAGGGAAAAGCGCCCATTTGTGGTTAACCCCTGTATCCACACACATTTTTTAGAGCGATTACATGCCCTACTCATAGAAGAAACCAAAATGATGCCCATCTTGAAACCAGGAAAACCAAATAACAACCCTGTGAGTTATAAACCAGTTGCTTTGCTGAGTGTATGGCATAAGCTTTTGAAAAGATACCTATTCAATAGAATGAACCCTGAAATATTGAAACTTATCTCAATAAAATAAGTTGGTGTTGGACTAGGAAAAGGCTTTTTGGACTAAGTGCTGTCGCCAACAAACTATACAGAAGCAGGCTTTGAAAAGAAACTTAGGACTTCTGTCACATTTATTGACTCGTCAGCGGCATATGATGCTGTCTGGAAGCATCTCTATAAGTTTTTACTTGTTATCCCTGCAAGCATATCTCACGACTTGTGAGCAACTTGCTGACTGATAGAACATTTGAGGTTACTATATGAACAACAACGAGTTAGAAGAGGAAATTAAATAACGGACCACCTCAGGGGTTAGTGCTTGAAACACTTTTGATTCGCCGACGATTGGGTTCTCGCAGCTAAAGGCAATCAATGGTGGAGACCGAGGTTACTCTGACATTTGATCTAGATCACTTTTTCGCAAATGGTGATTCCAGCTAAACATAAACAAAACCGAGATATCATCTTTAAATAATAAACTAGCGAATAAAGAGCTAAATAAATACCATGAGAACCATCGGCTGTGCCACAACAATCACCAAAAATATCTAAGGGTTTCCCTGGACGGTATTTTGTCTTTCAAAGAGCAACTAAAAAATTAGCAGAAAAACTCAAGACCCTGAACAACATAGTTCAGGAGCTTACTGGCTTATCTTGGGCCTGTTCTGCGACAAGTCTTCGAAGCTCAGCGTTGGTACTGATCTTTTCCACCGCTGGATACTCGTACAACTAAATCAAATCTGTCAATGGTGCTTCCTGTAATCTCGCACCTTTGCCTCCTGAACATCGCAGGACAGATAAATATAACACAAATACATTCTAATATATTATACAGGAAAACTAGTTGTCAAACTACTTTCTCACAGTTAATCCTATGAGAGTTTTTTCTAAAGGTGAGTTTTTTTTGATGATCAGTATGGGGATCTGGGAAACTAGCGGAGATAGAGCAATGGTTAAATTGGGAAAGATTTGCAGTTTTACTGGCCCAATTTAATGTCACTTTCGGATTTTTGTAAAAAGTCATGGCTTACTAGATATTTTGAAAAAACGAATTTTTGTCTATTTCGTCTAATCCCTCTAGCTCCTTTGTTTTTGATGTTATAAAAAAAGTATAAATATGAAAATTGAAGGGAATTGTATCTCAAATATGATTGTCATGTCCTCGTTTGCGTGACAGCTCTCGTTTTCGAGATATGACACAAACTTATATTTTTTTGAATGGAAACCATAGTTGGCTATGACCTCAAAAAATCGGACAATTTTACAGCTTTTCAACGATATAACTCGATATAGTTATTCATAAAAATAACGGAGTTATGGATGCTTTTCTCTCTTATTTTCACTTTTAACTTAGTTAGCCATGAAATAGATTGATAACTCTTCCAAAAAACATTGAACGATTTTTTTATTAGGTATATCAGATATAACGAAAAAACCAAATAAGTAGGTACTTACTAAAAACTTAAGAAATTAAAGTACATAATAATGGTTACAATTTATGTTCGAAAAGTCCACCATTGTTATTTAGACAAAAATGGCATCTTTTTAAGATAGACATTACCGCTTTCCTCACAGACCGCCTATCAACTTCTTCAATTGCTTGTAATACCGCCTGCCTTAGGTCACCAACAGTCTCATACTTTCTTTTGTATACTTTGTATTTTAGCGCACCCCATAAATAGAAGTCTATAACTGCCAAATCGGGAGACCGGGGTGGCCATTCGCGTGGGTCATTTCTTCCTATTCAAGAGTTTGGATAGATATTATCTAAGTGTTGTCTTACTAATAACGAGTTATGAGCAATTGCTCCATCATGTTGGAACTACTCAATTTCTAAACGAGTTCTTAAATTCAAATTCGTCATAGATAAAAGGCCCCAGAATAGTACTATGATACCACACCAAACATTAAAACCAAATTTTATCTGGGAGCGTCTTTGTTCTACATGGAAAGGGTTTTCTTTAGCCCAGATGTGCTCATTGTGTCTATTGAACATATCGCAGTTAGTAAATCTAGTTTCATCTGACCATAACACCTTTAATGGAAATTTTGGATTTTCAAGGCACATGTCTCTAAACGATGTACAAAACAAAATAAGTCGATGTTCGTCACCAGCAGGCAAAGTTTGAGAAACTCAAAGTTTGTACGGGTGGAACTTGTGCGCTTTCAGTACCA
This sequence comes from Octodonta nipae, assembly GCA_034190945.1. NCBI lineage: Eukaryota > Metazoa > Arthropoda > Insecta > Coleoptera > Chrysomelidae > Octodonta > Octodonta nipae. Next base: position 38,548,567 of record CM067216.1, on the reverse strand, counting down.
TCACTACAGGTCGTTGAGATGTGCCAATTTCTGTCGCAATCTCACGAGTTAATGTAGATGGATTTTGATTTACCATTGCCAAAACATTTATTTGTGCTTTCCTTTTGTGGTTTAGTTAAATATCCATATCTGCTTAAATTATCGTAAAGCCTCTTAAACGTACGTAGAGCAGGTTGACGACGATTAAAATATCTATGAATGTATTCTTCAGCTGCACGAACTGAATTTTTATGGCATATGATATAACATTCCACCATATTCAGTTTTTCTTCGTTAGAATATTTCATTTTATCACGAAAACTTGTCAATATCGACTGTCAGTTCAGCACTACTAATGGAATTACTCTCAAATTAGCAATAAAAAAATCGTTCAATGGTTTTTGGAATAGTTATTAGTAAATCAATCTATTTCATAGCTACCTAAGCTAAAAGTGAAAATAAGAGAGAAAAGCATCCATAACTCCGTTATTTTTATGAATAACTATATCGAGTATTATATCGTTGAAAAGCTCTAAAAATGTCCGATTTTTTGAGCTCATAGCCAACTATGGTTTCTATTCAAAAAAAGATAAGTTTGTATCATATCTCGAAAACAAGAGCTGTCATGCAAACGAGGTCATGACAATCATATTCGGGATACAATTCCCTTCAATTTTGATATTTACACTTTTTTTATAAAATCAAAAACAAAGGAGCTCGAGGGATTTGACTAAATCGACAGAATTTCGTTTTTTCAAAATATCTAGTAAGCCATGACTTTTTACAAAAATCCGAATGTGTCATTAAATTGTGCCAGTAAAACTGCAAATCTTTCCCAATTTAACCATTGCTCTATCTCCGCTAGTTTCCGAAATCCCCATACTGATCATCAAAAAACTCACCTTGTATAAGAAGGCAACTAGTGTTCCGGGTAGTTTCCACAAACTGCTCTAAGATATTCCACCTTATTTTCAATTACTTAACTTATCTGTATTTTTCAGAAACCATTGTGAGGAGTGAACATTTTAAAGCGTTATAAAAAGATGGCAGAAATATTTATTGAATATTATCTTGTGTTTAATAAGGTAATCTAAATGCAAAAATTCGGGTTTTTTGTCATTTATTTCTCGTGCCCGCGTTCAAATTAGCCAGAACTCGGACAAAGGATGTCATTTGACAATACGTTTAATTACAATTGGTTTCATTTGGTCAATGAAAATTGACCAAACGTGAATTCATTCTATCCAAATACCTATTTCTGAATAATTTATACCTCGTCAGATGTATTCAAATTTCCCTAAACGTACCGATATAGTAATTAATGAAAATAGCACCAAATTAAGGGACAATAGTGGTCAACCAAGCATATAACGGCCATGTAAATTGTTATGTAAATTTGTTAGGTATAATCGCATAAAATGGGGGTTTCAAAACTTTTCCAGTTATGGTACATTCAATCTTGTAATTTTAGCATAAGCTTTTTGTATTTTTTAGGGCAAGATGAAAATACAATTAAAAATGTAAAATTTAATGAGAACACAGAAAGATGTTTATTTAATCATCACATTATTTTTTCAGCTACCAGGAATGACGTATAAACACAAAGTTTTGGACCCTAACCCCCCATCTTTCTATTTTTATTCAACGCACGTTTCAACAGAGGAGCTGTCATCATCAAGGAAACCGACTAATAAGGTTTTTCCTACGTTTTCCCTTATGGTTTTAACGGGATCACTGAATCAACAAAATTCTTTGGTTGCATTTTTGGCGAATGCACTATCTTATAAAAAAGTCGAACCTAGGAGCGCCACATAAAATTCTGAAGATCTCTCTTTCATATTCTTCCAATTTGAAAGGAACTTTATGATTATATGATCTTTAGACCTAGTGCTACCCTGTAAATTACAAATAAAATTCTCTTAGTTACGGCAGAAATCAAATAATACATAGTGTCAAATATTTTAATTTACATCTTAGAATTGGGCCTTTTTTATCCAAGTTTCTTAACCATTGACAACGGGGTCTGACCTAGACCCCGAAACGATTGGAATATACAGCTATTCTCTTAACCGTGGTGTTATTTCCCAAGAAGTACTTAGACATCATCAAGGATGTTGCCATGGCCGCCCAGATGCCCCGATCTTTCGCCCATAGAACATTAAAAAATTTAATAATAAAAAAAATTAAACCTCTTAGTATTATTATTATTTTAATAATTTCATCAGTATGAGTTACTATTCTTTTAATATCGACGGCACTGTTTACCAGAAATATGTCGGCTTGTTATATTTGATTGAGTTTGAATAAAGCTTTTTCATAACTTTTGTACAGACCTTCATGATATTTATAATTATAAATGAATCAACATTTATTTTAAGCCACTGAATGCAATTAAGTACTTTGGTGAATATTTTCTCCTAAGTTAAAATTTCATTCCCATATTAACCACGTTGAATCTGAAGCAACTAGACCAGGGCTGCCCAACCAGGGGTGCGTGCTCCCCTGGTGGGGCGTTGAGAGATGTCAAGGGGGCGTAAGCCTTTGTATTTTTGAAAGCAGAATAAATTTAATGCGAAAATTAAACATCACAATATCCCATTCAGTTGCAGACGATGTCTTGAAATTACCAAAAGGAATTCAGGAAGAATTTTTAGAAATGAAGACTACCACGAAAGCTGACTTCCATCTGTTGACATTGGAGAAATTTTGAATCAAACGATTCCTTGTTAATTCAAAAGTTGCCTCTCTTGCTTTGTGAATACATATTCCTTTTTCTTCAACTTAATTATGTGTGACAGGTTTTTCAGCTTTAGTTTTAACTAAAGCTAAGCAGAGAAATCGCCTGGCTGTCGATAGCGACTTGATGATAACTGGCAAAAACTGAACTTAGAATCAACCAATTGGTACAGAGCATGCAATCTCAAGTTTCTCATTAGTATTCTAATTATTTTGTTTGATGTTAAATTGGTTTGAGTTTTTTTTATACCTAACTCACAATCAAAATAAAGAAAAGTCATTGAAATAAATAATGTGTGATTTTTATAATAAAAAAATCTGGGGGATATGAAATTATTACGTATAATCTGGGGGCTCAACAAAAAAAGGTTGGGAAACCCAGCTCTAGACAAATTAGTTTTAATAAAAGATTATCAAGTAAATTCACTAAATTTGTATATTGTACTAGCGGACCCGACAGACGTTGTCCTGTCCCATTTAAACTTTTAAAAATTAGCTGTAACAATATAATCTGAACGCCATCTATCAGACGTAACTGAAACTAAAGCACACTCTTGAATATTTGACACAGCGACTACAGCGCAGTCTGCCGGATCCTATGTAAGTTGTGCTAACATCAACAATTTTTAAATAAATAATTTAACTAAAAAAACAATATCTAGTTGACCGTATTGTGAATCTAAACCATCCTCAAACCCCCTGGAATACACACAAAAAATTTCATAAAAATCGATGCAGCCGTTTAGGAGGAGTTCAATGACTGACACACGTACAGAAGATTTATATATATAAACATATTGAAGGAAAACCAAACGTTTCAAAGTCTATTCTGACTTCATTGTCAATGGCTTTATAATTATTGATGTAAATTGCAAAATGAAAATTTGATTTATGACATTTAAATTGAAAGGTGGTGCGAAATTGTGTTCAAATCATTTACCAACAAATAAAGTCGAGACAGTTAAAAGCATCAATCTAAGTACTAAAACATAGTTCACTAAGATGTCGAATTTGATCATGACAGTTGTTTTAAATTTTACCTGCTGACAAAGGCAATGCAACAGTAATTGTAAATAAAACTGATTACGATGACAAATTTCAAAATATAATAAACCACAGAATAAGAACGTAAAGCACTCATTCCACATTACACTAAACCACCACATTTCTATGGGTTACCAAAAATTCATAAACCTAATATTCCTTTAACACCAATTGTCACTTCTATAAATTCTCCTTGTAGTGAACTTTCAAAATTTCTTTTAAACATTATTCGTTCTCTTACAGGAAGTTCTGTTTCTCATCTAAAAAACAGTGCACATTTCTTGGAAATTTTTTTCATATAGAATACAAAAATACCTTTACAATAGCAAGTTTTGATATAGTAAATCTTTATAACAATGTTCCTGTTTCCAAAACACTTCCAATAGTATAGCAACTACTAGAACGGGGCTCTTCATTAAATCAACGAACTCAGTTATCACTTGAAACAATAATGGAACTACTAACATATTGTACCAAAACAACATACATTCAATTAACCGATGATTTTTACCAACAGGGTTTTGGCATGGCCATGGATTCTTGCCTCTCACCAGCATTAAGTAACATATCTATGGAAAACTTTGAACAAGAAGTAATTTTATCAAAAGAAAATAAACCTTTAGTTTGGTGGCGTTACGTTGACGACATTTTAGTAATTTGGGAACACAATCTTGAAGAACTAGATGAATTATTAAATGACATAAATAACAAAGAGCCAACTATCAAATTTACTCTAGAAATTGAAGAATATAATAAACTTTCTTTCCTAGACATATTAATAACAAAAACAGAATCTTCATGCGAAACAGAAGTTTATAGAAAACCAACTCATACAAACAGATACCTAAATTTCAATTCAAATCATCCGAATACAGTAAAGAAAGTTGTCATTAAGTCATTATATGATAGAGCAAATACCAACTGTTCTGATGATAATAAATTCAACAAAGAAAAAATAATTATAAAAAATGTTCTCACTGGAAACAATTACCCCACAAAATTTATTAACAAAGAGTTAAACAGACTTGAACAGAAAACAAACTTTCCGAATCAACCCAGAACTTCTCTTATTAACACTACTACTACTCAGGACAATTACATTACAGTTACAACTATACCATGCATACAGGGTCTGTCAGACAAATTGAAAAGATTGGGGAACAGATTTAATGTTAAAACAACATTCCAAACAAGAAATACACTGAAAACTATAATATCGAAAACAAAACCAACCAACAAAACCCAGAACTCAAAAAACTGCATATACAAGATTCCTTGCGAATGTAATAAATTTTATATTGGAGAAACATCGAAACCATTAAACGTAGGAATAAATGAACACAAGAATTACATAAAGAAACGAAAATTTGAAAAATCGAGACCTTGTGAACATGCTTGGGACCTAGGTCATAAAATACATTTTGACAATTCAACTGTACTTCACAAAGAACAACATAACACAAAATGAAAAATAAAAGAGTCTGCCTTAATTCTTTTGAATGAAGACGATTGTATCGCTTCTACTTCTGTAGAATTTAATCGTGTCTGGTTACCGACAATTAAGGAAGAAATTATTAATGGTAACCTCCTTTTGAACAACCCAGTATCGAGATATTTCATAAGTTTTTTCCTAGGTTTTCTCTTATGTCGTTAATGGGATCACTGAAACAATAGAATTCTTTCATCGCATTTTTGATTTATCTTATAACAAAGTCATACCTAGGAACGCCACTTATAAATTCTAAAGACAACTCTTTCAAATTCTTCTAATTTGAAAGCTGTTTAACTATAATACATGATCTTTAGAATTTTTTGTGCTACCTGAATATCTAAAAACAACAAATCTAATGTCAATTTACATGTCATAAATCAAATTTTCATTTTGCAATTTACATCAATTAATATTAAGCCATTGACAACGAAGTCAGAATAGACTTTGAAACGTTTGGTTTTTTTTCAATATACGTCGTCTTATTTCGATTGTGGTGTTTTTGCCCCCAAAAAAAAAAAACATAAAAGTAATCAAGAATATGCTACAAACAACCTTTAGAGGACAATACTCAAAAACGTTGTAGATTTTTCCTTCTACTTTCTAATTCAGGTGTGGACAAACAATGCTTAATTTTATAATGTCTAAAATTTCCTCATATACACTCATCAAGGTCAAAGAATCATATTATTTTCGTCTGTAAAATTAGTAACGATATAAAAATTGTGAATTATGGAGTAGATTGAACTTTCATAATCCTAAGCGATCTCTCAAGTCATATTGTTATGAGAAAAAATATATTAATAATAGACGGCCTTGGCTTGTATGTACAACGCAAGTTATTTTAATCTTTTTAAATTTAAATTTTTATCTTAGCTTTAATTCTTATCTCCTTAACTGACAATTGCCGAAATCTACTAATATAGCAACCATATGCATCGGTATAGTTTTCATCTGCACTATCTTCATTTTAATTAACATTTTAATTAACATTCCTAAGTTTCTGATAGTTATAAATACACAAATGAATTAAACACAAATAAGAGAAAATATCTTACCAATTCCAGTTGTTTGAGGTAAGCCGTTGGTTGGTACACCGCTTGAATGAGGGGCCTTCCATGGTTAAATATCGCACATATCACCATACCCAACGAGTACATATCACTTAGAATGCTGCACACAGATTGCGTTTGCGTTTCTGGAGCTGCAACAAAGAAAACGCATGTAAATAGTTCTTGCAACGACACCAATAACGATTGGAAAGATAGTGAACTGCTAAAAAGATCGATTTGTTTGGTTCTGGGCGTAGATAGTAGTAGGTAGTGTTTTTAGGGTTCCCGATCAGGAGTACATATAGTAAAAGAAGAAATTTTGATTTTAGGGGTACTTCTGGGGGGAAATCTAAAAAAAATCGACCGTCCCCCCCTGATCTCCGAAAATACTGAGCCTAAAATTTTGAAAAAAATAGGAAATATAGAACGTTGCCCGAACTTTACAGGAAAAAGAAGAAGAAACCATTAATATTAATTTTGAGGGGCAAATTATAGAATTAAATGAAAACTTAAAAATAAAAAAAAAATCAATCGCATCATGTAATACATCAAATGAAAGGTACCATTCTGAGGAGCACATATATATTTTTTTCATATTAAAAAAAATATACCAAAATTTACCCATTCCCCCCCCCCTTTTTCTCCGAAACTATAAAACGTAAAGTTTTGAAAAAAATTAAAGGTGTAGGGTCTGACCTGAATGGAAAATATAAAATTAAAATTGTTTCTAACCCATCATGTTATATATTAAATGAAAGGACCCATTATGACGAAAAAAAAAATATTTTTTTTTCATATTTTTAAAATAAATAAATTAAAAGATATTAACAAAAATATAAAAAAATTACACATTCCCCCCCGCCTTATCTCCGAAACCATAAGCTAGAAAATTTTGAAAAAAATGGAGCTATAGGCCCTCACCTGAACTTTACTGGAAAAATAAGGAGAAATTCCTAATATTCATTTTGGGGTGCAAATTATAGAATTAAATGGAAAATAAAAAATTATAACTGTTTGTAACGGATCATGTAATATATCAAATCACAGGGCTCATTATGACGAATACAAATATATATATTTTTTACAAGAACATTTTAAAATATATTAAAACAATATTTAAAAAAAATACCCATTCCCCCGTTATTCCCCAAACTATAAGACATAAATTTTTTTGTTTACAGGAAAAATGTGAAGAAATTTCTAATATTAATATTGGGCGCCAAATTATAGAATCAAACGGAAAATAAAAAACATATTTTTTTAACGCATCATGCAATACATCAAATGAAAGGGCTCATTATGAGGAATACAAATATATATTTTTAATATTTTTAAAATTAATTGTTTACAAGATATTAACATAAAGTTAAACAAAAAATTCATTTCTCGCTTTATTTCCGAAACCAGACTACCTAAAATTTTGAAAATAATTAGGGGTACTGGGGCTCACTTGAAATTTATAAGAAAAATTATAGAAAACCCCCATAGTAATTTTAGGGACGAATTATACAATTAAATGGAAAATAAAAATTCAATTTTCAACCGCATCATGTAATAAATCATATAAAAAGTTCACTATTTTTAAATCAATTGTTTAAAAGATATTAACAAAAATTTTAAACAGTAATGAATACAGTATTCGAGTAACTAGAAGCGAAAGCAGAAAGCTACGAGAATTATGCGAACCGATCTGAAGAGGGCAAATGTGACTGCCGAAACGTCGTCATACACACACATATATATATATATATATATATATATATATATATATATATATATATATATATATATATATATATATATATATATATATGGTGCGTTCCCGCAATTTGTTTAGTGTATTGTTTTCAATTTGATTGAATTACTTCATTGATTTTTAAACTTCTACACCTTTTCTAAAACATTCCGTCGCGCTAATGCTAAGTGTTTTTTGCGTCTAAAATATAGACAGTATTGACATTCGTGTTTCGGATCCCTAGCTGTTAAGACGCTTGGGAGATTCGTGCAATGTACTCCGAATTTTTCGGTGGCTTTGATCCCGTCTGAAGAGACGACGCTTATTGTTGTTTATTGTGTTACGGGTTAGCGAGTTCTTTAGCTCCGTTCGTAACGACCGCTAAACCGCTTTCATTTTGTTTCTTTTGTGTTTACAAAAGCGCATCATTTGTTGTTAAACCCGCATTTTTTGTAGGCTCAATCAATGAACATTACGTCGCTATTTTTTGTGTAACGTGTTGTCCAGACGGAGCTCTAAGAAACTGTTCCGGTTGTTACGGGGCTAGCCTCTGAAGAAAGAAGAACCAAGAAAACACCCTTACCAGAGCTTCGACTTAAAGGTTAGTGATAACTTTTATTTGGTGATTCGTTTATGTGACGACACGTGTTTATTGATTGTTCCGCTAAAGGTCCTTCGTCAATTATATACTTGCATTGAACCAAAATTGAACTAAAACCGCAACATCTAATTCATACATTTTTTTGAATATTCTCTATGGAATGTGCATCGAACAAATTCCAATATATATTTATATGTCGGAGATAACGAAATAGTTGGTTTCTCAAGTGGCGAAGGTCTAAAGACTATATAGTTTATATTATCAGAAACAGGGTATTTATGCTTTCGTACTTTTGTTTGCGATTATTGCGTTTATTATATTTTATTACAAATTTGCCAGCTGTGGACCGTGGGTGATTCATAATCACCCGGCTTGCTGTTGGTTACGTGATAGTCGGTGAGTCAGGTGTTATGCACGGTGTTTGTCATGAGAATCATATCGAGATGAACGAGGGCAGTTCTGTTCGAACTTCGAGCGAGGTAAGATCGTAGAAGGCTATCGCGTAATCAGGATTTCGCCGCGGTTCCGAGTAGAATACCTTGCATACCAATTTAGATTAATAATATCAGATCGCTACGCCGATCGAACTTATGCTAGGTGGCACCCAAGATAAATTGATCATCAACATTATCTGTTGTTCGTATAGTTTGAAACTCCAGTGGTAGATCATTATGGTGCCTTCGGTCAATTTAGTGTGATTATTATTTGTCGAATAAATGTTTAGCCCACATTTATTCCCTTTTGGATCAAACCCGACATTCCCTTTTGGATCAAACCCTACATTTCCCCTTGGATGAAACACGACATATATATATATATATATATATATATATATATATATATATATATATATATATATATATATATATATTTATATATATTGCAATATACTTCGTGGGTTCAATTTAAAAATTATAAAACTAATATCCACTTTCACTATTCTAGAACTTTATTTACATTCAAACAGCTGATTCAAAAATACAATAACAATCCCATATAAGCTAGTCGTCGCGGTATCACTGCTTGGCGATCGTGGTGTGCTTCTTTTATATCACCAGCGTAGAATTCTCCAGTAGAAATCATCATCGCTCCTTCCGCTGTCGAGTCTTTTCGAGAATCGTATTTTTTTATCTTAAAGCATTTGTTGTCGTGCTGAAATGACACAGGGTCGGCTTTGGGTAAATTTCGTAACACTGCCCCCCCCCTTTAATTCTGATCGTCCCGATCAGAAACATCCCCCCCATGGTAGGGAGTGAGTCGATCTAAATGAACCACCTTCAATTTAGCCTTGGGATTTCGACGGATTCGGTAGACGACGTCATTCAGCCTCTTGACCACTTCGTATGGACCATCCCAGGCGGGTGTAAGCTTTGGGGATTTACCCTTGCTCCGTTGGGGGTTGTACAGCCAGACTTTGTCCCTCTCCTGGAACCCGACTGAATTGGCCTTGAGGTCGTATCGCGTCTTCATCCGGTCACTGGTGGCCAACATCTGCGTTCGGGCTAATTCGTGTATTGCCAGCATGTTATGTCGGAGCTGGTCGGCATAATCGTCGATGTCTTGGGGAGGTTCTTCGGGGGAGCCAAATGCCAAGTCGCATGGTAATCGCAGCTCCTTTCCGAATAGGACCCTGGCTGGGGTCAGGCCTGTACTATTATGTACAGCAGAGCGATATGACAACAGGAATAGGGGAATATGCTCATCCCAATCACGCTGGTTATTGCTGACGACCTTGGATAGGTGTTGTTCCAAGGTCCTGTTGAATCTTTCCACCATTCCGTCTGACTTTAGGTGTAATGGTGTTGTTCTCGTTTTCCTGATCCCCAACATCGTGCAGACCTTCTGGAATACATTCGATTCGAAGTTACGTCCCTGCTCTGAATGTAATTCGATCGGGACGCCAAACCTGCTGAATAGTTGTTCTACTAGCACCGTCGCTACCGTGGTTGCCTCTTGGTTGGGTGCCTCAGGCCATCTGCTGAAGTAATCCATTGCGACCAGAATGTACTTGTTCCCCCTCTCAGACTCGGGAAACGGACCGGCGACATCGATGGCAATTCTCTCAAATGGGACGCCCACGTTGTACTGCTGCATTCTGCCCTTGGTCCGGGTCTTCGGGCCCTTACTGGCTGCACAGGTGGCACATTTGCGGCACCAAGCTCTGACGTCTTCGAAGTAGTTCACCCAGTAGTACCGCTGGCGAACTTTGTCTAGGGTTTTATTCATGCCCAGGTGGCCTCCGGTAATTCCATCATGTACTTCGGTCAGGATGGCTGGTACCTTTTTTTTCGGAACTACCAGTTGGGACTTGGTTTCTCGTCCATCAGCGCTTTCCCAAACTCGCTTGAGCATTCCATTGTCTACTCTTAGAGAGTCCCACTGAGCCCATAACGATTTCAGCACGCCGGAGTATCTAGCTACCTCGTCCCATCGTGGCCTGGGTGCCCCTCTCATTTTGAGTGACAAGATTGGTTCGATGTCTGGATCAGCCATTTGGTCCTGGATGCACTGTTCCAGTCTTCATTGGCCTGCACTCGGATCTGCGTGATGGAGTTACCCTCTCGCTGTTCCGTCTTCAGACAATGCTTGCATTCCGCTCTACAGGGTCTTCTGGATAGGGCATCGGCATTATTGTGCAACCGGCCGGCACGGTGTTCCACCTTGCAGTCGTATTGCTGTAATTTCTCCATCCATCTGGCCAGTTGTCCTTCCGGTGTCTTCATGTCTAGCAGCCATTTGAGTGCGGCATGATCTGTTCGGATTAAGAAATGGCGACCATAGAGGTATTTGTGGAAATGGTCTACAGCCCTTATTATTGCAAGAAGTTCTTTTCTGGTGACGCAATAATTTCTTTCTGGTTTCGAAAATCCACTGCTGTAGTACTCGATCACCCTCTCTTCACCATCTTGCACCTGGGATAGGACGGCCCCCAAACCGGTGTTGCTGGCGTCAGTGTCTAAGATGAACTTGCCGGACTGTGTAGGAAAGGCTAGGATTGGGCTGGAACATAGTGCTGCCTTCAGTCGTCTGAAAGATGTTTCGCAATCCTGATTCCAAAGGAAGGTCTCCTTCTCTGTGGTCTGCCGATGTAGAGGGGCGGCAATGGTGGCAAATCCCTCAACAAAACGCCGGTAGTATGAACAGAGGCCCAAGAAGCTTCGGAGTTCATGTTTGTCTCTTGGAACTGGCCAATCACGGATGGCTTCTATCTTGTCTTCGTTGGTGCGGATTCCTGACTCGGATACTACGTGACCCAAAAACTCTACTTCTTTTTGGAACAATGAACACTTCTTCGGATTGAGTCTGAGGTTGGCGTTATTAATTCTGGAGAATACTTCGTCCAGGTTCTTCAGATGGTCGTCGAATGTCTGACCCATGACTAGAATGTCGTCGAGGTATACTAAGCACGTCCTCCATGTTAACCCGCTCAGTACATACTCCATTAGCCTCTCAAAGGTAGCGGGTGCATTACATAACCCAAAGGGCATGACCGTGAACTGAAACAGCCCTTTACTGGTGGAGAACGCTGTCTTCTCTCTGTCGTTTGCGTGTAGACCAACCTGCCAATATCCACTTTTTAGGTCTAGTGTGGAGAACCAACGGGAGCCTGCTAGTGTGGTCAAAGTGTCATCGATTCGGGGTAGTGGATAGCTGTCTTTCTTCGTGACATCATTCAGCTTTCTGTAATCCACGCAAAATCGGGTGGTTCCATCCTTTTTTTTAACTAGCACGACGGGAGCAGACCATGGACTGATGGATGGCTCAATAACTCCATTTTGTAACATCGACTCGATGTTTTCCTCGACTGCCTGTTGTTGCCCCAATGGTAGTCGTCTAGGTGGTATTCTGATGGGTTGAGCCCTTCCGGTATCTATTCGATGCTGGATGATGTTGGTGCGACCGGTGGTTCCATTTTTACTGTTAAAAATTTGCCAGTGTTTTTTGATAAATTGCTTGGCTTTCTTCTGGTTCTCTGGTGTCAAGTGTGTCAAGTGGTCAGCAAACTGTTGTAGGTACTCTTTATCGGGCCCTGTCTCCTTCACCGACGTCTGGTACTCTTCTTCACAATTGATGATGGTCTCTACTGGCTCGAAACAAGCTATCTCTTGACCATTGGTAATTCTGATGTCGTTGTTGGACAAATTCAGGACTCTGATTGGTATATCTCGTCCGGTTTTAAATATAGCCCGTCCAACGAAGTAGTCATGAGCTGAGTGTACGGGCTCCACCATTCCAACGCAGCTCCCAGGAGTGCTGTCTAGCTGCCCATGAATAATCTGTTCCGTTCGACCGGGAATTCTAGCTGAAGACTTTGCCACAATTTTTATGGGCGTGACTGATGTGTTGACGGGCCGTGTCAATACAAATTCCTCATTCAGGAACCGAAGAACATCATATCTCGGGTGGAACATAAATCCATGCTGGCTAATTAGGTCCATTCCCAGTATAAAATCGTCCTCAATATTCGCTACCAGGACCCTATGCCGGATCATGTTGTCCCCTATCTGTAGCACGACATCTGCCTCACCCTGTATTGACATGGACTCGCCGGTGACTGTTCTGAGCTGGATGTTATTGATAACTGGCCGAATTTCTGATGCTCTCAAAACCCTGGACTTGGCAATGGACACAGCGGCGCCGGTATCGATGATGATGGTAACTGCTCGCGTGTTGATGGTGCCTCTGATGACTAGGCTGCCGCTATCTCGGCAAAATCCCCGGATGGATAACGTTTTGGGGGCTGGTGGAGGGACAGTCAGCATTCGCCCCCCTATGCTGACTGACTGACGGTCCCTGGACATGTGGCTGTTCTGTTGGTTACCCCTGGTCGGTGATCGTTCAGGTGGGCTCACTCGACAATTACGTTGGAAGTGTCCTGTCCGTCCGCAGCCGTAACATGCCCCTCTGGTGCCAGTTCTTGGTGACCGGTCTAATATTTTGTTCAGACCAGCCAGCAGCGCTTGAAATGGTGACTCTGACTCTTCCTGGTTTGAAGGAAACTGCTCGGACCCTCGGCATGGACATGTTCATGACGGCCTCTACTTCCAAAGCCCGAAGTAGAGCTTCATTACTCTTCTTGACGCCACTCAGTCTTAAATTTCTTTAAACTTCCACATCTCTGATGCCGTTTATGAAACTCTGTGTGGCCAACTGGTCTTTCGTTTCCTCTGGCAGGTCTGGATAGGACAAGTGAACTAACCGTCTAATCTCTGCTTCGAATTCTTGAAGGCTTTCACCGGATTTTTGCGTTTTCCCACTGAGTTGGACTTGGTATACCTGGCCAAGGATTGATTGTCGTATCGTTTGTCTAGGATGGCGATGATTTTGTCGAAATTGCCTTGTTGTTCGACTGGAATGCTTTGGAGGAGTTCTAGGGCCGGACCTCTTAATGAAATTACTAGAGAAGTAGATTTTTCTTGATTATCCCATCCATTAGCTGTAGCCACGGCCTCAAATTGCCGTTTATACATGGGCCAAGATGAACTGCCGTCGAATGTGGGTGGTTTACTAAAGGAACCTTTGGTACTCACGGTGTTCTGGTATTTTCCTCGCTGTAAGTCCTGTTGTATTTTTTTAATTTCTGTTTCTAGTTTATTTTGGATGGCACTGATTTTATCTTGTACTTCCCTGTGTACTGTTTGCTTGATGGAACTGATTTGATCTTGAACTGTGTCTTGAATTGAACTGATTTCAAATTTTACCTGACTTTGGATGGAATCGAGATCATCTACTTTTGTTTCAAGAGTATCCACGGTATTTTATTATGGTCTTAATGTCATCATTTATCTCTTTTATATCTGACTCAACTATTTGCATTCTTTCATTAACTGTTTCATTAACTTGTCCTATTATTTGCATTAATTGTTCGAATTGCAGTTGTCTTTTCTGTTCAGTTTCGTGTCGATTTAATTCAATTTGTTCTTGTTTTTGTTCAAATATTTTAAAATCATTTTGTCTCTGTTCATCTAATAATTTGAATTTCGAGAACAATCCTTCAATTAAATTATGTTGTTCGGTTTTCATCGTAGTGACAAGATTTTCGAATTCTATTTTACGTTTTTCATCAAAAGATTTTACTAACCTTTGTTCTTCTTGATGTTGTTTTTCCTTCTTGTCACGTTTTTCTAGAATCTGTGCAATTTTTTCGTCCAGTCCCTCTGTAACCTGCTTGACTATTTTTTTGGTAGTTTCGTCCATACTACGGGTTTCCATAAATCAAATTAGGATGTTAACTGCACTTAATCCTTCACTTCTGACACCAAATTGCAATATACTTCGTGGGTTCAATTTAAAAATTATAAAACTAATATCCACTATTCTAGAACTTTATTTACATTCAAACAGCTGATTCAAAAATACAATAACAATCCCATATAAGCTAGTCGTCGCGGTATCACTGCTTGGCGATCGTGGTGTGCTTCTTTTATATCACCAGCGTAGAATTCTCCAGTAGAAATCATCATCGCTCCTTCCGCTGTCGAGTCTTTTCGAGAATCGTATTTTTTTATCTTAAAGCATTTGTTGTCGTGCTGAAATGACACAGGGTCGGCTTTGGGTAAATTTCGTAACAATATATATATGTATGCTTCTGTGTACTGGTCACTCCTATATAACTTATTGGTCTATCATTTTCTGAATCACCCTATACAACTATAATTCAACTCAGCACAATATTACAACGGTCCTGATATCTTTAAAACCACCCTGCATAAGTACAAATCCTCTCCACACTATTGACTGCTTCTATTTTTCTATTGTTTAAATTATTCCTGTATACCAATTATTTTACTTCGCCCCATATGTCTAGTCTTCCATCTATGCAACTGCTCATGGTCTACCCTATAGAACAAAATTCACTTTTTTGAACCACACTTTATGACTATAAATTTACTCTACCATTTATTTCAATCACCCGGTATATGCAGCAACTGCTATTAAAATTTTGTTTAACCCATGTCTATAATTATACCCCGTCCTATAATTCAAATATCTTAACTGCTTATGCTTATATAACAATTTTTTGTTACACCCTCAATAACAATAATTTTACCCCACCCTTATTTCAAACTCTTTGTCTAAGCAATTACTTATGTTCCCAACTATATAACTTTTTAAACCGCCCTGTACAACTGTAATTATACTCCATGTTTTATTTCAACCACCTTGTGTACGCAGTTACTTATGTGCTACCCAATACAATATTTTTAGAATCACCCTTTATAACTCAGTTAATTCCATCTTATATTTCAACCATCCGATGTATACAACTGCTTATGTACCACCTAATATTACATGCGTACATGCACACACCTTCGACCGCATTCCGCACAAAAGAGATCGCCGGAATAACAAATTTTCGTTTCAATAAGCTAATGGAATATTTTCTGCACTTACACGCGATTGTAACTTAACTTCGTCTCTACAATAAACTCACTTCAAAAGCATCCAATTGAAAATCATTACAAACACCCTGTACGACATATTTTCATGGCATATCTTGACATTTAAACTAGATATTTATGATGAAAATTTGACATTTACTATGATGTTTACAGTTTTTGTGCATATATTTTTCCGATTTTAAGAAAAATGGTATGTTTTACGATACAGAAAAATGTACAGAATCAAGCTGGAACATATCTTAGTATAATACAATTTATAATATACAAATTGCGTGAGCAGTTTTAGAGAAAACAGTGAACATCCATTGAAAATATCTGAAATCTAGTCCCTTATTTACTTTTTTGTTCTGATTTTCTAGAAAACCGTAAATCTCATTATATGGGACCTTTCTGTAATGTTCCTTAATATAATATAGTTTAAATCATCAAAATTGCCCAAGCTGTTTTTGAATAATCGCTTGTCATACATAAAAAAAGTTGTAGAAGAATTTAGAATTGTTGGAGGTCGGTTAAAAAGGGCGATGGTCATATGTCAATTGTTCTTCAAATTGTGGTTGCTCGAGCTTAATATTAACGTCTCATCTAAAAGTTCTGATTTGATGGTTGAAAATTCGACCTGTTAAACTCTGAGTCGCATCATCATTCAGATGTTGTATTACTCTAAAATTGCAGTGCTAGTTGTTAAAATATTAACAGGTCAAATTAGAATACTACTCTGAACGATTCGCAATTTCTCAGTGCCCTGAACCTTTCACAGAATAGAATATATTATACTCTATAATGCGCTAGTAGTTAGTTTAACTATACAAATTGCTGAATTCTTATGAGCATTATTTTTTCTTTAAAACCATAATGGCAATACCGTAATTTGTTGCTAACAATAAAACAGTAGAAAAGGAGTCCGTAACAGTAGAACAGTAGATGAAGAAACATAACCGGTGATCTACTATACAAACAGTAGATGTGGTTAAACTAAACAACAATTGAGAACATCAGAACGTTACTTCTACTAGTGAGAGTACCGCTCAGTTAGGTAGCTAAAGTATTTCTGACAAGAGTGGATGAGCGTATAAAATACTAACTTACCAAAAAAAAAAGAAACTGGGAGTTATCCAAAATTTTGCTTAAAATAATTGCATTATAATTTACATTCAAATACTAGGTACTTCCAGCTGTTTTGCCAGTTTTCATTTGTCTTATTATATCTGAGACCTCCAAAGTTATATTTATATGATTTGTTCAGAAACCTCTTCTGCTTCTATTTAGACCGAACATACCGATACTTCATTCATAATCATCGTCTCAACAAAAACAACTGCTTCCAGCTCGTTAGCCGTGGAAACTATACAACAAAAAGGGCCAACGAAATTTTCCAATCTTATTAGGGTCGCGATACGTGCGTGGAAAATCAACCGAGATGAACCGAAAAGGTTCAGCTGAAATTTTGACTTAATAGCGATACACACCGGCCGTATCACAATAGGGTCTCTCTCTCTCTCTCTCGATCGTATTAGATGAGAGCTTTCTACGGTTGAAAGAACACGAAAAAAGTTTGCTTTCGTATTATGACAATTTGATTTTTCCGTCGTCAGGCATTCGAGAGTTATTATGCCCTGAGGAATCGCAAAACCGTTTCGGTCAATTGGAAATTAAGAGTTATTTGATTAAATCGGAACTTGGTCAATACGGGTTGGTTAGTGTAGAATATACAACGCTAGATTGTTATACATTTATGTACCCTCATGTCTGATTTTAAATATTTAACAGGGTAAATGTTGATTATCGTGTTTTATTTTTACTCCAGAACTCCGTCAATTATTATCGAACTCGGAAATATTTAACAGCGTAATTGTTGATTATAGTGTTTTATTTTTACCCCGGACCTCCGTCAATTATTGTCGAATTCGCATAATACTTTTTGTGAAAGAATATGTATCCAGATTGGTCTCATAATTTATCTATTGTCTTGCATGTTGAAATTGATTAAAAATTTGGCGAAGGATCCGGTGTTAATTGAAAGTAATTAACTTTATTGGAATTCAAGGATGTAATTAATAAAGAAGGAGATGGAAGTAAATGATTAAATATGTTACTTCAAATCCCGTTTTGCGGTATTACTAGACCATCTAACAATGCTAAAGGAGGAACATGCGTTGATAACATCTTTATAAAATCGGATTCAATTTCCGCTAAAACCTTTAAGTTAACAGTACCCTTTACAGATCATTATCCATTGTTTATATCCTTAAATAAACTTAAACAATCTAATCATAATGAATATTTCCCCACAATTAATTACTGTAAACTAATTAAAGTAGCCAGGCAGCAAGACTGGAATGAGATTCTGTCAATGGGTGATCCAAACTTAGCAACGGACAAACTAACTGAAACTATTATTAAATGCATAAACCTAGCAACAATAAAACACAAAAGTAACGGTAAGAAATGCAAAATGGTTTCTAGAAAGAAATGGATAACTACTGGTATCATGACTTCCTGTAAAACTAAGGAAATTTTTTACAATATATGGAAATCTGATCGAAGTAATGAGCAAGCCCAAACCGAGTACAAAGATTACGTCAAAAGCCTAGACAAAATTATAAACAAAGTAAAATTAAATTATGAATCTGATCAGATTAGACGAACTAGTAACGATTCTAAATACCAAAATAGGCAAAAAAGCCCGAAAACAGAACAATATTGATTATATTTTCGATGAAAATGGAATTAAAATTGATGATCGTAGTGAAGTTGCCAGTACTATGAATAAATGTTTCAACAATATAGATAAGGAATTAAGTGATAGAATACATCAACCGCCAAACTCTAGATTTAAACTACCACCATATAACTATAAAACAATGTACCTATATCCAACTAACACAACTGAAATAAACAAAGAAATTAAACATTTGAATTTTAAAAATGGTGGAATAGATGAAATTCAAGCGAAAGTAATCAAAAGTCCCTCCTACTTCATTGTAGAACCGTTACGATATATAATTAATATAAGCATTTCACAATCTACATGGCCTAATGTATTAAAAAATGCTGAAATAATCCCTATATATAAGAGTGGCGATAAACAATTAACAACAAACTACAGACCAATATCTTTGATTTCTAAGATTGCTAAAATATTTGAAAAAATTATTTACAACCGAATTATGAACTTTTTGAGCAAATGCAAAATCTTATCGAAAAAGCAATTTGTCTTTATTAAAAATAAAGGAACAACTGATGCCCTTGATGTGGTCACAAATCTGATTCTAGAAAAGATGGATAATAGCTTACCAATAGCTACAACTTTTGTTGACCTAGCAAAAGCTTTTGATACAGTTAATCACAAAATCCTACTTCAAAAACTAGGCAGCTATGGAATCAGAGGTATTGCGAATAAATTGTTAGTGAGCTATCGGGGCAACAGGCTACAACGAGTAAAAATTAATAATACAGTAAGTGAATTTATGACCGTAACTACCGGTGTTCCTCAGGGAACAATACTTGGACCTCTGTTGTTTATATTGTATGTGAATGATCTTCTAGAAGATATGACTGATAACACCATTTTTTCTTACGCTGATGATACTGTGATAATAACTTATGACAAAACTTGGCAAGGTGTAGAATCTAAATGAATCACTGCCTTAATCAAATATCGGAATGGCTAGCCTTAAATAAATTATCCCTGAATATAGATAAAACAGTTTATATGCTTTTAGGGAATAGATGCGACAGTTTACCACATTCTATTGACGTTCATATAAACGGAAAGATATCAAATATTTAGGTGTCATTTTTGATCCTCATCTAAAATGGGACAAACATATTGAGTACATTATAAAAAAACCAAATATTTGGTTTTTATTTTTTATAAAATATCCAGATATATGGACACTGAAACATTGAGAATGGTTTATTACGCTCTGTTCCGTAGTATAATCAATTATGGCAATATAGCATGGGGAGAAGCCTATGACAATAATCTTAACCTGCTGCAACGGTTACAAAATAGAATATTAAAAATTGTAAACAAGAATAAATATATTTCTAACAAAAACCCACTGAATTTGGATCAAATTTTCTCGGTACAATCTCTATTATATCACTATAGAGAATTAAGTAATAGATATATTACATCCAATTCCAAAACCAGATGTAAAAGTATACAGTTGCCGAAGATGAAAAAGAGAAGCAGCGAGAAAAGAAGTCTTGTGATGGCCATTAAATTGTTTAATGAGCTTCCTAATGAGTTCAAAACACTTAGAGAACACCAGAGAAAAAAGGAATTAAAACAATGGATTCTGAACAACGTTTCATGATTTTATTGATTTTCCTTTCAGTAAATATCAAACAAGAGCATTAAGAGTATTAACTATAATATCCATAGAAGTATAATATAAATATAATGTAACTATAATCTATAATATTATAAAATTGTATAAATGTAAAACAAGAGAAGTCTCTATACTTATTTTATTTTTATATAATTTTTCCGATTTTGTTAGCATTTGTTAGTTTAAGCTTTTAGTTTTAAGAATGTTAATTAGCAGTTATATCCCAGTCCTACGCACAGGCAACACTAGATTGCCTCTGTAGGTGCAGTACATTATAAATCTATTTGTATTAGCATTTATTACTGATTTTCAAATAAATAAATAAATAAATGCTGCTGTGTGTTTATGTAAATTGCAATACACAATACACCTCAATACTTTTTTAGATCACCTTAATGGCATCCATCACAAAATAAAATTTACCATGGAGGTTGAAGCCAACAATCAACTGCCATTCCTTGATGTTCTCATAAATAGGAAGCAAGATATAACCCTTGGCCATGCAGTATATAGGAAAGCAACTCACACCAACAGATACCTTCATGCTAATTCTCATCACCACCCAGCCCAACTACAAGCCGTCGTCAAGACTTTAGTAACCAGATCACAAAGGCTAGCTGATCAGGATAACATCTAACAGGAAATGGACAGTTTAAAAACAGCTCTGAGACAAAACGGATTTACAGACCGAAATATACAAAGAGCCCTAAAGTCAAAACCGAGACAAACAGAGGAGGAGCATGAGACACCAATAACCAAGGCTTATTTACCGTATGTCAAGGGGACCACGGACAGTATTGCAATAATTCTACGGAGAAACAATATCGATACTATTTTCAATACAGACAGAAAAATAAGCACGGTGTTGAGGACTCCGAAGACGAGGATCCCTTTAGAACAACAGGGAGTGTACGAGATTTCATGTGCAGACTGTCATAAGACCAATGCGGGGCAAACTAATAGAAGAATTCAAGCTAGACGTGATGAACACCAGAACGCTGTAAAAAAGCAGAAAAAAACAACATCCATTGCGGAACACGCCACCACGATGTCACACCGAATAGACTTTGAGAACACCAGAGTACTGGCAAATATAGAACACCCGAAATCAAGACTCGTAAGAGAGGCAATTGAAATAGCGAAGAGACCTCACAGTCTAAACGCACGCAATGAAATTCAGAACTTATCGAATTGTTGGAAAATCCTATTAAACACCTTGCCGGCCCGGACCCGTCCAATAACAACTCAACCGGAAATAACAAATCAGCAGGATGGAGCCGTGCCCACTGATCGCCAAGGGCCAATCACACGCAGCCGTTCACGGTGTCAACCGATAGGCGCAGAGCCGCGACTATATAACAACCCGCTCGCTTCAGAAAATCTTAGTATTCGAGTAACTCGAAGCGAAAGCAGAAGGCTACGAGAATTATGCGAACCGACCTGAAGAGGGCAGATGTGACTCTGCCGAAACGTCGTCATTTTACCATCGATCCCGGCAGGGATCGGTTATCAACTACGCGGATGAATTCCCGTAAACCACCTAAAACATATATATATATATATATATATATATATATATATTGATTAAAATTTTTTCTTGGTTTTTGGTCATTTGTTTATTTAATTTTAAATGTTTCGTTTCGGACACATTTTGTCCTTTTTCAAACATGTCAAACTGAATCTAAAAGTTACAATTATTTTACAACTATGAATATTATATAAAAATTAAATTTACTTACAATAGACATTTATGGGCAAGACACTAATTTGTATCTGGGCACATTTACACATTTAAAAATTATTTACAATCACGTTCACACACAAATTGATGTCTGACTCGCATCACACTAGTATTTCATTGCTTTATTTGTATCACTATGTTTTGTTCCAATTATTTGAGCACAGCAGCGTAGATTTTTCCGACATGATTTACATCTTTCCTGTCATTTATCGAAAATTGATTTTTTTGAATATACAACATTTCATGCAGTTCAGGTTTTTTTGTATGTGGCTCAGATTTGATTATCTTAGTATTTTCGAAATTAAAAGAATGTTTTTTTTGTTTTTTCATGGTTTGTCAATGCAGTCTGGATTTTTTGTCATATTTGTGGGATTTTAACCTATTTTCAAGGTATTGTGACGTTTGCCTGATGTACACACCTTTGCAGTCTTTACATGGTATTTCGTAAACAATGTTACTTTTTTTATTTTTGGGCGTTTTTGTTTTAAGCATACTGAAATTACTTGATGTTAAATTATATCCTTTATGACATATATGGATATTGTGTTTGCTTAGTAGTCGTTTGAATTGTGTTGAAAGACCTTTTACATACGGCAAAGACAAGAATCTATGGTTGTTCTTTTTTATTTTTTGTTCTAATGGTTGGTTTTCTTGTGCATGACTTCGGAATACTCTTAGCTTGAAGTTAAATATTTGATTTATCATTTTGTTCGGATAGTCATTTGCTTTGAGTGCATTTTTCGCTTTATTTATTGTATGATCTCTAAACTCATCATCAGATAGTTTTATGGCTCTGTCTGCTAACCCCATTATAACGGATTTTTTTTTGGGCAAACTATTTTGTAAGTAAATTTAATTTTTATATAATATTCATAATTGTAAAATAATTGTAACTTTTAGATTGAGTTTGACATGTTTGAAAAAGGACAAAATGTGTCCGAAACGTAACATTTAAAATTAAATAAACAAATGACCAAAAACCAAGAAAAAATTTGAATCAATTTATATGAAACATATGGTTAAAGAAACTCTAAAGTAATAAATAAACAATATATATATATATATATATATATATATATATATATATATATATATATTTGTTTTTAAGTTTTCGCGGGCACTAAATGTTTTAGGTGGTTTCCGGGAATTCATAACTGATTCCTGCCGGGATCGATGGTAAAATGACGACGTTTCGGCAGAGTCACATCTGCCCTCTTCAGGATGGTTCGCATAATTCTCTGCTTTCGCTTCTAGTTACTCGAATACTGTATAATAAGGGAAAACCGAAAATTTTGGTTTCTTATGGGGAAACACATGGGCTAAGTAAATTGAGTGAACATAATATAACGCACCAAAACAGTTGAAAAACATCCATTTTGGGTGACCGGGCCAGACATAACGCGTTTTTTCAGTCATTTGTTTTTAAATTATTATATAAGCTTACGTGTGAGAAGCAGCCTTCTCTTTCGTTCCTGATTTTTGAAGCAAACAAGTCAAAGCGCATGTTTATGTTTTTCTTTGCAATAACCTCAATAGTGTTAGTAGAGGTTAAGTAGTAAAAAGTGCGGTTAGATAAATTGTCAGAACGTTTCCAATGACATATAGATTGGCAGTGTATAAAGGTTCATAAGTACGGTACAATAAATGTGTAGTGCATATCTGACCGACAGAAAATAACAATTAGGTTGGAATTTTAAATAAAATTTGAAAACATGAACAAAGGTGGTATTTGTTGAATTATTGTAAACAAGCATGAAATGGTAAACAATAATTAAATTTAATTTGTATAATTAATAAATAAAACAAGATGGTGAACATGGAATAATGGTAAACAAATATGGAATGGGAACCAATAATAAAAATTTGTTTATAAAATAAAAGTTCAAATGGACAATGAACAAATTTGGAACTAATGGACTGTAATCACGACAAGGAATAAAAGGTTAGTGAAACAATAGTTGATTGAAAATGATGTAAATAAAGTGACTATTGATTTATGTTTATGCTAGTTAAGTATATTAGGAATAACAAATTTTAACTTTAATATGATAAAAAAAGAGAAAATTTCTCATAAATATTTAATAGTTAGGAATGATTTCATTTGTTGATTATAGATTTATTGTTTTAATAATTTTATCTTGGTGTTTAATAAAGAATGTTATTGAAAGTTGAGATTGAAAGTTGTGTTAATTTATTTAAATGGGCCAAAATAACATTTGAATGCTCAGAGTTTCATCTAAATTCTTTTCAAGAAAATTAAAAGTTTCAATTTAGTAAAATTTAAAGAAAAGAGGTTTTGAATAAATAAAATGATGTAGTAGTGTTGAATAAGTGTAATAAAAAAGAGAAGCAGAGAAGTTATAAGGAAGATAAAAATGTAAGTATCAATTTTAAATTTGGAACCTGTTGAACCACCTTGAGGTAAGAGTATGAATGCAATGAAATAGAAAACCCTGAGAAAATTAAAGTATATGTATGCAATTAAAAATAAAACCCTGAGAAAATAAAATAATAGAATAAAATAATCCAAAATAATATATATACACACCACAATCTGTTTTAGAAAATAACGACTACAAGCTGACTGGGACCACGCGATAGTAACCGATCGGACTGTTGCTAACAATACACCAGAAAACATAACAAAATATAGGGATTTGTAATTTCAAATAAAGAGACAATGGGACATGAACAACAAACGAACTGTACCAATTGTTATGTCAACAGAAGGAGTAGTCCCAAATATATATTAAATAATTTATAATGCCCAGGTCTGGACGAATATCTTTACCAACTAATTCATGCTAAACTGTAGCCTCGAATCCAAACACGGGACTAATAATCCGCCAAGGGCTCCCACAGAGCTAAATCCTTTTGATATCTAGTATATCAACCGGGCCTTAGAGGAAGTGTTGCTATACATTGTATGGTCAAGTCCTTGGGAATTATTATAAGAATGTTTTTGTTATACACCTCAATACTTTACACCACACACTGGGTTTAAGAGTTGTTGTTCTTAGTGCCAACTCCTCAAAGTTCTCCATAAAAAGCTTCGCTATAACTGGTGAGAGTGGCGATCCCATTGGAGCTCCTTCCACTTGTTTGTATCGTTGGTTCTCGTAAACAAAATAGGTGTTCATCAGACAGTGCCTTGTTAAGTCTACAAGGTGTTGAGGTGGTTTGTATTTTTCTATTATGATATCCAAGGCTTCGTCGATAGGGATGTTGGTGAAAAGGGACACTACGTCAAAACTTACAAGAAGACACTCTGGTTGTAAGACCGTTTTTCTAAGAATTTCGATGAAATGTGTCGAATTTTTTACATATGAGTCTGCCCCCTCTGCAAACGGTTGAAGTTGTTGGGCTGGGAATTTGGCTAGGTGTTGTGTTGGGGATCCAATTGAGCTTACTATTGGCCTCAAAGGTGCACCTTCTTTATGTACTTTTGGCAACCCATAGAATTTCGGACATCTCGATGACTTTTCACGCGGAATGAGTTGCAGTTGGAGATTTTTGTCGATCCTACTTACTTGGATTTTGGCCTTGGTTGTTTTCTCTAGATAAGTTTTTGGGTCAGTAGTAATTTGTTTATATGCTGGATCTTGTAGCAATATTTGAATTTTGTTTGAATAATCCGCTATATCTAAAATTACAGTCGCATTTCCTTTATCAGCAGGTAGAATGACAATGTCCTTGTTGAGGCGCAGTTGTTTCAAGGCCTCATTTTGTTCTATAGCCAGGTTCCTTTTGGGGGATTTAGACTTTCTTAGAACATGTGACACATCTTGTCTAATTATTTCAGCGGTGTTCGCATCTAATTTTGAAACTGCTGTTTCCACGCCAAATATTATGCTCTCTGTTGGTATGTGAGAGGGAGCAATAGCGTAATTCAATCCCTTAGCCAACAAGCCAATCGAGGAAGTGTTCAATTGGGCCGAAGATAAGTTATAAACGGCTTTATTCGTTTCCAATTGCCGTGAGGTTAGACTGTGACCGTTATTTTCCGAGACAAATTCGTTTTTGGTCTTCTGTTGGAGTTTCAATTTGTTAAATTTTGCCTGTTGTTGCATTGTTGTTAACTCTGCATTGGTTTCGGCCCTAAATTCGCTAATCTCATCGAATTTATCCCATATTATCAGGTGGAGTGTATTGCTTACCTGTAGGTGGATATCTAGGAGTTTAGTATTAAGAACATCCAAATCTCTTCTGACATCACGTATGGCTTCCCTAAGTAGGGCACAACTAGCTTTCCATAAGAAATTCTGTGTTTTTCTGTTGTTTTTCCAGAACTTTACCGTCATGTTTATCGGAATAACTCCTTCATCGCGGCATCGTTGTAAAAAATGTAGATCGCACAAAAGTTTGCTTCTTTTCGCGCGTAATTTCTCAAATGTTTTACACAAATGAAAAGTATTCTCCCCGTAGAGATTCACTATATTTGTTTTTAAGTTTTCGCGGGCACTAAATGTTTTAGGTGGTTTCCGGGAATTCATCCGCGTAGTTGATAACTGATCCCTGCCGGGATCGATGGCATCCGTCACAAAATAAAATTTACCATGGCTACTATTTTCAATACAGACAGAAAAATAAGCACGGTGTTGAGGACTCCGAAGACGAGGATCTCTTTAGAACAACAGGGAGTGTACGAGATTTCATGTGCAGACTGTCATGGGGCAAACTAACAGAAGAATTCAAGCTAGACGTGATGAACGCCAGAATGCTATAAGAAAGCAGGAAAAAACAACATCCATTGCGGAACACGCCACCACGATGTCACACCGAATAGACTTTGAGAACACCAGAGTACTGGCAAATATAGATCACCCGAAATCAAGACTCGTAAGAGAGGCAATTGAAATAGCGAAGAGACCTCACAATCTAAACGCACACAATGAAATTCAGAACTTATCGAATTGTTGGAAAATCCTATTAAACACCGTACCGGCCCGGACCCGTCCAATAACAACTCAACCGGAAATAACAAATCAGCAGGATGGAGCCGTGCCCACTGAGCGCCAAGGGCCAATCACACGCAGCCGTTCACGGTGTCAACCGATAGGCGCCGAGCCGCGACTATATAACAGCGCGCTCGCTTCAGAAAATCTTAGTATTCGAGTAACTCGAAGCGAAAGCAGAAGGCTACGAGAATTATGCGAACCGACCTGAAGAGGGCAGATGTGACTCTGCCGAAACGTCGTCATTTTACCATCGATCCCGGCAGGGATCAGTTATCAACTACGCGGATGAATTCCCGGAAACCACCTAAAACATTTAGTGCCCGCGAAAACTTAAAAGCAAATATATATATATATATATATATATATATATATATATATATATATATATATATAGTATGGTATTCTTACCGACTGTGATAGTTGAAGTTTCAGTCCTAGTTCCTGGTACAGTGTTTTTGCCATAGCATCATGTCGTTCTTTGTATTCACTTGTAGCGAATGCTTGGCAACCTACTTTGTTGTGCTAGGTAGTTTCAGATGTTTGGCAACCATATCTGCATCTGTCGTTGTTGATAGACGTGTCTTTAACTTTATACTTAAGATAGTTCTTAGTTGGAATTACTTGATCTTGGATTGTGAATATAAAGGCTTCCGTTTCAGAAAACATATGACTAGAAATCAACCAGTAGTTCGACGCTGAACTGTCGACATAATTTTGGTTGGTCATTTATATGTCTTCCATGAAGGGGCGTCTCTTCCTATTTAAGCAGTTTCTGATCAATTAACTGTTGGTGCAATTGGACTGTCAGTCGCAGTGGTGTTCAGTCATCAACTTGGCATATGACTTTGTGTAGATCAGAAAATTCTGCGAGTTTCTGGAAATAACTACGCAAATTAGAAATTTGTTGTTCTAGTAGTTTTCTTATATCTGCCAATCCTCTTCCTCCTTCATACCGTGGTAAAGTTGTACGTTCGATAGAGCTCTTTGGGTGGTGATTATAAGCTTTTGTTAGTAGAACTTAAACTTTCCGTTGTAATTATTCAATGTCTGCCCAAGGTGATGGACATTGCCTTTATGAAAGCGAAGTCATACTGTCAGCAGTTCATGGAACTCCAAATTGGCCGATTTAACACTTATTGATATGTGAAATCATATGGTTACATTAACGGATGAATGACAATCAATTTTTGGTTTAGTAGCTGTTGCTGTATTTCTATTCAAATTTTTGTTTGTTTTTAATAAAATACACGGGATTTATGTAGAATTGAGATGGAAACATCATTGAATTTCGTACACAATGCTAGTCAATTTGCGTTTTTATTTCTAAATCAATATTTTTGAAAATTTTTTTAGTAGCTTACCCATATAGTCTAGATTTGGCTGCATTAACTTGGGCTGTCTGGTGGTCCATGGCTGGCAAGGTATTGGTTCAACGCCGTCTATGTCATTGACTCTTTCTGCAAATAAATAATAGACATAAAAATATAATACGTAATAAGTAAATAATAAATTATATGCCACAACATATAGCAAGAATTAATAGTGTTTCAGAAAACACTAGAAACAAATGGCGACACAAAATTATTTGCGTTTATAGTTTCACACAATACCTGTGTTTTTAATGAAAAAATATATACAGGTTCAGCGAAAAACTCAGAGGACACAAGAAGACTGTAAACAACAGGTCTACATCTACCACAAACTTTGCGGAGAATCTCATTACTGTAAAGAAGATGTTCAAACTAAAGCCCAAGAACTACTAACAAGACAGCAACAACCTAGCGTGTTCTCTCCTCAATCACCATCAATGGTTAAGATAAAGTTCAACAAATTGTAACAACCTGGGGAGATTCAATCAATAGAAGCTTATCGAGAAACAGTTACTAGGAAGCAGTAGCTAAAATATACAAGCGTAAAATGAAGACAATAGTGAGCCTGTTATCAATATACATAACGGTCCAAGGATCTAAACTACGAGCTGCCTCAAAAATGATTACAGTTCCGGGCAACATCAGTTAAGTGGATACAGACACAACTTTTTAGGAAGTAGATAGAATACCTCCACAGCTAAAATTCACAAGGTTGGAGCAGCATTCAATCCCATTGTCAGCTTCCATAAATAATCGATATTAGAGTCTACCATATCTCATTTTACTAATCACTCAACTTTTGAGGTGAAGAACAATTTCTCATATTAAGGATTTAAGATATTTGTTTTAAGTCCTCAAATCCATGAAAGTTGTACTAACATAGCAAAGTAAGAATCGATCCGGAGTGGTCTTCACACAGGTTGAACTTCTCGAAAATTTGAGACACAATTTTGCACCCAAACACACAACGCCGTTTCAACAACACTGATTGGGTTACTCCTTGATGATGTTAGGGTGCAAAAATATTTTTACATTTGTGGCACACCAAAGGTTCCACAGCATTTCCATTGTGAGACAGGCAGGTGGAAAAGAAGAAAGCCTTATGGAACTGCCAATATAGCACCTATAGATTTATTACAAATATACTTTAAATAATGTTACTCTGAAGACAAGGATCGGTCGATGACAAAATACTTTGGCAAAAGAGAGGAGAGACGACAGAGGATTTTGGACCAACTGAATCATTAAATTCATCATGGAAAACACTCGATCGAAATTCAGTGCAGTTTTCAGGAAGGCCCCACATAAAAATCTTAATTCCACCTCTGTTGCTCTATGTAAGGGCTATAAGAACGACTCAAGAACCAAAGTTGTGCCTCAGCTAAATGACGATCAACACCGGACAATGCAACAATCAAAAACAACCAATAATTAGGAATAGCCACCTAGAACAACAAATAGAACAGAATAGATGCAAACATAGATATATGTGTTGTTCAAGAAACGAGAACAAAATTGGAATTGCCGAAGTGTGTTAGATAACTACTTCATGATATACAGGGTGAGTTTTTTTTGATGATCAGTATGGGGATCTCGGAAACTAGCGGAGATAGAGCAATGATTAAATTGGGAAAGATTTGCACTTTTACTGGCCCAATTTAATGATACTTTCGGATTTTTGTAAATAGTCATGGTTTGCTAGATATTTTGAAAAAACGAGATTCTGTCAATTTAGTCAAATCCCTCTAGCTCCTTTGTTTTTGATTTTATAAAAAAAGTGTAAATATCAAAATTGAAGGGAATTGTATCCCGAATATGATTGTCATGTCCTCGTTTGCGTGACAGCTGTCGTTTTCGAGATATGACATAAACTTTTTGAAAGTAAACCATAGTTGGCTATGACCTCAAAAAATCGGACATTTTTAAAGCTTTTCAACGATATAATACTGGATATAGTTATTCATATAAATAACGGAGTTATGGATGCTTTTCTCTCTTATTTTCACTTTTAACGTAGGTAGCCATGAAAAAGATTGTTTTCACTTTGACGTTTCCTCATTTGAGAGTAATTTCATTAGTAGTGTTGAACTGACAGTCGATATTGACAAGTTTTCGTGATAAAATGGAATAATCTAACGAAGAAAAACTGAATATGGTGGAATGTTATATCATATGTCATAAAATGTCAGTTCGTGCAGCTGAGGAATACTTTCATAGATATTTCAATCGTCGTCAACCTGCTCTATGTACATTTAAGAGGCTTTACGATAGTTTACGCAAATATGGATCTTTTACTAAACCACCAAAGGAACGTAATCAAATTAACGAAGCAGCACAAATAAATGTTTTGGCAAAGGTAAATCAAAATTCATCTACATCAAGTTTGCGGCAGAAGCTGGCACATCTCAACGAACTGTAGTTAAGGTACCGAAAGCGCACAAGTTCTACCCGTACAAACTTTCAGTTTCTCAAACTTTGCATGCTGGTGACGAACATCGAAGTATTTTGTTTTCTATGTGGTTTAGAGACATGTACCTTGACAATCCACAGTTTCTATTAAAAGTGTTATGGTCAGATGAACCTAGATTTACTAACTGCGGTATGTTCAATAGAAACAATAAGCCTTTCCATGTAGAACAAAGACAACCCCAGATAAAATTTGGTTTTAATGTTTGGTGTGGTATCATAGGGTCTACTATTCTGGAGCATTTTATCTATACGAATCACTTACTGGGGAGCGCTACTTGCATTTCTTGAAATACACTTTTCAAGACATGTTGCATAATTTGAATTTGAGAACTCGTTTCGAAATTGAGTGGTTCCAACATGATGGAGCACCTGCACATAACTCGTTATTAGTAAGACACTTAGATAATATCTATCCAAACTCTTGGCAGTTATAGACTTCTATTTATGGGGTGCGCTAAAAAACAATGTCTACAAAAGAAAGTATGAGACAGTTGGTGACCTAAGGGAGGCAGTATTACAAGCAATTGAAGAAATTGATAGCGGTCTGTTAGGAAAGCGGTAATGTCAATCTTAAAAAGATGCAATTTTTGTCTAAATAACAATGGTGGCCTTTTCGAACATAAATTGTAACCATTATTATGTACTTTAATTTCTTAAGTTTTAAGTAAGTACTTACTTATTTAGTTTTTTCGTTATATCTGATATACCTAATTAAAAAATCGTTCAATGTTTTTGAAAGTGAAAATAAGAGGGAAAAGCATCCATAACTCCGTTATTTTTATGAATAACTATATCTAGTATTATATCGTTGGAAAGCTCTAAAAATGTCCGATTTTTTGAGGTCATAGCCAACTATGGTTTCCATTCAAAAAAAGATAAGTTTGTGTCATATCTAGAAAACGAGAGCTGTCACGCAAACGGGGACATGACAATCATATTTGGGATACAATTCCTTTCAATTTTGATATTTACACTTTTTTTATAAAATCAAAAACAAAGGAGCTAGAGGGATTTGACTAAATCGACAGAATTTCGTTTTTTCAAAATATCTAGTAAGCCATGACTTTTTAAAAAACCCCGAAAGTGTCATTAAATTGGGCCATTAAAACTGCAAATCTTTTCCAATTTAGCTATTGCTCTATCTACGCTAGTTTCCGGGATCCCCATACTGATCATCAAAAAAAAACTCACCCTGTATAGTGGCGTACTAAAAGAGGAGCTTAGGAAGGGGATAATATATTAATACAGAGTATCTCCAAGGGAAAATACCTGCAGCACACCAAATCGCTTTAAGCAAGAATAGGTGAAACTTCAGTTTTGTGATACCAAAAAATTGTATCAGAAGTCTACCCTCCGAATGTGGAAGTATCTAGATTAGATATTATAAAATTTGTTACTCTTGGACAGGAATAAGGAACTAGGTCAACCAATTCACACTGAGGTACAAAAGAAAACAGAGCAGGCAATTGTGTATGAGACACCTAGCCTACCAAGGCTACAATGATGAACTTGGAAATAATCTGGAAAATATAATGGAGACTTGAAATGAGCTAACATTAAAAAACCCAGTATAAAATGTATAAATACCATTCCTTACTACAACTAAATCACGTTTTATCACTTCTATTGTTTAAACAAGTTGCAAATTCACTCTCTGTGTCTCTAAAATGATCTAAGATTCCGCTTTTCAGTTCAACTTCTAAACGACACAAATAATTTGCTTACGGGTCAGGACAGACAACATCAATTACTTTCTCAAGAAACTTTTGGTCTCAGACAAAACTGTTATGTCACTTTTGTAAGTATCAGACTTGCCTCGAGGAAACTTCAAGGTTTGCAAGTTCAAGAACTTTAAGCTTGTCTTTCATTTTTCATTCAGGAAAGTAACGTTTTGTGCTGTGTTTTCATGATATTTCTACATTGCGGACTAGTTAAAAATCTATATCGTTTATAAATACTGTATTCCTTTATATTGTTCTGTACGTAATGGGATCAGACTTAGAAATCCTTAGAAATGAGTTTGAAGTGGCCCCAAATACCTTTCAGCAAACAATTGACTTTTATTTTTGATTTATTTAGAGTTGATAGAAATGTTATTTTAATTTTATTAACTGTTTTTTGTGCACTAAACTTGAATTTGATAAAATTAAATCCTCACTCTTAAACTGAAAACAAGTGTAGTTTGGAATTATTACCAGAGTAGGGGTGGGGAGAGAAGCTACAAGACTGATCTTCCCCTTTTGAACGAAAACGAGGCCTGAAGGAATATAATTTCTGTTTTTTGAGAACCTAGTTCAGATATCTTGCTTTTGCTTTTGGTATTTCTCTCAGATTTTCCCACCATGTTTTTTTCTTTGCTTTTCTCTCTCTGTACTTTGAATCTTGTTTGATCTTCGACTTCTTTATGAGAGATTTGAACATTCTTAGCTGGCCTTAGTTATCTTGGAAACTATATAAGTAACTTCTTTCTTTAGATTCTATTGTGTTTTCTTATATACTGGTTGGAATGTCTTCGATGGCACATTCCATAGAGAATATTCAAAAAAATGTATGAATTAGATCTTGCGGTTTTAGTTCAATGCTGGTTCAATGCAAGTATATAATTGACAAAGGACCTTTGGCGGAACAATCAATAAACACGTGCCGTAACATAAACGAATCACCAAATAAGAGTTATCACTAACCTTTAAGTCGAAGCTCTGGTGTTTTCTTGGTTCTTCTTTCTTCAGAGGCTAGCCCCGTGAACAGTTTTTTAGAGCTTCTTCTGGACAACACGTTACACAAAAAATAGCGACGTAATGTTCATTGATTGAGCATACAAAAAATGCGGGTTTAACAACAAATGATGATGTAAACACAAAAGAAACAAAATGAAAGCGGTTTAGCGGTCGTTACGAACGGAGCTAAAGAACTCGCGGACCCGTAACACAATAAACAAAAATAAGCGTCGTCTCTTCAGACGGGATCAAAGCCACCGAAAAGTTTGGAGTACATTGCACGAATCTCTCAAGCGTCTTAACATCTAGGGATCCGAAACACGAATGTCAATACTGTCTATATTTTACACGCAGAAAACATTTAGCATTAGCGCGACGGAATGTTTTAGAAAAGGTGCAGAAGTTTAAAAAATCAATGAAGTAATTCAATCAAATTGAAAACAATACACAAAAACAAATTGCGGGAACGCACCATTCCGCCAGCCTTGAATTACTTATTTCAAAACTAAGGGTCCACTGGCAGTGGACAAGGCTTTACAAGAGGTCGCTTCAAAGTACCACTTGCAGTTCTAACTGTAGCAACGCGTACAACACCATCACCTCCAGAATGTACGTCAATAATGCGCCCTAATGGCCAATTCAAAGGGGGTGAAGTGTCTTGCTTCAAAATAACAAGAGTACCTGGCTTAACAACCTCCGAGGGATCAGTCCATTTACTCCGTTGATGAAGAGTATGTAAATATTCTTGCGACCAACGTTTCCAGAATGCCTGATGCAAACGACTCAGTAACTGCCATCTGTTGAGACGATTAGATGGGACAGATAAGAAATCAGATTCAGGATGTGCTGTTAAAGGTTCCATGGTAAGAAACATTCCAGGACTCAAGGCGGTAAGATCCCATGGATCGTTGCTACAAGGAGTTATAGGTCGCGAGTTTAAAACTGCTTCGACCTGTGCAAATACAGTAGAAAGTTCTTCGTAGGTTAGGATTTGATCTCCAACGACACGTCTTAAGTGAGCTATGACACTACGAATTACTCTCTTTGCGGATAGAATCCAAAATCTTTGCTGCAAAAGAAATTGAACGGTTTGGATTCCTGCGTGAAGATTGGTGACATGACAATCTTCGACAATTAGATTAGTCAAACGACTTTTACTTGGTAGCAGTGCGGGAAATTTAGTGTCAAGCGGCAATGGAGCATTAGCCAATCTACTACCAACTCTAAGAGTTTCCTGTTCATCAAGAAACGGCGAAAGTTTACGAAGCGATTTAGGCAAAAGTTTTCGTTCTCGAAGAAGGGAAATCTCTTTAGAAAAATATTGATCTTGAACATAGCGAACAATGCGAAGCTGAGCCTGATATAACTCAGCAGCCAAAAATGATCCAGAGCCCCTATGGTCTGGATTGCGAGCGTTATCAACAAAGCGACAAATATGAGCTATAATGCGGGTAATGCGATTAATAGAAGAATGTTCTTCTAACAAAGTACCAAATAAATTTGGTGAAGTGGTGACTTGAAGCGCCACTATACGGGCTTCAGTCATAACTAGCGGTGACATGCTTGAGTCTGAGCAAGCATGTGGCAAACAAGCGGTAATCAACAATTGTGGGCCCCTCCACCAAAGTGTATTGCTTAATAACTCTGATGGCAAAGTGCCGCGGGAACCCAAGTCAGCGGGGTTATCACAAGATTGAATGTAAAACCAATGAGAAGAAGGAAATTTTTCCTGAATGTAAGCAACTCGATTACTGACAAATGTCTTCCAACGGTGCGGGGAAGAACTAAGCCATGAAAGGGCTACCGTGGAATCTGACCAGCAACGAATCACCTTGGACAACAAACAACTATTGAATTGCTCATAAATCTAATGAGCCAACTTAGCGGTAAGAACTGAAGCACACAGTTCCAATCTCGGAAGTGACAAAGTGTTCAAAGGGGCAACTTTCGATTTAGACAACACAAAAAAAACTTTGACGAAATCCAGATGCGGTTTCGAACACAAAATAAACAAAAGCGACATAACCTTTCTCAGAAGCATCACCAAATGCGTGAAGTTCACAACTAGAAAAGTTTTCTATAGTAAGCAGGCGAGGCAAAACTAAATTGTGCAAGGTCAACAAAATAGCGATAATGTCTTGCTGCAACTTGGGACCGATAAACAAAAAATCATTCAAAGATGAGGTATCTTAGCGGATGCATTAAATACTACACGAAGTTTGGTTGTGCTACTATCAGGTTTCAAAACACAATGATGCGGTATGTAGTAACAATCAGAAGAAGTAGATGATAGATCTGGAACCAGCTCCATATGTTCAAGCTCCAAATACTCTTTAAGAACATCACAATAGTGTTTGTAGAGATCTGGTTGCTGTAGAAGACGTCTTTCTAAGGAGTAGAAACGTTGTACGGCGGGATTATACATTCCATCAAAAGCAGGAAGTGTATTTCGAAAAGGAAGGGGCACAACGAATCTACCTGAATCCAATCTCCTGCATCCCTCGGAAAATAGTTTTTCGCAAATAAGATCATCAGGGGACTGAACCAGTGCGGTAGGAACATCTTCAATTGTCCAGAACCTTTGGAGTGAATCATCTAATGATACTACATCTTCAAATTGACAAAAAAGCGAAGTTGTGTTTATGACTGACTGAGAGTGAGAGTTAACAGAACTCGAAGAGACTTTACCCATAAGGATGTAACCAAACACAGTGTTAATAGCATCAGGAACACCTTCCTTTCCCAGAAGACGTCCATCCAAAAAAATTTGAGAAAATATATCGGCACCTAACAAAAGGTCAATAGCGCCTGGGCTATTGAAACCAGGATCAGCAAGTTTCAAATTGGTTAGATATGCCATATTAGCCATGTTAATGGGCGCAAGAGGCATATCATTGCAAATGCGGGGTAAAACAATAGTATCAACAACAAAATTGCACTCACGCTTTACTATAGAGCGAAGAGAAAGGGTAAGAGAGCCCTCAGCAGAGGGACTCTGCATAGAACCTAGCCCGTTGAGTTGAATCGAAGCGGGCATAGGTCGGAAGCCAAGGCGTTTCACAGCCTTGCTCGCAATGAATGATGTCATGCTACCAACCGTGCTTATCTAATACCTCAACTAAAGCGGTAGATAACAACACATTTGAATTGTATGACAAAAGTGAACTATGACAAGAAGTCTGCGGTAGAGAAGTTTCGGGACTTTCAACAGTATTAATGGTACTGGATCCACCAGATGTGGAAGCCAGGTTTGCGGGGGGAGCTCTAGATTCAGACCGAATGCCTGAATCACCACGATTTACAAAATGAAGCAATGTGTGATGGCGTTGTTTGCAGTTGCGGCAAGTGGATAAAGATTTACAGCGATTCGACTGATGAGAATCGCTCAAGCAATTAAAACAAAGTCTAAAATCTTTAACAAATTTAAACCGCGCGGATACTGATTTGTTCAAGAATTCAGCACATTTGTAAATCGCATGATCGGATTTACAAAATAAACAATTTCTATTCTTAGTGACAAACAAAGATGTAGTGAACCGGGAAGAATGTTGCTTTGAATTCAATGGTAACTTTTTGTCAACACTTCGCTTTGCCTTGCGAGATAATTCAACATGTTCAAAGGCATCACAATGCTTCGACAAAAAATCAACAACTTCCGAGTGGATCGGAAAGTCATCTTGAGCGGTCACAGTACCATGGTAAAGTTCAAACTTAGCGGCTAAATTCTTTGGAACTCGTTTCAACATCATCTGAACGATACAAAAATCCCACTGATTTACTGGTAAACCCAAATTCTTCAGTGCTTCCAAATTATCACTGAAGTCATCCAATAACTTCCGAACCTCTGAAGGGCTATCTGAAGTTAGTTGGGGGAATTGTTCTAAAGCTGACCAATGAGACTCCGCGATTAAACGAGTTCGCTTGAATTTTTTCAAAAGTGTTTCATAAGCACTCACGTAATTGTTTTGTGTTAGTTTAAAATTCTTAATAACCTCAACAGCAGGCCCTTTTAAAGCTAACTACAAATATTTGAACTTCTGCATAGCACTGAGGTTTTCATTATTGTGAATTAATGAATCAAACAAATCAATAAAAGTACCAAATTCCAATATGTCTCCACTAAATGAAGGCAAATCAATGCGCGGCAAAGTAACACTTTCCTGTTCCCGAGCTATATTTTGTGGCGTAGAATTCTGAACAGATTTCAGTTTAGCAAAAATAGACCTAATTGAATAAAACAATTTTTCAAATTTATTGCGAATGTCATCCTCAAAGTCAAAATCATCGTTTGCATCTGAAATTAATCCAACAATGGAATTGTGATGTTTAAAAAATTCGGAATGGATTGAATCAATCATATCAATCATGCTAAAAACAATTCAACGTCGTCACCTCTTAAGGCTTTCTCGGCAGCAAAATAAATATCTTCTAATCAAAAGAGTTTAAAAAACTCCGATTGTCGATGATTTTTAAATTTACGTAAATTTTCAGCGGTTTTTGACATCTTAACAATAAATTAAAATCACTGTAACGCCACTGAACAAATCTAACACGATAGAACGAAAACAAAATACTATTCCAAAAATGTACAATTTTTTACTGTTGAAGTAGAAAATATGTGACCAAATGTCAAATAAATTCAAAACAATTTAGCAAAATAACCAAACAAACAAAACGATCTCTTGAAAGTTTTTTTTGCGGTGACAGAAATATGCGAATTTATTTCTAACGGAATGACTGAATCCCGAACCTGTTTTCTTTTTTAACAAATAAACAAACGAAAATTCAATGCGGTTTTCAACAATAATTGCAACGAAAAATCAATGTTTTGATCATTAAACTTTGCACGAAATTAACTCAAATCTATCCGGCCCGGAGTTGGACCAAATTATGTAATTTATTCGATAATCTTTGCACGAAATTAACTCAAATTGCATCCGGCTCGAAGTTGGACCAAATTATGGAATGTCTTCGATGGCACATTCCATAGAGAATATTCAAAAAAATGTATGAATTAGATGTTGCGGTTTTACTTCAATGCTGGTTCAATGCAAGTATATAATT
Source organism: Octodonta nipae (assembly GCA_034190945.1). Classification (NCBI taxonomy): domain Eukaryota; kingdom Metazoa; phylum Arthropoda; class Insecta; order Coleoptera; family Chrysomelidae; genus Octodonta; species Octodonta nipae. The sequence goes on along the minus strand of CM067216.1, from coordinate 38,509,872 downwards.
GACGAAGGACCTTTGGTGGAACACAATAAACGAATCACCAAATAAAAGTTATCACTAACCTTTAAGTCGAAGCTCTGGTGTTTTCTTGGTTCTTCTTTCTTCAGAGGCTAGCCCCGTGAACAGTTTTTCAGAGATTCTTCTGGACAACACGTTACACAAAAAATAGCGACGTAATGTTCATTGATTGAGCATACAAAAAATGCGGGTTTAACAACAAATGATGCGCTTTTGTAAACACAAAAGAAACAAAATGAAAGCGGTTTAGCGGTCGTTTCGAACGGAGCTACTAACTCGCGAAATCGTAACGCAAAAAACAACAATAAGCGTCGTCTCTTCAGACGGAATCAAAGCGACCGAAAAGTTCGGAGAACAATACACGAACCTCCCAAGCGTCCAAACAGCTAGGGAGCCCAAACACGAATGTCAATACTGTCGATATTTTACACGCAAAAAACACTTACAATTAGTATTAGCGCGACGGAATGTTTTAGAAAAGGTGCACAAGTTTAAAAATCAATGAAGTAATTCAATCAAATTGAAAACAATACACTAAACAAATTGCGGGAACGCACCACTGGTTTTAATCTGTTCGGTAAGTTGGTATTTTGAATCTAAGTATCGACTCTCTTTTTGGCCTTGTCGAGTCTTTTTATAGCATGTTACTTCCAAAAGGGCTTTCAAACCTACAACATTTTTGATTGTCCTCATATTTATCTTTTCCTTTCTCTTCTGTATTGACCACTAAGTTCCTTAGATATATGTACTTTTCGTTTCACATGCTTTTGTTCATCTTTCATGAATCAATCGGGTAGATGGTCGGCGTTGAAAGAATAGCAGTTCAAATCAGAATTAATGGCATCTGTTTTAGGTTTCTTGCTGTTGATCCTAAAGCACCCATAGGATAACTGTTGTTCAGGTTTCAGTTGATATTTCTTACCTGTTCCGCCTTCCAAAATCCCAAATCCACAACCGTACAGAAGTCCTTTCTGTCTAAGGTAAATTTAGAACAAGATTACCTCTTCTCCAGCCGCAGATTGCTGACTTATGCGCCTTCAAGAGTTGCTGGTGCTATGGCATTAGCAAAAGTATTAAAGTGTTGTAAATCTGTTACTTACCTAAAAACTCGAGCCCAGAAAGCTTCCAGGTACCTTTCCTAGATATCAGAATACTCCCAGGGCACACATTTCGATGGAGCATATGAGCGGTGTAATGCAGAAACGAAATAGCCTCTGTTATCTGAAACAAATGAACTATGTTGTAAAATCTTGAAACAGTTGCATGCTAGACAATATTTAATGATATCCATATGATCATCAAATGGAAAACTTTAATCAAAAATACCATATTTTATAACGCTGTATTTTATTAAATATTTTACATATTTAAATTCAGTAATAATTGCGATACTTTTGATTTAAAGAAAAACGGTAATCTTGAAGGGGTGTTAGAGAATAGCCTTTTTTTTCAAACGGTAAGCAAATACATTTCCCCCTAAAATTCAACGAACGGAAAAAATATCGTTTAGGTATGGCATTAAGCCTAAACTTGAATTCACATCTCAAGATCCGTTTTAGCTGAAAAATCATGGAACAAACAGCAAATGTTTATATATTCTGTGAATGTCTATGGAATAATCGGGGACATTCTAAATAAAAAAAAAAGACTTTGGCATTTAAAGAGATCTGTTAAATTTGAAGTCAGTGTCTAGCTTTTTGTCATTCCGGGGTCAAAATTACGGATTCTTCTTTTAAAAATCCATGTTACCCCCAAATAATCTTTTCATGTCAAGGTCAAAGTTGATAATATTTTGGATATTCGTATCTTATTAGTAAACTGTTATTTAAGGTTGTTGCCATTTAATTTTGTTGACTTTTTTCTTTCAACTTTTGTCGGCTATTGAAGAGTATAGACTTCCCCTAACTCTGTTCACTTTTCTCGTTGTTGTACTTTTCTTATTATTATATATCTTTTAGATCTTCTTTCCATTCAAGATCTTCATATCAACTGGGTCACTCAAACATTTTGTTCTGTTTGAAATACTCATTTGTTTTTTTTTGTCTCTAAAAGACTATAATTGCTCTGTCCGTCATCACCACCCAGGCCAACAAATTGACCAGAAGAACAACAAATTGACCAGAAGAACATCAAATAGGAAATGGATAGTTTAAAAACAGCCCTACAGCAGAATGGATATACAGACCGAAATATACAAAACCGAGACCAACAGACGAGGAACGACAAGGTTTATTTATCATATGCCAATGGTACTACGGATAGTATTGCAAGAATTCTACGTAGGCATAATATTGAAAATAGTTTTATTACAGCCAGAAAAATCAACACGGTGTTGAGCAATCCGAAGACGAGGATCTCGTTAGAAAAACAAGGGGTGTATGAAATTCCATGTGCAGACTGCCACAAAACCAATGTAGAGCAAACTAACAGAACAATTCAAGCCAGACATGATGAACACGAGAACGCTATAAGAAAGCAAGGAAAATCAACATCGATTGGGCAACTACGACCTCACATTGAGTAGATTCCACAGTCCAAACGCACGCAATGAAATCCAGAACTTATCGATTCTTGGAAAATTCTGTTAAACACCGTACCGGTCCGGCACTTCGTTGTAACACCTTCACCGGAAATAAGAAATCAGCAAGCGGATGGCGTGTCCATAGAACGCCAACGGCCAATCACAACGCCGACGTTCACGGAGTCATCCGATAACCGCCGAACCGCGACTATATAACAGCGTCCCCGCCACTGTAGATCTTAATATTCTAGTAACTAGAAGCGAAAGCAGACTGAAACGAGAATGATGCGAACCGAGCTTTTAAGGGCAGATGGAGTCTGTCGAAACATCGTCATTTCACCATCGGTATAGCTTAAAATTCGTTATGTTTCAACCAAACTATATTTTATTAATATATCCAAAGCTGTTTTGGATGATTGCTATTTCAGCCTATTTTTGCTTTTTCCTTTCATAATTTTTGCGTCAGTTAACTCGCCAATCTACAAACAAACATTTCAATTTGAATCTCAAACGCCAAAAACCAATTTATTCTTTATCCACCTTTTATGTAGACGCGATCAGGATTACCTTTCACAGGTTTTCGATTTCTATATTTCAAAAAGAACCGGCATTCGCATTTATTCCTTGCAGATAACCTGGCGCCGTATACATATATCTTCAATTGTTCTATCTGAGAGACGTGATTCCTAAAAAGGGTACGATTTACGTAATCTTATGCCTTGCGGATGGATAATTCCTTAAATTTGTATGCCGTGTATTCGGCAACGCAAAATGGTGGCCATAAAAAAGAATTGTGGAGGCTACAGTCCCATAAACGCAGGTATATTATTACTCCTCGCGTTTTGTCTACTGCGGAAAACGAAAAAAGTTATTCGAAGGATATCCATTTTTTATTCGGAAGTTATAATGAGTTCTATAGTAGTTCTAGAGTAAAGCATTGTGTTTTGGTGATTATTATGTAGCACTTTTTAAATTGTGGCAAGTTTATAAATAATATCACCCATCTCATTTGCTCTCGAAATCTTCCCGGCCAACTCGGAATTTCGGTCCCTTTTTAACCGACTTCAAAAAAGGAGGAGGTTATCAATTCAGTTAGAATTTTTTTAGACTGTTACCTGAGTACTTCGGCTATGAGCAGATTTTGATCATTCTTTTTTCATTTTATAGAATCTTGTAACCGACTTCTTAATGTATCATAATGCGAGGTGTGTTCAAGACATACGCAGAATTTTTTTATATTTTCATCTACATAGATGTTATCCCCTTCAAAATAGTCCCCACTAGATATTATGCACTTATGTCAGCGCTTTTTCCAATCCTGAAAACACCTCTGGAACTTGATCTTTGGGATAGCTTTGAGCTCTTTCAGCGATGCACTTTTGATGTCATCTATGCTTGTGAAACGACGACCCCTTAAGGTTTTTTTTTAATTTTGAAAAAGTCACAATCACAATGTCTGGCGAATATGGAGGTTGGAGCATCATATTTTTTAACCGACTTCCAAAAAGGAGGAGGTTATCAATTCGTCGCTTTTTTCGCTTTTTTTTTTGTATGTATGTTACCTGGTTTCTTCTCCTGTGGTGCACCATTTTGAATGAATATGGTCTTGTTTAATAGAGTATATATCCGAATTGGTGAAACTTCAAACTTTGGAAAAGAATTCTATTGGTAAACTGATAAAATTTGTGAATGAACTAATGCGTGCATGGAAATCGACCAATATCCCTAATATTTTAGTCGATTTTTCGATAACTCCTTATGGATGTGTATAGTTTTTTAACGTTTAATCTATTAAGGAAGATTACTCGAAAAGTATTCGAGTAACTAGAAGCGAAAGCAGAAGGCTACGAGAATTATGCGAACCGACCTGAAGAGGGCAGATGCGACTCTGCCGAAACGTCGTCAATTTACCATAGATCCCAGCAGGGATCAGTTAGCAACTACGCGGATGAATTCCCGGAAACCACTTAAAACATATATATATATATATATATATATATATATATATATATATATATATATGTAGCCATAATTTGTTGAAATATAAGGTGTTGGAGAATTATGATTATACAGGATGATTAAAATAGGTTAGTAACTAAATGTTTTATTAGGTGGCAGTTGCATATACAGGAGAGTTAGAATATGGAGTGAAGTGGAGAGAAATTATAGTTATACAGGTTGGTTAGAAAAAAGCAAAAAAAAATATCGGGAAACTCACATGCAATTGATTACATATGCTAGTTGAAATTGTGATCAACATCTTGCATTTTTTTGTATAGTCACGAGAGTTATTGATAAGTATTGTTATTGTTATTGTTATTTTGAATATTGAGTTGATTTTGTTAAAACAAACATTCGAAATGCGTTCTGAAGTTGTACAGACGCCGATGAGAAAACTATTGAAGCGATAATACGACAATTTACAGTCAAAAACAACAACAATTCAATTCTTCTTTCAGACTCAACAGAAACGTTGTTTTAATTAACGAGAAACCTATTAACACGTAACAACTGAAGAACAGTTCCTATTTCTCCAGTTCATTTACGTTCTCATTATCGAGCTAAAAGTATGCTAAAATTCTTTTTGATCTCTGGAAGTTAGCTCACGTGAAAGTATTTTCAAACGAAAATTTCGTCTATACACTTTCGCAAACTGTGTTTCGCGGCTTTGAATACGGACTAAAGTTTTATGCCGCAGCAAACTTAACTGTGTGTGTGTGTTTAGTGGTTCGTGTCTTATTGAGATACGTTGATGGTGAAAAATGAAAGCGACACCATGCTTGCTTTCAATAAATGTGATACTAAAATTCTATAGCTGAATTTTATTTGACTCTAAAACAGTATATTCTTCTTCCAACTTGGTTTGCGCTGTTAAATCCAATACTTTGTAGCATGTAAAAAAAGTTTCAGGGCTGGAGTTGTTGTTTGTAGGTACATTGAACTAATTTATTTTTTTGTAGCTCTTTAGTACCTTATTTCCCATTGTCTAGGTACATTTCCATAAACCGGCGGTAGCAGATATTATTCTTTGAGTACGAGGAGAAAGACTCATGCTGTTATCTTTACATATAACATTCTAAATAACAGAAAATATTTCGATTGTGGCTTGATCAATAGCGTTAAGTTTAGGTTCCCCAAAAAACAGGACTTCCCGTTCACTTATACAGGGTGAGTTTTTTTGATTATCAGTATGGGGATCTCAGAAACTAGCGGAGATAGAGCAATGATTAAATTGGGAAAGATTTGCAGTTTTACTGGCCCAATTTAATGACACTTACGGATTTTTGTAAAAAGTCATGGCTTAGTAGATATTTTGAAAAAACGAAATTCTGTCGATTTAGTCAAATCCCTCTAGCTTCTTTGTTTTTGATTTTATAAACAAAGAGTAAATATCAAAATTGAAGGGAATTGTATCCCGAATATGATTGTCATGTCCTCGTTTGCGTGACAGCTCTCGTTTTCGAGATATGACACAAACTTATCTTTTTTTGAATGGAAACCAGAATTGGCTATGACCTCAAAAAATCGGACATTTTTAGAACTTTTCAACGATATAATACTCGATATAGGTGCTCATAAAAATAACGGAGTTATGGATGCTTTTCTCTCTTATTTTCACTTTAAACGTAGGTAGCCATGAAAAAGATTGTTTTCACTTTGACGTTTCCTTAGTTGAGAGTAATGCCATTAGTAGTGCTGAACTGACAGTCGATATTGACAAGTTTTCGTGATAAAATGGAATATTCTAACGAAGAAAAACTGAATATGGTGGAATGTTATATCATATCCCAAAAAAATTCAGTTCGTGCAGCTCAGGAATACTTTCATAGATATTTTAATCCTCGTCAACCTGCTCTGTGTACATTTAAGAGGCTTTACGATAGTTTACGCAGATATGGATCTTTTACTAAACCACCAAAGGAACGTATTCAAATTAACGAAGCAGCACAAATAAATGTTTTGGCAATGGTAAATCAAAATCCATCTAAATCAACTCGTGAGATTGCGGCAGAAGCTGGCACATCTCAATGAACTGTAGTTAATTGTACTGAAAGCGCACAAGTTCCATCCGTACAAACGTTCAGTTTCTCAAACTTTGCATGCTGGTGACGAATATCGACGTATTTTGTCTTGTACATGGTTTAGAGACATGTGCCTTGACAATCCACAGTTTCCATTAAAGGTGTTATGGTCAGATGAAACTAGATTTACTAACTGCGGTATGTTCAATAGACACAATGAGCATATCTGGGCTAAAGAAAACCCTTTCCATGTAGAACAAAGACGACCCCAGATAAAATTTGGTTTTAATGTTTGGTGTGGTATCATAGGGTCTACTATTCTGAGGCCTTTTATCTATTACGAATCACTTACTGGGGAGCGCTACTTGCATTTCTTGCAATACATTTTTCAAGACATGTTGCATAATTTGAATTTGAGAGCTCGTTTAGAAATTGAGTGGTTCCAACATGATGGAGCCTCTGCTCATAACTCTTTATTAGTAAGACAACACTTAGATAATATCTATCCAAACTCTTGGATAGGAAGAAATGGCCCACGCGTATGGCCACCCCGGTCTCCTGATTTGACAGTTATAGACTTCTATTTATGGGGTGCGCTAAAAAAAAGTATACAAAAGAAAGTATGAGACAGTTGGTGACCTAAGGGAGGCGGTATTACAAGCAAGTGAAGATATTGATAGGTGGTCTGTGAAGAAAGCAGTAATTTCAATCTTAAAAAGATGTAATATTTGTCTAAATAACAATGGTGGACTTTTCGAACATAAATTAAAACCATTATTATTTACATTAATTTCTTAAGTTTTTAGTAAGTACCTACTTATTTAGTTTTTTCGTTATATCTGATATACCTAATAAAAAAATCGTTCAATGTTTTTTGGAATAGTTATTAATAAATCAATCTATTTCATGGCTAACTACGGTAAAAGTGAAAATAAGAGAGAAAAGCATCTATAACTCCGTTATTTTTATGAATAACTATATCGAGTATTATATCATTGACAAGCTCTAAAAATGTCCGATTTTTTGAGGTAATAGCCAACTATGGTTTCCATTCAAAAAAAGATAAGTTTGTGTCATATCTCGAAAACGAGAGCTATCACGCAAACGAGGACATGACAGTCATATTCGGGATACAATTCCCTTCAATTTTAATATTTACACTTTTATTATAAAATCAAAAACAAAGGAGCTAGAGGGATTTAACTAAATCGACAGAATTTCGTTTTTTCAAACTATTTAGTAAGCCAAGACTTTTTACACAAATTCGAAAGTGTCATTAAATTGGGCCAGTAAAACTGCAAATCTGTCCCAATTTAACCATTGCTCTATCTCCCCTAGTTTCCGAGATCGCCATACTGATCATAAAAAAACTCACCCTGTATACTCAGTATCTGCAATGATATGCTGTCCAATAACATATTTAAAATCAAATATGGTGAACTTAGGCGCACATTGTCAAATACTTTTGTAAGTACCTATTTGGTGTTTGTAAAGAGAATAAATAAAAAAAAATAATTAAATAAATAAATTTTTGACCTCTTATTGATCGAACTGCATGCGAATTTCTGTTAGTCGAAAATTCATATCGACGATGCTTATGTTCATATCTCTAAAAGTTGTTGGAACTAAAACTCATCACATAGTTGAATATTCCGGATCGTATGCTTGTCATTAAAGTGAATACTTATTTTAGAGCTGTTTTGTTTTCATTTAGAATCCATCGATAATTGATAGAAGTGGTTAGTCTGTAATTTTCATAATCACGTAGAAATGATAGAAATTTATCGTTATTTGCTAATAACGTTCCATGATAAGGAGAGGGGAGAAAATTTCGAGTTAGCCTCTAACGGAAAGGCGGGTCTTTCTTCTCGAGTCGGCTGTGTTTCAGAAGCCGACTTGAATAATATCAGTCGTAAAATATATTTGTGGAGACGGTTTATTTTCTGGTATCGTTAGAAGGTTCGAATATGAATCGATGGGCTAAGACTTTTGTGATTGGAGTTGTACCCCTTTGTTAGAAGGCGAGTGTAATGACATTTTGAAGTCCCTGCACTGTTAGTTTGCGTTTATCAAATATTTTTTGATTCCCAACGTTCAGTTACATAATTTTGTGTTACTAAAACCAAAATCAAAACAGTGAGTTAATTGACAACGAAGTCAGAATAGACTTTGAAACGTTTGGTTTTCCATCAATATACATCGTTTTATTTCGATTGTGGTGTTATTGCCCAAAAAAACATAAAAATAAATAAGTTTTCTGGAAATAGTGTGTATTTCTGAATTTAATAGTATTTCAAAAGTAGACATCGTGCTTATTCTCCTGGCGCAAGTTGAAAATCCTCATTCTATTAAAGTTGTTTTGACCAATACTTTTTGCCGGACGAAATTCAGTTCCCACCATTTTATGAACTGCAATTGTATGGTTCAAGTTCAGGTACAGGGTTAGTTCAACATTCAGTATATTGTAAACTCGATCTGGAACTTGAATACTTTATGTAAAGTATGATTGAAAATCTTGAACACGAAACTTCATTTGGTTTATTTAAATTGAATTGTATTACGATATGAAAGAGAGCTTTGCAAGGGTCCCTTCGAGTATTTTATGTCCAAGAAATCTGACATTGTGTGCAAAAATGTACTGCTGATTTATTTGAAATGATAATACTGTAATTTCAAGAACAACATAGAGCACATCGAATTTAAGCATTGACCACATTAGAAAGGTCCCGGTACTAAACAAAAATTCTCTAGATTACATTTATTACATATTTATTTTATTTATTTATTTAAAGAGTAGGACCCCCCTACGGACAGTCGCAGCTGCCCTATTACAGGGTGGCACAAGTTAACAAGAATTGTAACATGAGAACAAGCAAGTACATTTAATTAAATTACAAAAGGAAAAAAAAAAGAAAACGTAAGGTACAAATTCAAAACAGACTGGTCCTTGACATAGGTCAACAGCCTGTGATATGTGTTTCCTGGAAACCGAGTAACTTAAAGAGAAAATGTCATAACTGTTACTATTATTTTTGTCATCGATCATATTGTACGATCGGTAACAAAAATGCTGAACAATAAGGGACCAAGATGTGACCCCTGCGGCACCCCAGAAGTTACTAGAATACGTTCTGATCTTACATTGTTCACAACATATTGTGACATATCTTCTAAGTAGCTGTTTTGGAGCAGAACGAGTCCTCCATGAACACTGAAATTCCCAAGCTTAATTAAGAGAGTAGGGTGGTGAACTTTATCAAAAGCCTTGGAAAAGTCGGTGTACACGGCAAAACTCTCTAAGCTGTTTTCCATTGCTGCAGTTAACTCTTGCACCAACGGAACCTAATTAGTTGGGACGGAGCTTCTTAAAAAATCCGTGCTGATTTAGATCAAGAGAACACCTTACTTTGAAGAACAGTTGATCTAGAATCAAAGATTCGAAAATTTTACCAAAGTGACTGAACAAGGAAATAGGCCGGTAATTCTGTACATGATTTTTGTCACCAGATTTAAACACAGGAACTATTTGGGCGATCTTCCAAATCTTAGGGTATATGCCGAGTTTTATGCATTTATTGTAGAGTATGTAGAGTGGCAGACACAGATCAGGACATGACGCCAAGAATACCGCAGGGTATCCATCAGGACCCGGGCCTTTTTTTGGATCGAGATCATGTAAAGTTGCTTTTTTACTTTGCTTACTTATAAAGCTAACAATTTTGAGAGAAAACTGGCTCGACTAAGGATGCTGTGTTGGATGGTTCGAAACTTTACTGAAATAGTCTGAGAAAAGTTCACAGATCTCCTTGTTTGAGGTTGCTTGAATAGTGTTGCTATTCTTTTTGTTACTAACAAACGACCAAAAATATTTAGTATCCTTCTTAATATTTTCTTCTGTAATTCTGATATTATAGTCAGATTTAATACCAATTTTTACCCTCTTTCTCAAATCCGAAAAACGATTATAATCAGCAGACTTTTTATATGTCTTCCATTTTCTGTGCGCCTTAATCTTATTCTTGATAAAATTTACAGTAGTTTTAGAGAACCAAAGGGGGTATGCAGATTTACTAATTATAATTTTAGGTACATAAGTATTAACAATTTCGTCTAAGACTTTATAAAATGATAGGATATTAACATCAACATCAGCCGAGCAGAAAGTTTTGTCCCAATCATGTTCTCTAATTCTTTCATTAATCACATTGTAGTCAGTACCATTAAATTTTAATTTTCTATAAGAATTACAGGGAAGTACTTTTGTACAATTAAAATCAATGGTAATATTAAGGGACATATGGTGGTTGTCTTCAGTAACAAATGGATTATTACATTTATTTTAAATCATTTAAATAAAACCAATCCCAAAAGCACTGGCTACAGGGTTCCATAACATTATGGGGAGCTAAGAAATTGCTTGTTGAGTTTTTTACCCAGTTTATATATAAATACAGTTAAAATTCGACAGTACTTTGATAGAAGTGACTTGAACAGATACATACATTGTCTTGCCTGGAAATCAATAAAATAACGAAAAAGTTGTATTACTGCATTAAATGCTTTATTTTTAGTTTTAATGGATAATTAAAGGACTGTTCAGAAAATATTCAGTTTATAAATAAAATCTAAGCTGAATTCAGTGGTTTAGAGAGAGAGCTCTTTCCTTGCACATTCACCGCTACGCTGTTCCACTATTTCACCAATAGTGATCGATGAAGAGGAAACGTAGTGTTTACATGACCAAACACTTTCAGTTCAATTAAGTAGAAAATACAGCGCACCCACCTCGACTTTCTTATACAGTTCAATCATTTTAATGGACTTTCATCGGAAGTTCCGGACAAACAGTTTTATTGATGTTAATATACTTTCTTGATATTTATGATTGTAGGATTCTAACAGCCCGTTTGTTTATATTCGACAGATTACTACATATTAGTCATGGTTAAAATGTATCATTGGTGAGATTTGAATATTACTATCTGGATCAGTGTACTGATGTAGAACAGTAAAATGTATCATTTGGAACGTTCAGGTTTTCGTCTCAAATCGGGCCAAGACCGAGTGTAGTGAATTGGATTAACTGGACTGTAGTTTGAGTTGGTTCTATTTTGATAAAAAACTCAATTGCCCTTTATAAGAAAACTCTTACCTTGTCTACGAGTTAGATCTAGTAAAAGCATTGGATATTTGTCTGTTTTTGAGAAAATGGTATTTGGGCCTGCACCGGGCGCCCACCCACTTTGAGTAAACCGTCTTTATCCAGAAACGGCTGAGCTTATAGAGAATCTTTGAAGGTCGAGATTTTTTCTTAAGAGCCGCAATATCTTGAGAATAATGTTGAGTCTGGGGAAGTTTAATGAGAGTTGCCAAAGCTTTATCCCAATCAGCAGCTCAAAATGAGTGGTTCTGGGCAGATTGAGGATGACGTGAGTTGTGAATAAATCTCATAGAGTAAGAGATTATTAGGAGAATTTTCTGCAGAGATGAAAACTTATTAAGAAGATTTTCTAAAAAATTGTACTGAACTGAGAGAGTGCATACAAGTTTACGTTGCTCTACGGTAGTTCCAGGTATATCATCGAGATATGGGAGAACCTCAGGAGACCACTGGGATTCCGGAAGCGAGAGCCATGACGGTCCCGGCCACTATAAGGAACTCTCGGCAAGAGTTTGAGGTAATTGTCCACGAGAAGCAGGATCGGCAGGATTTTCTTCAGATCTTACATAGCGCCATTGAGATAGAGCCAGTCTTTCTTGAATTTGAGTTACCCGGTTGGAAACAAATGTAATCCATCGGTGAGGACAACTTCTTATCCAAGACAAGGCAACAGTAGAATCCGAGTAGGCCGTGATCGACGAAAATTCAAGCTTTCTGCCTAGAGAATCTTTTACGACGACTAATAGAAGTAGAGCAGCACACAATTCTAGTCGAGGGACAGAAATTGTCTTGAGCGGAGCAACGCACGATTTACTACAATGAAACGACAGCAATATTTGTTGGAAGATGACTCAAGACGAAGATAAACAACTGCAGCGTATCCCCTTTCCGATGCATCGGTAAATCCATGCAACTGTGCCGAACAAAAAGGAAATGTGAGAACTAGTCAAATAATGTGAACTTGAGAGAGAACGTCTATCTGAGAACATAGTAGCCCACTTATGGATGACAGAAGCATCAGGAGTACCACTAGCCCATAATTGCTGAATAATTCATTTCATTGAGAGAGTAAGGGATGTTAGAAATCCTAATGGGTCAAAGATTCGTGCCAATTCTGAAAGTACTGAGCGTTTTGTGCATAAGTTATTAAATGCTCGAACCTTAAAACAAAAATAGTCTTGAGAAGGATTCCATTGGAGTCCGAGAATTTTTACTGTCTGGTTAAACTCGAGATCGAAATCCAGAGAAAGAGCCTCAGAATGAATCTGCGAAGCGGGCAAATGAGAAAATAGAGCAGGTTTATTACTAGCCCACTTACGCAGCTCAAACTGACCTTTTTGGAGTAGAGATATCAATTCTTTCTGGAGTTGAAGAGCATGAGAGATAGAATTTGCACCAGTACAGATGTCATCTACATAAACATTTTTTGACCCAATCGAGTCAGATTGATTTATTTTGATTTATCGCTATCAATTTGGTACATTTTTTAAATTCTCAAAAAATAAAATTGCATTCATAATTAGCCATTCTATTTGTTTCTCGCGTATTATTTCCACACACCTTAGGGTCAGATAATACGCATGTCTACAAATCTCAACACGCAAGCGCCACTCACAAAGAAGAGGTTAATTTAGAATGACATTTCTTTCTAAAATTTTAACCTTTAATGTACTCTGTTTATTTTGCGTTTTCGTTAATACTCATATATTAATTTCTCATTAACGTCAAGTATTTATTAAATACATTTCTCACAATTATAAAATAATAATTGTAATCTCTTAACATTGCAATAATTTAATTGTTAACTCCATCGCTGTATTGTTTATTTCAATAATAAGAACTCGATGTTTACCGGGCATTTTTTTGTCATTTAAGGAATTTGCCACTCATTCGCATTTTATTTATGATACAGATATACAGTCTGTCTCTATAAACTTCTAATTAATTGTGAATATTCATTTATAGTAATTGATATTTTCGAGCTGCACACGCACTTTGGGGTTGCACTAGCCAGCATATAGGATAACGTTTTTTCCCTTGAGAGTTTCTAGCGAGGCCGTACTGGACGATAGGCAAACAGTGAGTCTTCTTTTCTTCTTACTGCGATTGCGCTTAAGGCAGAGTTTTTTCCAAGCAATTGAGAATATACGTATGTAAATATAAAGGCTGTCTCTTTTAAACCCAAAAAAGACAGAGTGTTCTGAACACCGAGTGTTTACACAATTCAGATCAGTTCTCAGTTGTTTTGAATGAGCTTTTAATGCTACGTAGTATCGCCCGATATAATCACATAGACATTTGAAAGTTACTTATTTATCGGATTTTGTTGGAGGGTAAATAATGCGCTCATAATTTTAAAAGATATTTTTGGCCTTTATAACCTTTACTCATACACATATAGTCCAGTCAATGAAGGCAAAAAACGGTAATATTGGGTAATTTTTTCAAGCATCACCGATTTTCATAAAAATTTGGATTTAATTTTTATTTACCCTATACTTCAAAGTTAACTCTATGCCGGGAGGCTCGGGGGTGAAAATATTATATGAAAATGAATGAATTAAGTCATTTTAAGCAACTTTTGTTCCAGAAAGTTTTTTCTGAAAGACAATTCTTTTCCAGTAAATCCCAATTGAAAGTGTCGATTTTTCAACAAAAAAACAGTTTTCATACGATTTTTCGTAAATAATTTTAAACATCTCCACTTTAAGAAAAAAATCAATTGTGCAAAAAAATGTAGCTAATAAAAAAGCAAAAAAATGTTGTATTTATGGTTTCTGTAAAACCAATACAAATGGAGTTATAGCTTGTTGAAATTTTGTTTTGATTTGTCAAAACAAATATTGAAGGTTTTTATGTTTTCTTGGGAATAACACCACAATTAAAATAAAAAGCTGTATATTGAACGGAAAAAAAAAAAACAAACAAACGTTTCAAAGTCGGTTCTGACTTCGTTGTCAATGGCTTTATATTTATTGAAAATGTAAATTGCAAAATGAAAGTTTGATATATGACATTTCAGTTAACATAAGAAAAAAATTGGTTGTTTTTATACAGGGTGAGTCTATAAACTATAATTCCACTCCATCTTATATTGCTACCATCCTGTATAAACAACTATTTTTTCAACCCAATGTAAATTGTTTGTGAAGAATAACTTTTTCTCTGTTTCATAAAAAAAATATCTTTAAAATTTTTTGTGGTCCCTGTATATACAGGGTGAGTGAGATGATCAGTGTGGGGATCTCGGAAACTAGCGGAGATAGAGCAATAGTTAAATTGGGAAAGATTTGCAGTTTTACTGACCCAATTTAATGACACTTTCGGATTTTTGTAAAAAGTCATGGCTTACTAGATATTTTGAAAAAACGAAATTCTGTCGATTTAGTCGAATCCCTCTAGCTCCTTTGTTTTTGATTTTATAAAAAAAGTGTAAATATCAAAATTAAAGGGAATTGTATCCCGAATATGATTGTCATGTCCTCGTTTGCGTGACAGCTCTCGTTTTCGAGATATGACACAAACTTTACTTTTTTTGAATGGAAACCATAATTGGCTATGATATAGTTATTCATAAAAATAAAGGAGTTATGGATGCTTTTGTCTCTTATTTTCACTTTTAACGTAGTTAGCTATGAAATAGATTGATTTATTAATAACTATTCCAAAAAAAATTGAACAATTTTTTTATTAGGTATTCAGATATAACGAAAAAACTAAATAAGTAGGTACTTACTAAAAACTTAAGAAATTAAAGTACGTAATAATTGTTACAATTTATGTTCGAAAAGTCCACCATTGTTATTTAGACTCACAGACCGCCTATCAATTTCTTCAATTGCTTGTAATACTGCCTCCCTTGGTCACCAACTGTCTCATACGTTCTTTTGTATACTTTGTTTTTAGCGCACCCTATAAATAGAAGTCTATAACTGCCAAATCGGGAGTCCGGGGTGGCCATTCGAGTGGGCCATTTCTTCCTATCCAAGAATTTGGATAGATATTATCTAAGTGTTGTCTTACTAATAACGAGTTATGAGCAGGTGCTCCATCATGTTGAAACCACTCAGTTTCTAAACGAGATTATGCAACATTTCTTGATAAGTGTATTGCAAGAAATGCAAGTAGCGATCACCAGTAAGTGATTCGTCATAGATGAAAGGCCCCAGAATAGTAGACCCTATGATACCACACCAAGCATTAAAACCAAATTTTATTTGAGGTCGTCTTTGTTCTACATGGAAAGGGTTTTCTTTATCCCAGATATGCTCATTGTGTCTATTGAACCTACCGCTGTTAGTAAATCTAGTTTCATCTGACCATAACACCTTTAATGAAAACTGGATGGTCAAGGCACATGTCTCTAAACCATGTACAAAACAAAATACGTCTATGTTCGTCACCAGCATGCAAAGTTTGAGAAACTGGAAGTTTGTACGGGTGGAACTTGTTGAAATGTGCTAGCTTCTGCCACAATCTCACGAGTTGATGTAGATGGATTTACCATTGCCAAAACATTTATTTGTGCTGCTTCGTTAATTTGATTACGTTCCTTTGGTAGTTTAGTAAATATCCATATCTGCGTAAACTATCGTATAGCCTCTTAAATGTACATAGAGCAGGTTGACGACTATTAAAATATCTGTGAAAGTATTCCTCAGCTGCACGAACTGAATTTTTATGGCATATGATATAACATTCCACCATATTCAGTTTTTCTTCGTTAGAATATTCCATTTTATCACGAAAACTTGTCAATATCGACTGTCAGTTCAGCACTACTAATGAAGTTACTCTCAAATGAGGAAACATCAAAGTGAAAACAATCTTTTTCATGGCTACCAACGTTAAATGTGACACAAGAGAGAAAAGCATCCATAACTTTGTTATTTTTATGAATAACTATATCGTATTATATCGTTGAAAAGCTCTAAAAATGTTCGATTTTTTGAGGTCATAGCCAACTATGGTTTCCATTCAAAAAAAGATAAGTTTGTGTCATATCTCGAAAACGAATGCTGTTACGCAAACGAGGACATGACAATCATATTCGGGATACAATTCCCTTTAATTTTGGAATTTACACTTTTTTTATAAAATCAAAAACAAAGGAGCTAGAGGGATTTGACTAAATCGACAGAATTTCGTTTTTTCAAAATATCTAGTAAGCCATGACTTTTTACAAAAATCCGAAAGTGTCATTAAATTGGGCCAGTAAAACTGCAAATCTTTCCCAATTTAACCATTGCTTTATTTCCGCTAGTTTCCGAGATCCCCATACTGATCATCTCAGTCACCCTCACTCACCCTGTATATACAGGTACCACAAAAAATTTTAAAGATATTTTTTTTATGAAAAAGGGAAAAAGTTATTCTTCACAAACAATTTATATTGGGTTGAAAAAAATGTAAAAATTAGTTGTTTATACAGGATGGTAGCAATATAAGATGGAGTGGAATTATAGTTTATAGAGTGGTTAAAAAATGTTTTATATGCACAAGTAGTTCACAAGTTCACAAGTAGCACATATAGGATGGTTGAAATATGTATCAGAGTAAAATTACTCGGTAAACAGGTGGGTTTAAAAAATAATATAATGGAATGTTGTGATCTTCAATCTGTTCCATATATCCGAATAGATGAAATACAGGGTGAACTAGAATTTTAAGGTTACAGGGTGGGGCAAAAATATTATATTGAGTGGCCCATAAATACTTGCATATACAAGTTTGTTGGAATATAGGGTGGAGTAGAATATTAATTATATAGTGTGGGTAAACAAATGTTGTTATATAGGTTAGAGAAATGGAGTACCTGAAATATGGGGCGAAGTCAAGTTATAGTTCCACAGTGTGATTCAAACAAGGTTAGAAAAAGTTGCAAATGAAGGGTGATTTAAATGAAAGGTGGAGAGAAATTATACTTTATACTGTGGTTAAATGTGAGGAAAAATTGTGAAATAGCGTAGCTCATAATCAGTTGCACAGATATAATATTTGAAATATAGGGAGGAGTAGAGTTAAGTAGTTGAGTATTTAAGAAATTGTTACATAGGGTCCCCAATAAGCAGTTGCGGTTTTGGTAAAGTGATGGATTTACATTTATACAGGGTGGTACAAACAATGTTATACTGCGTGGCCGATAAGTAGTTGTACATAGAAGGTGGTGGAAATAGAGGGTGAAGTAGAAGTATAGTTTAACAGTGTGGATAAAAAATTGAAAAAAAAATGAATAGAACATGAGCTGCTTCATATATGCAATATCTGAAACATGGGGGTTTACATATAAGGTGGAGACAAATTATATTTTCCAGGGTTGTTAAAAAATGTCAGGAAGATGGTTATTTAGCGTAGTCCATAAGCAAGTAGCGTAGATAAGATTGTTGAAATATAGAGGGGATCAGAGTTAGTTAGTTAAGTGTTTAAAAAATGTTATATATGGTGAGCCTTAAGCAAGATGCATATATGGTGAGCCTTAAGCAAGATGCATATACACCGTGGTTCAAATATTTTGTAATATAAAATTATGGCTATACATGATGGTTCAAAAAATGATAGACAAATAAGTTATAATGGTTGACTAATTGGCAGCAGTATATACAAGATGATTTAAATAAAGACGGAAGTAGAGTTATAGCTATAGAAGGCAGTTCAAAAAAATATTTAATAAAATTGTCACATAGGATGACCATATAAAGTTGAGATTTGGGTAAAATATGTTGGGGATTGGTGAATTTATAGTTGTACAGAGTGGTACAAAAAAGTAATATTGGGTGGCCTATAAGTATAAAGTAGACCATGAACAGTTGCATCCTGATGTATGGAAAACCAGACATATGGGATGAAGCAAAATTATAGTTATATATTTTGTGTAACACAATGTTAGAAAAAGCAGCATTTAAAATGTGTTTAAAATATAGGGCGGAGGGAAATTATATTTTACAAAGTGACTCAAAAATTATCAGAAATAATTGTTATATAGCTTATAGGATGGAGTAAAATTATAGTTAGGTAATTTAAACAGCAACTTATACATGATGGTTGCATTATAAGGTGAAGCAGATTAACAGTTATACAAGGTGGTTCCAAAAAATGTTAAATAGAATTGTTATATAGGGAGGCCCATAAGTGCTTGCAGTTTCGGTGAAATATATTCGGGATTGGTAGATTTATAGTTATGGTGGTTCAACAAAGTTAGAAAAAATGTTATATGAGTAGCCCATATGTTTCATAATTTCATAAGTTATTTTGTTGCAAAGAATTCTACATTCCATACGCGGGTGAAACCGCGGGTAACGGCTAGTAATATATAAAAATCTTATCAAAAAGGGGTAACAAGAATTATAAGATGCATCTAATTATGCCACATCACTAAAAATGTATAATAGATTTTCATGCCACTTTTCCAAATTGTGTACTAGGTTTGATAAAGAATATAAATTTTGTCAGTAAATAGGAACATATTAAATAATAATGCTAATCTCTCTCTTAATGTTAGAAGTTTAAATGCTCATATTAATGACCTAAAATTATTTGTTAACAAACTCAGTGAAAACCCCAATGTTATAGTCTGTTCACAGACTTGGGATCTACAGTGTCCTAATTACTTATCATTAACGGGTTATAAAATGTACTATAATTTAAGTAAGATAAATAGATCAGATGGAACAGTTGTTTATATAAAAGACAATTTAATCGAAAATACTGAAGTAATTACTCTAGGTAGACTAAATTCATTAATAAAATTAGATCAAAGTGATAGTTTACCTATTGAAGTAACAGCCATGTACAGGTGTCATGATTTACCTAAACAAGAGTTCATATTTGAATTAAAACAATTTTTAATAAAAAAAAAAGAAAAGTCAAAAATCACTTGATAATAGTTGATTTAAATATTGACCTAATTGATGTTGATGACTGCAGTCAGGAATACTTGACCAAATCTGGAACACGGATACTTACCGGGATTTCAGACTATAACAAGACCGTCTAATTTAAATCCAATGCAGGGCACTTGTATCGACAATGTATTTGTTAGGTTGCAAACTGTTAAACCAACTGCGTTAATATTTGAAAACCTTTTTAATGATCATTATTCACTATTTTTAACATTGAATAAAATTAGAGATCCAGTTAAAGAAAAACAAAGTATGCAAATAGATTATAAAAAATTGGTTGAATTAGCCGAGAATATTAACTGGGACTGTATACTGGAAGAACGGGACCCAAATAACGCCATAGAGTCACTCACAAAAGAAATAGCTATGTGTTTGGAAAGAGCAAAACAATTAAAAAAGTCAAAAAAATATATACGTAGAAGTATAAAACATGGAAATCAAATGCGGAAAATATCCAAAATAAAATTGCATATAAGAAATATGTAAAGATTTTAGAGAAGGTTATAAATAATGCGAAAACATTGTATGATAGGGATGAAATAAACAAAAATTTTTAAAAACCTAAAAACTTATGGAATATAATAAATACACAACTTGGCAAAAAGCGTAGATATCATCAAAATATTAGTTACATTTACAATGAAAATTATCTTATTAAAATTAAAATTATGGAACCAGAACAAATTGCTAATGATATGAATCAATTTTTCTGTAATATTGGGTCTCTACTTAGCCATAAAATACAGCAACCAACAAATGCCATAAATAAATTACCACCTGTTAACTCTGTAACCATAATCAAAAAGGCAACATGGATTTACACAATATTTGGGAACCAAAGACGCATTGAACTATTTAACAGACATTATATATAACAAATTAGACAAGAGTCGTCCTGTAGCTGTGACATTCCTCGAATTTGCCAGGGCGTTCGACACTGTTGACCATCAGATACCACGTGACAAGATATACAAGTACGGTATAAGGGGTAAAGCTCACAAATTAATAGAAAATTATTTAGATAGTAGGCACCAGAGAGTAAAAATCAATAATATCATGAGTGAATTCTCTCAGATTAATACAGGTGTTCCACAAGGAACTGTCTTAGGACCGTTTCTATTCTTTATTCTTTATTCTTTATTCCAGTTATTATATTATATATTAATGAACTTTTAAAGCTATTGCCTGATGGTATTGTAATATCATTTGCCGATGATATGGCTGTTGTAGCTAGTGGAGACACTTGGAAGGAAGTTGAAACCAACATGAACAACTACCTAATTGAAATAAGTAATGGGCTGGCTGTAAATAAATTATCACTAAATATTGACAAAACTGAGTATATTACCTTTGGCAACTATTTTAACAGTGTTCCTGAACGCATAAACATTAATATAAATGGACTCAATATAAAAAGGGTAGAACATTTTAAATATCTGGGTGTAGTTCTCGACTGTAGATTGACGTGGGAATTACATATTAAATATATATTAAGTAAAACTAAGTACCTTATATATATTTTTTCTATAATTTAAGTAAATCTATGAACACTGAAACCTTACTTATGTTCTACTACGCTTTTTTTCCATAGCGTTAATAGCTACGGAGTAATAGCATGGGGAGGAGCATATAATAACACTTTACAAATGCTTTTCAAAATAGACTACTAAAAATTATAGAAAAGAAACAAGTTATACCTAACCAAAAATACCCACTCAACATTAAATAACTGTTTACATGTGAATCTGTAGCATATCATTATAAAACCCTTAGTAATGTATTCAATAATTCTACGAGCATAACAAGAAATAAAACCATTCAAATCCCTAACAGAAGTAAAACTGTCATCGTCAAGAATAGTTACTATAGAGCAATAATAACATTTAACTCCTTAAGAAATAAACTTAAAACAATGGCAACAGAAAAGATAAATGAGATTAAAACAAAACTTAAACTCTGGATTATGAAAAATGTATGAAAGTACTTAGGATCTGGTAAATAAATAAATAATTTAATTAATTAAGTTAAGTAGGTACCTTTATTTTTAATAACAACTCAAACTGTTATCAGACAAAGTTAATTCGTATTAAAAACTACGTCCTATTATGTTATATCAATTAAAACTGTATAAAGATTTATTATAAGATTCCGTGGAGGGAAGGCTATTAAATGAATGTCACTGTAATTAATAGACGTAAAGAATGATTCTGATCGTTAGAATGATATACAAAATTTTCTTAATACATATACATATCTACAAAACAAGTTATTCTATGTAACAGTAAACGAGATTGGTCAAGCTTATAAATGAAAGGTAGGTACCCTATGTTAGGCAATATCGAAAAAGTAAATTAGAATTGAAAACTACATGAAATTAAGTCATTGCATCACTAAAAATTGTAAAATAAATATTGAAAAAAAACAAAAACCGACTTCAAAAGAAAATTAACTAAAAATCATGAAATAATTTTTGCTAAAACAATTAAATACTTTTTCTGAAGTCGGGGCCAATTTGAACAGCGAAGTTGGGACGTACAACTATCCATGTACTTCCCAAAATAGTTTCACTTTAGCTTGGCACCGACTTATTTCATGATTTTTAGTTAATTTTCTTTTTAAGTCGGTTTTTGTTTTTATAAAAATGTATTTATTTGAAGTCGGTTAAAAATGAATTTATCCGGTAATTGAAGAGCTTACTGTAAATTGGTTGCATTAAATTTTTATCATTTACAACTATTTTGCTAATTTTTAGAGATTATGTAAGTATTACACTTATTTAAAATGATAACGAAAATCATTAATTGTGGATATCAGGAACTTAGCTTTTCAGTTGCTAATATAGTTAAATAAAATCTGAAGAATATTTTATTTGTGGTAATCATGATTCGTACTTCAAAGTGTACCTTAGACTTTGCCTTTGAGAGGATGAAGATTGTGGTATTTATTTACGTTAAACAGGTGGAGAATCAAGCCACAAATTCCGGATATACGTATGCAGGGTATATATTTAGAAACCGCACTACCTTGGAAGTCGCCAAATTAAATTCCGTAACGCAAGCAATGCTTTCGGGTAAAGTAATCTAAGGTTCTGGAAGTTTAGTGTAAACACTCAATTTGCATGCCAAATGGGGTTAATTTTTCTTTTGGAACTACGTTTGCAAACCACACAATTTGCGTCCAATATCAAAACTTCTTTTTTAACTGACTTCCAAAAAGGAGGAGGTTATCAATTCGTCTGCAATTTTTTTTATGTATGACGAACTATTATTCAAAAACGGCTTGGTCAATTTTGTTGATTTAAAATGAATTAAGAAACATTACAGAAAGGTCCCATATGTCCCATTGTCTATAACATGAGATTTACGGTTTTCCAGAAAATCAGAAAGTAGATAAGGGACTAGATTTCAGTGATTTTCAATGAATCTTCACTGTTTTCTCTAAAACCCCTGAAGAAATTTGAATATTATAAATTGTATTCTACAAAAATATGTCCCAGCTTGATTCCGTATATTTTTCTATAACGAAAAAAATTACCATTTTTCTGAAAATCGGAAAAATATATGCAAAAAACTGTAAATATCATGGTAAATGTCAAATTTTTATCATAAATGTCTAGTTTAAATGCCATGATATGCCATGAAAGTTTATCGTACAGGGTGTTTGTAATGGATTTCATTTTGATTCGTTTGAAGTAAGTTTCTTTTAGAGACGAAGTTTAGTTAGGAGGCTTGTATTCGCATGAAATGGCTGAAAATATTATGTTAGTTTATCGAAACGCAAATTTGTTGCGGATGTAGGTGTGTGCGTGCGTGCATGTGATATTAGGTGGTACATAAGCAGTTGTATACATTGGATGGCTGAAATATAAGTTGGAATTGAATTAATTATACAGGATGGTTCTAAAAATATTGCTTTGGGTGGCACATAAGAAGTTGCGTATCCATGGTGGTTGAAATAAGAGTGGATCAAAACTATAGTTATACAGAGTAGATATATTAGCGTTATAGGACAGATAATAACTACAGTTATAAGAAAGGCTTTTAAAATTGTCAGAAGCAGTTGAATATATAGAATGGTTGAATTGTAAGGTGAAGTAGAATTACAGTTATACAGGGCGGTTTAAAAAAGTTATATAGTTTGGAACATAAGTAGTTGCTTATAAAAGGTTTAAGTACGGGTGGGCTAAAATTATTGTTATTCAGGAAGTATCAAAAATTAGTTATATAAGCATCAGCTCTGAGGATATTATAGCACGTAGCATGGGGTATCATTATAGACATGTGTTCCATAAATTTTAGAATCAGTTATATATACCGGGTGGTTGAAATAAATGGTAGAGTAAAATTATAGGCATAACATGTGGTTCAAAAAGGTGAATTTTATATCTATAAAGTAGACCATGAGCAATTGCATAAATGGATACTAGACATATGGGGCGAAGTAAAATCATTGGTATACAGGAATAATTTAAACAATAGAAAAATGGAAAGAGTCAATAGTGTGGAGAGGGTTTATACATATAGGATGGTGTTAAATATATCAGGGCCGTTGTAATATTGTGTTGAGTTGAATTATAGTTGTACAGGGTGATTCACGAAATGATAGACCAATAAGTTATATAGGGGTGAAAAATACACAGAAGCATATACAGTGTGGATGCAATACAGAATGAATTAGTTACATATATAGAAAGTGGTCCAAATAATAAAACCAAATAAAAAAGTTTAAATATATTTGGAAAATATAGAAACAGAATAAATATTATAGAGGGAGATAGAGAGAAGGAGAAAAAGAGAAAGAGATAAGAATACGCTAAATTTTCAATTGAATTGTACCTTAAATCAAATAAAAAGGAAGATATGTCTGAAAAATGTGATTAATTGCAAAATGTTTCTAAACGGTTTTTATATTAAGTCAGCTGAACTCGATTCTTTTTCAAATACAAATTATTAGTTAATCAAAATCTATTTTATCTAAACCTGCCAACTAAAATTAAACAAAAAACTTTGCTTTTCGTTCTAATAAACACTCCAATTCTCTCTTTGTGATAAGTCTCATACTTCAGAAATTAAAAATAATACTATACAAAAAGGCAACTTGGCATTAAACTTTCATAGAAGGATACACATTAAGCAAAACATGTCTTTTGTTTACATTGTTTTGTTGTCGTAATAAATAAAGTACTCAATAGAGGGCCTGATGGATTATATACACCCCGAGCTTTTATTTCCTTCAAAGACAAGTGGCCGAGTGTCTAAAGCGCACGGCTGCGAATCAAAAGTTCTCGGGTTCAAAACCGAGAACCATTATACTTTTTTTAAATTTTATGTCATTAATAATTAATTCTATGAACTATTTCCAATTGACATAAAACGAGTAAAATTCATTTTAAAATTACATAGAATAACTTAAAATATTTTAAATTGTTGCTACCGTTGAATATATAGGTATAAAATTTATTGTTTTGTATAAATGTTATGTGTTTATAATGATTTTAACTAAGAATAAAAAGAACTTTTGTTTGACAACTTGTCTTCAAATATTTATTCAGATGAACAAAACTATTTACAAACACTTACTCAGTATACAGTGACAGGCAAATGTATGGAACCAAGCAAATATCTCTGGAATTATTAGAGATATCAAAATGAAATTTGGAAGGTGGATACTGCAGTAGATTACCTATTTGTTTCCAAATTTTTTTACAATTTTTAACTTCCTGTTTTACCGGAAGTAATGTCGATTTTAAAATTTGCAATGAAACACCCTGTATAGTATTTTAGTTTCTGATGAAACATTTTATTGGGAATACAAAAATATAGGGTTTGATATTGTTTACTTCAATACCTACCGAGATATTAAGATAATTAAATACATAATCATAATTATTAACTAAATCTAAGTGATTTTCAAAACATTGAAACTTAACTTAACTAAACTGAATGTATTAGATGTTCAAACTGAGCATCGTTTACTTCTTGACAATAAACAAGTCGGTTTTTAAATTGTCTAGTAACATTAGCTATTACTTCTGGTGTAATTCTCTGGATGTCTTGAGTTATTCTTGCAGCTAATTCTTGCAAATTATTTCGTCTATCAACATAAACCTTAGACTTTAAGTAACCCCACAGAAAATAGCCTAGTGGATTAAGGTCGGGACTTCATGCAGGCCATTCATAAGTACCCCTTCTTCCAATTCATCTGTGATGAAATGTCCTATCTAAATGATCTCGAACAATGCGAGCCTAATGGGGTGGTGCTCTATCCTGCTGAAACCAGATATTATTTGGTAATTGTCCATTTACCTCCAATGCCGGAATAACTTGTGTCTCCAAGAGCTGTAAATACCTATCTCCGTTTAAAGTTTCTTGTAGGAAGAAGGGTCCCACAATTCTGTTGTTATAAATGCCGGCCTAAACGTTCAATTTTTGGGGATGTCGTTGAACGATCTGCAACTAGTTTGTTGCAGATATTGAGCCGAAGAGAAACTCGGTTTTCTTGACGGCTGTTGATGTTTTTAGTGTGAAATAAATAGACGAATTTATGCAATTATAAACTGTCTATTTAGGTATGTTATTGGAACATGTTATAAGTACAAGTTTGAGTTCAATACTAAATCATGAAATCTTATTCTAAAACTAACTAAACAAAATTCTTAAATCTAGTAGGGGCAACAACGAATAGAAATTAGAGGGTGTATACATGCAAAGATAGCGAAATTGCAGACGGGATTTCCCGTATAAATTTAACATCTGGTCATCTGAGACCGGCAAGTCGGTAATGGCAATAGCCGAGGATTAGGAATTAAAATTACAGTTTATCCTTAAGGTGATTGTAAACCAAACAATAGTATTAACAATACAAACAACGATTTGTGTAATAAATGCAAAAATAAATGGAATTTAAAAATAAGCTTGTTATCGGATTGCCTAAATAAAAATTAATTCTATAAAAATTTGGGAAAACCGGACCCATCTGCAACGGTTGTAAATAAAGAATTTTATCTAAAGGGGTACATACATAAAAAGATGAACGTTCTATAGTAGAGTTAAAAAATATACAATATATAGAATTAAAATAAAAATACTAGCGACGCAACATGCCGCCCCCCTTGAACGATCCGCGTTCAAAAGGTAAACTAGGTAGAATAGAATCAATCTATAGGTAAAGGACACAGTTTTTTAGCACACCGTTTCTGTTCACCACTATTGGTTTTCACTTTTACCACACGAATAGTTCCATCTTCACCAGGATGAGTGGCGATGATACGTCCCAAAGACCACTGAAGGGGTGGCAGATTGTCTTCTAAGATTAATACCAATGATCCCATTTGTAAGTTAGTGGATTGGGATCTATTCTTGATCTCTATGAGGTGATGCAAATATTCTTTATGCCATCGGGACCAGAAGTGCTGCTTTAGTTTCTGAGCGTGCTGCCAAGCAGATAACCGATTCGCTGGAGTAGGTGTGAGGTCAGCCTGTGGAAAGCTCGTCAGTGGATCACCAGTTAGGAAGTGTACAGGGGTAAGAGGGAGTAGATCATTTGGATCAGTGGACAAAGGAAATATGGTGTGAGAATTCAGTATCGCCTGTATTTCTATAATATAAGTATATAGTTGTTCAAACAAAAACAAGGTATCACTAACCGTGCGTATTATACGATGGCTGAAGACTTTTACATCAGCTTTCGAGATTCCTCCAAAATGAGGAGACCACGGAGGTATAAAATGCCAAGTAATTTTTAGTGCGAATGAATTCTGCAGCTCGCGAATTGCTTCCACAAAATTGGAAGCATTGTTTGAGCAAATAGCAAGCGATATTCCTCTTCTAGAAATGAGGGACTTGAGACTTGCTACTAAGGCCTCAGTAACAAGATCGCTTACCCGCTGTAAATGTACGGCCGTAATGGATATGTACATATAAATTGAGACATACACCTTGACCCGTTTGCGATTGTGAAATCGTTTTTCTGCAATGTGAAGAAATGGAGTAAGTCTGTATTTGTGTAAGGTACGCATGTTAAAACCGAAAGTACGAAGTTTCTTGCAAAAATAAGAAATGTATCGATAAATTAATTTTAAGGTAGTGTTACGAATATGTAAGGACCGATAAACCTGACGATCTGAATAAAGAGTGACCGGAGTACCGGCATGCATTAGACGCAAATGTTCTTGGCGTATGATTAGCTTCGTAATGTGAGGATCAGAAGGTAGCAGGATTGGATGTCGCTGCTCTGCGGAAATGGGAGCACACCGGAGTTTACCACATACTCTTTGGATACCATTGCAGTCAAAATTTAAAGGTTTTAATTTGCCATTGATGGGCAGACATTCAGTTAGAGCATATATGTGGGAGTCTTGCAGTTTAGAGCGAACAAATATTGTTTCATTTAATGAAATGACTTCAGAATTTTTAGCACAGGTGTCGAAGACGACAGGTATATTAGCTGTAATGCTACATTGATTTGATACCGCGTGATTAGAAAAAAAGAACCCGGAATTATTTAATAACAACATGTGATTTAACTCTTGATATTTTTTTAAAAAGGCAGCATAATCGCTATGAAAATTGGAAATTTTCCAAAATCGATTATCTAGGGAACGGAAACGTCTCATTGAAAAAACATAGAATTTACCGAATTTATGTTTTCTAACAATATATCGATCAACTTCATTTCGTTGAGTATGGAGCTTATAATGTTTTTCGCATGCTTTTTCTTCATTAGAGAGAGCATGAGCAGATGGGTTTTTCTCAATTTCACACACCCGAGTAAGATTGGTCTTAGATGCTGTAGAATAGATTTTTAAATGACATGAGATATATGAATTCTATGGCGAATTATTTATTTCACCAGCTACAATCCATCCAAGTTGTGTCTTTCGAAGAACTGCGTCCGGATGATTTTTTAATGAAATTTGACCAGTTTCATAATGTTGATTTGGTGTTAAAGCTAAAAATGTGGAACACGAATTAATATAATGAGTGCCTTCACATTGAAGACACTTATTGTGTGAAGTTGCAGCTGCGTATACTTGCTGAGAACGTCCACTTGGTTTGGATTTAGACAGTATTTTGCCATCATGAAGATTGTGAGATTTAGTTGAGAGTAATTGAGATTTAGTACTCTTAAGTTGAGAGATAGACCCGCTAAAGGTGGGCAAACTACTTGTAGGCAAGCTTAAAGCCGAGTTATAGTTATTTGCTGTTGGCTTAGGAGGTTCTGGAGAGAAAAGAAGTGTAGCCTGTATGGCTGAATTAGAGTCAGAATGTGAAGCAATTTGGATTCCAGACGAATTGTTGGCATTGAGATGAGGTGCAAAAATTGCACGCTTTTCTAGTACTGGAAAGTCGCGTGCTACCTTACACTTCAAAGACTTAACTTGATTGCTCGACATTTTGTGTATCTAATTGACGTTTCAACAGTTATGAATAAATTAAAAATTAACAATAATTATTAATGAACTGATTGAAGCAATGTTACATGTATGTTGAAAGTAAAAATAGGTTGTAAATATATAGTGTTGAATTGTTAATATGTTAAAAAATCGAAATATAAGCGATACGACTAAGTATAGGATTGCAAAAATGATCTGGTAATTCACTGACTTACCTTGAATCTAAGGCTGATTTTGGCTGCATATGTAGGCGATGACCAAACTGCTGCTGATGCAATCTTGAGTGGTTGTGCACTGAGCTGCACACTGATTGATTTGTATAAGTTGTAACTAACTCTGCAATTACAGTTAGTACTTGGTCCGGAACTACTTGATAAGGTTTTAAGTATATCCGAAACGCGATCAACCAATGCTGGTTTTCAAATATATTCGACTCGAAGGACCAATGAACGATCTGCTACTAGTTTGCTGCAGATATTGAGCCGAAGAAAAACTCGGTTTTCTTGACGGCTGTTGATGTTTTTTACTGCAGAATAAATAGACGAATTTACGCAATTACAAACTGTCTATTTAGGTATAACATGTTATAAGTACAAGTTTGAGTTCAATACTGAATCATGAAATCTTATTCTAAAACTAACTAAACAAAATTCTTAAATCTAGTAGGGGTAACAACGAATAGAAATTAGAGGGTGTATACATGCAAAGATAGCGAAATTGCAGACGGGATTTCCCGTATAAATTTAACATCTGGTCATCTGAGACCGGCAAGTCGGAAATGGCAATAGCCGAGGATTAGGAATTAAAATTACAGTTTATCCTTAAGGTGATTGTAAACCAAACAATAGTATTAACAATACAAACAACGATTTGTGTAATAAATGCAAAAATAAATGGAATTTAAAAATAAGCTTGTTATCGGATTGCCTAAATAAAAATTAATACTATAAAAATTTGGGAAAACCGGACCCATCTGCAACGGTTGTAAATAAAGAAATTTTATCTAAAGGGGTACATACACAAAAAGATGAACGTTCTATAGTAGAGTTAAAAAATATACAATATATAGAATTAAAATAAAAACACTAGCGACGCAACAGTTGTGTATGAGCCTCTTGTACCCAAGTAGGACTACTTTGCGACCAGTAGCGGCAGTTATATCGATTAACCGTACCATTTGAACAAAATGTAGCCTCGTCTGAAAACACCACATTTCTTATAAAATTATTATCACGGTTACAAATGTCCATCATCGTTTCACAAAATTGCAAAATCGAAATCGTCTTCGGAGAGTTCTTGAACGAGGCGAATTTTGTATGGATGATATTTTTCTCGCCTTAATATCCTTACTACTGAACGACGGCTAATTCCATGCATATTAGTTAGGTCGGTAGTGGATAAGTGAGGATTTTCTTCCAAAGATATAGCAACATTTTGAGCTACACCTTCATTACTTGCACTTTTTAACCGTCCACTTTTTGGTAAATTGCTAACTGTTCCACTTGTGTCGTACCTTCGCAATGTTTTCGTCACTACTGAACGGGATAATTGTGTATTCGGATGAACAATGTTAAAAAGGCCACAAACTTCTTGATGCGTCCTTTTCCTCTCCCCATACCCAATCATCATTAATATTTCTATTCTTTCTCTTTCACTTAATTCGGCCTTTTTACGATCAGATTAAAACAATACAATCTTTTTTACATTCAAATAAATAAACTAATGACTTATTTTAACAACTACTGTCACTTCTGTAATGAATTTCATGGACTACTAAGCTTAATTTAGATTTAATTTGCGCCTGATTTAAACAAACGCACGTGTATTCGACTATGGAACAAACAGTGCTCTTAGCTGTGACGATATAATGCCACCGATTGACCAATAGAAATACAAATCCTTACCGAGCGGTTTGTTTATATCGGGCGTAAAGGAAATCTGAACCGAGTTTAGTTACCATCGAATTTTTCCTTTCCTTAGTTATTTCTCTGTTAATATCTCGGTATGTATTGAAGTAAACAATATCAAACCCGATATTTTTGTATTCGCAATAAAATGTTTCATCAAAAACTGAAATACTATACAGGGTGTTTCATTGCAAATTTTCGACATTACTTCCGGTAAAACAGGAAGTTCAAAATTGTTAAACAAATAGGCAATCTACGGCAGTATCCACCTTCCAAATTTCATTTTGATATCTCTAATAATTCCAGAAATATTTACTTGGTTCCACACATTTGCCCATCACTGTATAAACTTATATTTCTTTGCAGATATATTTAATTTAAGAATTAAAATAGGACTAATACTTGACTCGTAACCAAATAGTGACAATTATTTTAGTTCACCTGATATTTATATCCATTGCTAAGAGTGACACAAATAAAGATGCAGAGAAAACGGAAGTATATTATGACTGCCGCTCTTTTTACATCCTAATAATCGTTTTTGTCCCATATTTGAAGTTAATTAAAAACAACGGCATCTACTGTTACCTTCCCCCTTAAAAAATCATTTCTTTGTT
Source organism: Octodonta nipae (assembly GCA_034190945.1). Taxonomy (NCBI): domain Eukaryota; kingdom Metazoa; phylum Arthropoda; class Insecta; order Coleoptera; family Chrysomelidae; genus Octodonta; species Octodonta nipae. The sequence continues at coordinate 38,478,337 of CM067216.1, read as the reverse complement.
GACCATAATAATATTTGTTTGAGCAACCCACACAGAATCGATACTGTCGTCACTGTGTTTTAAATAAAAACGCAATCAATTACTTTAATGATGTTCTCGGTCTCTACACACACACATACAAAGACAGAGATTCGTCGGCGATAAAAAACAAAAAAAAAAACAACTTCCAGAATGCTCCGAATTTGCCGGCATCAACAAAGTGGCAAATACACGAATTCGACTTTCGGAGTTGTTAATGTCACACTCTGTCGAGGAAAAACCATCTGGTGGGCGTCGGAAGACAATTTGCTTTCATTCGTCCTACTCGAATAAGTTTGCCTTCGAAATGTCAACCGGAAAAAAGAATGATGGAGTAGTGTTAAATAGTAATCTGTGATTATGCTCGTTATGGGGATTAGAAAGGAAAGTGGAAAATGAGGAGAAAAACTTTACATTTTCGCGTTCGAAACTGAATATGGAAAATGTTTTCGGGGATCAGCTATACTTTGCGATCTAAAAATAATGAGGTCGCTACAGTTCCACTCAGGGGCGGATCCATACACCTTTTTAAGAGAACTGGGAGCGATTTTATACTAAATGTATGGCAGAAGGAGTATGACACTTTTCCTGCTGGGGTGAGACTTTTCTGTGGTTTTGGAACAGCCTATTCCATAGTTTATTGCTTTAAAAATAGCCGCACTGCAGTTTGAACACATCGAACTAACATTCATCTACGCTATTTGATGGAAAATTTCTCCAGTTTAATTTTTACCTCAGGGACCCTGCAAAAGTCTTTAAAATAGTTTTGTTTAATAGGATAAATCAACAAGTCAACTCCGTTATTTCTCCATATCAACATGGTTTTGATCGTAACAAAACTACGCTAACAAATTTAACAGTTTTCACTCAATATGTCTCTGAAACAATAGATTCCCAAGCGCAGGTTGATGTTAAACATACAGATTTTTCAAAGGCGTTCGACCCGGTGGACCATAGTATCTTATTGAAAAAGCTGGGTGTTTATGGTTTGTCAGAAACTATGATTGGCTTTTTTCAGTCATATTTGCATCAAAGACAACAGTTTGTGTTCTTTAACAACCACACTTCATCAAATTTCATCGCAAGATCAGGTGTTCCACAAGGGTCCAATCTTCGACCATTACTTTTTGTAATATTCATTAATGATCTATGCAGCTTATTGGACTATCAACGAGTGATGCACGCTGATGATTTAAAATTATATAATACAATATACAGTTCAACTGATTGCCAAAAACTTTAGTCAAATGTAAACCAAGTGTCTCAGTAGTGCTCAATCAATAATTTACACCTAAATGCAATATCATGTCATTTACGCGGAAAAAGACCACTATTAACTACTGTTATATAATAGATGACTTACCACTGAGTCGACAGAGTTCTGTTAAGGATTTGGGAGTCACATTTGTCTCAAAACTAACCTTTGTAAACCACATAAATGACAAATCAAAGGAAACTCTTAGATTATTGGGTTTCATAATTTGTAATTGTAAAGGCTTTAACAACATAGTAGCTTTAAAAACACTATTCTTCGCTTATGACAGATCTAGGTTAGAATATTGCTCGCTGATATGGACATCTTTTTATAATGTTCATATTTATACATTGGAGAATGTACAGCGACATTTTTTTTAAATTTCTATTTTCTTATATTTATAATGCTTATCCTGAAAGAGCCAATTTATTAAGATTATTTAATGTTGACAGCTTAGAACTTAGACGAGTATTTTTATCAGTTAAATTCTTATACAATCTTATTCATAATAAAATAAACTGTCCTGATTTACTTAGCGAACTTAACTTTCATGTTCTAAGATCTTCTATAAGGACTAATAACTTCACGCTTTTTTATGTATCAAGTACCAGAACCAACATCATGATAAAGTCGCTGTTATATAATATGTGTAGCCTGTTTAATAAATTTGATATTTGTGATATTAATGTTAGTGCTTTAAATCACATAATAACATGTCTAAGAGAACGATTTTGACATTATTTACAACTAGGTAATTATCTAGATATATATTGTCCTGCTCTATACTTTTTTTATGTAACCCTATAAATAGGAGCTTTGTCCTGTTGGGTAATAAAGATGAGCCCGACTTGACCATACAATGTATGGCAGCACATTCACTCTAAGGCACGCATGGCATGCCTTTTGGGGAAAATTCACTAAACCCCAGATATCCTAGATATCAAAAGGGTTTAGCTCTGTGGGAGCCCTTGTCAGGTTCTTAGGCCCGTGCTTGGAGTCATGCCGGCAGTTTCCCATGAATTTCGTAACCGTCCGGGCTGTTCCTAAAAGGACGGCTTTTTGCATTTGTTGGTAAAGATGTTCGTCCAGACCGAGGTATTTTAAATTGTTTAATAGATGTTTTGGGACTAGTCCTGTCGTTGACATAACAACTGGTACAGTTCGTTTGTTGTTCATGTCCCACTGAGTGTTTATTTGAAATTCCAAATCCCTATATTTGGTTATTTTCTCAGCCTGCTTTATATTTATATTATTGTTGTTAGGAATTGCTATGTCAATTAAAGTTGTTTTTCGAGCGACTTTATCTACCAAAAATATATCTGGTCTATTGTGAGCAACAGTCCGATCAGTCAGTATCGGGCGGTCCCAGTACAGCTTGTAGTTGTTATTATCTAAAACAGATTCTGGTTTGTATATATAGTATGGTAATCTAACCGACTGTGATAGTTCATATGTTTCAGTGCTAGTTCCTGGTGCAGTATTTTCGCCACAGCATCCTGTCGTTCTTTGTATTCAGTTGCAGCGAACGCTTGACAGCCCCCGACTTGACCATACAATATATGGCATCACACTCCCTCTAAGGCACGCTATGAGTGCCTTTAGGGGAAAATTCACTAAACCCCAGATATCCTAGATATCAAAAGGGTTTAGCTCTGTTGGAGCCCTTGCCAGGTTTTCAGGCCCGTGGTTGGAGTCGTGGCGGCAGTTTCCCATGAACTTCCGGACCGTCCGGGCTTTTTGCATTTGTTTGTAAAGATGTTCGTCCAGACTGAGGTATTGTAGATTGTTTAATAGATGTTTTGGGACTAGTCCTGTTGTTGACATAACAATTGGTACAGTTCGTGTGTTGTTCATGTTCCACTGAGTCTTTATTTGAAATTGCAAATCTCTATATTTGGTTATTTTCTCAGCCTGCTTGATACTTATATTATTGTTGTTAGGAATCGCTATGTCAATTAAAGTTGTTTTTCGAGAGAACTTATCTACCAAAACTATATCTGGTCTATTGTGAGCAACAGACCGATCGGTCAGTATAGTGCGGTCCCAGTACGGCTTGTAGTTGATATTTTCTAAAACAGATTCTGTGATAATTCATGTTTCAGTGCTAGTATTTTTGCCACAGCATCGTGTCGATCTTTGTATTCAGTCTATATTATTAAAGATTATTATTATTATTATTAGGTCTAGTAGAAGATACGCAGATGACACCTCATCCAGCAGATTCTGATTTATCAGTCGATTCCGATTTAGGTTTCCAACCGAAAAACTGAAGAACACAATCAATTATTTTGCTTTGATAGTAAAAACCACGAAAACTAAAGTAAAGAGAATTTGGAGATCCCAAAACATTCCCACACTCATTTCATTCAGTGTATTAGGGCTCGAGAAGGTTAATAGAATCCAGTAACTAGGCTGCTGGATAAACAACAAGCTGAAAGCAGAACAAGAAATTAAATGGAGTATTGAACAAGCAAGAACTGCATTTGTACCACTTTTATGTGCTGAAACTGCGCCTCCATACTCGCCTTTTAAAGTGCTAAGTCAGATCAAGGTTATTGCATGGAGTAGAATCATGAACAGTCTCGACCTCTACCACCAATCGACTGTAATAATTTGAAACGTGGACCTATCAACTATCAACTATTACAACCCTTAAACAAAGATTGAAAGTTGCTGCATACACTACAAGTCTGTAGAACATTGTATCTGGGTTAGGTTCTGAAAAATAAGTGCGTTTTAGGTCTATTAGTTAAGAAAGGAAAAAGTAACTTTCATGTACGAGAAATATTCCTATTTGGTTTAGCGTTAAATATGAAGTATTGGAAGTTAGAGAGCATATTTGCCAAAATAATTACAAACTTTCATTAAATTAAGCTATAGAAGAAGGTGCAGCCATTCTTGAAACAAGCAAGCCAAAATCAAGAACAAATTATTTTTGTTGTCAATTGAAGCATCATAGTGTCATCAAAATTTGCTTCTCTTAAAGCTCACGTCGGTTTTAAATACATCCGAAACCTCCTGCTGGTTTGTTTGTCCCTCGATGAAACAATTTTACAGATGTGCTTCTTGAAGCAACAAATTTGGCCGCTTTTGTGAGGTCAGGATTTCTATTGGTTAAAAAGTTACCCAGCCAGTGAGTCTGCTTAATATTCACGAACAATTCTTTCTAGACACCTGTAAGGGTTATATTTTTTTTGTTTAGAGGCTACGAAACATGTCAAAGTTGATTTGTTTCAAGATCATGACTATGATTATAAATTTGTTATCTATTAACAGTTTTGCACCCTAACACCAAAACTTTATGTTAAACACTCAACGCCGTTTCAACAACTCTAAGTTATCATCTTCAAGGACTAAACCAAACTAAATCGAAATTACAATTTTCTCTAATTTATATCTACCACTAAAATATTACTTAAGTAATTAGTACAAAGGATAAATCCTAAGTACCTGAATTCTAAATAACAGATTTCAAAGATAAGGCAGATTTTATATAATGCAATTATTTAAATTAGGATAATCCTTAATTACCTACCTACTTTTACGCTACGTTATTAAGTAATGACATTTTTAATAACTTTTTATGGATTCTTAGAAAGTAAACTATACAATGAACTGAATGGAATAGGAATCTTATCTGAATTCATAAGTTTATTATATTTATAAATCATTATGCTTTCGTAAGAGTCCAGTTACCTGTAAGTATTTACTTGTTTAACTAATTTTAAAGAAGATAAATCTACAGAGTGGTTGTTTTCTAAAACATGATGTGCAACACTAGATTTATCTGCTCTTCCGTATTTCAAATGGGCAATATGCTCTTTGAAACGGGCATTGATAGATCTGCGTGTCTGTCCATAATACTTTAAATCACATTCATAACATTTGATTTCATAAATACCGGAAATACTCGAAATCAGTAAGTTTATCTTTAGGATTGCACAACAATTTCTGTAGTGTTGTAGTTGTTCTATACACCGCCTTCAAGTTCTTTAAAAACTTTCTTAAAGTTCCTGGTAGAACGACTGTACGAAACCGAGACAAACTTTTGTTCTTGTGATTCATTTCGAAAAGTTGACACTTGTTTCATTCGTAACCGAAGCCGTTTCTTCCTAATTAACTTATCTATAATATCTGTTGGATAACCTTTACATGCAGCAATTTTCTAATAGTTTTCTTTTCATGTTCAAACATCTCTTTATTGAGAGGGAATGTCAACAACCGATGTACAAGGAAATTAATCCCCGCCATTTTATGTTGTTGACAGTGAAAAGATGTACTAGGTAAATATCTATATTTTCTAGTATCCTTCTTGTATACATCAAACTTATCACTATCATTTCTTAAAACTAATACATCTAAACATGGTAGAGTACCCTTTTGTTCCTGTTCATATGTAAATTTAATAGAAGCAAACCTACTGTTAAGATACATAACAAAATCATTAACATTGAACTCATTAGTATTAAATATAGCAAATATCCACGTACCGTATCCATACCCTAGGAAAATACTGGGAGTCATTTTTTGCTTCAACTTCGAACCTGCCCATCAACAAGTTGGCAAGGAACGGCGACAAGGGGTTTCCCATTGCAGTTCCTTCCTTCTGCTGATAAAAGCAACCTCCAAACTGAAAAAAATTTTGGCTCATACATAATTTTGTGAGGGAAATTAACCATTAATTTATGCCTCACAAAAAGAGTTTTCACGCAGTATGTCCTCCAGGTACTTCAGAGTTTGTGGAATGGGTACACTAAGAAATAAAGAACTAACATCAAACGATACCAAAATTTCTCCAGGTTGCAGCAAAACGTTTTGTATAGATTGAATAAACTCTAAAGAATTCTTTACGCTAAAGTTTTGCTGCGGATAAGGTAAATTTTCGAATCGTTTTGTTAACCACTTCGCTAACTTATAAGATGGGGCGTCAATCGCTGAAACAATCGGACGTACTGTTTTTCCCGGTTTGTGAATTTTTGGAAGGCCATATAATTTCGGGATCGTTGGATTAGAAACAAGTAGTCTTCGTTTCAGCTCAGGACTTAAATAGATTTGCATGCTCATAGGTCATGAAGCCCCTTAAAATCGTACAAAGCACATTAAAAAATTCCCAAATAAAAAAAATGTGGGAAATAAAATCAAAAATACGTAATTTCGGTAAGAGTTTTGAGACGGTCTTTGATTATTTGGTCTGTAATAAAATAATCAAACAATTTGCATTTTTAGTTGGGGCTAATCCTGCCGTCAAAATATATTTTTTGGTATTTATAAATTATTAATTATAAAATTTAAATAGCCATTAATGAATTTATGTATTTTATTCATCCTAAATCGTCTTCAATATAAAGTGACATAAGAACTCAAAGCTAATCGAAATACTGTGCAGAAGTTTCTTTCCCTTAATTTGTTAAAGGCGGCTGCTAATTCTCAAAATTCGATATATAAAGGAACAGAACTTCGTTAGACGTACAAAGTTCAAAGGAATTTGAATTCTGTTACGGATGTTTAGTTGTTGTTTATGGACAAAGGAAATCTTTGCCGAACAGCAAATTTAAATCGATTTTCAAGAACCACACTGTTGCATTTATTTACGAGGCCTGACATTTTATAAAGATGTTTCTTGTAGCTCTTTGTATCGAACCGAAGATTGCGAAGGATAGTTTTTGATATAGAGGGTGAGCAGTATGGGGATCTCGGAAACTAGGGGAGACAGAGCAATGGTTAAATTGTGAAAGATTTGCAGTTTTACTGGCCCAATTTAATGACACTTTCAAATTTTTGTAAAAAGTCATGGCTTACTAAATATTAAAAAAAATTCTGTCGATTTAGTCAAATCCCTCTAGCTCCTTTGTTTTTGTCATGTCCTCGTTTCCGTGACAGCTCTCGTTTTCGAGATATGACACAAACTTATCTTTTTTGAATGGAAACCGTAGTTGGCTATGACATTTTTAGAGTTTTTCAACGATATAATACTCGATATAGTTATTCATAAAAATAACGAAGTTATGGATGTTTTCTCTCTTATTTTCACTTTTAACGTAGGTAGCCATGAAAAAGATTGTTTTCACTTTGACGTTTCCTCATTTGAGAGTAATTCCATTAGTAGCTGAACTGACAGTCAGTTGCCTTAATAAACCCAAAATATATTTTTGCCTTATGGACCACGCCATGTAACCTTTCTTCAACTTTTTTTGACAACTCTGTATAACTATAGATAATTCCATTCCACCCTTTGTACCAACCATCCTGTACATACGACTGCCCACGAACAAACATACATTTATTAGCTGCCTTCTGTCAACTATAGGACGGAGTAGAATCTATCCCATATTTACGGAGTCAAATCCGTCCTATATTTCAACCATAGTATATAACTCCTTGTGGGCTACCCCATAAATTATTTCATTTTTAACATTTTATATTATCGCCCTATGTAACATTAATTCCTCTCCACACTTTATGCAACTTCTTGGGCTATAAAATAAATAATTTTTTAATCACACTGTATAAACATAAAACTCCAGCATATATTTCAACCATCCTGTATATGATTTGTTTACGTCCACATCATATAACAGTTTTTTAATCACCATATATAATTTTAATTTCACATTTTTGATACCACCAAACGTCCACTCCACCCTATATTCCAACCATCCTGTATCAACGGCTGCCCATGGACCACTAACATTCTACTCCGTCTTATATTTCAATCATCATATAAATAATGCAACTCCTTCTATTACTTTACTTTGTGATTTTGTTTACTATAACTAAACACCCTCTGTATAAACGCACTAAATAGCAGTTTTTAGAGTTTTACATGTGTTGTCACTGACTTTTCTATTAGGCCGGGAGAATGTGACAACCAAAAGCACCGTCTTCGCAAAATGGAAAAATTTTCATTTAAATAGATATTTGCCTGGTATACAAACAAAACGAGCTTGGTACTCATTGATTTAAGGAGCCGAAACTACTATGCTTTACTACCTACATGCTTGAGATGTACATAGAAAATTTTCAAATTCACAGTTAAATCTTCCAGTGCCTAAAATTCCCGCACTATTACATTGGAATTAAAATATTTATGAGGAAATGTCCGTTATGTCGTTTCGATGAAATTTTTGATAATAATTTTGGAATTTTCCGCGATTTTCTGCACAATTGCAAGTTGCACGTCGCAGAAAGGTATATCAGATCACCTAGGGATCTTCCTTAATAGATTAAACGTTAAAAAACTTTACACATCCTTAAGGAGTTTTCGAAAAATATGTTAGGGATAATGGTCGATTTCCATGCACGCATGTGTTCATTCACAAATTTCATCACTTTACCAATAGAATTCTTTTCCCAAATTTGAAGTTTCACCAATCCGGATATATACTCTATTAAACAAGACCACATTCATTCAAACCGATTCACCACAGGAGAAGAAATCAGGTAACATACATACAAAAAAAAATACGCGACGAATTGATAACCTTCTTTTTTTTTTTGGAAGTCGGTTAAAAAATGTTTTAAGATTACAACAAAGTCACTCTATAAATAATAAGACAAGAAAATTCTTAGAAATAAACACTGTATTAATAACTTGAAGTTATTGTCGACCCAACAAGTTGTAACAAATCGAAGTAACTTTGTTCATTAATCAAAAGTCTATATCTCCCAATTCACGTCGAATTTTCCGACAAACTACATACACTTTCTCGACAAAAAAATGAACGAATAATAATTGTCCAATAAAGGCATCGATAAGATTTCACTTGGCTTGTAAAATAATGCGAATTAATTCATTGAATATTTACTAAAATATAAAACTCCAACAGCTATAGCAGAAATGACAAACCAATTCATCAGCAATTCAGTCGAACGGAAAAATCAAACGGATCCATTCTGTAAATACTTTCATTCGAATGACGTTATTTTCCATTTGTCCCGTCTCTCGTTATATTTTTACCGAACGTTTCCTCTTCCAAATGAGGTTTAAAATTGGAAGATAATATCTTCTTCTATAAATAAAATTCCCGTCAGTAATTTTCGCCCCAGTTACAGTCAGGGATTTAGGGATGGCGCCTATATTTTCGTGAAGGGGGGAAATGTGATCAGAACAGGAAAGTTTTTTCCTGATGATGGATGATGAGGAAGGCCGCGTGAGATAATTTTAATTTAGTGCTGGACCCAACCCGTTCGAGTATTTTTGTACATGAAGGGGGAGATTTTGATACTTTTGTCAGATTATGAGGGTTCAGTTTTTAGGGAAGTCACTGATTATTGGTTAAATTAAGAGTTTTTGTATGTCAAGTAGAAATGGAATTGGACGTATTGATCTAAAAGTAGGACGAAAATTGAACTAGAAGAGTTATTTTCTGATGGCTGTTTCGCTGCCCTGTGCCATCATCAGAATGCATCAAGTTCAATATACAAAACTAATGGTTTAAATATATACTAAGACAAAATAGAAGAGTGGAGGCATAAATAAAATTACATATTGTGTGGGGGCCACCCTGCAGTTTCAAGTTTAAATACAAAGAGGTAAAATGTGATACCTCTTTTTAAAGTCTCTTTTGACACATGATTGTTTTATATAAGATTTTTTGACAGAGTAATGACCTAGAAACCGTAAAAAATAATTGCCAATTACACCAAAATTGGTTCAGGGTGGTTTTTAGGGCTTCTGATTACAAATTCAAGGTCAGATTTGCAAAATTTAAAATGGTGGATCTAATATGGCGAATGAAAATTTAAAAAATTAGCCGTTTTGCACCAAACTTCTTATAAGGCAGTTTTTGGGTTCGCTGATCACGAGACGAAAATTTCGTCCGCCATCTTGAATTTTTTAAAAGTCAGACTCATGATGAGAGACCCTAAAAACACCCATATAGCAATTTTGGGCTATATCGGTTGATTTTAATAATAATCTGCCCGCTGTCGTTCTGCCTTGCCATGAACCCACTCTCACACAAACTGAACGCGACTAACTTTGGGTTCAGTCTCAAGCACAACAACGTACAAGCATTAAAGATAAACCAATTGTTATACATGGACGACTTAAAGTTGATGGCAGCTACTAAACAACAGCTGCATGATAAGCTTAAAACATCCATATGCAATTTGGCCTAGCCGAATTATCAATATAGTAAAAGACAAAATACAGCAAGGGCCCTACGAAATGAGAGATGGCACCTCAATTAAATGCATGGAGGAAGGCCATACTTACAAATACCTTGGAATAAAGCAGGCTCAACGAATTGATCACTCCACAATTCGCAGAATTTTCTGATCTACACGGAGTCATATGTCAGGTTGGTGACTCAATACCTCTGCGACTGACAGAACAAGTTCAAGAATACCACCAGACAACTGATCAGAAACTGCTCAAATGGAAAGAGAAGCCGCTTCATGGAAGACATATAAATGACGTCAACCAAGATTATGTCGACAGTTCAGCGTCGAACGACTGGTTGATCTCTGGTCATATGTTTCCTGAAACGGAAGGCTTTATATTGGCAATCCAAGATCAAGTAATTCCAACTAAGAACTATCTAAAGTACATCGTTAAAGACCCTTCTATCAACTATCTATTAATTAATATGTAACACAACGTAATGTAACGTAATGTAAGGTTAAGTAATGTACCGTAATGTAATATAACGTAATGTATCATAAAGTAATGAAACTTAATGCAATGTAACGTAATAAAATGCAACCTACTTTAACATAATGCAATTAAACGTAGATTAATTTCGGGTATTATGGCCTAGTTGGTCAATATTGCCAGTAGTATTTTCTCAGAAACCAACCAATACCGAGTGGTGTACGTATCAGCTATATTGTCCCCCCACTTCCCTTGACTTCCGTAGTCGATCCTTACGTTGAGCCGAGTACGGGTATGTCCAGTGCGTGCTACGATTGAAAATTACCTCATGTGATATTATTTTTTGGTAAGTTTCACTCAATCTCGTTCCTCAAATAATCATTTGTTTAACATTGCTTGTGTAAAGTTTTGTAGGTAAACTTTTAATCTGTAGTTTGGTTACATTTTTTAGGCATATTGTTAACTAGATTTTAGATTAGACTTTTATTTGTTAAAAACTGCCATGCGGCCAATATGGCCTGGTAGACCATATTGGCCACACATAACATTCTACATGATTTTTTTTCCTTTTAAGGCAATGACTCCCGGAAATGCAATAGGAGATGTGCGAAATGGGACAATGGGCTCACTAAAAGCTTCCAAATTGTGCAAAGTGCCACAAACAACTTTGATATGGTTGGCAGCCAAAGTAGATCTACCGCCTGATGTGGTGATTTGTGCAAAATTAGGTAGAAAACCTATATTACCACAAGAACTAGAGAAACAACTAGTGTGTTAGCAATGGAAGCTAAGTGGTTTGGTTTAGTTCGAAAAGATGTCAGGAATTTAGCCAATCAGCTGGCAATAAAAAACAATATCATCCATAGTTTTTCAACAAAAAATGAAAGCGCCGGTAAAGATTGGCTAAAATCTTTTATAGAAAGTTATCCAGAACTTTCTTTTCGCCGCCCAACGGGAACTTCATTTGCCAGGGCTAAGGGCTTTAATAAAGAAAGTGTGAATCATTTCTTCAACCTTTATGAGAAATTGATGGATGACGACTAGTTCCCTCCAGACAAATTTTTTAATATGGACGAGACTGGAATAAATGTTCCATCACAAATGACCCAAGTTCTTAGTCAAAAGGGGAAACGGCAAATTGGTGCTTTAACATCTGCTGAAAGGGGTTCTTTAATAATTTGTGTGATAAGTATTAGCGCTGGAAATTCATTTGTTGCGCCCATGATTATATCCCCAAGAAAAAGAAGTCACCCGCTTCTAATGAAAGGTGCGCCTCCTGGTGCCATATATGAATGTCACCCTTCAGGTTGGATTCAAACCAACTTATTTACCAAGTGGTTTCAACATTTTATTCTACACGTGAAACCCACTAAAGAATCTCCGGTACTGCTTGTTCTAGATGGACATACAAGTTATACAAGGAATATTGAATTAATATATCTTGCAAGAAAAAATCATGTCCACATACTATTAGTTCCTCCATATTCTAGCTATAAAATAAAGTTTTTGATTTTATTTGTTATGGTGGGCAATATGGATCACTTCAATTGTGGCCATTATGGCTCTAGGCCATATTGTCTTACTATGTTTAAATTTTATGTATTATTTCAGATTTAAAAAAAGTTTATTAGCGTTAGGTTTCAAAGTTAATAACCTTACATTTTTATTTTTTGATTACTATTGACTTCAAGGGACTGATTTAACCAATAAAAACTCTTTGATCTCATAACTTTTGAGTTTTATTTCCAAAAAGGCTTATGGTGTACCATATTACCCGAAGTTACTCTAATAAATTTTAATGAAATGTAATGAAATATAATGAAATGTAATAAAATGTAATGAAATGTAATGAAATGTAATGAAATGAAGTGTAATGAAATGTAATGAATACTTATACACTTACTTGATCTCTATTAGAAACTTGTTATTTTACAATTTTCTAAGAAAAATTGTCAGAGTTGCATATTTAATTACCAAACAAATTGAATGTGGGTTATGTTGAACGCAAATTTAATTTGCCAGAAGACAAACATTCAAATTTCAACAAGAACGTACAACAAACACAAACATATCGACGACGTTTCGATTCAAACTCATTCAATCAATGTTCCATTGACACTTACCTGTAGTATCCCGTATTTGTATTCGATATCGAGGAAGTTATATTCCCTCGGATAAGTGGGTTTGGGGTTCTGCTGTTGACCTCCCGTGTGGGCAATCCCCCCGTGGTTAGCATTGCCCTCCTGGTAGGCCAGAACATTGGCCAGGCTGGCGTACACCGGTTCTGATGCGAAAGCCAAAGTATCGGGACTCTCTTCGATCGGATGAATTATGGTCAATATTTTCGGATGTCGATAGCGTTCGAGGAATCGAACCGAACCTCTCAGCAATTCCGTCACAGACTCTCTCCTCTTCGGTTTGTGAAGTTTCTCGGCGCTACGCTTCTCGAATAGGAAGACGGAGCTTTCCTGCAACAAGGAAACGGCACGGCGTGTCACTAATGTGTCAAGAAGTTGGGACGAGTTTATTACATGGTTAATGGTGACGTTGCGAAATTATTTGATAGGGTTTAGTAAATTGAAATGTCGTGCCGTGCATGTACAGAGAGCACGTCAGGGAAGGTGTTACGTATGAACACGAGGAAAATTCGTAAATCATTGAATAGTAGTTTCGTTTCTATTTCTGTATTTGGCACATGTTTTATTCACTAGAATAAATGTGGTGAAATATGACAAAATGGGAAAGCTTATTGGATATTAGCTAATATATAAATCGCAAACAGAAATAACTCTTCAAATAATGGGGTCAATGAATACGTCAAATGCGAAATCAGCTAAAGTCTTCAAGCACAGCTCCGACTTTGATGTTTTTCCTATTTAATCTATTCTATTATAAAATTTAAAGTTTGTCTGTTTGTTTGTTTGTTCAGGCATCACTTAAGAACCACTGAACTGATTTTGCTGAATCTTTTTTTGTTGCAAAGCCTATAGTTTGACTTAAAATCTGGTAGACATTTTATCTCTCTAAATTGACAGAAACGGTAGATATAGTGAAAAAACTTCACCATGTTGGGTATTTCAATTATTCAATTGGTTCCACCGCACGCACAAAATATTAGATACTGGCATCAGCTTAGCTTTTATTCAAAATTTAGAATGTGCAAATGTAACATGTTTCGATTTAACAAAAATCAACATGTATCAAGCGTAATTTTACAGGGTGTTCTGTATATAGAACTTACAGTGGAGTAGAATTACATGGATTTACAAAATCAAAAAGTTCTATTTGGTGTCTTATAAGCAGTTAGTTATATACGATGTGGTGGAAATAAGGGGGAGTACAATTAGTTATACGGGGTGGTCCAAAAAAGTTATATTGAATGGGCCATAAACAGTTCCATATCTCAAGTGGCTGAAAAGGGGTAGAATATTAATACAGTGAATAAAAAAACTTAAAAAATGTCTTAGGTAAGCAGTTATGATCTTTGACTTATTTTCATAAGATACTATAGTTATGAAATGGGTTAAAGAACTGTTAGAAGCAGTTGTATACAGGGTGTTTGAAATATAAGATGGAGGGGAATTATAGTTTATGTTGTGTTTAAAAACTTGTGTTCTTGTATTCACATATATAGGAAGGTTGAAATAAGTAGCGGAGTATAATTACAGCTATACAGGTGGGTTTAAAATTTTTTTAAAGTAATGGTATGATCGACAAGCTGCTCCATTTACCGGATGGTTGAAATATAGGGTGGGGTAGGATTCTAAGGATTCAGGGTCGTACAAAAATGTTATATTTGGTGGAAAATAAGTAGTTGCATATAAAAGGTTGTTGAAATATAGGGTGGCTTACAGTTAGAATTATACAGGGTGGGTAAAAAATTTTGTTATATAGCACTTACATATATAGAGTACCTGAAGTATGGTGGCAGTAAAGTTATAGTTATACAGTGTCATTCAAAAGAGGTTAGAAAAAATTGTAAATGAAGGGTGGTTTAAATGAAGTGTGGAGAGAAATTATAATTTAATATATCTTGAAAAAGTATAAGGAAAAAATGTGAAATAGCATAGTTCATAATAAGTTGCAAAGATAGGATAGTTGAAACATAGGGTGAAGAAGTGTTATGATAATTATTTTAAAAATGTTATATTGGTTGACCAATAAGCAGTAGCGTATACAGGGTAGTTGTAATACATACAAGGTGATTCAAAAACTTGTTGAACAAAATTGTTGTTTTCGGTGCCCCATAAGCAGTTGCTGTTGTGGTGAAATATATTTGGCATTGATGGATTTATAGTTATACAGGGTGGTAGAAAAAATGTTATACTGAATGGCCGATAACAAGTTGTAAATACAAGGTGATTGAAATAGCGAATGGAGTAGATTTATAGTCAAACAGGTTGGATAATTTTTTTTGCAGGATAGAACATGAGCTGTTGCATATCTGCAATATCTGAAACACGGATCGAAGTAAAATTATAGTTCATACAGTGTGATCAGAAGTATTTATAAATTTTATATTTGGTTGCCCCTAAGCACATACAGGGTGATTGAAACATTTTGCAGAGTAAAATTATGGTTATACAGGGTGGTTCAAAAATAAGTTGTAAAGTTTGACAAATTGGCAGCGGTGTATACAGGATGGTTTTAATGTAGATGGAAGTAGAGGTAGTTATACAAAGCGGTTAAAATTTTTTTAATGAAATTGTTATGTAGGGTGGCCAATGAGCAGTTGCAGTTTTATGTGAGGATATAAATAAAAGTTTGGTGTTTGGGTGGAAAACTGTGTTTTTATATTTGTGACTTACGAAGGGTTCCACATCATTTCCATAAGGATGGATCAAACAAGTTAAAAAAAAACTGTTACATGGGGTAGACTATAAACAGTTGCATTCTACTATATGGAATATCTGAAATATGGGGAGAAGCAAGATAGTAGTTTTAGAGTGTGTAACGAAATGTCAGAATAATATATAATAATTAATATATAGGGTGTAAAGAGAAATTTTACTTAAAAGGTGGTTAAAAAAATATCAGAAATAATTGTTATACAGAGTACACCATAAGCAGTTACATAGCTGAAATATAGGGTAGAGAAAAGTTTCAGTCAGGGTTCAAAAAATTATAAAATAGCAGCTAATACAGGATGGTTGCAATATTGGGTGAAGTAGCGGTACAGTTATTCAAGTTGATTCAAAAAAATGTCGAATAAAATTGTTATATAGGGTGGCCCATAAGTACTTGCAGCTTTGGTGAAATATATGCGGGATTGGTGGATTTATGGTTAAGTAGGGTGATTCAAACAAGTTAGAATTTTTTTTATATAGGATGTTTCATAAGTTATTTATTTTTGCGAAGGCTTGAACATTCCATACGCGGGTGAAACCGTGAGTAACGGCTAGTAATTTATAAAATCATTTCTCATTAGTTAAATAAAATTGTTGTACCAATTTAATTTTTTATATTAGTTGCATCATTGAAGTCTTTCCTCGGAAGTGAAGTTCATGATATTTGTTTAAAATTTCTGGTTTTTATATTGTTTAAAATTTCAAAGAGTAGATGAATCTTGAGAGTGGATACCACCTTTCTAGGGCTTGGAATTTTTTACTATACTCACTGACAAAGAATTCGCAACACCCAGAAAGAGACATAAATTTAATATTATTTGGCTAAAAAATTGATGTTTAGAAATATTAAAATGCCTACAGTATGTGTTCACCGAATGTATCGCCAGCTAAGTGAATTTGAAAGAAGTCTAATTATTGGTTCACGGGAGGCGGGTTTTTCATTTCGAGAAATAGCTAACCGCACGAACAGAAATCCAACTACTTAATGCCAAAATGTGTAGAGGAATCTATAGATAACCGTGGTGGACAAACACATTATTAACAAATTTATTGAAAAAAATTAAACTCCATGGTATTTTTATTAAAATTTTAATTATTTACTTCTTACTGTAGTATCTATGTAAGACTAAAACAATATTAAATTTAAACGTCTCCTTCTAGGTATTGAGATTTCTTTGTCAAACAAAACAGGCAAAGTTTTTTTCTGAATTTATCTGAGGTTGAAAATGATGACTTTTAATGAAAAATGACAAGTTTTCGAATGTTTTTTCGTGAATATCTCGAAAACTTTAATTTTATCAAAAAAGTGTGTGCAATAAATTTAAAGCTTATGACAAACCAAACATATTGTTATAAATTATCCATTCCGTCCCTGGTGAGTAACGTTTCATTCCAATACGAAATCAATCGGTGGGAGGAAAGAAAACAAGGACTGGAATCTTCTAATGAGGATAAAAACTTAATCTGAAGAACCTTCCCAAGACATCAACGATTATACCGACCAGCTCCGACATAACATGCTAGCAATACACGAATTAGCCTGGACGCAGATGTTGGCCATCAGTGACCAGATGAAGACGCGATATGACCTCAATGCCAATTTAATCGGGTTCCAAGAGAGGGATAAAGTCTGGCTGTACAAGCCCCAACGGAGCAGGGGTAAATCTCCAAAGCTTATACACCCGCCTGGGATAGTTCGTATGAAGTGGTAAAGAGGATTAATGACGTCGACTACTGTGTCTGTCGAAATCCCAAGGCTAAGTTGAAGGTGGTCCATTTAGATCGACTCGATCTTTACCATGTAGAGGATGTTTCCGATCGGGACGATCAGAATTAAAGGGAGGGCAGTGTCATACATTATCCATTCCGTCCCTGGCGAGTAACGTAAAATATTTCATTTCAATACGACGTCAATCGCTGGGAGAAAAAAAACAAGGACTGGAATCTTCTAATTAGGATAAAAACTTAATCTGAAAATAATTCGACAAGTGTAAAGTTGACACTCGATTTTTGAAGGAAGAATTCGATGCGGATTTTAAAAGGAGCGGCCCAGCATCGGAGGAGAGTTAGTTATTGCGAAGAACTTATTTCGTGTTATTATTTTGATATTCGAATCAAGCTGTTGTGAATATTTGATGTAAATAAAAGTTTCTAGAAAGTGATAGCGAATATTAGTTTTACAATTTCAATTAATTGAAGCCACGGAGTTTGTAACAATATTTTTTAAAGTACATGAAACCTTTAAAACGAGCTCTGGCAATAGTAGATTCCAAATCATAACTAACTAAATAAAATCTTAGAATTGTGCCTTTTTTATCCATACTTTCTTAACTATTGACAACGGGGTCTGACAAAGACCCCGAAACGTTTCGAATATACAGCAATTTTTCTTAACTGTGGTGTTATTTCCCAAGAAGTACTTAGACATTAACTAAATTATGATGAAAAAGAAAAGAAGGACGCTCGAACTTTGACCACCAACTTTAAAATTAATCGTATTCTTTGCTCAATTCACTTTAATAGTATTATTTATCTGTCTCAAAAAAACTCAAAATACGAAAACTCTCAGAGCGGTGACAAAATATTTATTTTCTTTTAATACTATTTTGGGTTATTTATGTTGAAAAAAAAAACATAAAATACTCTGTGTACACTTTTTGGCGATTTATCAGTCAATTTTTAAGCTATCCGAATATATATTCTGTAACATTGTTTTGATGATTTTACATGAACTAAGTAAGGATATATAAGGAGAACACAAAAAATCAGAAGAATATATATAATAGTGTAGATCCTTTCAAATTGTCTCAGTGGTCCCATTCACATGATAAAAATGTCAAATATGTCTAAAATGTCTAAAATGTCAAAAATGTCGAGAATGATGTCTTCGAGGTGTCATTCTTTTGTACAGTCTTTACATCCCGCGTCTTAAAATGTTGAGAATGTCGAGAGTTGAGAATGTGGAGAATGTCGAGAATGTCGAGAATGTCGAAAATATAGAAAATAATGAAAATGTTGAAAATCTCGTGAACGTCGAGAATGTTGCAAACGTCGAAAACGTTGAAAACGTAGAAAACGTAGAAAATGTTTAAGAATGTATAA
The DNA here is from genome assembly GCA_034190945.1 of Octodonta nipae. NCBI lineage: Eukaryota > Metazoa > Arthropoda > Insecta > Coleoptera > Chrysomelidae > Octodonta > Octodonta nipae. Next base: position 38,459,520 of record CM067216.1, on the reverse strand, counting down.
GAATATCTAAAAATATCTAAGAATGTCTCAGAATGTCTAAGAATGTCTAAGAATGTCTCAGAATGTCTAAGTATGTGTAAGAAAGTCTAAGAATGTCTAATAATTTCTAAAAATCTCTAAGAATGTCAAGGAATTTCAAAGAATGTCAAAGTATGTCAAATTATGTCAAAGAATGTCAAAATATGTCAAAATATGTCAAAATAATGTCAAAAATTGCCAAAAATGTCAATAAATATAAAAAATGTCAAAAATGTCAATGATAATACATGTTAAAAAAATGGAAAACGGGAAAACCATTGTCGAATATAAAAAAATCAAATATGTCAAATATGTTTAGCTCATGAGATTAAAGGCAAAAACAATTTGTTTTTAGTAGCGGCTATAACCATACAAATTTCGTTCATGCATGACGATGTTAAAACGGTTTTCAACAAAAAAATCTACAGATAAAACATTGTGAAAATTATCATATGAAAAATATGCTCAAGATGAATGCATTGAATTAGTTGAAACTATTTTACAGTTATTTTGAAAGAGAGCCTAGAGATCCTTTGATATTTAAAAAATGTTGATCTAAATAATGTTTCCACAACTTAATCTGTTGTTACTAAAGTGACTCGGTTACATACATAATGACAGAAATTTACGAAATTGAGGACTGAAATTAAATTCACACTAATTTTAAACTAGTTTTTTGGTTGGTTCTGTTTTTCCCTGATTTTTGCAAATAATTCACCAACTGTTAATCAATAGGAGTTATTTTGTATGTTTCAACATTTTTTATACAACAATAAACTGATAAGTAAACTAAATATCGATTCTAAAATTGTTTATTCGGTTGCAAAAAATTTACCAATACTTCTAAATTACGATTTTTCGATCTCTAATGCCTTATAATTAGTTAAGAAATAAAAATTTGTTAATTATATTTTTTCTGTGTTATGCGATATACATTCTTTAATAAAAACCATCTGTGGAATTATTCTGCAATTGACAGAACCAATTTCCCTAGATTTTTATTAATTTGTAGGGTTTCCAATATACAATCCTTAACTAATGAAATACAAAAATAATAAGAGTAGTTTTACCCAAGTGCCTCGAAAGATCAACATTTTTCTTTATAAGGTATCCGTTATCATCGGAAACTCACTAACTTGTATTGTCGAAGACTAAAAATAAAAACTTCAAAGTAAATTCTTTAACCGTGGGAGTAATACTTCGAGATTTTCCTGTGCGTGTCGAAATTGATTTTTGCCTCTTTTCATTCGTTCTTATGACGGGAAAAATAAAGAAGTTCTTTCCAAACAAAGAATACATCTCCGAGTTTTTCGATTTTCCGGTTTATGGTGCCTTAGTAGGTTTTCCTTCTGGTTATGTACGAGAGTATGTATGCTCTGAGGGAGGTATAATAGCCTTCTATTTATATATAGTTCAGATAATATTTTCATTTTTATTACTATGCTATATACAGTTTGGTTTAGCTGGTTTTACGTTTTTGATTTACAACGGATGAGATTTTGATTTAAAGGAAAGTGTAACCTATCCTTTGCAATAAAAAATATAGTTATACTACTCCTACTACTACAACTAGACATCATCAGTTCGGTGGAGCCAGCTATAAGCAGCAAATAGACACCGCAATTCGATAACTTTCGATGGAAAGTAGAACCGCAGTTGAGAAAAAGAGACACGTCAAATAAAATATCAACGACTATGAAAAGAGGATTATAAAAACACTTAAGGACGATAAATTCATCATCATTCTACTAGCTGGCAAAGGAAATGCCACCATCCTGGTGAACAGAATGGAATACAACAGGAAAATCGACGAAGTGCTCTCGAAGGAGAAATATAAGCTATTGCCAATTGATTTAACAGCCAAACAAGAAGACTTACACGACTCTCACAAATCATGCTGAAAACATAGTGAGAAAGAAACTTACCGAGGACGAAACCTTGATGGAGAGGACGAACATGCTAATAGATTCAATCATGAACTTACTACAATGTTGCCTCAAAAAATGCTACTTTCAGGAGAAGGACCGGTTCTTCATGCAAGTCGATGAATTTACCTATGGGCTTCCGGTTATTGATAACCATCGCCAACATCTACATGGAATGGTTCGAAGATAATACACTGAAGGGGTACGAGAAGCAACCAAAACTCTGGTTAAGGTATGTCGACGACAACTTCATTATTTGGAGAGAGAGGTTGTTGGTGATGCGTAGTGGCAGTGGCTCAAGAAAGGATCTTCAAACGTTTTTAATTTGGACGCAAGGTTCCCCAATTATATTCTCGTTCGAGATTATGTATGTCGTTTCTATGAATTTTCTTTTATACCAATGCTCTTCCTTGTGAATTATCCTTGCTTGGTCCGAATTGATGTTATGGTACTCTCTTCGAGGTGTCATTCCTTTGTACGCAAGACAATATATATTATATATAAATATAATATATATTGTTTCTGGTCGGGAACTTTCATCAGTTGCGCTTCTCACAATTGAATGTCCTCTCGAACACTTCTTTATGCATTTGATGCATTTCGTTAAATTTGAAGACGCGTCTTCAAATGATGTTATGGTGTTAGGTTCATGTGAGATTTGCTGATCCAGACTTTGTTAGCTCCCTTGTTTGAGTAGCTATGCGGTGCTCCTTAACCCTGGTGTCCAGTGGTCCCAATTTAAAGATTACCACTTGTGCAGGGTATGTTGTATATACAGTTTTCCGACAAGCCTTTATACTTTAGGGAAGTTAGTACTTTCAATTGCAAAAAAATTCCACAGATATTTGATTGGCTTTTCTTGAAGAATGTATATAGCATAACACATAAATACTGTTGTTAACAAATTTTTATTCCTTAATTAATTACACGGAGTGTTTAAAGTTGCAAAAATCACAATTTTAGCAGTTTTTGTAAGTTTTCAGCAACTGAATAAAAAGTTCTAGGGTCGAAACTAAGTTTGTTTTATACGTAATTTCAATAGCGACTAAATGAAAAATCCAAAATTTGTGACCATGCAAAAGTTTCAAAATTCATACAAAGAAGAACACAACACCAAAAGAAAACTAAAAGAGTCTGCTTTAATTTTGTTAAATGAAAAGGATTGTATCGCTACTACCTCCATAGAATTCAGTCGTTCCTGGTTGCCGATGATTAAGGAAGAAATTGCTAATGGTCATGTCCTTGTGAACAACCCATTATCGGGACAGTTCATAAGGTTTTTCCTACGTTTTCCCTTATGATTTTAAATGGGATCACTGAATCAACAAAATTCTTTGGTCGCATTTTTGGCGAATGCAAACAAAGTCGCACCTAGGAGCGCCGCATAAAATTCTGAAGATCTCCCTTTCAAATTCTTCCAATTTGAAAGGAACTTTTTGATTATATGATCTTTAGAAGTTTCTGTACTACCCTGTATATTACAAATAAAATTTTCTTAGTTACGACAGAAATCAAATAATACATATTGTCAAATATTTTAAAATACATCTTAAAATTGTGCCTTTTTTATCCATAGTTTCTTAACCATTGACAACGAGGTCTGGACCTAGACCCCGAAACGTTTGGAATATACAGCAATTTTCTTAACTGTGCTGTTATTTCCCAAGAAGCACTTAGACATATGCCACAAATATCATTCAGAAAACAACAATAGTATACACTGACCGTCAGGGGCCTCTGTAGCCCGGGGTTCCCGTATCATTGATACCGCTGATACGGCGGTAGCTACGCTCCTGATTGTGATTTAAAGTATCATGGACAGACACTCTGATCTATCAGTACCCGTTTCACAGAGCATATTGCCCATTTGATATAAGGAAGAGCGGATAAATTTACTGTTGCATATCATGTATTAGAACATAACCACTCCGTAGATTCAACTTCTTTAAAATTAGTTATACAAGTAAATACTTTTAGGGAACTGGACTCTTGCGAAAGCATAATGACTTATACAAATAAAAAACTAATTAGACCAATCAATAGAGATTTGTTCGTGCAAAAAATACTATCAGGATACTGCATGTGCCATCACATTAAGAACGATTTGTAGTGATATTTTGCTACCTTTTCCACTCGCAACTATGTTTTTTTATTTTATTATAAACAATTGGAAGAAGAAAATTGCGTTTTTTTCCGTTGCATGTTTTTAAAATGAAAAATAATAAACTAATCTCAATGGTGTCAACAGGTGAATTGTAAAGCATGAAAATACCAACGAAATGAGCCCAGGTTCGAACTGAGAGGACCTTTAGTAACACGGAAAATCAAAAAATACTGAAAAATTTAGCTGTTTTCTTTATATTATCATAACTCCGTCACTATCGAAGTTGTAGAACTAGGCTTGTGGGAACTGATAGTAACTGATATCTACCTTATGCGTGACTAAACCATCGGTTTATTAGTTTTTGAATAATTGTGTTTTTAGTTTTTAGTCCACTATTCTTGCAGTGCGTCTCCATGCGACATGGATCGTCAAATATCAATTCAGAGTAGAGATATTGGAAGTAGACGTATCATTCTACAACGCCTCTATTTTCATTTTTCGTTAAATGTCTGAAATATACGAAAATTTTTAGCAAACATCACCAAAATTTGGTGAGCGTATGAATGTGTTCGCGTAGTGGGGGGAACACGATTGTTGAGGAGAATTGCTGACAATAATTATTATCGATAGTAACTGTCACTCTGACACATGGTGAAAGAATCTAATTGCTAAAAAAGCTTATATATAGAGCGATTTGTTCGATTTTATTATATCAAATGAGAACTGTTTGTTTATTAATATATTTATATAATATTTATAGAGAACTCCAGAATTAAGGCAATAGGTGTATATTAAAATGAAACAAACGCTGAACTAAATAAGTCAAAAAAAAAGTCTTGAAAATATCTAAATTAGTTTCTGACAAAAGCAATAAAAATATTTATAAATTACAGACAGCATGCCTATATTTTATATTACTAAACGCTTCCCCTCAACAACCGTGCTTCCCCCACTCCTTGGATACATTCATACGCTCGCCCATTTTTGTCATGTTTGCTAATATTTTTCAGATATTTCACAGACATTTAGTGAAAAATGAGAATAGAGGCTTTCTAGAATGTCACCTCTACTTTCAACAACTTTTTTCAAAATTGAAATTTGATTATCTATGACGCATGGAGGCACAAAGCAGAAATAGGGAACAAAAAACTTTATATCACAATTATTTAAAACCTAATAAACCGGTAGCGCCCAGTTTTGGCATACATAAAATAGATATAAATTACTATCAGTTCTTACAAGCCCAGTTCTACAGCTTCTAAAGTAATGAAGATTCGATTTTTTTTTTAAAATGCTAAATTTTCCAGTATTTTTTGTTTTTTCCTGTTACTAATAACCCAATCGGATCGAGCCTGGGCTCATTTCATTAGTATTTTCATGCTTTACAATTGACCCGTTGACACCATTGAGATTAGTTTATTAGTTTTGATTTTATAAACATGCTAAGAAAAAAAAGTAAGTTCCTTGCTTCAATTGTTTATAACAAAGTAAAAAACCATAGTTGCGAGTGGAAAACATAGCAAAATATGGCTAGGAATCTTTGTTAATGTGATGGCACAGTTGGTATCCTGATAGTATTTTTTACACATTATCAGTTAAGTTTTGCTCTATTGATTGGTCTATAATGAATTCGGACAAGGGTCCTATCCTATACAGCTCATTGTATAGATTACTTTGTAAGAATCTCTAAAATAGGTATTAAAATGTCATGACTTTATAATGTAAGGTAAAAGTAAGAAGGTAATTAAGGATTATCCTAATTTACATAATTTCATTATACAAAATCTTTGCATTATCTGTGAAATTTGTTATTTAAAATTCAGGTACTTTGACTTTACCCTGATTACTGTAAATTGATAATACTTTACTGGTAGGTAATTTAGATTAATGTTGGTTGTCTCCTTGATTATGACAATTTAGAGTTTTTGCAACGGCGTTGAGTGTTTAAATAAAGGTTTGGTGTTAGGGTGCAAAACTGTATTTTTACGTTTGAATTAAATGCACTAGCATGTACGAGTACTATTGTGCTCTGTTTTAATTAGTTCATTTTATGTTAATTAACTAAAATTGGTATTTACACACCAAGCCTATGAACTTCAACCGCAATTTCATAATGTCTAATTAACATCCAATCAAAATTCTTTAGCAGAAACTTTTTAATGTAATTTTGACGTTATTGTTGGGGTGTGTATCGTTCCTTAAGGTTTAATAGTTGTGGATGATAATTTTCCACAACAGTGAAATTCAGGATGCAAATGAAAATTTATAGCTTTCTGTAGTTACCTAACACCAACGCTCCATAAAGTATAATGAGCGTAAATAAGCCGTTCGTGATACGGAGGATTCTATGGAAATAAATATTATGAAGCTCTCTCTTCAAATTTCCATCTGCGGAAACCGCGAGTCGCTGCAGTTACACAATTTACGTTGGCATTTGCATTTTTGAATTATTGTAGTTGTTTTCGCGCTTCTTAAAGTTTAACGATCACGATTAATCTCATTTAGGGAAATGTGGAGATAATATAAATCACTTTTATTCCTGTAAAAATGATATTCTATTTTAGGACACGGGCGATGGCGTTGAGTCAGATAGACCCGTAATAAAATATTGGGAATACAGTAGAGTCTTCATTTAACAAACTCTTTTAGTTTCCGTTTCGTGTTCTGTTCTTCTTTGTGTAATAGCATGGTCAGAAATTCTGGATTTTTGAAACTGTAGTTTATTTATTAAAAAAAAAATAAAATGTTTGTGTTTCTTTATTGGAACATTTAGAGGTATAGAGTTTTCTCCAATATAAAATTTATTTCATTCATAAGGAATTTTATGAATGCAAGTTTTTTTATTTTGGGTTGGGGTGTTTTTTGGTATTATTTTTGATATAACTGATTTCAGTGTATTTCTTGTTTTAAATGACGTTTTAATATTATATCTGTTGCTCACCCTTTTTAGGCTTTCTGAGACACCCTGTATGTGTGGTACAGTTATTGTAGTAATATGATTAACTTGGGAGTCATTGTTATTTAATGAAGTTTTGAAGTGTTGATTGTAATACATAAAGACTTCCCAACCCAAAGTCCAAAAAACTGAGTTTATAAAATTCCTTGTGAATGTAATAAATTTTATATTGGAGAAACCTCTAGATCTCTAAATGTTGGAATAAACGAACCCAAAAATCATAAAATATAATTTGAAAATTCAGTTATACGAGGGCTGCCTTTTATATTTCGGGATTAGAGAACAAAAACAAATATTAATCATCGAAAATCGCTTTATTGTTTTTCAAAATATTCCCCATGAAGATCTATACACTTTTGCATGCGGTTGAACCAATTGTCGAAGCACTTTTTACACTCTGATTGAGGTATCTCCAAAACATGCTTTCTGAACGCAGCAACCGCTTCTTCAGGTGTCGAAAAACGTTGACCTCTCAGTTTGTTTTTTACGTATGGGAATAAAAAGTCATTTGGTGACAAGTCAGGACTATACGGCGGATGACTCATCAAATCGATGTTTTGAGTGGTCAAAAATGCAGTTAACTTATATGTTTCTTTGGGGAATAACACCACAATAGAAATAAAACTACGTATATTGCACGAATACCAAACGTTTCAAAGTCTATTCTGACTTCGTTGTCAATGGCTTTATATTTATTGATGTGATTGCAAAATGAAAATTTGATTTGACATTTAAAATTGACATTAGAAAATTTGTTGTTTTTAGATATACAGGTAGCACAAAAAATTCTAAAGATCATGAATTATAGTTAACCAGCTTTCAAATTAGAAGAATTTGAAAGAGTTGTCTTTAGAATTTATATGTGGCGTTCCTAGGTACGACTTTGTTATAAGATAGCGCATTCGCCAAAAATGCGATCAAAGAATTCTATTGTTTCAGTGATCCCATTAACGTCATAAGGGAAAACCTAGGAAAAACCTTATGAACTATCCCGATATTGGGTTGTTCAAAAGGAGGTTACCATTAATAATTTCTTCCTTAATTGTCGGTAACCAGATACGATTAAATTCTACAGAAGTAGAAGCGATACAATCGTCTTCATTCAAAAGAATTAAGGCAGACTCTTTTATTTTTCGTTTTGTGTTATGTTGTTCTTTGTGAAGTATAGTTGAATTGTCAAATTGTATTTTATGGCCTAGGTCCCAAGCATGTTCACAAATTTTGATTTTTCAAATTGTCGTTTCGTTATGTAATTCTTGTGTTCATTTATTCGTACGTTTAATGGTCTCGATGTTTCTCCAATATAAAATTTATTGCATTCGCAAGGAATCTTATATATGCAGTTTTTTGAGTTTTGGGTTTTGTTTGTTGGTATTGTTTTCGATATTAAAGATTTAAGTGTATTTCTTGTTTGGAATGTTGTTTTAACATTAAGTCTGTTGCCCACTCTTTTCAATCTTTCTGACAGACCCTGTATATATGGCATAGTTGAAACTGTAATGTTGTTGTCTTGAGTAGTAGTAGGGTTAAGAGAAGTTCTGGGTTGATTCGGAATGTTTGTTTTCTGTTCAAGTCTGTTTAATTCTTTGTTGATAAATTTTGTGGGGTAATTGTTTCCAGTGAGAACATTCTTTATAATTATTTTTTCTTTGTTGAATTTATTATCATCAGAACAGTTGGTCTTTGCTCTATCATATAATGACTTAATGACACCTTTCTTTACTGTATTCGGATGATTTGAATTGAAATTTAGGTATCTGTTTGTATGAGTTGGTTTTCTATAAACTTCTGTTTCGAATGAAGATTCTGTTTTTGTTATTAATATGTCTAAAAAAGATAGTTTGTTATTTTCTTCAATTTCTAGGGTAAATTTGATAGTTGGCTCTTTATTATTTATATCATTTAATAATTTATCTAGTTCTTCAAGATTGTGTTTCCAAATTACGAAAATGTCGTCAACGTAACGCCACCAAATTAAAGGTTTATTTTCTTTTGATAAAATTACTTGTTGTTCAAAGTTTTCCATAAATATGTTACTTAATGCTGGTGAGAGACAAGAACCCATGGCCATGCCAAAATCCTGTTGGTAAAAGTCATCGTTTAATTGAAAGTATGTAGTTTTGGTACAATATGTTAGTAGTTCCATTATTGTATCAATTGATAACTGAGTTCGTTGATTTAATGAAAAGTCCCGTTCTAGTAGTTGTTTTACTATTGGAAGTGTTTTGGAAACAGGAACATTGTTATAAAGATTTACTATATCAAAACTTGCTATTGTGGTGTTATTCCCCAAAGAAACATATAAGTTATCAAGAATATGCCACAAACAACGTTTAGAAGACAAAAATGCAGTTGTTTGAGGCGATGTGTGAGAGCTCGCATTGTCGTGGTGAAGAGTGATCCGTCTTCGGCGGTTGGTTTTCCTCACGCGGTGACGGGTGGCCGTGGGCAACGGAGTTGTTTCACTATTCGGCGAAGTCCCTGGGTAGCTGCTTTCATGCTTTCATGGCAACCTCGCAGAAATAAAATTCGAGACAATACTTCAGAAACCCAGAATCGGCGGCTGGTCAGGGTGGGAAAGCGACCGTAGCTCTAGGTTAATGGGACACTTGGCCAATGTATATAGAATCCTAACATAATGTGTCCACATCGAGGGTTAAGTGGTCTTGCTTTTACTGGCATAAATAAATTTATATCCATTGAAAACGAAATCCGACAGGATTTTGAAACGTTTGGTTTTAAAATATACACAAGTTTGAACTCTGATGTGGTATTATTCCCAAGAAAATCTAAAATAAACTAGAAGATGCCACAAATAACATTCAGAAAATAATACTAATGAGCTCAATTATTTTTATGTTTCTTTGGGGAATAACACCACAATAGAAATAAAACTACGTATATTGCAGGATAAACATAAAAATAATCAAGAATATGCCACAAACAACGTTTAGAAGACAATGAGCTCAATGTTAATGATTTTGTTATGTATCTTAACAATAGGTTTGCTTCTATTAAATTTACATATGAACAGGAGCAAAAGGGTACTCTCCCATTTTTAGATGTATTAGTTTTAAGAAATGATAGTGATAAGTTAGAGTTTGATGTATATAGGAAGGATACTAGCACACATAGATATTTACCTAAAACGTCTTTTTACTGTCAACAACATAAACTGGCGGGGATTAATTTCCTTGTACATCGGTTGTTGACATTCCCTCTCAATAAAGAGAGCTTTGAAAATGAAAAGAAAACTATTAGGGAAATAGGTGCATGTAATGGTTATCCAACAGGTATTATAGATAAATTAATTAGGAAGAAACGGCTTCGGTTACGAATGAAAGAAGTGACAACTTTTCGAAATGAGTCACAAGAACAAAAGTTTCTCTCGGTTCCGTACAGTCGTTATACTAGGGGCTTTAAGAAAGTTTTTAAAGAACTTGGTATGAAGGCGGTGTATAGAACAGCTACAACACTACAGAAATTGTTGGGCAATCCTAAAAATAAACTTGCTGATTTCGAGAAGTCCAGTATTTATCAAATCAAATGTAATGACTGTGATTTAAAGTATTATGGACAGACACGCAGATCTATCAGTACCTGTTTCAAACAGCATATTGCCCATTTGAAATACGGAAGAGCGGATTAATCTAGTGTTGCACATCATGTTTTAGAACACAACCACTCTATAGATTTATCTTCTTTAAAATTAGTTAAACAAGTAAATAATTATAGGGAACTGGACTCTTACGAAAGCATTATGATTTATAAAAATAATAAACTAATGAATTCAGATAAGGGTCCTATTCCATACAGTTCATTGTATAGTTTACTTTCTAAGAATCCATAAAATAAGTATTAAAAATGTCATTACTTAATAATGTAGCATAAAAGTAGGTAGGTAATTTAGGATTATCCTAATTCACATATTTGCATTATATAAAATCTGCTTTATCTTTGAAATCTGAATTTGAATTCAGGTACTTAGGATTTACCCCTTGTACTAATTACTTAAGTTTAGTGGTAGGTATAAATTAGAGAAAATTGTAATTTCGATTTAGTTTGGGTTTACTCCTTGAAGATGTCAACTTAGAGTTGTTGAAACGGCGTTGAGTGTTTAAAATAAAGGTTTGGTGTTAGGGTGCAAAACTGTGTTTTTACATTTATAAGAGAGAAATATCCGTACGTACTTAACAGTTAATAAATGTCACCGTAAAAATCACGGTATTTTGGACCCAATAGTTGTGACGTAATGTCAGAAATGACACCAATCCTCTCATTGTGAAGAAGAAAATCTCTAAATTGGTTATAACCTTATTGGAGGGAACGATTTATTTCTGAATTCAACCCCAACTGGGTCGAAACTGCTATTCATCAAATTCATTTTAGTATGAGCGGACTATTTGACAAAGCTTGATGGATCATCGGTCGTCCGTATAAAAGTAATTGGTAGAAGATGACCGGAAAACCTTCTCTCAGAATTCCCTTCCGTATTGAGATCATTAAATTCTCATACAGAGCGAAATATGGTGAAACTTGTGTGTTCGAAGTTTATCAAGAAGTGACCGAGCGATTTGATTGATACGATATCCTGCTATCGAAAATAAATGAATTTATTTTTTGTTTCAGGTAACTTGATCTTGTAGTAAAGACGGCCGTAGGTACGTACGCTGTTAATAAAACCACTGGGTGTTTGAACTTTTTTTTTAAAGAAGGTGTTTTAATTTGTCTGTATATCTGCTCTTTCATGTGTGTTTATTTAATATTTTATATAATTTCAGCAAATTCATATACTAATACAACAACGGTAAGCTTGTTAACGGTTTTCTTGGATTTTTTTCTTTTCTCCATGGGTTACCTAAAATTTATAAAATCAACATTCCATTAAGACCAATTGTCAGCTCTATAGAATCTCCACGTAGTAAACTCTCGAAAATTCTTACAAAACTTATTTCTCCACTTACTGGTAACTCTAACTCTCACTTTAAAAACAGCGCACATTTTTTAGAAAAATTATCACATACAAATACAATACAAAAATACTTTCACACTAGCAAGTTTTGACATTGTAACAAGTCAAAATAGAAAAAAATTCACTTATAAAATTCCTTCTTAATGTAATCAAGTTTAGTGGAGAAACCTCTAGACATAAAAGTTAGTTTATGTTCTATAGGGTGGTGTGAACTATTGTGGATGGTAAGGTCAAAGTGTGATGGTTTATGATATATAGAGAATGTATGTTTGGTGTCTTGCCTTTTAATTGTTAGGTCTAGGAAATTTACTGTGTTACCTGTTTCTGTTTCAAGTGTGCAATTTTATGTTGGGGTGTATTTGGTTTAAGTAGTTGTGTAGTAACTGTAATTGTCGATGTGTACGCGTAAAACACGCAATGATATCATCGACCTATCGGTACCAATATAAGATTTTGTTATTGAGATCGTGTTTGAAAATTAGCGTTTGTGAATAGTCCATGAATATTTCATGTAGAAGGGGGCTTAAAGGATTGCCCTTGGTTAGGCCTTGAGTACTGTTGCGAATGTGGTTGTTGAATTGGAAGAAGTTTTGGTTGATACACAGATGCAGAAGAGAAAGTATTTCATTTTTGATTATGGGTTTTTTTTGTCTATTAGGTTTTTGATTAGATTGATGCCTTCATCAGGTGGAATGCTGGGAAATAGATTGACCACGTCGAATGAAAGGAAATTGGCATTATTAAAAAGAGTGATTTTTTGGATCTTTGAAATGGAATTTTTGATACCGTATGTGGGTGTAAATTTGGTGTATTGTTTTAAAACACTAAGAAGAGACTTGGACATTTTAGAGGCTGGAGCTGAAAAATTAGAAACTATGGGCCTGACGGGATGGTTATTTTTGAGTAGTTTAATTAAGGAATGGGACCTTTTTTGGAGGTCTTTGAATAGGAAAGTAATATCTTTAAGGGTATTTTTAACTTGAGGTTGGTATTTATTGGTAGGATCTTTTTTATGGATAGGGAAGTTGGATGTATTTAGAAAGTAGTTAGTTTTGTTTTTGTAGTCAGTTTTATCCAAACCAATCACACTATTTCCTTTATCAGAACTAGTGAAAATTATGTTGTGACTTTAATTTTATTTTTGATAGAATTTAGGGTTGTGAGTTCAGGGTTATGAATAGTAATTTAAACAAGTGTTTGTTGTTTTTAAGTAATCTTAAAAATGAATTTTCATCAAGTGAAGACAGTCATCACTATATTTTGAAATTACTAAATTATAAACAGAATAATCAATTGCTTTGGAAAACTTCTTTAAAGAATTCCAATTTTTCGTAATACTTTTTCCAGTTTTAAATATTCCAAGACTAAGATTGAAACTTTATTTTCCAGATCGACAAAGGAGGCCTATGAAAGAAAATATTGGTTTGATAATATTAATTTTTAAGAACTGGTCTTGGCATTTTTAGGCCTAAGAGTAAGCAATTTCACTATATTAACTCATTTACAAAGAAATCACAACACCCTGTAACGTGTAAATAAATTAAAGCCTTCTTGACTAATCTTACGAGTTAGTTGAGGAAAATTATGTGCCTCTAGAACGGTGGAGTTGCTGTGACTAGAGTTGTTTTTTTTTGTAGGTTTACTGAACTACTTAGCGTTCTGGTGCCTCCTCGAGTAACTTGTCCGTTGTCTGTTCGAATTTTCGCTAAGCTGGCGATAGAAGAGCGACATTTCGCTGTTGAGCGATTTCTGAATGCTACTAAAATGGCGTTCCCTCAAGTTAGTTGTTCGATTTTTCCGCGTAAGGAAATGATGGCTGATTAGTTATATTATTTGGTAAAGAATACCATTAGAAAGAGAGGTTGATGGTTGAGATTTCTGTGGATAAGATTAGCCCTTCGTTGTGAATTATATCATAACCGCATACTATTTTTTGGTTTTTAAGGTATGTTCACTTAAAGGTTTTTAACCAAATGGCGCCCTGAGGAAATTTAAATCTTGTGTTTTACTATCTTTTACCCATGACCATCAGATGAATGATTCACCTGATGACGATAGAAGATACACAGCTATTGAAACGTTGTGAGATCAACCACTTCAAGACGATAAAAGTCCATGGAAACTTCGAGAAACCAGTTACATTGTCTACCAACTTCAGACTAACATTAAATTTAAACATCTCCTTCACAAGGTTCTTCATTGATTGATTTAATAGACAACTAACTCATATAAATGTGGTTTAAAAGTATTCTAAAATTGAATCTATTAGCAAGTGTATTTCCTCTAATTCCTTCGCTCCAAACTAACCACAGTAATACGCAGCCGAGTAAAGTTAGTAATAACTATAAAAATTGTAAACACTATCAGCTAGTAAATGTGTGTCTATTGTAAAAAGTTGTTACTTAACTTCACTGTTGCAAATTTCGCTCTTGCATTTTTACAGAATAATTTAGACTTCAATTTACGTAAAACTCCATAAATTACCAAATGAAAGTTGCATTTGATGTTCGTATGAAAACTGGTAAAATTAGCTTTTAACTCAGACTCGTAAAAACGCGGTTTCATTGTGTACGATGCCATAAAAAAGCAGCTGTGGAGTAATTCGAGAATTATTCAAGAGTCGTAAAAGATAAACAATGGTTGTCGTTGTAACAACTTCCAAGACTCAACAGAAATTATCAGGAATGCATTTAGACAAAACACTTAATGCACACAATTTAATTACGTGTTATATATATAAGAACGTGATTTATTTTTATACAGTTATTTATCTTGGATCTTAACGACCCTTCAAAGTTTAATGAATTACTTTAAAGAACGCAAAAAGGGTATGTTGCTGTTTTAACATTTACTAATATAATATTACTGACGTCGTTGGTTCAAAATATTTTCTACACCAGATATTTTTATTTTACTGAAATAATTGAGAATTGTTGATAAGGTCCATGAACTCAAACTTCGATCAGATGTTCCGCTACATCGCTATCCACTGAAGTTTAATCTTGCTGTTCGTCAGTCTTTTTATAACATCTCAGTTTTTCTCGAACTTTCTCGGAGCGACTCTGGCCTGGTAATGTGGTTTATATCTTATTCTAGAACGTTTTGGAGATATCTAGTACTTTTTTATCCTAACTCGTGCGTTCGGAGAATCGGTTTTTACTACCTATTTGTTTATTCGGACAGTTAGTTTTTATAATGAATGAAACATTTCTAGAACGGTTCCTATATAGACAGCGCAAATTAAAATGTAACATTAATAATTTTAAAAGCTTTAATTAATTTTTGTTAGACAAGAAAAAACTTTGTACTACCACACTTGATAAGAAAGGTAATATGACATCTTCAGGTTAAGACATTCAAACCATTTATAAAACATGATTTACTATAATTGTTTAGGGTTGGTTTTCAACATGAATTTAACTCAGCTTTGCCCCATAGTGTATACATAAACAGTCTGAGTGGTACACGCAGGAAAGTAACGATGTATATTTCTGAGTTTTAAGCAAAGGTTCAGAATTCTTTAGCGTATATCTTGTCCTCAGTAAAAATTCCGTTACGTGCTTACTCCATAAGTATCAATCTATGGATATTATGAACTTTACAACACAAATTAGAAGGTATTTTAAAAATTGCTTTAAAACCGGCGGTATAAATTAGTAGACTTTGTTATAAGATAGCGCATTCGCCAAAAATGTGATCAAAGAATTTTATTGTTTCAGTGATCCCATTAACGTCATAAGGAAAAACCTAGGAAAAAACTTATGAACTATCCCGATACTGGGTTGTCCAAAAGGAGGTTACCATTAACAATTTCTTTATTAATTGTCGGTAACCAGATACGATTAAATTCTACAGAAGTAGAAGCGATACAATCGTCTTCATTCAAAAGAATTAAGGCAGACTCGTTTATTTTTCGTTTTGTGTTATGTTGTTCTTTGTGAAGTATAGTTGAATTGTCAAATTGTATTTTATGGCCTAGGCCCCAAGCATGTTCACAAATTTTCGATTTTTCAAATTGTTGTTTCTTTATGTAATTCTTGTGTTCATTTATTCGTACGTTTAATGGTCTCGATGTTTCTCCAATATAAAATTTATTGCATTCGCAAGGAATCTTGTATATGCAGTTTTTTGAGTTCTGGGTTTTGTAGGTTGGTTTTGTTTTCGATACTAGAGATTTCAGTGTATTTCTTGTTTGGAATGTTGTTTTAACATTAAATCTGTTGCCCACTCTTTTCATTCTTTCTGACCGACCCTGAATATATGGTATAGTTCTAACAGTAATGTAGTTGTATTGAGTAGTAGTAGTGTTAATAAGAGAAGTTCTGGGTTGATTCGGAAGGTTTGTTTTCTGTTCAAGTCTGTTTAACTCTTTGTTGATAAATTTTGTAGGGTAACTGTTTCCAGTGAGAACATTTTTTATAATTATTTTTTCTTTATTGAATTTATTATCATCATTTAATGACTTAATGACACCTTTCTTTACTCTATTCGGATGATTTGAATTGGAATTTAGGTAGCCGTTTGTATGAGTTGGTTTTCTATAAACTTCTTCTTCTTCATGATCTTTAGAATTTTTTGTGCTACCTGTATATCTTAACACAACGAATTTTTAATGTCATAAATATCAAGCCATTGACAACGAAGTCAGAATAGACTTTGAAACGTTTGGTTTTCCTTCAATATACCGTTTTATTTCGATTGTGGTGTTATTGCCCAAAAAATATAAAAGTAATCAAGAATATGCCACAAACAACGTTTAGAAGACAAATATATGAAGCAGTTATAAAAAATTTATACATTCCTACAACTTAAATTTTTTAAAATAAATTGTATAAAAACTACTTTCCTGACAAATAGGTCACCAAATTAGCTTTTATGTCATAATTATTCAGAATCTGTTTGTTCATAACCCTTAAAAAATCAATTATGGGCAGTCATTGAGGACTGCCGACAGTTCGAATTTTTTTAAACCACCCAGTATAACTGCAATTTCTCCCCACCCTATTTTCCTACCACAATGTATAACATTCTTTGAGTTACTTTGTACCACTATAATTCTATTCCACTACTTATAAGCCGCCCAACATAACATTTTTCGTAACATTTTTTGAGTTACCCTGTATTTATATAATACCACTTTGCCTTGTAATTCAATTGCCCTTATATATGCACCTGCTCATTGTTTAAATTACATAAAATTTGTATCTTGAAAAGTCTTGAACTGGACTGTATTACTCTAAGTCTACTCTACTGAATATTTCAACCATTCTTTATATGTTACTGCTTATAGGTTACTCTATATAACAACTTCTCACTAACATTATTTTAACAACGCCCTATAACTATAGTTCTGCTCCACTTTATATTTCACCATCTTCAATTTTTATGATCATTTTGCATAAACTTTTTTTAACTACCCTATGATACTATAATTATCAATGAGTATTGGCACGAAATGGTAACGACATACAAGATTAGCATATTGCACATGCGAGCTCATAAGATTAGCCCATCCAAAAATAACCTGAAATAATCTGCCAGTGGACAACTATATTTTTTTTATTGGCTTATGAGAATAGTTATAAAAATTAACTATTCTCTTGCAATCAAATAAACTGCAAAAGAGAAATTCCCTGTAGTGTCATTTTGTTAATTTGAGGCGATATCAAAAGAAGAACCAGGAAGTGATTAAAGATTTAGGGGGATAAAGGCTCAATGTAATTGTGAAATTTATCTGAAGTTATAGTCTCCAGATGGGCAGACTCATTCTATTTTTGTTCCTTTCGATTGGGCAAACACCGGAAAGGGTGAAAGTTGATTAAACAGATAGGTGGCCCACATAAAATCTAATTAAGAAAGTTAATCAAAAGTTGTTGCCGGTTCTTTTTCCGACAGAGACACTGATTTTTCTTTGTATAATTATATCCTTTTACATTTTGTATTTTGAGCACTTATTTTTCTACGGTCCCGGACGGATATAAATATTATCTGCATAAGTACTTTATATTTAAAAAACTATTTTTTGAAAACTGTCAAATTTATCTAATGCTTGTTTCTTCAGGTATCTTCTAGGTTCTTTGTGATTTTCTTCGAAAATAACCCCACATTGAGGAGAAACGCTGTATACTTAAAAATCCACAATGAAATAATTGACCTTTCTCATCTTTTAAATTTATGACTTTTTCGATATGTTTAATGTTTCAAATCTTTTTAACGTTTCTGGCGGTTTTTACGTTTTTAACGCTATAAACGTTTTTGACATTTAAAAGTGTACGCCCTTTCGACATTTTTGATATTTATGACATTTTCGAGATTTTCGACATTTTTGATATTTTTAACATTTTTGACATGTTTGACATTCGTAAGTAATTTCGAAAAGATTGTTGAGGAGGTCTTGAATTATTTTGTCTATTCATGGGTTTTCTCTCCTCCAAATTTTTTCTTGTAACAGATAAGTATTTAAAAAATTGTATATGTAGAACAAAGTGTAGTAAGGCAATTTCGCAAAATTGCCCGGATTACTGGCTGTCTGTACAGAGATTCTTCCTCACAGTTTTTCTGAGAGAAAGAGATGTCTATAAAATGATCAACCAGTATTCCTGTATATAAGTAATGTATTGTATATTGTGTAATACTTATCTGTGTATGGAGACGTTTCAAATTTTTTGACAAACAATAAATTCAAAATCAAAGCGAAAATTTTTTAGAAAAAAACCTCGAAAACAACACTAAACGATTGACAACGACTCCAGACTCGGAGTTGAAACGTCTCCATACACAGATAAGTATTACACAATATACAATACATTACTTATATACAGGAATACTGGTTGATCATTTTATAGACATCTCTTTCTCTCAGAAAAACTGTGAGGAAGAATCTCTGTACAGACAGCCAGTAATCCGGGCAATTTTGTGAAATTGCCTTACTACACTTTGTTCTACATATACAATTTTTTAAATACTTATCTGTTACAGGAAAAAAATTGGAGGAGAGAAAACCCATGAATAGACAAAATGTTTGACATTGTTGATGTTCTTAACATTTTTGACCTTTGCGACATTTTTGACATTGTTGATGTTCTTGAGATTTTTGTCATTTTGACGTTTTTGACATTTTTGACAATTTTTACAATGTGGAAAGTTATGGACATTTGTAAAAGTTTGAGGACATTTCTGGACATTTCCAGACATATGTAGGTGTTGTTGACATCTTTTTATATTTTTGAAATTTTTGATATTGTTGACAATTTTAATATTTTTGAAATTTTCAACATTTTCAACATTCTCAACATATTGGACATTTCTAATATTTATGACGTTTTTGACTTTTTTCCCATTTTTTACAATGTGGAGAGTTGTGGACATTTGTAAACAATTGAGGACATGTCTAGACATATGGAGGCGTTGTTGACATCTTTTGTAATATTTTTGAAATTCTTGACATTTTTGATATTTTTGACAGTTTCAACATTTTCGACATTTTCAACATATTGGACATTTCTGAAATATTTGATATTTCTGACATTTGACTGACTGAGACATTTTTGTTGTTTTTGACGTTTCTAACATATTTGACATTTTTTGACATTTTTGGCAATTTTAACATTTGAAGATGCGGGATTTAAGACCGACATCTAGGATTTTCGAGAGAATTAGCACACCGAGGTTCCGAATCTGGAGCCGTTCCGTGTAATTGCTGTTCTCCCTTAACTCCTAGGACAGATTGTCACGATAAAAATTTTCAGGTTACTTCACCTGTCAGAGATATTGAATACTCTCTTCGAGGTGTCATTCCTTTGTGCGCAAGACAATATATATAATATATATTGTTTCTGGTTAGGGAACTTTCATCAGTTGCGCTTCTCACAATTGAATGTCCTCTCGAACACTTCCTTATGTCTTCAAATTTAGCGAAATGTATCAAATACATAAAGAAGTGTTCGAGAGGACATTCAATTATGGGAAGCGCAACTGATGAAAGTTCCCTAACCAGAAACAATATATATTATATATATTGTCTTGCGTAGAAAGGAATTACACCTCGAAGAGAGTATTCAATAGCTCTGACAGGTGAAGTAACCTGAAAAATTTTATCGTGACATTCTGTCTTAGGAGTTAAGGGAGAACAGCAATTACACGGAACAGCTCTAGATTCGGAACCTCGGTGTGCTAATTCTCTCGAAAATCCTAGATGTCGGTCTTACATCTCGCGTCTTCAAATTTTACGAAATGTATCAAATACATAAAGAAGTGTTGGAGAGGACATTCAATTGTGGGAAGCACAACTGATGAAGCTTCCCTATCCAGAAACAATATATATTATATATTTTGTCTTGCGTACAAAGGAATGACCCCTCGAAGTGGGTAATTTTAACATTCTTGACATTTTCGATTTTTTCAACATTTCTGATATTTTTGTCAGTTTTTACATTGTGGACAGTTGTGAACATTTGTATAGATTAGAGGTCGTTTCTGGACATTTCTAGACATATGTAGGTATTTTTAAGATCTTTTGATATTTTTGACATTTTCAACATTGTGGACGTTTCAACATATTGTTTACAATGTAGACATTTCTGGACAGTTGTAAACAATTTGGAACACTTGAGGATATTTCTAGATAATTGAGGACACTTCTGGACATTTCTGGATATTTGTAGGCATTTTTGACATTTTTTGACATTCTTGAAATTTTTGTTGTTCCCAGAAAAAAATAAGTCTGTACTAAGTTCTCAATGATTAGACAAAACATATGCGTGCGGGAACCTCTGCCTGAAAATAACATCTACAATTGTCAGTTATCCAGATTTATGCGGCGATAAAGATGCTGCAGTTCCTGACTTAAAGCAATGGTGTCTTACCAATTTATCCAGAATCCCTGTTTCTATTGATGCTTAGTTATGGATTTAGAAATAAGTCAGAAGATTTTGCAAAGGGTATACTTTTCTAGAATACGTAAAATAAACTTTAAAGTTTTTTGGGTCAAACTTTATGCTGCATCCATATTGAAGTCGTGATCCTTCACTGTTATTAAGAAGTTCATCAAGAAACAAAATTCATGGTTGAGCTTTCACGGCAATGTCTTGGAAATTTCATCGTCTAAATACAATTTATGATAGCATAGCCAGAGCTAGTTAAGCTAGTTAGCGAAATTACCCAATAGAGTTTCCAGCATAAACATTCCAGATTTCTCGTTTCTAAAAGCAACAACCTGCCGAGTTGTTTCAGGGTAATTGTTAAATGAAAACGAATGCCGGGACGGCAATACACCGTAGGGTTTTTTAATGAAAACCTACTAAACTGAGAGAGAAACCACTTCTCTCCTTATTTTTATTTGTTACTGTATTATAAAATGCGAACAGCATGCACCTTTGGCATTATTTTAGTTACATAAATATAATGGAATGTGATAAAAACATGGTTTCTAAATTAATATCCCTATTTACAAACCACTTCCTATCGTACTATTAGAAACAATAATTAAATTAATAACGTTTTCTTTTAATGATTCTAAACTTTTCAATGTCTTATTCTGACTTCTTTGGTAATGAAATTAAAATCTGGATAAAATATAAATTTGAAACTGAGAGCTAAATTGATTTAACAATTTTACTTGACATAACTAATGATATCTGTTGTTTGTTCGATATACATGGTTGCACAAAAAAGTCCAAATACATCATAGTCAAGCTGCTTCTAAGTTGGAAGCATTTTGAAAGAGCAGCAGTTATATGTGGCGCTGCTAATGGCGAATTTGTTGTAAAACAGCGAATTTACAAAAAATGCGATCAAAGAATTCGGTTGACTCAGTGATCCCATTATCGTCATAAGAGAAGACTTTGGAAAAACCTTATGAACTATACAAGAGAGATTACCATTATTAATTTCATCATTTTGAACCGTTTAAACTCCCCAAAAGCATAAAGTTAGATAAATTAGGGGAGTATTCGCCCGACTTTCAGCAGTTTGTGGGGTCTAACAAACTGCAGGAGTCACTGCCATGGGTGGTCTTCCTTAGTAGCAGATTGAAATATGGTCTTACGAATAGTGAACTAACAAAAATTTTCATGCAATGGTTGATGAGTTGAGGGCAAAGTTAGAAGTGATCCTAATTTTTCAATTGGTTTCATGGAAGTTGAGAAAACTGGTAAATTTTTCAAGCTAATTTTGATGTACAAGGAAGATTCGCCATTAAACGCAGAAGAAACCAGATACAATTTTTACAAAGTCAATGACATTTAAGCACTTTTTTTGCAAATAACACCACGAAATTTCTGTAAATTTCCAAACGTTTGATCTAGACCCCGTTGTCAATTGCGAAGAAACTATAAATCATGAATTAAAAAAGTAAAACCCGACTAGTAAAAACAAAAAACAAATAAGAAAAAACACACCTACGTTGTGGGCACTAACAAGAAAGAAAGTCGACTGGAAGGGACATGATAATTTCATGTTACGGTATACTAACAGAATTTTTTCTTCCATTTCACTCTATTGTAAAAGAGCTTCATTTCAAAAAGAACTGACTACAAATAAAATTGTTTAAACAATTGAAAAAATAAGTTAATATATTGAATATTATAATTATAGGTCACAAACACCACAAGCTAATTATGTGATGACTAGAGATGAATGTAGCTATAAATAATTTTTTTATAACACTCTTCAGTATATAGTTATTTACTTTAGCCAATACTATTAAAAAACGCATTAGTTAGTTTTGAAAATCAGATATAACTTAGATTTCTAAATGTTTTTTAAATAACTGAAATTTTTGTTGAGGGTGTTAATAATTTGTATTTATCTTAAATTATAAAATGCTTTATTAATTTTCCTATTATATACTACTACTATATTTTATACAACAACCGTAATCTCTACAGATGTTATATAGTATACAATATATGTACAGTGATTGGCAAATGTGTGGAACCAAGTAAATATCTCTGGAATTATTAGAGATATCAAATTGAAATTTGGAAGGTGGATACTGCAGTAGATTGCCTATTTGTTTCCAAATTTTTTACAATTTTGAACTTCCTGTTTTACCGGAAGTAATGCCGATTTTAAAATTTGCAATGAAACACCCTGTATAGTATTTTAGATTCTGATGAAACATTTTATTGCGAATACACAAATATCGTTTTTGATATTGTTTACTTCAATACCTACCGAGAAATTAACAGAAAAGTAACTAAGAAAAGGAAAAATTCGATGGTAGCTAAACTCGGTTCAGATTTCATTTACGCCAGATATAAACAAACCGCTCGGTAAGGATTTGTATTTCTATTAGCCAATCGGTGGCATTATACCGTCACAGCCAACAGCACTGCTTTTTCCATAGTCGAATACATGTGCGTTTGTTTAAATCAGGCGCAAATTAAATCTGAATCAAATTTAGTAGTCCATGAAATTCATTGCAGAAGTGACAGGAGTTTTCAAATTAAGTTATTATTTTTTTTTATTTGAACGTAAAAAGATTGTGTTGTTTTAATTTGATCGTAAAATGGCCGAATTAAGTGAAAGAGAAAGAATAGAAATATTAATGATGATTGGGTATGGGGAGAGGAAAAGGACGCATCAAGAAGTTTGTGATCTTTTTAACATTGTTCATCTGAATGCACAAATATCCCGTTCAGTAGTGACGAAAACTTTGCGAAGGTACGACACAAGTGGAACAGTTAGCAATTTACCAAAAAGTAGACGGTTAAAAAGTGCAAGTAATGAAGGTGTAGCTCAAAATGTTGCTACATCTTTGGAAGAAAATCCTTACTTATCTACTACCGACCTTGCCAATATGCATGGAATTAGCCGTCGTTCAGTAGCAAAGATATTAAGGCGAGAAAAATATCATCCATACAAAATTCGCCTCGTTCAAGTACTCGACAGACGTTTGCAATTTTGTGAAACGATGATGGATATTTGTAACCGTGATAATAATTTTATAAGAAATTCAGACGAGGCTACATTTTCTTTAAATGGCACATTTAATCGACATAACTGCCGCTACTCGTCGCAAAGTAATCCTAATTGGGTACAAGAGGCTCATACACAACATCCCCCAAAATTGGGCCGGCATTTATAGCAACAGAATCGTGGGACCGTTCTTCCTACAAGAAACTTTAAACGGAGATAGGTATTTACAGCTCTCGGAGACACAAGTTATTCCGGCATTGGAAGTAAATGGACAATTACCAAATAATATCTGGTTTCAGCAGGATGGAGCACCACCCCATTACGCTCGCATTGTTCGAGATCATTTAGATAGGACATTTCATCACAGATGGATTGGAAGAAGGGGTACTTATGAATGGCCTGCACGAAGTCCCGACCTTAATCCACTAGACTATTTTCTGTGGGGTTACTTAAAGTCTAAGGTTTATGTTGATAGACCAAATAATTAGCTGCAAGAATAACTCAAGACATCCAGAGAATTACACCAGAAGTAATAGCTAATGTTACTAGAGAATTTAAAAACCGACTTGCTTATTGTCAAGAAGTAAACGGTGCTCAGTTTGAACATCTAATACATTACGTTTAGTTAAGTTAAGTTTCAATGTTTTGAAAATCACTTAGATTTAGTTAATAATTTTGATTATGTATTTCTTTAATGGGTAATAGATTTTTCCTTTCCTTAATTACTTTTCTGTTAATATCTCGGTAGGTATTGAAGTAAACAATTTCATATCCGATATTTTTGTATTGGCAATAAAAGGTTTCATCAGAAACTAAAATACTATACAGGGTGTTTCATTGCAAATTTTAAAATCGACATTACTTCCGGTAAAACAGGAAGTTCAAAATTGTAAAAAAATTTGGAAACAAATAGGCAATCTACTGCAGTATCCACCTTCCAAAGTTCATTTTGATATCTCTAATAATTCCAGAGATATTTACTTGGTTCCACACATTTATTTACCCATCACTGTATAGAGAAACACTGACAAATACTGCGTCCTACTTTTGAAATCTGAATAGTCGTTTTCGTAGGATCTTATTCTCTTGAAAGTAGGGATCTCGTAGTCGTAGCACTCCATAAAATACAAACTCTTCACTGAAAGTTTATCCTAAATCTCAATTCCCTTGAGCCATTATAAGCGAACACAATGCGACAAAAAGACCTGCCGGTAATTAAGCCCAAATGTTGTCAGGATTTGTTGAGTCAACATAAAGTAATCATTAACACATAATGAATGTTAAAACAGCCCTTAAGTGCTTGTTGAACGTCTTCAGCAAAGAGACACCCGGTTCTGAGGATACAACGTGATTGACATTATCTTATCTAAAGCCCGCGTGTTGAATCTGTGAATGAGTTTGTTGAATGTTGTCTTTCTTGAGCTAAAATTGAGTTGGCTTTTTTGTTCTGGATAAAAACATAAACGGATACGTTTACTGAGAGAAAAGTGGAGAAAAACAAGGGCAAATTGAATTTTGTTACGGCTTTTTAGTTACGGTTTTTTTGTTTTGTGATTAATTAAATAGATGGGGCTATTACTTGTTTTTTGGGAAATAACACTTCATTGAGTGTATATTGAAAAATCCAAACGGTTTAAGATTTGGGCTTTATTTGGTTCTCAATGGGATTATTAAACAAAAATGAATTTGCGGTTGGACATCTAACAAGTTAACAATGACATAACTAACGAAATTTGTTGCTTTTTGATAAATAAGGTAGAACAAAAAGATCAAAAAAAAAATTATACATAATAGTCTACGTGTATATAAAGGTAGGTTATTAAATAGTCAGTTAGATCTAAATCCTTCCCTTCTAAATCTTTTTAATTGCTCTGTGTAGTAACTGAAGTTCAGTAGAATGTACGCAGGGTGTTTCTAAAATAGGGTTTCAAATTCTGCTCTGTATAGAACCCATTGAAATAAGCCAAAAGTCCCTATTCACATGAGCCCGTTCAAAAATTATAAAAATGTGTTTAGTATGGAAAATAAAAGACGGACGTTGCCACAACGCTTAACAAATTAAGTTATTGATAAACTCTTAATTGAGCTTTGCAGTTTTTAATTAGCAAAAGTGGTGATTGGAAAATTTAAGTATACAACATTATTGCAACTCATAAAATGGAGTCATACTCAAACACGGAAATGTCAGGCATGTACTTATTTGTATGAGGTAGCACTTCCGAATAGAAGACTTCCGTCTCGACAGGTATTTCACCAAGAGTAAATGATCCTGACATAGATAGATTTGTAAAAACACCGGGGATGGAAGAAAATGTATTGAGAGTTGTGAAGGACAATCCAAGGGTTAGTGTAAGAAGTATACCACTTATGCACAATTTAAGTTTTTCCGTAGTTTGTCGAATACTTTGCGAACATCAATTCTTCATCGTGCACAGCAATTCAACATTCCGAAAATCACTTTATTCATAATTTTGCACAAAGATCTTCATTTAAAGGCTCATAAGATTCAGAAAACGCAAAAATAAAACCAAAAGACTTTAGTTTACGTCGTCAATTCGTTAATTGGGTCATACAACAGAAACTTGGAAATGTGAATTATTTCAACAAAATCAATTTCGGCGATGAAGCACATTTTGAATTGAGTGGATTTGTTAACAAGCAACATTGTCGAATCTGGGGTGAAGCAAATCCACGAGAAATAATGGAATGACCGATTAATCCACAAAAAGTAAATGTTTGGTGTGGTTTTTGGGCTGGTGGAATGATTGGTTCATACTTTTTTGAAGATGAGAATGGAAATTACTGTGAATGGTGATCGATATCGAACGATGATTACTAACTTATTTGGGATAAATTAGAGCATATTGATATGCAGAATATGTGATTCCAACAGGACGGTACAACATGTCATTCAGCAGCAAAAACAATCAATCTTTTGATTTGGTAATCGAATAATTGCTCGAAGAGGATGTTTCCTCTTAATTGCCCCCCTAGATCTTGCGATCTAACATGTCTAGATTTTTTCCTATGGAGCTATTTGAAAGAAAAGGTCTATGCCAACGACCCACAAATAATTGTTGACCTAAAGCAGAACATTATTGACTGTTTTCAAGTAAGTGAATCGCAGTTATGCCAGAAATTTATCGAAAATTTTGGCAAAATATTAGAAGCTTGTCGTACAGCAGCAGGTGGTCACTTACAAGATATTGTTTTCCATTACTAAACAGAAACAACAATTGTTTTTCTGATCTGGTAAAAGTGAATTTAGGAATACCACAGGGCTCTATTTTGGGTCCTGCTCTCTTTATTTTATATATGAATGAGATTGATACCATCAATGATGGGGTTTCTTTCACATTATATGCTGATGACACTTCGATTATTCTATCGGATCATTCTTCTATGCAGTTAGATCATAAGTGCAATGAATTTGTATTTACCTTGAGTCGGTGGTTCCTCAAGAATCAGTTAACATTAAATTTAGAGGAAACAAAAGTTTTACAATTTCACAATTCTCAAAGATCTATAAATAATATTAACATAAAATTGAATGAATACGACTTTACAACTACTAATTGTGTAAAGTTTCTGGGTCTTCACCTCGATGAATATCTGAATTTCAAAATTCATTGTAATTATTTGGTGAACAAACTAAATTCTCTTTCATATATGTTTAAGAATTTAAAATCTGTTCTCTCAGCAGAACAACTGCTACTAATTTATCATGGTCAGGTCGAACCCAGGCTGAGATATGATCTGTGTTTTTTGGGACTTTCCGCTGGCTAAAGTATTGTATTTTTAGGACAAAAGAAAATTTTGAGATGCTTTGCAGGTGTTGCGCAGGATTATAGTTGTAAACCTCTTTTTAAACAATTTATTTTGCTGACATTACCATCTTTGTATCTGTATGAATTGATGTTGTATGTGTTTAAAAATCAACACAATTTTATTACAAATAAAATTTATCATGGCTTAAATACAAGACAAATGCATGTAGAATTTGCAAAATATAAGATAGGAGCTACATCGCCCAATATAATGGGCCCCAAAATTTATAATGAACTGCCTCTTCACATTAAAGAAGCCAAAAATTTAAATGAGTTTAAACGTAATTTAAAATCCTATTTTATTGACTCGTATCTATATAACGATAGTGAATTTGTGAGTATGTAATATTTTTCTAATTTTGTTAGTTACATACTAACAAATTGTTGTTCTACTCTGTGACAAGTCCTGTACAATGTATGTTGTCTACAAGGATAATAAATTCATTTTATTTATTTTATTTATTTTATTTATTTTATTTATTTTATTTATTTTTTATTTATTTTATTTATTTTATTTATTTTTTATTTATTTATTTTATTTATTTATTTATTTATTTTATTTATTTTATTTATTTTATTTATTTTATTTATTTTATTTATTTTATTTATTTTATTTATTTTATTTATTTTATTTATTTTATTTATTTTATTTATTTTATTTACTATCATTTGAAATAAAATATTTGATAATTCTCAAATAATTTGTGTATTTTATTAAAAATTTAAAAATTAACCTCAAATTGAAACACCCTTTATTTAGAGTTCATTGTTTGCAACTTACCTTCCCATCACTTTTCCTGTACGCATCGTGTATTCTCCAGACGAGTTCCGGTCCGGCGCTAGCCACCTGCTTTCCGATTTCGAAATACTGTCCGATAGGATTCGTTTCCAGAGGACTTTGTGTACCGGCACTGCTTTTGAACTTTGAAAACATAGCAGTGGCAGGCATTGAAAGTTTTTCGCTCCTTTTACGCGGCTGCTTTTCAACTGTCACGGCTCCTCCCCCTTTCCAGTCTCGTTATCATGTTGGTCGAATGGATAATGTCGTATAATGGATTCGATAGAGACCTGCAACAAAAGAGCGTTTTTAAGTGACAAAAGGGATACAAGGGTTGTTTGTCGTGATCGAGTATAAATTTAGAAGGAAAATAAAATGTCTATTCAACCAGTTTTTTTATAAAAGCTTACCAACAAGATTAAGGGTTGGTTATGGTGATGTAAAAGTAAGATTCACATGTAGGATTTTTTCTAAAATCGTTGACTATTCTCCGAAAATTACGTAATGGGTGCCATTCGATTCGTAATTTTATGTAGAAAGGAAAGTTTAAGGAACAATCCGAAAATGCGCTGAAAAAAATTGCAAAAGTTATGTAGCGGGTGAATTGCCGTTCTCCCTGTTACATTGCTATTTTTCTAATAATTGTCGCATGTAAATTTATCTTCCATATTTTACAAATTGCTTTCCTACTTATATCGTTTGCTTACCTATGTTATACCGGTATGAACTGATGTCTTTAGCTAAATGGGTGAACATGTAAGTAAATATTTCAATTTCTAACACTTACGCTAGCATGCTTTTAATTGCTAAAATATCTTATAAATAAGAAGCTATTTCAGTGGGAAATATTTTGAGTCCAGACCTGTAGAACTATGTACCGCCGGCAAACTGCTTGACAGTTCGAATCGTTTTAGAATTTTTCTTTGGGTAAAACAGTAACTATTTTCATATTGCTTTCGCGTAGAATTAATCTATTTTCATTAAAAAATTTTGAATATTTAAACATTTTCATCATTGAAAAATCAACACGTAAATAAGTTAGTTAGCAAATGGAATTATCCCCACTCTCTTCCTTTACTAGAGATCGTGAAATGTGCTCCGATCTCTCTCTTGCATTTTGACTTCCGAAAAGAAGTGGTCAGTATTTTTTTTTGTTAAAAATTCAAGAACGGTAGGAAATTATCCAATATATCCTTTATCGTAATTTTATCGTTTGGATAATTTTAGCCGAAATTTTTAGCAATTTAACTGCTATCTATATTCTAGGTTAAATAATAATTTTGTTCTCTTTTCGTTTTTTTTATTAGTAAAGTTCAATTGCCGAATAGTAATTTTAATTATTGCTGTGTTGCTAGTTAACATACGTCCAGGTGTGCTTGGGCTACCGTAGTGACCTTCTAAACTTATATAGTTTTACTGAAAATTCTCATAACTATATGCCACGTAGCCATTTTTTTGTTTCTTGCCTGGGCTGCTTATTGCTTAATGGCTTAACTAGCCCAACTTTTTTTTACGTCTTTTATAATTATACTGCCTTTATTTTGAACTTTTAGGAGAAGAACCCATACACATTCCTGTGGAAGTGATAAAGCCATTATAAGGATAAAAATTACTCTACAATAGAGGAGCTGATTTCCTCCTGATCATTAATAGAGTGGACATCTCTAAAGAGTGTTGCTGGAAAGGAGAAAAACCAAATAAGGGGTGAGTGATTTACATTTTTTTTTATTGCTAACTTCATTTAAAGGGTGCAACATATACGTGAGTATATGTGTAAATGGCACTAGTTGTTTTCGTAACTAAATCACTTACCTGCTGCTTTGCTGTTTTTCTATAAGTTTTTGTATCCACCATTTTGAATTGAAAATTTAAATATACGTTTTTTTATTGCTTCCATTGGAAGGTTCGTCTTGAAGGGTAAGACAAGGTCAGATAATAATTTTAAAGTTGCCGCTTATTTACCTAGAATCAAATAAACCTCAAGTATAGATAGTATATATTTAATTTTGTATCGCTTGTTGAATTTGGTTGACCTAACCAGAAATTACCAGACCGCGGTGTTCACAGTACAGCCTCATTTGTTATTATGTATTTAATTTCTGTTTTGAAGTTAATTTGAAAGAACCACTAATTCATCTGAGATCCCTTATTGTATTCATATTTAGCTGATCAGTTAATGTTAAATATTGTGTAATTTCTTTTCATGTTCCTTAAATTATCAAGATATTTAATTAGTTGGTTATATTTTATATTTTTTTGTAAATGCTTAATTGTAAATACCTCTGATTTTCCTGTACATACCGTTGAAGTCAATTAAATTTAGTTTTGTAACTGTAATGACAGAGAGATTACCTCATTCATAAATTCAGGAGTTAAGGAAATAGGGTAACTGACACCAACCTCAGATAAGCTGGTAATTCGGTTCAACTCTGGTGAAATACATGCGGACAGACCACTGATTGCTTTTAAATCATTTCATATTCTAATGGCACCGGCTCTGGAAGCTGTTTCCAAGTCCAGCGAAGGGGGCACGCAGCCTCAAGACATTCAGTGGGTCTACCATTGGTTCCTTCGGGAGGGCTAGTCCACACTAAGACAGCCAATTATCCAAGTACTCTTACGACCCAGTAACCAGACCAACACGAAGCCATCTGTCCATAATATCATTTACATCAGAGAGTGGGAACCATTGTGCCGAGTGGGTCTACTATTGGTCCCAATTGAACGGCTAATCCACACCAGTCCGACCAAATAACCGACTACTGGTGATAGTCAGCAACCAGGCCAAATCAGAAGCCCTTCAACCATACTCTCATAAATATCAGATCTCTGTAAGTAATTATTTTAAATTGAGCAAATTTCAGGGAACCATTGTATTTTTATATGAATATTGAAATAAACTTGTATTGAATTTAGTATCTTTTCTCTTTGTGTCTTCCCAGCCTGGCGCTCACAAAGTGAGTGTTCAAGCAAAAAAAACATAGTACACACACCCTCTCGGAAAATATACTGAGCAGCTCATAGGCACTATTATCGCCCCTGGCTCTTTAAGCCAGAGGGTTCAAAAGCAAGCCGTTACACTATTATCCCGCTACACAGGTGTATCGCTTCAGTTATAAACAATTAAGTGAATAAAAAAATTTTAAAATATGAAATTACTATTTTTTATTTAATTTTTAATATTATTATTTCATGAAACTTTTTTTTTATAAAATAAAGTTTGTAAAAAATTTAAACTGAAAAAAATAATTTGTTTATAACATTAATATGATCAATTAAAATAAAAATTTTAAAAAATATATTTTTTAAATCTTATAGAAAACTATAATTAATGATTTTTAGAGTTTAAACGGATCCTTAATTTTATTATCTAGTCACTAAAAAGTATTGTTAATTAACAAACTCACTTTAAATAATAATCAAATAATTTTTTTAAGACAACGTTTTTATTTAAATCATAATTTGTATCAATGAACATGTTGCAAAAAAATATTAACTAATAAACAATGTATTTGTTTATAACAATTATTTAAACAACAATGGTGAAAAATCTGAAAAAAATATTTATATATTTATATAAAGCTTGCCATAAAAATCAAAACAAATTAAAAAAAATACATTTTTTTCATTAGTTTTTTTCATTTGTTAATTTTCAAATGTAATAACCAAGTGAAAAATCAATTTAAAAATAAAAAAAAACGGTAGGTACTCTATTTGTAAGGCAATTACGAATAGCTTCACTGAGTGAAAAAAAATATGGGGTTTTAGTTAAATGTTAACATTCAGTGTAGAAAAAATTGTTAGCTAATAATTGCATAATTAATGGAAAATTGTGATCAAAATTTTTAAACCGCGGGTTATTGTTTATTCATGTATCCTAAAAGTACATACATTTTTGTATTTCTTAATATTCATATTTTATATGTTTAAATAATTTTTTTTGTTGCTAGGTCTAAGTGCCGGATGGTCTATTTTCAGGGCTCTGTAAAAATTATAAACATTGGACGTACAATTCGGACTTTTTTTTTTAGTAAATTTCCTGATCTTTTTGGTTCTTTTTCATATTTTGAAAATTTTCAATATCTTCTGAGATATTCACAAAAAGCCGAACCCCTTTTTCTATTCGCTTAATTGTTTATAACTTTTGCCATTTTTTTCAGCGCCTTTTCGAATTTTCCCTTAAACTCTCTACATAAAATTACGAATCGAATGGCACCAATTACGCAATTTTCGGAGAATATTCAAAGATTTTAGAAAAAATCGTACTTATGAACCAGACTAAGAAGAGAGTTTCAATAGTGTTAATTTTGGTTTTATAATACCACTCCTTTTTCAAACCTGTTCTATCTTTGTTTAATACAGTTAGATCAGCCAACAGAACAACATTGAAGGTATTTTTGGAAAAAAATAGTAATAATTTGCTTTTGCAATCACTTCAATAATAGTTTATCAAAAATAATTGCCAAAATTTTAACACAAAACTTGTGGAAGTAAATTAATTAAACAATTGAAATCCGGAAAAATTTAGAATTTTCTGTTTTTTGCAAACATTGAAGGCATTCAGATGCAGGTGAAAAAGTTGTAGAGAATCATAATCTTAGCTTATTATTGGAGTATTTTCTATAAAGAAAAGCCAAAAAAAGATAAAATGTGAAAAATTAATTCATTTACTGATGACAGCAACCGATGATTTGAAATCTGATTTATTAAGAATAAAAGTGACGTTTTTCAAGTTTTCAAGAAATATAATGTGCATGTTAAAACACAAAATGATTGTAGAATAAATTTTTATGACTCACTGGAAAAAAACAGTAATACAAAACCTCATTTTCTGATTTTTTTACAAATACAAACTTCATCTCGAAAACCAAGACACTTGGTAAATATATCGCTTTTTAGATCTGACAGAATTTAGTTATTAAAAAAATCCAGAGAACTAAAATGACTGAATGTATTCTCAAAAGCAAATATTAAAAAAGGAGGGGGGCAAAACTGACAAAATTTATAACATTTCAGAGTTGTTATGTGAGAACGAGGCCAGAATCATAGCTGATTCTGCTTTTTCCCGATTTGGACCGCGTAATTTTTTCGAATTAATTTATTTACATATCAGAACCAAGTTTTCCGATGTTTCACCCATGCTTTTATGGGGCTTTTTCAAGGACGAGAAATACAAATGTTGCTTACCTTGTGGCGACTACATTATTTTAGTCTTTTTCTCACAACACACTTTGAAACGTTAGTCTGACGTTGGTATCTGCTATCGTCATCATTCACCTGATGACGATAGCAGATACACAGCTATTAAAACGTTGTGAGATCAACCAGTTCAAGAGTATGGAAGTCCAAGGAAACTTCGAGGAACGCACAATTTGGAAATGACTACACTTTGGACATAGCCAAGGACGTTGTTTCGGGATTTTTGTTTATAAGAAATAATAAGGGGCCATCCAAAATTATAGGTAAAAGAAGGGTAGCAGGTACTTAATGGGATTATTTTTAAATTGCTTTATGGTTGTGATGATATTTTGGAAAGTTTTCGAATTCTATTAGTAGGTAATGTAAGAAATTTATTTCGTTGATGAGATTTGTGTTGAAATGTGGATGCAGGGTTGCTAGATGGGCAAAAGTTCAAAACTTTTATCTCGGTTAAAATTTTTGGGATTTTTGGAGATAATACGGACATTTAGTCACGACAGAGGAGCTGTCGAAGAGGATTGGGCGGCCCGTTTCGTGATGATGTTCAGATACAGCGGAGTGTGTATAGATCGACCGATGTATACTGCCCGATACCTCGTGCTTATGGAGATGCTTCCCAAGTGTTATCCTCTGCAAAAGATAAACAAAATCATTTTTTCTCCTAGGGTGTTTATTCCTTTCCATGGTCTTGTGGGGCAGTATACATCGGTGAAACAAGTCAATT
Organism: Octodonta nipae; assembly: GCA_034190945.1. Lineage (NCBI taxonomy): Eukaryota > Metazoa > Arthropoda > Insecta > Coleoptera > Chrysomelidae > Octodonta > Octodonta nipae. Next base: position 38,425,098 of record CM067216.1, on the reverse strand, counting down.
TATGAACACCCGTCTATGTGAGCACAAACGTTGTTGGAAAACGTACCTTTATTTAAACTCCGTTGTAGCTAAACACCATCACAGGCCACTCTTTGACAGCTCTTCTGTTGTGGCCAATTCTCCGTATTATTTCAAAAATTTTAACCGAGGCAAACTTTCGCCCATCTGGCAACCCTGCATCCACATTTCAACACAAATCTCAGGAACGAAATAAATCACTTACATTACCTACTAATAGAATTCCAGGAACTATTCAAAATATCAACACAACCACAGAACAATTTAAAAATAATGCCAATAAGTACCCGCTACCCTTCTTTCACCTGAAATGTCTGATGGCCAATTATTATGCCTAAAAACAAAAATCCCCAAACAACGTCGTTGGCTATGTCCAAAGTGTAGTCATTTACAATTTGTGCGTCAGTGAGAGAGGTTTGAGAAAGTGAAGTTTCAAAGTGTGTTGTGAGAAAAAGACTAAACGAATGTAGTCGCCACAAGATAAGCAACATTTGTATTTCTCATCCTGGAAAAAGTCCTATATAAGTGTGGGCGAAACGTCGGAAAACTTTGTTTACATGTTGGTGCTGACATATAAATAAATTTAATTCGAAAAAATGATGCGATCCACATAGGGAAAAAGCAGATTCCGCTATTTCTGAGTTGTTATTAATAATCAATTCATAAGGCATAGCAAAAAAGGAAATACGGAAAGGCCCTGCAGGTTGTGAAACATTTTACGAATGATTTTTATCGAAATCCCCAGCGAAATGCCATAGTCGAGTAAAATTTTTGCCAGTTTTTCTCTCGAATGGAGATTTTTCGTAACACGTGGGAAAACATTTCGCCGAAACATCGAACGCTTATGGCGGTGTGTTTCCTATGTAAATTAATACGGTTGCCAACTTTTCTGGTGAAAAACAATTCAGTATGTAATATTCAAAGAAATGAATAATACGAACGGAATCAAATGTGTTTCCTCCTCTCTGTTTGTTGACTGAAAATGTTTGTTTCTGAAACAAACGGTTTCGAAATATGCGAAAAAGCCGAATCAATACCGTGCGTTTTTTCTACAACCGAACGTTTCTGTATTGCCAATTTATCACAACAGCAGCAGCTGTTCACAATTTATATTCCTGTTTAGAAATTCTTTACAATATGTGAGGATATCAAAAAGCTTTTCAAACAATTCTAAATGAAATATTTTCCAGAGAGATTTACGCTGGGAACTGACAACTACTGGGTTCCTTAAATGATACAACAAAACTTTTACGCGGTGATCCAAAAGTATGGCAAACCTATAATAATTTGCAAGAAACTTCACAGACAATTTTTTAAAGATTTTCCCCTTGCAATTCACTAGTGACCTTGTATTTGACGTTGACAATGACCGAGGAGGTAACATTAAGGTCAAGTAAGTTTTTGTAGTTAGGCACCTCCATTTTTAACCGACTTCCAAAAAAGAGGAGGTTATCAATTCGTCTGCAATTTTTTTATGTATAGCGAGCGATTATTCAAAAACAATTCAATTTTGATGATTTAAACTACATTATATTAAGGAACATTACAGAAAGGTTACAAATAATTGTCTATAACATGAGATTTACGGTTTTCAGAAAATCAGAAAAAAAAGTATATAAGGGACTAGACTAGCGAATTTCAATGAATCTTCACTGTTTTCTCTAAAACCGCTCAAGAAATTTGAATATTATAAATTGTATTCTACAAAGATATTCCGTTTATTTTACTATCACGTAAAACTTACTATTTTTTTGAAAATCTGAAAAATATATGCAAAAAAACTGTAAACATCATGGTAAATGTCTGTTATAGTTATATAGGATAACCCATATGTTTCATAAGTTAGTTCTTTTTGCGAAAACTTGAACATTCCGTACGCGGGAGAAACCGCTGGTAACGGCTAGTCTGTATATAAACAGGCAAAGACAATACGGTTAGGTACCATTTCCTCCTCTGTAACTCAATCGATTTGCTTTATTTTTGCCGCCAGATTACTTCTAGAGAAAATCATAAGGTAGGTTGACTCCAATGTGAAAGACAAACTAAATTAAATATAAAACTAAAAGTTTTGGCCCTTCGCTAAAGTTATCCTACATAGTCATGCTATTCAAAAAGAAACAACGAAAAATTGTAATACGTAATGATTGCCGTTTATTGGGCGCTCGCAAGTTTGCAGTTTGCAACTTTCATTGCATTGTAAATATGTTTTTTCAACTAAAATAAGAATTATGTTGCACCACTTCAATTTATTTCTGATCTTTGTTTTAACCTTATACTTTTAATTTAGAGTCCTTTTATTTTTGTCGGGTAACTTTCATATAAGTTTAACTAAGATTACAGAAAATTGTGAAATTATGCACAAATTCACGATAAATAGATCTGACAACAATGAATGCTTAGACATCTGCCGGAAATTTGATTTAAATTTTGCTTTTCATTACTTTTGTAGCGATTAGGTTGAAAGTTTTCAATTCAGTAAGACAAGATTTCAAAGTATTTTCAAGGTTTCAATTTCAATTCACAGAAAAAAATTCATAAGAAATAGGTGTATTTAACTACTATTAATTAACAGTATGTGATTCATATTTATTTATATTTTCTACATAAAACAGAAATCGTCATGTGTTAGGTACTATGTTGGTAAGTACATTTTTTATATTGAAAAAAAGGAAATTACAAATCAGCAGGCTGGAGGCGTGCCCACTGAGCGCCCAGGGCCAATCACACGCAGCCGTTCACGGTGCCAACCAATAGGCGCCGAGCCGCGACTATATAACAGCGCGAGCGCTTCTGAAAATCTTAGTATTCGAGTAACTAGAAGCGAAAGCAGAAGGCTACGAGAATTATGCGAACCGACCTGAAGAGGGCAGATGGGACTCTGCCGAAACGTCGTCATTTTACCATCGATCCCGGCAGTGATCAGTTATCAACTACGCGGATGAATTCCCGGAAACCACCTAAAACATATATATATATATATATATATATATAAACTACAGGGTGCGTTTTTTTTGATGAACAGTATGGGGATTTCGGAAACTAGCGGAGATAGAGCAATATTTAAATTGGGAAAGATTTGCAGTTTTACTGGCCCAATTTAATGACACTTTCGAATTTTTGTAAAAAGTCATGGCTTACTAGACATTTGGAAATATCGAAATTCTGTAGATTTAGTCAAATCCCTTTAGCTTCTTTGTTTTCGATTTTATAAAATAAGTTTAAATATCAAAATTGAAGGGAATTGTATCCCGAATATGATTGTCATGTCCTCGTTTGCGAATAGCCACCCCGCTCTCCCGATTTGCAGTTATAGACTTCTATTTATGGAGTATACAAAGTATACAAAAGAAGGTATGAGACAGTTGGTGACCTAAGGGTGGCGGTATTACAAGCAATTGAAGAAATTGATAGGCGATCTGTGAGGAAAGCGGTAATGTCAATCTTAAAAATGCAATTTTTGTCTAATTAACAATGGTGGACTTTTCGAACATAAATTGTAACCACTATTATGTACTTCAATTTCTTAAGTTTTTAGTAAGTACCTACTTATTTAGTTTTTTCGTTATATCTGATATACCTAATAAAAAAATCCTTCAATATTTTTTGGAATAGTTATTAATAAATCCATCTATTTCATGGCTAACTACGTTAAAAGTGAAAATAAGAGAGAAAAGCATCCATAACTCCGTTATTTTTATGAATAATTATGTCAAGTATTATATCGTTGAAAAGCTCTAAAAATGTCCGATTTTTTGAGGGCATAGCCAACTATGGTTTTTATTAAAAAAAAAGATAAGCTTGTGTCATATCTCGAAAACGAAAGCTGTCACGCAAACGAAGACATGACAATCATATTCGGGATACAATTCCCTTCAGTTTGGATATTACACTTTTTTTATAAAATCAAAAACAAAGGAGCTAAAGGGATTTGACTAAATCGACAGAATTTTGTTCTTTCAAAATATCTAGTAAGCCATGACTTTTTTCAATAATCCGAAAGTGTCATTAAATTGGGCCAGTAAAACCGCAAATCTTTCCCAATTTAACCATTGCTCTATCTCCGCTAGTTTCCGGGATCCCCATACTGAACTTCAAAAAAAAAAAAAAAAACTCACCCTGTTTATACATATGATAACTAATATTTATATTAGCAGTTTTAATCGACTATTCTCGAAATGTCTCATGTCCTCGTTTCATGAAAAACCGAATAAAAAAATTGATCTCGTGTTAAACATCTTTCATTTCCTCCAGCATTGTTAAATACAAAGCGCGTTTATATATATATATATATATATATATATATATATATATATATATATATATATATAAAGAGACCGAAATCCCTCCACTACACCACTAATTCCCTTTGATCCTTCTCCGAGGGAAAGGCCGCAAACAGCTCTGTCCATCCACTCGCCATCCGCAATAATATACTTCGCCATCGGAAATTGAAATCGATAGACATCCTTTTTTGCTCTCCTTCCCTCACACGCTTCCTTCTGATAAACGAGTGTTCAACATGTTAACCAACAGGTTCGAACAGATATATTGATGTTGGATTCAACAGGCTGCCACTTTTAACATTCCCAGACATTTCATACCGATGAAATTTTCATTTCCTATTCAGCGCTAGCGCCAGACATATGTTTCACTTGTTGGCTTTCAGTTTATTCCGAAGCAAAATTTTTATCATGTATCTTTAGTGAAAGATGGAGTCTTCCATCCGTCAAGTTTCCACAACATGTTCATTTTTCATTGAGAATTTTTATTTACGACAAAATGGATGGCGCATTTCGGCGATTCGTTTCTGCTGTACGACTGACCTCCATTTAAATGTGAATGAAATTGTAATACGTATCTTGGGTTTTCATAAATAGCTTTTTTAAAAAAAATCACCGATTTCAATGCATAATAACTATTTCGAAAAGATTGTTGAGGAGGTCTTGAATTATTTTGTCTGTTCATTGGGTTTTCTCTCCTCAAAATTTTTTCCTGCAACAGATAAGTATTTAAAAATTCTATATGTAGAACCAAGTGTAGTAAGGCAATTTCGTAAAATTATTCTGAGAGAAAGAGATGTCTACAAAATGATCAACCAGTATTCCTGTATATAAGTAATGTATTGTATACTGTGTAATACTTATCTGTGTTTGGAGACGTTTCAACTCCGTGTCTGGAGTTGTTGTCAATCGTTTACTGTTGTTTTCGAGGTTTTTTCCAAAAAATTTGCGCTTTGATCTTGAATTTGTTTGTTTGTCGCCACTCTCACCAGTTATAGCGAACCTTTTTATGGAGAACTTTGAGGAGCTGGCACTAAGAACAGCAACTCTTAAACCCAGTTTATGGTTGCGATATGTGGATGATACTTTGGTGATTTGGCCTCATGGGAGGGAACACCTCAACACATTTTTAGACCACCTTAATGGCATCCATCACAAAATAAAATTCACCATGGAGATTGAAGCCAATAATCAACTGCCATTCCTTGATGTTCTCATAAATAGGAAGGAAGATGGAACCCTTGGCCATACAGTATATAGGAAAGCAACTCACACCAACCGATACCTTCATGCTAATTCTCATCACCACCCAGCCCAACTACGAGCCGTCGTCAAAACTTTAGTAACCAGATCACAAAGACTAGCTGACCAGGACAACATCAAACAGGAAATGGACAGTTTAAAAACAGCTCTGAGACAAAACGGATTTACAGACCGAAAGAGCCCTAAAGTCAAAACCGAGACGAACAGACGAGGAGCATGAGACACCAATAACTAAGGCTTATTTACCGTATGTCAAGGGTACCACGGACAGTATTGCAAGAATTCTACGGAGACACAATATCGATACTATTTTCAATACAGACAGAAAAATAAGCACGGTGTTGAGGACTCCGAAGACGAGGATCCCTTTAGAACAACAGGGAGTGTACGAGATTCCATGTGCAGGCTGTCATAAAACCTATGTGGGGCAAACTAACAGAAGAATTCAAGCTAGACGTGATGAACACCAGAATGCTATAAGAAAGCAGGAAAAAACAACATCCATTGCTGAACACGCCACCACGACGTCACACCGAATAGACTTTGAGAACACCAGAGTACTGGCAAATATAGAACACCCGAAATCAAGACTCGTAAGAGAGGCAATTAAAATAGCGAAGAGGCCTCACAGTCTAAACGCACGCAATGAAATCCAGAACTTATCGAATTGTTGGAAAATTCGATTAAACACCGTACCGGCCCGGACCCGTCCAATAGCAACTCAACCGGAAGTAACAAATCAGCAGGCGGGAGGCGCTCCCACTGAGCCAATCACACGCAGCCGTTCACGGTGCCAACCAATAGGCGCCGAGCCGCGACTATATAACACCGTGCGCGCTCCTGAAAATATCAGTTTTCGAAGCGAAGAGAAGAAGCGAAAGCAGAAGGCTACGAGAATTATGCGAACCGACCTGAAGAGGGCAGATGTGACTCTGCCGAAACGTCGCCATTTTACCATCGATCCCGGCGGGGATCAGTTATCAACTACGCGGATGAATTCCCGGAATCAATCTAATACATTTAGTGCCCGCGAAAATTTAAAAACAAATATATATATATATATATATATATATATATATATATATATATATATATATATATATATATATATATATATATATATATATATATATATATATATATATATATATATATATATATGTATAAAGGTATCGTTGTGGCCTCAGAAGCAGGTATACGATATACGCTGTTACCTCATATATGACGCTACTACCTCCGATTTTGGAGGTCAGAATGATTTGCCTTTTTTGAGAATATTTATGGATTGTATGGTAATAGAATGCAAAATCAGCAAAATTTTAGTGGAGACTTAAACGCATCTAAAGTATCCTCGAGTCGTCCATTTAGTTCAAGGGTTCACCACTGGAGCTAGTGTTGTCTAAGTGTGATACAACAAGTGAGTTCTGACCTCCGAGTTGTACGTTCGTCGTTGTAACCTCCAAATTTTAGCAACGCTGTGAATTTGAACGGTAACTTATCAGGTCTTCTTCTTCTACTTCTTGTGAAATCGAGAATGCGTGACAGAGCATCTCTGTTACATCTCATATTGAAGTTCGCTGTGGGTAAAGATAAGCGATATATTTTTTAATTTAATTTTACAAATTTTCATAATACTAATTTGTATTTTAGAGAACTCAATGATCTAATTAAATGTAAAATTGTACAGTCGTTCAATAAGGTTTTGGGTCTTTATTGCAAATTTCGATTACATGAATTATGCTATTTTATGAAAATATTCAACTTTTTCTATTTTGGGTAGGATTTAAGATTGTAGATGGGTTGATTTTAGTTGTTAGGAATTTATTTATATTATTGGGGCTGTCTGAATATACCTAAGGGCGAAATCAAAGGAGGGCACATTAAGAAAACAAACATCCTCTCGCTGTTTATTCACCGTGGTTAAATGAGCTTGAAAGACACTATTATTTATTTCTTAATAAATATCGCTTTAAATCTTGAATTATAGTCGTAAATGTTTATCAAAACTACGTGACTACTTTATCTTTAATAATTTGTTGTAGAAATACATAACTTTCGTATAATAGAAAACCTAATAATGAATATTATTTTTTTCAGATTTCAAATAGAAAATAAATATGACATGAATACTAAAAATACTACTTTTAAAAAATCGATTTGACCAAATATTTATTATGACTTTCATGAATGTCAGAATATGCGTTTTAGAGCAATCGCGGTTTATATAGTAGCAGTATTTAAAGTAAAGGCATATCTAATATGTAAAAATATCGTGATATGGTGTTTGTGATCGAACTTCTCCGAAACGGCTCCACCGATTTTCATGATTTTTTATGTATATTTGATAGGAGCGACAATAGGTTGTAAAATATATTTCATGTCCATATCCGGAAAAAAATCGATTGGTAAATATAATTTAAAAAAGTCTAATGTCACAATAAATTATAGTTATGAGTTCAGTACAGTGGCAATGATTAAATAATAACATATAAATAGTCTGAGAAAATTAGGTTTCAATAAATGTTGTTGAATCAATGGTTGAATTAAATAGATACATTAACCCCGAACCCAAGTCCTGAGGAAAGAAACAAAGAGTAATCAAAAGTTAAGGCTCCAAATTTTAAACATTATTTAATAAATTCTTAAATATAAATAAAAATAAAATTTGCACAAAATCTGATGTCACGGTGTTTGTGGTCGAACTCCCCCGAAAGGGCTCGACCTATTTTTATGATTTTTTTTTGTATATTTGATGTATGAGAGTAGGTTGTAAAGTATATTTCATGTCGCCAGATTAGATTGTCCCTATCCAGAAAAACAAGACGTGAAAATTGGTGTATATACTTCTCTCTACAAATAAATAATAATGAGTATCGGCATTCTGCAAAAATTTAATTAATTCATGGTTGTCAGGAGGGGAAATGTTTTTTTTTCCAAAAAGTTACTATTTTTCCGGAAACTGAAGTAAAGAATTAAGAGGTTGAGTCCTTCATTAAATGAAGTGATATGTGAGTCGCTATTTTGTCAAAATGGATGAAACGAGGGTTAGTATTGTTTTAGAAAGAATTTAATATATCCGAAATAGAAAGTAATACTGGTGTGAATCTTGATATAGATACTCTTCTAAAATCAACAGAGTTTTATCAAATTGTGAACATTCAGGTATACGATATGGGGCAAGCGGTGAATGTTTCAAGAAAAAATGACTATTTTGGGAACCGAAAATAATTCAGATATGAGAATTATAACATTAGTTCCTTAAATTTATTGAGATTTGATGTGTCATTATACGAAGACTCTGTTATGGCAGGAAGACGATAGGTGTCAGCAATTTTTAAGCAACAAAAAAGATGCAGGCGCGAAAGTTGGTATACACTTCTCCTGAAATGACTAGAAATGAAGTAATCACTTAGCGATCATCACGTAGCCGATAAATGGAATGTGGAGTATTTATTCATTCCATGAGAGGTGATAAATTGAATCTGTTCTTAAATGTTTGCCAGTAGTGAGGGCGTGGGTCACTATCAGATTTAGTGCAGGCAATATCTTTAAAAATTAGAAAATGTTGAAATTTTCAAATGATAGTTAAGACCTATAAAGTAACAATAAATTCCAAAAACTGAAAAAAGTATAAACCTTCAAACGCTAAGAATATTAAATACACCAAAACATCACAATAATATAAAATTTGACAAAATTATTGTGTCAAAAACATAAAACGAGAAAAATCAAAAAAAAGTCAAAATAAAGATATGAGTGAAAATACCAACATCACCGTAAATGCAAACGAGACCCAAAAATAGTCAAAAACAATATGTCAAAAATGTGAAAAAATCCAAAAATATCAGGAATACCAGGAATAAATGAATCGTCAAAAATGTCATAATCCTCAAAAACATAAAAAATGTCATAAATGAAAAAATGTATAAAACACCAAAAACTTTAAAAATAGCAATAAAACGTCAAAAAAACCTGAAACGAAAACTAGCTCATCATATTAAATCCGAAAATAATGTATTTTTAGAACAATTTGTTGCTATATAATTTTCGCCCATGAATGATAATGTTAAAATGGATTTGAAAAAAATCTAAAAATTTAAGCGATGTGAATATTACCAAATTAAAAAATTTTCAAGATAAATATGTCAAATAAGCTGACTCGCCTACCGTGCACGAAGATAGGAGTGATTAATGAGGGCATTATTTGTAATGCTAAGGCATTATGAATAATGGTAAGCTACGTCGGGCTAAGTGATATTATCTAAACTTCATTATTTATCAAACTGCCTGGGCATTATGAATACTGTGGTGATAATCGAGGGGATGGGAGGCTTGGTCCCGCTGAAGGTAGGTTTTAGCAAAATAAATGCTAAAAAAACTCAGATGCTTGGGAGGGGGGAGTTGAGCCCCCCTTGAATCTGCCACTGGTTGGGCAAAGTATAATACAGATGCCTTAAGGGAGGAGGCATACAGGGGTGGACAAATGCCCTGCGATGACTGACTGCTGACTCTAATTGCTTCACTGCTCACTACATCGTGTTCCTTATTTTTGTTTACTTACCATTTTGTGTTATTTGTCTTATATTTTTAATTTGAGTTTTAACAGCTAAGAAGTAGTTTTTAAATGTAGAACCCTCTCATAATAAGTACAAATTATTAACCTTATTATTTAAATTGTTTGTTTTTAATCATAGGGAAGATGGTCTACAAAACGAAGAAGTTTTATGTTACTTGTGTTTTAAATTTTGATTTCATGTCAGAAAAAAAAATGACAATAAAGCATGTTATTTTTTACTTTGACTTTATGTATGGGCTATTTAATGAATTAAATAGATATTATGCTTTTGTCAAATCATTTTGCCAAAAGCCCGGGAGTAGTGTCCAATTAATCATTTGGTCCATAACATGTACAGGGCTTTCATTTCAAAACTAGTCACCCAAAATAACTTATAAAATATATTTAAAAGAAAAATAAAAAATAACATTTTAATTTATATTTACGGGGGACACATTTTATATGTATCAGTCACCCTGCATTCCAACCCTTAACCGGGGTGAATATCACTTCTAAAAGTTTAAATAAACAGGGGTATCATCTGAAACCTCTTTTTTTCAATCTTTTGACACATTATTTTTTTAAATCCGATTATTTTTTACAGAGTATTGACCTAGAAATCATAAAAAATATATATTTTTAATTGTAATTACAAAAAAGCATGAGAATAATTACTGAGATAAACAAGTGAGACAAAATCCTTAAATGTTTATGCGAAAGATATTTGTGAGTGTAAATGTAACAAATTTATTATTAGTAGGTAGTGGTTGCGTTAAGAACTGACCATCAAATTTCGACTATGTTTTATTCATCAGAGATATCCCGATAAGAATATTAGTTAGATTTAGTTCATAAATTTCTCAAGGTTAACTGGTTAACAAATACTTCGGTCGGCTCTGTGCATAAAACGTCATGCCTAAATTAATCCGTTCCCTACAAAATACAGCTTTTCAACAGCTTGCTGAGGATGATTATGACAGAAGGTTCTGCGAATTAATGATTCAAAGGGCAAATGCAGACTCTATTTTTTTAATATTTCTTTTTCTGACGAAGCAGGATTTTTTTAAAATGGATTTGCCACTAAACAATTGTAGATACTAGAACAATACCAACCCACAAGTTTTTCAGGAAGAACAACCAACATATAAAACTATAAAATTATAGGATCTTTATTCGTGGAAACAAATTTAACTGGAGAATTGTATTTGGAATTATTATTAGAAAATGTGATAAATACCCCTATAACCGAATCTTTAGAAAACTGAATAAATCAAGAAGGAACTTTGTTGCTAGACGAAGAAAAGCTATTTTTTCAACAGGAGGGAGCACCTCCAGATTATAAGCCTTGCCTGTACGAAATTGGCTTAATGAGACATCTCCCGACCTAACGCTTCTTCACATTTTGAACATTTAATTTAAGTACAAGGTAATTCTAATACAATATTAATAATAAATACTTAGAAAATAATAATTATTTTAAATTGAAAGTTTAAAATCATATTACTCTGTAAAAATAATCTTATTGTAACAAATGATGGTTCAAAAGATTGTCAAAAAGAGAACTTTAAAACAAAATATCACATGATACCACTTTATATTTAAACTTTTAGAAGTTATATTCATCCCCGCTTAGGGAGACCGATACTTATAAAATGTGTCCCCGGTAAATATAAATTAATGTGTTTTTTGTCTTTTTCTTTTAAAGATATTTAAAAAAATTATTTGGGTGGGTAGTTTTGAAATGAAAGCCCTGCATATTCACCAATGTTTATGTACATGGTCTATCGACATTCTGCTCGCCTTCGATAATCTAGCGTGGACCACTTTCTCGAAGTCCATGAAAATCAAGGCGAGTAGTATTTGATAATCTCTACTGAGTTGGTATTTGTTACTGTCAGTAAACACTTTATAGACTACCGATAGAAGACTTATCGTGCTCTAACTGAAAATGGATTCTTTCTGCCTTTCTTGTGTGGTATGTGTCTGGTTTCTATATATTGCGAAAATATTTGGGCGATATTCCGACGTTCCCTATTGTCTTGTCATTCTTTATGTTTTTAACTGCTGACTCCACTTCTTCCACAAGAACTTCTGGTCTTCCTTTGGCAGTCGTCTGTATTTCTAGAGTGCCAGGGGCTTTATATGGGTATTCTTCGGTTTTTCGAATTTTTTTATCTGATAATCTCATTACTTCCCTAGGACAGTTATTAGTTCTTTCATAGCATTAATACAACATTTTCGATTTTCAGTTCCAAATTGTACTAGTTTCTGGCTGTAATGGTTGTTACCTTGTTGTGAGATCTTTAAAGAAATTATATTCACCCCCGCTTAAGGGTTGAAACTGTAGAGTGGCCGATACGTGTAAAATGTGTCCCTCCTATATATAGAAAACTTGTTTTTTGTCTTTTCCTTTTAAGGATGTTTTAAAAGTTATTTTGCGTGGCTAGTTTTGAATAGATAGCACTGTATAATGGCAAAGCCAACTCATAAAAAAACAATCCTAGCGATAACAGGCTATATAAATACAAGATGTCCCAAAAAAGGTAAATTGGTATGATCAATAGGAAATACAAAAGTAAATATGGTTTACAAGGCCGTAGCCAAGGGAGGAGTTCGAGGTTGAAACCGAAATTTGGGAATAGAAGATTCAATTTTAACGAATTAACAAGTTTCTTCATGAGAATATATTATTTTATTCTATACATCTCTTATATACTGGAAGTATACTGAATAGAAAACTAACTTTCGCGGTCCCAATCAGTGCACAATATTAAAAACAAATGGCTAAAGTAATCACCCCTCCCCAAACCATTTTTCTAGCTAAAGCCTTGAGAGTTTGTTTAATAAATCCTTACACCACTCATATTCCAGATTTAGAGGGTTAATCTTTAAAATTCAAAAACGCAAATTGGCGAAAACTTCATCACATTACATTTGTAATAAACTTTGAAAGGCAATTGTTGTAAAGAAGCAATTTAAATTAATTCAACCAGTGGCGTACAGTTTGATTGATGGCCCTTTTTTCCTCCCTAACCGTGACACCACTAAATAAAGCACAGATTTAGATACATTTTTTAATTTTAAAAAGACTGGGACTGAACGATGGAAGCGAAAGCTTGTTACGAAATATACTTCCCATCGCTCATTACCAATTTAGATAGATTACTTTTTTGGTTGCGCATAAAATGAATTTAAATAGATGGATATGACTATGTGAGGCTAAATAATACGTGAACTTTAGGGGGTAGTTTTGGGGTGAGTACCCTTACTGCCTTTGAACCAATTTGTTTACAACGCAAAACAAATTGTATATGTCATTTACAGTCTGTCCTCTATTTAGAATTATTGTGTAAACTTTTTCTATTTTTACACATTTAATTATAAGTAGATTTTAAATCTCAGATAGAGACCATAAATTATATACAATTCTAAAATTCGGGCCGTATTTTTCTAATAATTGTTGTAAAATGTACCGAGTTTAGTTACTGTGTGTAACTGCCATAACATCATTCAAATATTTTATGTGTGCTTCGACATTTCTTTATACTCTTCTTTCATTGTATATGTCAAACATATTTCAGCATTTTAAATTAAATTAAATTTGTTTCGTTTTTATTTCTATGAATGTATTGATATAATGCACTTTTGATTTTTATCTAAACCTGCCTCATTCATTAAATTATCTGTATTTAATAAATTTCGTTTCAGCTTCCCTCTTCATATTTTGAATTTGAGTTTTGTGTTCTCGGTTTAAACAAACCGATACTCTCGAACTTGAAAGCCGGAATCCTTTCTATTTTTAAATTCATTGTTTGTTGAATAATATAATAAATGCATCAGCTACCAACCAATACATTTCATTTTGCATTTTTCGACAATAGAGCAAATATAATTTGTAAATTTTTGACTATATAGCAATGCTTCCAAAAGAATATTTGTAAAAAAAGTGAAAAACGTTATAATATTAATTTTTGTAAAGCATGATCGGAGCATTACGCACAGGGAAAAACTGGAATATCCACTAACATTAATAATATTTGAAAAATCCATAACTTAGGCAGTTTTCAAGCTGAAGCACAGATTATTCAGAAAATAATGGTTTACGAGCTGTTCTTTAAACATGGTACTTGTGGACTCTGTCTTGAGTTTTGCATAATCGCATTATAAACAATTTAAGTTCATTGTATGAAATGAAGTTTGTTAAAACGCAAAGAACATAAATTTAAACCATATTGTCAATAGTAACAAATCAGAAACAGTATGGCTAATTGCAACATAATTCTGATTTTAATTGACAGACTACAAATTTATAATCAAAAATTGCAAACCAGCGACTCCCAGGAAATAATAAGAACTTGAAAAAAAAGTAATTATTACGCAATATAATGCTGTGTATGTGATCTCATACAGAACAAGTTTGCCGAAAAATTGTAAGCCTAGAAAGTATCAGAAATGCATTATCGGATAATTTTAATTCCACTCTCCGGTCCAAAGCATGTTCAGTACGTTCTAAACTAAATGAATTTTGTATGGGTGCCAGTTATTTCTATGCAAGCATTTTAGAAAACAAGATTTACTTATTGATTGTTCTGCGGCTATTTGTCTACTGGATTTGTGAGGATTTTCTTGTAAATCGAGCAAAACATTTAATTATGTATCTTCTGGAAAATGTTTGGTTTTGTAATTGTCTCTTACTACAAAATTCTAGAAATATTTTTTCTATTTTACTTCGCGCCGGGTACTTCATATTAAAAAATTCGCAAACTTCAACTTATGTTCGAGTTCTGTTGCCATATCCTACCATCTTCAAAATTTCTATTCGCTGCTTTTCAGTTAATCGCGCCATACTTTGAAACTTTACAATTGCACTTGACAACTACTTATTTGAAGTAAAATTATAGTACAATTTATGTGGACATAAACAATTGTTATAAACTCCATCATAAAAAAAGGGTTTCCATTCATGCGACTAAAATACTGCCAACAATTATATAAACCAAATGTAAATAAATATGTTCAAACAAACAATTACCTTATTTTTACCGTTGTTTTCTTAAGTTTAGAAATAAATATATTTTTTTAATAACTGTTAATTTTCGGTATAGAGCACTGAACATGAAAAATACTTAGGATTCAATGCAGAATTCAAAAATAAAGTGAAAACAAATATTTCCATTTGAAAATATGAAGTTGATGGTCGCAATTTATTTGTGGCCCACCCTGTATAAATGAGTTTATCATCACAAAAACCGCAGTCCAAAAAAAAACCGAAGTGGCCGAGTGTTTTTCCATAAAACCAATCCCCTGAATTTTAAATGAATTTGTTCCAACCCATGGGTCCTCACTCTATAATAACATAACTGAATTAAATTGCCCCTTTTTAAACATTTAGGTTTATCATTGAAGGAATACAAAGACTGACTGATATAGCAAATTTTCCAAGAACTGTTCCTATGATAAAATCTTAATTGCCACACTTGATGAAAAAAAAATTAATTAGTTTATTGTCATATATTTTTAATAGGCCGCATTGGTCACAACAAAATAATAAATTATGAATTACATAAAATAATAATATTTCTACAGTTGATATCCTAAATAATAAATAGATTTATATCAGTAGTAGGTAAATCATTGCAATAAAATACCTCAGTTAAAAATCTTCTTATTTCTGCAAATTTAAATATTATGTTTTGAAACTATTTACTTATCACATGTAAAGTCGTTACTTGCGTTGGTAGAAAGTGTAGCAAATTCATAAATCAGGCAACACCGCTGGAGGTCAGTACAACACCTGAAATGCTCGGCAAATGAGGTCCTTACGTATCTTGTATATCTACTACTATATATAAATATATTTATATATATATATAAAATTTTAAATTACAAAAATTCTTTCCCCTCTAATGTAAAACCGTTACAATAACTCCCCCTCATCTCATATTTAAAGCAATCTTACAGAAATATCATCTGATAGACCTGGAGGTGACAACTTAACACGTATACATATATATATATATATATATATATATATATATATATACAGACAAATTGAACACATTTATCTGGAAATATTTATTTTTGATGGAATTCCAATCTAATTTCAATTAATTTCATCCTAGATTACAAATAAGAATAACTAAAATGTTTTAATCCCAGCGCGTTCACCATATATTGATATATTAAGAAGTCTGTTACAAGAATTTTTTCGATTTTCTGCAAAATGGACCCTTACATGTCATTGAAAAGAATTGAGAAAAATATGGAACCAATCTGGAAGTACATTCTTTCAAAAGAAAAAAGAATTGAATACAATTTGAGATATTATAAAAAAATCAACAATAAACAAAATTGATATATTTTTTGAAACCTAGTATATAGTTGGCCCAGTTACATAAATAGTTATTATAGGATTTTTAGTGCAATGGCATTAAGTAGATGCAGTTTACAATTCTAATTACTTCTGTTTGATAACAATAAAGATAATTTATTTGTAATCAAAATCCCTATTTGAAGACAAACCTCGTCTACAGTTAAAAAAGTGACATGGAATAATTACTGTTTACGTTCCAGTCAATGCAAATTTGTTTATGAAGAATAACATTTTTTCTTACAATTAATAATAAAAAGAAATCGTTTGATGTATGAATACACACTGTATATACATATTAACTGACACCCATTTTCATTAATCCAATTTATTTACAATTTACCCCAAGTTCCGAATAGTTAAAACCAGCAAGTCTACCAAATCTTAATGTACAAAATTTCTGTTAAATTTTTTTTTCATTATTTTCTAAGAAATGGTACAAGATATGCTATTGAAAAGAATATGAGACCACTTCGAGATATCCGGGAACTAATCCAACTTCTTTTCAATTTATCCGATGTTCAGAACAGAAAAATTTCCATATTGTTAATACCGGCGACTCCACCAAAACATACTGTATTGTTACGAAATTTACCCAAAGCCGACCCTGTGTCATTTCAGCACGACAACAAACGCTTCAAGATAAAAAAATACGATTCTCGAAAAGGCTCGGCAGCGGAAGGAACGATGTTGATTTCTACTGGAGAATTCTACGCTGGTGATATAAAAGAAGAACGCCACGATCGCCAGGCAGTGATACCGCGTCGACTAGCTTATATGGATTGTTATTGTATTTGAATCAGATGTTTGAATGTAAATAAAGTTCTAGAAAAGTGACAGTGAATACTAGTTGTTATAATTTTTAAATTGAACCCACGAAGTATATTGCAATTTGGTGTCAGAAGTGGGATTAAGTGCAGTTAACATCCTAAATTGATTTATGGAAACTCGTAGTATGGAAAAGATAGACGAAAAAATTGCACAGATTCTAGAAAAACGTGACAAGAAGGAGAAACAACATCAAGAAGAAATTCAACAAAGGTTAGTGAAATCTTTTGATGATAAACTTAAAGTTGAGTTAGAAAATCTTGTCACTACGATGAAAAGCGAACAATAAAATTTTGTTTCCACGATGGAAGAAAAACAACAAAATCTTGTTTCCACGATGGAAGAAAAACAACAAAATCTTGTTTCCACGATGGAAGAAAAACAACAAAATCTAGTTTCTTCAATGAAAGGCGAGCAACAAAATTTAATGGAAGGATTATTCTCGAAATTTATAGAAAAACAAGATCAAACTGAAGAAAAAAGACAAATGCAATTTGAACAACTAATGCAAATAGTAAGACAAGTTAATGAAACAGTTAATGAAAGGATGCAAATAGTTGAGTCTGATATAAAAGAGATAAATGATGACATTAAGACCATAAAAAATACCGTGGACACTCTTGAAACAAAAGTAGATGACCTTGATTCCATCCAAAGCCAGGTAAAAGTTGAAATCAGTTCAATTCAAAACTCAGTTCAAGACCAAATCAGTGCTATCCAAGACAAGGTAGAAACAGAAATTAAAAAAATGCAGCAGGACTTACAGCGAGGAAAATACCAGAACACCGTGAGTACCAGAGGTTCCATTAGTAAACCACCCACATTTGATGGCAGTTCATCTTGGCCCATGTATAAACGGCAATTTGAGGCCGTGGCTACAGCTAATGGATGGGATAATCAAGAAAAATCCACTTCTCTGGTAATTTCGTTAAGAGGTCCGGCCCTAGAACTCCTCCAAAGCATTCCAGTCGATGAACAAGGCAATTTCGAGAAGATCATCGCTATCCTGGACAAACGATACGACAATCAATCCTTGAGCCAGGTATACCAAGTCCAACTCAGTGGAAAAACGCAAAAATCCGGTGAAAGCCTTCAAGAATTCGAAGCAGAGATTAGACGGTTAGTACACTTGTCCTACCCAGACCTGCCAGAGGAAACGAAAGACCAGTTGGCCACGCAGAGTTTCATAAACGGCATCAGAGATGTGGAAGTACAAAGAAATCTAAGACTAAGTGGCGTCAAGAAAAGTAATGAAGCTCTACTTCGGGCTTTGGAAGTAGAGGCCGTCATGAACATGTCCAGGCCGAGGGTCCGAGCAGTTTCCTTCAACCAGGAAGAGTCAGAGTCACCATTTCAAGCTCTGCTGGCTGGTCTGAACAAAATATTAGACCGGTCACCAAGAACTGGCACCAGAGGGGCATGTTACGGCTGCGGACGGACAGGACACTTCCAACGTAATTGTCGAGTGAGGCCACCTGAACGATCACCGACCAGGGGTAACCAACAGAACAGCCACATGTCCAGGGACCATCAGTCAGTCAGCATAGGGGGGCGAATGCTGACTGTCCCTCCACCAGCCCCCAAAACGTTATCCATCCGGGGATTTTGCCGAGATAGCGGCAGCCTAGTCATCAGAGGCACCATCAACGGGCGAGCAGTTACCATCATCATCGATACCGGCGCCGCTGTGTCCATTGCCAAGTCCAGGGTTTTGAGAGCATCAGAAATTTGGCCAGTTACCAATAACATCCAGCTCAGAACAGTCACCGGCGAGTCCATGTCAATACAGGGTGAGGCAGATGTCGTGCTACAGATAGGGGACAACATGATCCGGCATAGGGTCCTGGTAGCGAATATTGAGGACGATTTTATACAGGGAATGGACCTAATTAGCCAGCATGGATTTATGTTCGACCCGAGATATGATGTTCTTCGGTTCCTGAATGAGGAATTTGTATTGACACGGCCCGTCAACACATCAGTCACGCCCATAAAAATTGTGGCAAAGTCTTCAGCAAGAATTCCCGGTCGAACGGAACAGATTATTCATGGGCAGCTAGACAGCAATCCTGGGAGCTGCGTTGGAATGGTGGAGCCCGTACACTCAGCTCATGACTACTTGGTTGGACGGGCTATAGTTAAAACCGGACGAGATATACCAATCAGAGTCCTGAATTTGTCCAACAACGACATTAGAATTGCCAATGGTCAAGAGATAGCTTGTTTCGAGCCAGTAGAGACCATCATCAATTGCGAAGAAGAGTACCAGACGTCGGTGAATGAGACAGGGCCCGATAAAGAGTTCCTACAACAGTTTGCTGACCACTTGACACACTTGACACCAGAGAACCAGAAGAAAGCCAAGCAATTTATCACAAAACACTGGCAAATTTTTAACAGTAAAAATGGAACTACCGGTCGCACCAACATCATCCAGCATCGAATAGATACCGGAAAGGCTCAACCCATCAGAATACCACCTAGACGACTACCATTGGGGCAACAACAGGCAGTCGAGGAAAACATCGAGTCCATGTTACAAAATGGAGTTATTGAGCCATCCATCAGTCCATGGTCTGCTCCCGTCGTGCTAGTTAAAAAGAAAGATGGAACCACCCGATTTTGCGTGGATTACAGAAAGCTGAATGATGTCACGAAGAAAGACAGCTATCCACTACCCCGAATCGATGACACTTTGACCACACTAGCAGGCTCCCGTTGGTTTTCCACACTAGACCTAAAAAGTGGATATTGGCAGGTTGGTCTACACGCAAACGACAGAGAAAAGACAGCGTTCTCCACCAGTAAAGGGCTGTTTCAGTTCACGGTCATGCCCTTTGGGTTA
This sequence comes from Octodonta nipae, assembly GCA_034190945.1. Lineage (NCBI taxonomy): Eukaryota > Metazoa > Arthropoda > Insecta > Coleoptera > Chrysomelidae > Octodonta > Octodonta nipae. The sequence continues at coordinate 38,404,939 of CM067216.1, read as the reverse complement.
TGTAATGCACCCGCTACATTTGAGAGGCTAATGGAGTATGTACTGAGCGGGTTAACATGGAGGACGTGCTTAGTATACCTCGACGACATTCTAATCATGGGCCAGACATTCGACGACCATCTGAAGAACCTGGGCAAAGTATTCTCCAGAATTAATAATGCCAACCTGAGACTCAATCCGAAGAAGTGTTCCTTGTTTCAAAAAGAAGTAGAGTTTTTGGGCCACGTAGTGTCCGAGTCAGAAATCCGCACCAACGAAGACAAGATAGAAGCCATCCGTGATTGGCCAGTTCCAAGAGACAAACATGAACTCCGAAGCTTCTTGGGCCTCTGTTCATACTACCGGCGTTTTGTTGAGGGATTTGCCACCATCGCCGCCCCTCTACATCGGCAGACCACTGATAAAGAGACCTTCCATTGGAATCAGGATTGCGAAACATCATTCAGGCGACTGAAGGCAGCACTATGTTCCAGCCCAATCCTAGCCTTTCCTACACAGTCCGGCAAATTCAGGTTTGGGGGCCGTCCTATCCCAGGTGCAAGATGGTGAAGAGAGGGTGATCGAGTACTACAGCCGTGGATTCTCGAAGCCAGAAAGAAATTATTGCGTTACCAGAAAAGAACTTCTTGCAATAATAAGGGCTGTAGACCATTTCCACAAATACCTGTATGGTCGCCATTTCTTAATCCGAACAGATCATGCCGCACTCAAATGGCTGCTGGACACGAAGACACCGGAAGGACAACTGGCCAGATGGACGGAGAAATTACAGCAATACGACTTCAAGGTGAAACACCGTGCCGGCCGGTTGCACAATAATGCCGATGCCCTATCCAGAAGACCCTGTAGAGCGGAACGCAAGCATTGTCTGAAGACGGAACAGCGAGAGGGTATCTCCATCAGGCAGATCTGAGTGCAGGCCAATGAAGACTGGACAACGGAACAGTGCATCCAGGACCAAATGGCTGATCCAGACATCGAACCAATCTTGTCACTCAAAACGAGAGGGGCACCCAGGCCACGATGGGACGAGGTAGCTAGATACTCCGGCGTGCTGAAATCGTTATGTGCTCAATGGGACTCTCTACGAGTAGACAATGGAATGCTCAAGCGAGTTTGGGAAAGCGCTGATGAACAAGAAGCCAAGTCCCAACTGGTAGTTCCGAAGAAAAAGGTACCAGCCATCCTGACCGAAGTACATGATGGAATTAGCGGAGGCCACCTGGGCATGAATAAAACCCTAGACAAAGTTCGCCAGCGGTACTACTGGGTGAATTACTTCGAAGACGTCAGAGCTTGGTGCCGCAAATGTGCCACATGTGCCGCCAGTAAGGGCCCGAAGACCCGGACCAAGGGCAGAATGCAGCAGTACAATGTGGGCGTCCCATTTGAGAGAATTGCCATCGATGTCGCCGGTCCGTTTCCCGAGTCTGAGAGGGGGAACAAATACATTCTGGTCGCAATGGATTACTTCGGCAAATGGCCTGAGGCATATGCGATACCCAACCAAGAGGCAACCACGGTAGCGACGGTGCTAGTAGAACAACTATTCAGCAGGTTTTGGCGTCCCGATGGAATTACATTCAGACCAGGGGCGTAACTTCGAATCGAATGTATTCCAGAAGGTCTGCACGATGTTGGGGATCAGGAAAACGAGAACAACACCATTACACCCACAGTCAGACGGAATGGTGGAAAGATTCAACCGGACCTTGGAACAACACCTATCCAAGGTCGTCAGCAATAACCAGCGTGATTGGGACGAGCATATTCCCCTATTCCTGTTGTCATATCGCTCTGCTGTACATAATAGTACAGGCCTGACCCCAGCCAGGGTCTTATTCGGAAAGGAGCTGCGATTACCATGCGACTTGGCATTTGGCTCCCCCGAAGAACCTCCCCAAGACATCGACGATTATGCCGACCAGCTCCGACATAACATGCTGGCAATACACGACTTAGCCCGAACACAGATGTTGGCCACCAGTGACCGGATGAAGACGCGATACGACCTCAATGCCAATTCAGCCTGATTCCAGGAGAGGGACAAAGTCTGGCTGTACAACCCCCAACGGAGCAAGGGTAAATCCCCAAAGCTTACACCCGCCTGGGATGGTCCATACGAAGTGGTCAAGAGGCTGAATGATGTCGTCTACCGGATCCGTCGAAACCCCAAGGCTAAGTTGAAGGTGGTTCACTTAGATCGACTCGCTCCCTACCATGGAGGGGATGTTTCTGATCGGGACGATCAGAATTAAAGGGGGGGCAGTGTTACGAAATTTACCCAAAGCCGACCCTGTGTCATTTCAGCACGACAACAAACGCTTCAAGATAAAAAAATACGATTCTCGAAAAGGCTCGGCAGCGGAAGGAATGATGTTGATTTCTACTGGAGAATTCTACGCTGGTGATATAAAAGAAGAACGCCACGATCGCCAGGCAGTAATACCGCGTCGACTAGCTTATATGGATTGTTATTGTATTTGAATCAGATGTTTGAATGTAAATAAAGTTCTAGAAAAGTGACAGTGAATACTAGTTGTTATAATTTTTAAATTGAACCCACGAAGTATATTGCAGTATAATAAAATCTGTAAAACAGTTTTCGCCCAATTTCTAAGAAACGGTACAATCTATATTAATGAAAACAATATGGGACTACTTCGCGATCCACTGGAACAGGATCCCGTATAAACCGGTCGAAATTCCTTGAGCCGTTTTCGAGTAATCGCTGAATAAACATAAAAAACATAGATACAGACGTATTGAGAACCTCCTTCTTTTTGAAGTCGGTTCAAAATTAATCGAATACTGTTTGTTGTCATTTGTTTAAATTTCTGCGGCTGTTTTTAGTAAATACATTAGTATCATCTATTTTATTGCTACATATTCAGTGGGTTGAAATGCGTAAATATCACACGCACTTTCGAATGTCTTTATTTTACCAATTGTTAACAAAAATTAATACAATAGAGCTGTTATGCAACACGCAGTCGTGTCTTATATACCATTCATTCGTTCGAGGATTATTCCAGTTGACTCTGGTCTACCAGTCTAGATGGTATTCGATTTGGGAATCACGCCAACCTCGGTTTTTTACATCAATCAAGTATTCAGGACTGCCGTTGTTGATGTTTTTTTTATTCGGCCGGATTATGTTTCATATTCGCAACTTTTTTATCAGAATGATTAATTTCTAGAAAGTGTTTTATTTTTTTGGCGGCTTTATAAGGAATATTATACCATTATATTCAAATTCACTTCAGTACTTTCTGTTTCTGATTTTAATTTGTTTAATTTTCATTAACTTGTAAACATTTGCAAATAGCCCGTTATATGTCCAAACTAGTCACCTAATTACACTTCAGCGATGGAAAACAAAGTAATTAGTTTTATTTGTTCACTAATAACTTTGTCGCAACTCACTTTTTCTTCCATTTGTATATTTATCTGTTCCCTATTTCCGATACACGTGTGCTCTACTAAAACGCAAGTCAACAATATCAATAAATTACGAAATTGCAGGCTAAATTACTGTAAATGTTTGACTTCATATCCAATGAAACAGTTAAAAGCCAATATGTTCCATCTACCAACGCAAATAGGTTCTCGTTTTTTTAAGCATCGCTTAAATAACAGGATCAATTCATTCAATTTGGATAATGTTTGTTCAAGAGCTCTAAGCTTCTGCAAGTTGTATCAGACAAAAGTAAATTCCTTCTGCAATCATTGAGTAAACCGAAACCGGAGTATTTGCTCATGAGATATGACTATTTATTTGATATTCTAGGAATATTGCAATACAGGGTGTCCTACGAAGTTGGCCGGTTCCCTGTCACTAAAAAAATATATATACTAAAATTCTGAAAATTTGGCAACGTAGGTATGCCGATATGTTCTATGTGACTATAATATTTTCAGAACTGTGGCACTTCCGATTATACCGGAAGTGGACCAGAACTTTCTTATATCGAATTGAACACCCAGTATGTTATTGTATATTTGGATGACGTCAAATTCTAGATAAATTTTATTAACCACGTTATCTCTGAATTTAACTTTAATATATTGGCATTTTTATGTCAACAGTGACAGATGCAGTCCTGCGTGTAATCGAAAATTTTTGTCTTATTTTTCTACAGGGTGTTCCTAAAAAATAATGAAAACGGCATTCACAATATGCTTAAAAAATTCAAAATTTTGAAATGAAAGTTCCCAATTTTTTTGCGGGGATCTTATTCAGCACCAAAAATGAAGGTCAGCAATGACAGATGCAGTCCTGCGGGTAATCGAAAATTTTTGTCTTATTTTTCTACAGGGTGTTCCTAAAAAAATAGTGAAAATGGCATTCACAATATGCTTAAAAATTTCAAAATTTTGAAATGAAAATTTCCAATTTTTTTGCAGGGATCTTATTCAGCACCAAAAATGAAGGTAACTATGTATTACGTTTTCTATATCTAAACCTCATAACTTTCAAAAAAATTACTAGAAAACTTTAATTTTTATTGCACCCCATACAAAGTAATACACAACGGACAAATTAGGCGACCGAGGTGGCCATAAAAAAAACCGTTGTTTGAAACCATTGGTCAACGAAAACCCCTTCTAAATAGTTGTGAACTAGATAGTCATTGTGGGGAGGTGCCCCCTAACACTTATAAAATAATTCCCGATTATTGGCCAATTGTAAATTTTCCAGATACGTGACTTGAAAATCTCGTAAAATATTCAAATTATTATACAAAAGGTAAAACATATTGTTACGAAATTTACCCAAAGCCGACCCTGTGTCATTTCAGCACGACAACAAACGCTTTACGACAAAAAATACGATTCTCGAAAAGACTCGGCAGCGGAAGGAACTATGATGATTTCTACTGGAGAATTCTACGCTGGTGATATAAAAGAAGCACACCACGATCGCCGGGAAGTGATACCGCGACGACTAGCTTATATGGGATTGTTATTGTATTTTTGAATCAGCTGTTTGAATGTAAATAAAGTTCTAGAATAGTGAAAGTAAATAGTGGTTGTATAATTTTAAATTGAACCCACGAAGTATATTACATTTGGTGTTAGAAGTGAAGGATTAGTGCAGTTAACATCCTAAATTGATTTATGGAAACTCGTAGTATGGAAAAGATAGACGAAAAAATTGCACAGATTCTAGAAAAACGTGACAAGAAGGAGAAACAACATCAAGAAGAAATTCAACAAAGGTTAGTGAAATCTTTTGATGACAAACTTAAAATTGAGTTAGGAAATCTTGTCACTAATATCGATGAAAAACGTAAAATAGAATTAGAAAATCTTGTTTCCACGATGAAAAGTGAACAACAAAATCTTGTTTCCACGATGGAAGAAAAACAGCTAAATCTTGTTTCCACGATGGAAGAAAAACAACATAATTTAATTGAAGGATTATTCTCGAAATTTGTAGAAAAACAAGATCAAACTGAATTAAAACGACAACATGAATTTAAGATATTTGAAGAAAAACAAGGCAAAACGGAAGAAAAAAGACAATTGCAATTTGAACAATTAATGCAAATAGTATCGCAAGTTAATGAAACAGTTAATGAAAGAATGCAAATAGTTGAATCAGATATAAAAGAAATAAACGACGACATAAAGATCCTAAAAAATAATGTGGAGACTCTTGAAATCAAAGTAGATGACATCGATTCCGTCCAGAACCAGGTGAAATTTGAAATAAGTGCTATCCAAAACCAGGTAAAAGCTGAAATCAGTTCAATTAAAGACGCAGTACACAGTGAAGTACAAGATAAAGTGGAAACAGCAATTAAAAAATTGCAGCAAGATTTGCAGAGAGGAAAATACCAGCACACAGTGAGTACCAAAGGTTCCGTTAGCAAACCACCCACATTTGATGGCAGTTCATCTTAGCCCATGTATAAACGGCAATTTGAGGCTGTGGCTACAGCTAATGGATGGGATAATCAAGAAAAATCTACCTCTCTGGTAATTTCGTTAAGAGGTCCGCCCTAGAACTCCTCCAAAGCATTCCAGTCGAAGAACAAGGCAATTTCGACAAGATCATCGCCATTCTGGACAAGAGATACGACAATCAATCCTTGAGCCAGGTATATATTCAAGAATTCGAAGCAGAGATTAGACGGTTAGTTCACTTGTCCTACCCAGACCTGCCAGAGGAAACGAAAGACCAGTTGGTCACACAGAGTTTCATAAACGGCATCAGAGATGTGGAAGTTCAAAGAAATTTAAGACTGAGTGGCGTCAAGAAAAGTAATGAAGCTCTACTTAGGGCTTTGGAAGTAGAGGCCGTCATGAACATGTCCAAGCCGAGGGTCCGAGCAGTTTCCTTCAACCAGGAAGAGTCAGAGTCACCACTTCAAGCGCTGCTGGCTGGTCTGAACAAAATATTAGACCGGTCACAAAGAACTGGCACCAGAGGGGCATGTTACGGCTGCGGACGGACAGGGCACTTTCAACGTAATTGTCGAGTGAGGCCACCTGAACGATCACCGACCAGGGGTAACCAACAGAACAGCCACATGTCCAGGGACCGTCAGTCAGTCAGCATAGAGGGGCGAATGCTGACTGTCCCTCCACCAGCCCCCAAAACATTATCCATCCGGGGATTTTGCCGAGATAGCGGCAGCCTAGTCATCAGAGGCACCATCAATGGGCGAGCAGTTACCATCACAATCGATACCGGCGCCGCTGTGTCCATTGCCAAGTCCAGGGTCTTGAGAACATCAGAAATTCGGCCAGTTAGCAATAACATCCAGCTCAGAACGGTCACCGGCGAGTCCATGTCAATACAGGGTGAGGCAGATGTCGTGCTACAGATAGGGGACAACATGATCCGGCATAGGGTCCTGGTAGCGAATATTGAGGACGATTTTATACTGGGAATGGACCTAATTAGCCAGCATGGATTTATGTTCGACCCGAGATATGATGTTCTTCGGTTCCTAAATGAGGAATTTGTATTGACACGGCCCGTCAACACATCAGTCACCACCATAAAAATTGTGGCAAAGTCTTCAGCTAGAATTCCCGGTCGAACGGAACAGATTATTCTTGGGCAGTTAGACAGCAATCCTGGGAGCTGCGTTGGAATGGTGGAGCCCGTACACTCAGCTCATGACTACTTAGTTGGACGGGCTATAGTTAAAACCGGACGAGATATACCAATCAGAGTCCTGAATCTGTCCAACAACGACATCAGAATTACCAATGGTCAAGAGATAGCTTGTTTCGAGCCAGTAGAGACCATCATCAATTGCGAAGAAGAGTACCAGACGTCGGTGAAGGAGCCAGGGCCCGATAAAGAGTTCCTACAACAGTTTGCTGACCATTTGACACACTTGACACCAGAGAACCAGAAGAAAGCCAAGCAATTTATCACAAAACACTGGCAAATTTTTAACAGTAAAAATGGAACCACCGGTCGCACGAACATCATCCAGCATCGAATAGATACCGGAAAGGCTCAACCCATCAGAATACCACCTAGGCGACTACCATTGGGGCAACAACAGGCAGTCGAGGAAAACATCGAGTCCATGTTACAAAATGGAGTTATTGAGCCATCCATCAGCCCATGGTCTGCTCCCGTCGTGCTAGTTAAAAAGAAGGATGGAACCACCCGATTTTGCGTGGATTACAGAAAGCTCAATGACGTCACGAAGAAAGACAGCTATCCACTACCCCGAATCGATGACACTTTGACCACACTAGCAGGCTCCCGTTGGTTCTCCACACTAGACCTAAAAAGTGGATATTGGCAGGTTGGTCTACACGCAAACGACAGAGAAAAGACAGCGTTCTCCACCAGTAAAGGGCTGTTTCAGTTCACGGTCATGCCCTTTGGGTTATGTAATGCACCCGCTACATTTGAGAGACTAATGGAGTATGTACTGAGCGGGTTAACATGGAGGACGTGCTTAGTATACCTCGACGACATTCTAGTCATGGGCCAGACATTCGACGACCATCTGAAGAACCTGGGAGAAGTATTCTCCAGAATTAATAACGCCAACCTGAGACTCAATCCGAAGAAGTGTTCCTTGTTTCAAAAAGAAGTAGAGTTTTTGGGCCACGTAGTGTCCGAGTCAGGAATCCGCACCAACGAAGACAAGATAGAAGCCATCCGTGATTGGCCAGTTCCAAGAGACAAACATGAACTCCGAAGCTTCTTGGGCCTCTGTTCATACTACCGGCGTTTTGTTGAGGGATTTGCCACCATCGCCGCCCCTCTACATCGGCAGACCACTGATAAAGAGACCTTCCATTGGAATCAGGATTGCGAAACATCATTCAGGCGACTGAAGGCAGCACTATGTTCCAGCCCAATCCTAGCCTTTCCTACACAGTCCGGCAAGTTCATCTTAGACACCGACGCTAGCAACACAGGTTTGGGGGCCGTCCTATCCCAGGTGCAAGATGGTGAAGAGAGGGTGATCGAGTACTACAGTCGTGGATTCTCGAAACCAGAAAGAAATTATTGCGTCACCAGAAAAGAACTTCTTGCAATAATAAGGGCTGTAGACCATTTCCACAAATACCTGTATGGTCGCCATTTCTTAATCCGAACAGATCATGCCGCACTCAAATGGCTGCTGGACATGAAGACACCGGAAGGACAACTGGCCAGGTGGATGGAGAAATTACAGCAATACGACTTCAAGGTGGAACACCGTGTCGGCCGCTTGCACAATAACGCCGATGCCTTATCCAGAAGACCCTGTAGAGCGGAATGCGGACATTGTCTGAGGACGGAACAGCGAGAAGGCATCCCCATCAGGCAGATCCGAGTGCAGGCCAACGAAGACTGGACAACGGAACAGTGCATCCAGGATCAAATGGCTGATCCAGACATCGAACCAATCTTGTCACTCAAAATGAGAGGGGCACCCAGGCCACGATGGGACGAGGTAGCTAGATACTCCGGCGTGCTGAAATCGTTATGGGCTCAGTGGGACTCTCTAAGAGTAGACAATGGAATGCTCAAGCGAGTTTGGGAAAGCGCTGATGGACGAAAAACCAAGTCCCAACTGGTAGTTCCGAAGAAAAAGGTACCAGCCATCCTGACCGAAGTACATGATGGAATTACCGGAGGCCACCTGAGCATGAATAAAACCCTAGACAAAATTCGCCAGCGGTACTTCTGGGTGAATTACTTCGAAGACGTCAGAGCTTGGTGCCGCAAATGTGCCACATGTGCCGCCAGTAAGGGCCCGAAGACCCGGACCAAGGGCAGAATGCAGCAGTACAATGTGGGCGTCCCATTTGAGAGAATTGCTATCGATGTCGCCGGTCCGTTTCCCGAGTCTGAGAGGGGGAACAAATACATTCTGGTCGCAATGGATTACTTCAGCAAATGGCCTGAGGCATATGCGATACCCAACCAAGAGGCAACCACGGTAGCGACGGTGCTAGTAGAACAACTATTCAGCAGGTTTGGCGTCCCGATGGAATTACATTCAGACCAGGGGCGTAACTTCGAATCGAATGTATTCCAGAAGGTCTGCACGATGTTGGGCATCAGGAAAACGAGAACAACACCATTACACCCACAGTCAGACGGAATGGTGGAAAGATTCAACAGGACCTTGGAACAACACCTATCCAAGGTCGTCAGCAATAACCAGCGTGATTGGGATGAGCATATTCCCTTATTCCTGTTGTCATATCGCTCTGCTGTACATAATAGTACAGGCCTGACCCCAGCCAGGGTCTTATTCGGAAAGGAGCTGCGATTACCATGCGACTTGGCATTTGGCTCCCCCGAAGAACCTCCCCAAGACATCGACGATTATGCCGACCAACTCCGACATAACATGCTGGCAATACACGAATTAGCCCGAACGCAGATGTTGGCCACCAGTGGCCGGGTGAAGACGCGATACGACCTCAAGGCCAATTCAGTCGGGTTCCAGGAGAGGGACAAAGTCTGGTTGTACAACCCGCAATGGAGCAAGGGTAAATCCCCAAAGCTTACACCCGCCTGGGATGGTCCATACGAGGTGGTCAAGAGGCTTAATGACGTCGTCTACCGGATCCGTCGAAACCCCAAGACTAAATTGAAGGTGGTTCATTTAGATCGACTAGCTCCCTACCATGGAGAGGATGTTTCTGATCGGGACGATCAGAATTAAAGGGGGGGCAGTGTTACGAAATTTACCCAAAGCCGACCCTGTGTCATTTCAGCACGACAACAAACGCTTTACGACAAAAAATACGATTCTCGAAAAGACTAGGCAGCGGAAGGAACTATGATGATTTCTACTGGAGAATTCTACGCTGGTGATATAAAAGAAGCACACCACGATTTGCCGGGCAGTGATACCGCGACGACTAGCTTATATGGGATTGTTATTGTATTTTTGAATCAGCTGTTTGAATGTAAATAAAGTTCTAGAATAGTGAAAGTAAATAGTGGTTGTATAATTTTAAATTGAACCCACGAAGTATATTACAATATTTATAATTTTACATTTTCTCGATAAAAATGTATTATTACCACTCCGTCGTTTCTTACGGTACAATGAACATTAAATTGCCAACCCTCAGGTAAATTTCTGCATCGGAACTCATGAGGATTAAAGTTACTGTAAGTATTGTATAATAACTGGATGTTATATTTGATACATTTGTTAAATATGTAGACGCGAGATGTAATTATCGACATCTAGGATGTTCGGGGAAACTAGGACCCAGAGTGTCCGAATCTGGTACCTTTTCATGTAATTGCTGTTATCCCGTAAGTCTTAGGTTAGACTGTCACGATACAATTTTCAGTTTAACTTCACCTGTCAGAGATATTGAGCACTATTTTCGAGGTATCATTTTTACTTTAATTTATTGATTGTATATAAACGAAAAAACTCTCAACCGGTCCCAGTTTCTTAGAGAGAACTGAGTTGCATGGGTACTTCAAGGTCAAAGAGATGTCGTGTCGGTCGAAACAACTAACTGACTCATCTATTTTTTCTCATGTTAAGTGTGGGTCTCCGTGAAGAAGGTTTCGCTTTAGCTACCACGTTCAATTCAGTACAAGTTAGGTGGTATATACTCCCGGTATAATAGGAAGTGCGTCATCTATATATAAATTGGCAATGACCAAACGATTAGGTACCATTTTCTCCTCTGTCACTCTACCGATTTTCTTCATTTTTGTTTTGTTAAGTAGCTACTGATGACCTTCAGTGCAGAATGCTAATATTAATTTATAATATTATATTAAATAAAATATAATAAAAATTCATTATTTATGTCCATACTGTCAACGCCAAACAACTGACAGTGCCGCCGCCCCCAGACGGTCAAACCTCAAGACATTGAGTAATTATATTTTATATTCTTAGAGCATGTACTTCTGGAAGTGGCATACAAGCGTGTTAGTGTTTTGTGGTAAAATAGTCAATGTAGTAGATCAGTATTGATTTTTCGGACGCGTTTCAGTAAGTTTCATATTAAATATTCAGTTTTTAATGTGAATTTGATTATTTGATTAATATATTATTATCACAACCTTCCCGAAGGTGTGGTGTGAAAAATTGTCAGACAGCGGACAATAGAGAATGCATTAAATATTTAAGTTCTCATAGGGTTGTTGGTCCACTCCTTTCTTTAATATTCCTGAACTTGATTGAAACTGCAAATGACGAAAACTTTTAGGTTGCAAAGAACAATCTTCCAATTATTATATCGAATATTTTGCCAGGAGCGGTTCATGCCAAAAATTTAAGGGGTTATTCATTTGTCAAAAATATTTCGAATACCGATATTTGATTACATTTTTATTTTTTTTAATGCAATAGATTTGTCAATATGAGTGAACAATTTTGGTCATTACATCTACTTCTCCGATTTCCCCACAACTCTGTTTCCTATAAAATTATAGTTTTTACAATTTCATGAAATAGGGTCGAATTTCGACCACTGGGCGACCACTAGTATTTGTAAATAGTATTTTTAAAGTCAGCATCATCGAAAGCCTACTGTGGCCCAGGTTTATATTTCACATAGGACTGCATCCCTATGAACTCCTAACCAAAACCCTACTTCCCACACCCTTTTACTACACCCTGTATACCCATAAAGTGTTGATTTTCAGTTTGGTATAAAAAACTTATTAATACTTAACGGTAAGAAAAGGTGGTCCTTAAGAAACTAATAAAAAATAACGGCGAATCGATAATGTCGCATGCAATGGAACTCCATATTTAATAAAGTTACCGGTTCCAGAACATTTTTACGGTGTTGTGACGCGTGACATATTCCGAGTGACCGACTCACAGCTCCCATATTGAATTTCGCAACTGCCGAGCTGCAGCTTATGGGATTTCGAACACCGTAAACGAAGGGCGCTCAGCCATGAGACGTTCCAGAATATCATACTGGACTCTGACCATTCGAATATACAAAGACTATTCATAAAGTTATTGATATTTGAACCGGTCAAGGGTGACGCATCTTTACCTTAATGTGGTAGAATATTATTTGATCTGCTCAATATGATGCGAGTTTCCTTTTAAATTCAAGGATATTTAATATTACTAGATATTACTAAATAAAATGAAGCAAATTTATTGTTGTATATATAGTACCAGTCAAAAGTACCATTCACTGTCGTTTCTTTCCTTATACAGAGATACTTACACTAATGACATTTGGGGATGACAATAAAGGGTTGTAAACTTTTCTAGTGATAACAGATGACATGTAACAGTAGTAGATAACGTCACAGAGCCACTGTGGCAAGTAGTTTTAAGTAGGACCTTATGGGAAGGTGTCAACAATACCTACTTAGCCATATAAATTTTGTTTAGGTTTAGGCTAATTTTAACGAATAAATTAAATAAATACTAAAATTATGACGTTAAATTAATGAAGATTAATCATAGTTTTGGAAGACTTGATTGATTAATCTACGAAAACTAGAGTAGGGAAAATCATGGTGTATCCTTTCTGGAATGTTCGTGTTGGTAAATATAGTGTCCGACCCAGGTTCAAATTTTGGCCGAAGTCGAAGCCGAATGTTCAGCCTAGCCTTAACCTTCGGAAGAAGGTTTCATTAAAATTATTACATATTTCTTTGTTGAAATGAAATCAGGTTACACAACTCAACACAACATCCAACTATAACTACGTAAGCTATGCGATTTTTATATCTCCTAAGGAAATTATTTTCTGTTTCAGAAAACTCCACAAGATTTTTGCTGGATTATTTTTGTAGAATGTACAGCGCATAACACATATAAAGTTAATAATTCTTTATTTCTTAAGTGATAGCGAGTGTAAATCATAATTAATTTCTCAGCACAATTCAACAGCAAATCGCTTACGCTATCACCTAAATAATAGTTTATAAACCATAATTGGCATAATTTTATCAGCAAACTCATTGGAGTGAATTATTGGAGCATTAAAAACCCCAAAAATATGTTTTCCCCGATTTTCGATTATAATGCCGTCAATTGAAATATTGTATAGAATAAGAAAATTTCCAAAATGAGTGAACAAGTTTTGACTGTAGCAGAAAACCCGATATAGAGTGACTGTTTTAAAAAAATCGTAACTTGGTTGTAATAACAGCTGGAACTTTAATCTTCCTCCTAATAAAAGTTTATAATGTTGAGATTAATAAGGAAGATCGATATTGTCCGTTAAGTAGATCATGCAGAATTGCAATTTCAATAATTTATAGAAATATTTCGTAGAACATATCTTATTAACCACGATAGTTCGATAGGGCTATGCAAAATATATATTGAAAAGTCATAAAATGCACTTCATTATGTATATTTTGGATTTTCGTTATTTTGGCGTGAAATGCGTTAATAGTGCCTGAAATTTTCCCTTAAATACAGAGTCTTAATTCTCCTCGGATGTCTTGGCTGTGGCGGATCCATTCAGTGGGAAAAAGTAATTTAATAACAGTGATTAGTATACGAGTAATGACTAACGAAATAAACTAATGCAAAAATAAACCAATGTGCCCAACCAATTGTTATGTTAATAAAAACCGAATAAAGTGATATCTTTTTCTCTCTCACACACACCACTCACTCACACATTTGCCTGTTTCTATTTTTGTATTGTTTAATTATTCCTGGATACCTATAATCATACTTCTAGCATATGTCTAGTACTCTACTTATGCAACTGCTCAGCAACATTCTATGATTTTATGACTATATTTTTTCAACCACCACGTATATGAATCTGCTTCTAAAATTTTTTAAACCCATACATTATACCCCGTCCTATAATTCGAATATCCTAATTATATACTTATGCTTATATAACAAATTTTAGATCCACCCTGATTAACAATAATTTTACTCCACCCTTACTCCAAACACCTTGTACAAGCAACTACTTATGTCCCACAGTATATAACTTTCATTAACCATCCTGTATAACTGTAATTCTACTCCACCTTATATTTCAGCCACCCTGTACATTTAACTGCTTTTAATTTTTTTGAAGCCGTCTGTATTCGTAATTATACTCCATCCTATAACGCAAATACCTACTCTGTATAACTATAGTTTTGCTCCACTCATATTTCATTTTCAGCAAAATGGTATGTTTTACTTAATAGATAATTATACGGAATCAAGCTGGACCATCTCTTTGTAGAATAAAATTTAAAATATTGAAATTGCTTGAATCGTTTTAGACAAAACAGTGAAGATTCATTGAAATTCACTGAAAGTCCCTTAATTAAAAAAAACATCTATCTCGGGCTAGCATCTCAAAAATATCCTGGATCCGCCTATGTGCCTGCACAGGTATTGTCGAATATTCCTACTTCTTAATACAGTATTTTATTATTATTTTTAACCAATTTCCCGGCGTTGTAACAAAAATCCAAAAGAGGTCAATTGAAGTAGAATTTTTGTTATTTTTGAAACAAAATCCACTTTTTACCAGTTTTTCCGCATTTACTAACCGAAAAACGACCCTATCAGGTTGAATAAACGCTCATTAATATAGAGACAATTTATTGAAATGATTTTGCTGTTAAAACTGATCAATTATTCTCTATAAACTGAAAATGAGTTAAATTTTGCTCTATAGACTGGTGTAAAATATTTGAGTACGAAATGTTTGTGGATTTTGTTACCCATAATGATTTGAAAATACTACTAACAACCCACTTTTAACAATTTTAATACTAATGACGTCGTTTACTATTAATAGATACTTTTCAATTAACGAACTTTGAAAAGTTCGAGAGAACTCCATTAATACTAATTGAATGGGAAACTGTAAAATAATTATTATTGTTGATCGCAATTTAACTACATTCAAATGAGAGAAACTCCCCGCTTTTCTTTAATTAGATCGCTAAATAATTTTATGATCCAGAATAATTACGTTGTTAATAAATTGACTGATCAGTCAATTATTGCCCCGGTGCCATTAAAAAGTGTGCCGTTATTTCATTAAATACTCCGTAAATTAGCAAAGGGATAAACAACACAACGGAGCTGCGCATTTTTTATTCTTCCACTCCATAAATTTCCTGCTTTATTGTTGAATGATCTCTTGTACAATTTTTTTTCTTCCAGGGAAACGTTATTCGTAAGCTGACTGAGAAAGGCAAGTAATTTACCCTTCACGCTGAAATGGAGTTCGTTGAGGTTCATTAAAACTAATTATAACGAAGAACAGGAAAAGAATTATTATTATCTTGCCCTTCATGTTGTTCGTGCTGCTGACTTTGGATGCTATTCCAGTTCATCACTTTGAAATTATCATATTTTGTTTTAATTATATGTAAACTGCTACTCTCGGAAATTCAAGTCGAAATGGTTATCTGATTTTGTTGTTAAATTACTGTTTATATAAGCAACTACAATTAACAGCTGAAAAATCTGATCTAACACAAAAGTGTGCTATAGTTTGGAAAATTCTTCCATGAGATCGATAAATTATTAGATAATATGCGGAAATTATTATTTTCAAAAAACAATTCGTACTGGATCGAAAAAACTATACCAGGTGTTTGAAATTCGATCCTTAACATTAAGATCTTGGAAACTGTAAAAGACAAAATATAACGTATCTCAGTACGACAATATAATATAACTCATTAAAGACTTCTTGTCTTTAACTTGACAATACAGTGTATGCCACGAACACTTCCTCAACGGTACGCATAGTGGAAAAATCACTAAACCCCAGATATATTAGATATCAAAAGGGTTTAGCTCTATGGTAGCTCTTGCCAGGTTATCAGGCCCATGGTTAGCGTCGTGGCTGCAGTGTCCCATGAATTTTCTAATAGTCTAATATATTATCGTTATTAGGGATTGCTATGTCAATTAAGGTGGTTAGCTAAAGACTTTACTAAAACTATATCTGGTCTATTGTGAGCAACAGTTCGATCGGTTAGTATCGTGCGGTCCCAGTACAGCTTGTAGTTGATATTTCCTAAAACTCTTACCGACTGCAATAGTTCAAGTTTCAGTGCTAGTTCCTGATGCAGTGTTTTTGCCACAGCATCGTGCCGTTCGTTGTAGTCAATGGCAGCGAACGCTTGACAACCTCCTGTGATATACTGGATAGATTCAGATGCTTAGCAACCGTATCTGCATCTGTCGTTGTTAATAGAAAGGTCTTTAACGATGTATTTTAGATAGTTCTGTCAACATAATCTTGGTTGACGTCATTTATGTCTTCCATGAAGGGGCTTCTCTTTTTATTTGAGCAGTTTTTGTTCTGTTTCCTATTACCATATATACATCGAAATGATTATTTGTACTGTACTTCTAGTCCAACGTCAAAAATACATACTTGAAATCAAGATCCCAACTTGAAAGCAGGATCCTAACTTGAAGAATAGCTCTTAACTTGAAACTCTAAATTATAGTATCACACATGTCGATTTTATTTCAACAAAAATGGCCACGCTTACTTTTTCAAACAAGGGTTGATAATTCCTCTATAATTAGCATATCTTCCAACTTGATTGAAACACCAGGAAATATAGAATTCAACCATCTAATACTACGTACGTGAAAATTCTCGTACGGCCAATTATCTTTAGTAAAATGCCATCATTACTCATAAATTCGCGTAATATAATACCGATCGGCATCAAAAAGTGATCAGCCTGGAGTTTTGCGTTCAACTGCTAATCAGAAAATCTCCCCATTCAAACGATCCAGACTTGCGCCGAAGAAACTTTTACAGTACACAGGACCGACTTCATTCAATCAAATAACTACTCACAAGAGAAGTTATGAAGGAAGAAGACATGAATTAATCTAACAAGGTTTTTAAGAAGCAAGGATTTTATAGATGGATAAAACGTCGCTTTTGTAAGTTTTGAAGCGATAAGCATAACAAACAGTGTAGAGTGCTAACAAAAGGTACTGCCCTGTCTATTGCCGGCTGCAGAAATTGAAACAGACAACAGACAAGGTACTCAAGGATTACTAACCCGCGAATTAGTTCAGAAAACCTTCCAAAAAACAACTTTAGCTACAATAACTCTACAGTTCTAGAGGTATATCGTTTCCACCAACTAAATCATAATGGTGAGTCAAAAAGGTTTCTATTTTCACACGTTACAACCTACCTCCGGACATACACTGAAATTTATACTTTCGGCATATTGTTAGTCAGGTAAAGGCTCAACTTTGCCACAATTTAAACATCTTCGTAGCTCTTTCAAAATCCTAATGGTGACGAGCAAATTTGAAACACCCAGAATATTGAATACCTAATAAATTCCTATTCACCTAATAGACAAGTTGTTCATCAGACACTCCATCAAATTTCAAAATAGGTCTTTGATCAGTTATGCCAATAATAGTGAACCCACATACCAAAGAATGACTTGCTTTGATAATTGTGTATATCAACTACACAAACTGTTCAAACATCTCAATATTGACATTACCCTTAAAACTGATAACACAGTTCAAAAGTTACTATGCAATGTTGAAGACAGAACCAACGGGTGGGATAAATTAGGCATTTATGAAATTTCCTGTTCATCGATCAAACAGGACCTAAAATAAGCACTAAGTAACAACATCCATAGACGTGACGTTCAGACCCCTTCGTCCTTTGCCAACCATATTCTCTCCAACAACCACACCTTCGATCACCACCAAAACACAAAAATCTTACACATTTGCAATAAAGGTCGTTTAATGAACTTTTATACATCAATAAAGACTGCAAAAATACAACTATCCATTGTGTAAACGAACAAATTCGTTTTGATTGCCTGACACTTTTTAACGCATTATCCTTCCACTTGTCATGCCGGATCCTTGATTTACCTGGACATGCCCACATCTTACTTGCAAATATACTTATCCATACTTTTTATCACAATAGTCGCTCATACCTACCAATATATATTTTATTTTGTTTACCCAAAGGTGTTTGATTTGTAGGTTATGTTTGCCTTTCACCCTTCACCTCTACCAATCTTCCTCTTCTTCAACGACTTGTACACCGAACCTCTCCGAACGATTCAAATAACTCATCTTCTTCTTTGTTTCGTCAGTAATCCTAATTTTTACTCCACGTTCATTTCTTTGCATACGCTAGCTGGACGTGCTTCTGCACACTACACACTTCGAAGTTCTTTGTCTTGTACTTGCCCCTCATAAGGGATGAAGGGCTTATTAAGTATATTGTTGATGATAATTTTAAATTCTTGATTGTATTTTAATTTAGGTAAGTCTATTTGACTACTATATTTTATCTGTTTGTATTGTAATTTTCTTTGCAGTTATAAGAAACACGGTGCTGATGATGCTTTGTATTATGCAAGCGAAGAATATGTACACCAGTAATTATTTACCAGTCCTGATATTGAATACCTGTTTAAATACCAAGATATGAAAGTTGTTTGGGTCAATTTGCTCAAATAATTCAGTAAATAGAATTTTTGAGGGTAAAGTTTCACAGCAAACCGCTTATATACCATCAATTTAATAATAGTTTATAGGCTATAAGTAAATTTTATAAGACATCTATACAATATTCTGAGGAAGTTATGGAATCTTTAAATTAGAATAGATTTCTTGCTATTTTAAGGTTATACTTATATACCTGAGTGACCTCCAGAAAATTTTAGCCCATCAAAAGGTATTGCATAGAGAAGTGGGGAAGGGGCTAGAGGGGTCTAGGCCTTACAGAGCACCAAGTACAATCAAATACGCACACGCACATATACTCTTATATACAGGGTGAGTTTTCTTTGATGATCAGTATGGGGATTTCGGAAACTAGCGGAGATAAAGAAATGGTTAAATTGGGAAAGATTTGCAGTTCTACTGCCCAATTTAATGAGACTTTAGGATTTTTGTAAAAAGTCATGGCTTACTAGATATTTTGAAAAAACCAAATTCTGTCGATTTAGTCAAATCCCTCTAGCTCCTTTGTTTTTGATTTTATAAAAAAAGTGTAAATATCATAATTGAAGGGAAATTGTATCCCGAATATGATTGTCATGTCCTCGTTTGCGTGACAGCTCTCGTTTTCGAGATATCACAGAAACTTGTAAATATGTAAATATCATAATTGAAGGGAATTGTATCCCGAATATGATTGTCATGTCCTCGTTTGCGTGACAGCTCTCGTTTTCGAGATATCACATAAACTTATCTTTTTTTGAATGGAAACCATAGTTGGCTATGAACTCAAAAAATCGGATATTTTTAGAGCTTTTCAACGATATAATACTCGATATACTTATTCATAAAAATAACGGAGTTATGGATGCTTTTCTCTCTTATCTTCACTTTTAACTTAGTTAGCCATGAAAAGATTGATTGATTAATAACTATTCCAAAAAATATTGAACGATTTTTTATTAGGTATATCAGATACAACGAAAAAACTAAATAAGTAAGTACTTACTAAAAACTTAAGAAATTAAAGTACATAATAATGGTTACAATTTATGTTCGAAAGTCCACCATTGTTATTTAGACAAAAATTGCATGTTTTTAAGATTGACATTACCGCTTTCCTCACAGACCACCTACCAATTTCTTCAATTGCTTGTAATACCGCCTCCCTTAGGTCACCAACTGTCTCATACTTTCTTTTGTTTACTTTGTTTTTTAGCGCACCCCATAAATAGAAGTCTATAACTGCAAAATCGGGAGACCGGGGTGGCCATTCGCGTGGGACATTTCTTCCTATCCAAGAGTTTGGATAGATATTATTTAAGTGTTGTCTTACTAATAACGAGTTATGAGCAGGTGCTCCATCATGTTGGAACCACTCAATTTCTGAACGAGTTCTCAAATTCAAATTATGCAACATGTCTTGAAAAGTGTATTGCAAGAAATGCAAGCAGCGCTCTCCAGTAAGTGATTCGTCATAGATAAAAGGCCCCAGAATAGTAGACCCTATGATACCACACCAAACATTAAAACCAAATTTTATCTGGGGTCGTCTTTGTTCTACATGGAAGGGTTTTCTTTAGCCCAGATATGCTCATTGTGTCTATTGAACATACCGCAGTTAGTAAATCTAGTTTCATCTGACCATAACACCTTTAATGGAAACTGTGGATTGTCAAGGCACATGTCTCTAAACCATGTACAAAACAAGCTCGTTGAGCTATGCCAGCTTCTGCCGCAATCTCACGAGTTGATGTAGATGGATTTTGATTTACCATTGCCAAAACATTTATTTGTGCTGCTTCGTTAATTTGATTACGTTCCTTTGGTGGTTTAGTAAAAGATCCATATCTGCGGAAACTATCGTAAAGCCTCTTAAATGTACATAGACCAGGTTGACGACGATTAAAATATCTATGAAAGCATTCCTCTGCTGCACGAACTGAATTTTTATGGCATATGATATAACATTCCACCATATTTAGTTTTTCTTCGTTAGAATATTTCATTTTATCACACGAAAACTTGTCAATATCGACTGTCAGTTCAGCACTGCTAATGGAATTACTCTCAAATGAGAAAACGTCAAAGTGAAAACAATCTTTTTCATTGCTACCTACGTGAAAATAAGATGAAAAGCATCCATAACTCCGTTATTTTTGTGAATTACTATACTTAGTATAATATCGTTGAAAAGCTCTAAAAATGTCCGATTTTTTGAGGTCATAGCCAACTATGGTTTCCATTCAAAAAAAGATAAGTTTGTGCCATATCTCGAAAACTAGAGCTGTCACGCAAACGAGGACATGACTATCATATTTGGGATACAATTCCCTTTAATTTTGATATTTACACTTTTTTTATAAAATCAAAACAAAGGAGCTAGAGGGATTTGACTAAATCGACAGAATTTCGTTTTTTCATTACTTTTACTAAATTGGGCCAGTAAAACTGCAAATCTTTCCCAATTTAACCATTGCTCTATCTCCCCTAGTTTCCGAGATCTCCAAACGGATCATCAAAAAAAACTCACCCTGTATAACGATTATTAATGATAAGTTATTAATAATAAGTATACGTTAACACAGTAAAAACTCTCAAAAATCTGTAGTTTCTTTATAATCGAAATTACTCACAAACGTCCGCGGTAAAGGATTATCCTCCTTATATTGATGTTGAATAAAAAAGGGAAGTTATATTCCCGAGTTTTGCTCTAAATTGGTAAAAAATGAGTGAAAGCACCGGTATTTTAATCGATATATCTACTAAATTCACATTGTATTCTCGAAACAGCGTTGTTATTTTTCGATCAGCACAGTTTAATTACAATATCTACACGTAGAAAGATAATAACCAGAAACGAAATATGGAGGAATTAAACTCACAAATTGATTATTTATATTAACCGCAAAATAAACCAATTATTTTCTAATTTATATATTCCAAAGTCAGCCAAAACTTTTAATGAGTTTTCCTTCCACAACAATATTAAACAAAAACCAATTAATAAAGATTAAATATGAGTTATACCTTTAGATAGTAATTAAGGAAGGACAGCGTTCAAATTGGTCTCTAGATTTATGTTAAGAATGATAAATGTAAGGATTCCAAAGTATATTTACACTCTTCCTCAATATACGAATCATAGAGATGGATCAAATTTAACAAAACTGATTTGTGTGCTGAACTAATACAAGGGTTGTTCTAACCGTAATGCATAATATGAACTTATAAGAATGTCACCTCTTGGAATATTATCTTATAATGAAAATTTGTAAAGACTATAACAAGTTATTATCCTGAAGTTGGTAGATAATTAATTAGTTCCTCGATGTTTCTTTGGACTTCAATCGTCTTGAAGTGGTTGATCTCACAACGTTTTAATAGCTGTGTATCTTGCTATCGTCATCATTCACCTGATCTTTTTATACAGGGTGAGTTTTTTTGATGATGAGTATGGGGATCTCGGAAACTAGCGGGGATAGAGCAATGGTGAAATTGGGAAATATTTGCAGTTTTACTGGCCTAATTTAATGACACTTTCGGATTTTTGTAAAAAGTCATGGCTTACTAGATATTTTGATAAAACGAAATTCTGTCGATTTTATAAAAGAAGTTTAAATATCAAAATTGAAGGGAATTGTATCCCGAATATGATTGTTATGTCCTCGTTTGCGTGACAGCTCTCGTTCTCGAGATATAACACAAACTTATCTTTTTTTAGAGCTTTATAATACTCAATATAGTTATTAATAAAAATAACGGAGTTATGGATACTTTTCTCTCTTATTTTCACTTTTAACGTAATTAGCCATGAAATAGATTGATGAATTAATAACTATTCCAAAAAACATTGAACGATTTTTTTATTGTGTATATCAGATATAACGAAAAAACTAAATAAGTAGGTACTTACTAAAAACTTAAGAAATTAAAGTACATAATAATGGTTACAATTTATGTTCGAAAAGTCCTTCATTGTTATTTAGACAAAAATTGCATCTTTTTAAGATTGACATTACCGCTTTCCTCACAGACCGCCTATCAATTTCTTCAATTGCTTCTAATACCGCCTCCCTTAGATCACCAACTGTCTCATACTTTCTTTTGTATACTTTGTTTTTTAGCGCACCCCATAAATAGAAGTCTATAACTGCCAAATCGAGAGACCGTGGGCCATTTCTTCCTATCCAAGAGTTTGGATAGATATTATCTAAGTGTTGTCTTACTAATAACGAGTTATGAGCTGGTGCTCCATCATGTTGGAACTACTGAATTTCTAAACGAGTTCTCAAATTCAAATTATGCAAAATATCTTGAAAAGTGTATTGCAAGAAATGCAAGGAGCGCTCCCCAGTAAGTGATTCGTCATAGATAAAAGGCCCCAGAATAGTAGACCCTATGATACCACACCAAACATTAAAACCAAAATTTATCCGGGGTCGTCTTTGTTCTACATGGGAAGGGTTTTCTTTAGTCCAGATATGCTCATTGTGTCTATTGAATATCCCGCAGTTAGTAAACCTAGTATCATCTGACCATAACACCTTTAATGGAAACTGTGGATTGTCAAGGCACATGTCTCTAAACCATGTACAAAACAAAATACGTCGATGTTCGTCACCAGTATGCAAAGTTTGAGAAACTGAAGGATTGTACCGGTGGAACTTGTACCTTAACTCCAGTTCGTTGAGATGTGCCAGCTTCTGCCGCAATATCACGAGTTGATTTATTTGTGCTGCTTCGTTAAATGGATTATGTTCCTTTGGTGGTTTAGTAAAAGATCCATATCTGCGTAAACTATCGTAAAGCCTCATAAATGTACATAGAGCAGATTGACCACGATTAAAATATCTATGAAAGTATTCCTCAGCTGCATGAACTGAATTTTTATGGCATATGATATAATATTCCACCATATTCACTTTTTCTTCTTTAGAATATTCCATTTTATCACGAAAACTTGTCAATATCGACTGTCAGTTCAAAACTACTAATGTAATTACTCTCAAATGAGGAAACGTCAAAGTGAAAACAATCTTTTTTATGGCTATATACGTTAAAAGTGAAAATAAGATATAATCGAGTATTATATTAGACCAATCAATAGAGATTTTTTCGTGCAAAAAATACTATCAGGATACTGCCTGTGCCATCACATTAAGAATGATTTGTAGTGATACTTTGCTACCTTTTCCACTCGCAACTATGGTTTTTATTTTATTATAAACAATTGAAAGAAGAAAATTGTGTTTTTTTCGTTGCATGTTTTTAAAATGAAAAATAATAAACTAATCTCAATGGTGTCAACACGTGAATTGTAAAGCATGAAAATACGAATGAAATGTGCCCAGATTCGATCCTATAGCATCTTTAGTAACACGGAAAATCAAAAAATACTGGACAATTTAGCGGTTTTCTTTATATTATCATCACTCCGTCGCTATCGAAGTTGTAGAACTGGGCTTGTGAGAACTGATAGTAATTGATATCTACCTTATGCGTGACTAAACCACTCGCTATCGGTTGATTAGTTTTTGAATAATTATGATATGAAGTTTTTAGTCCACTATTCTTGTAGTACGTCTTCATGCGGCATGGATCGTCAAATATCAATTCAGAGTAGAGCTATTGGAAGTAGAGATATCATTCTACAACGCCCCTATTTTCATATTTCGTTAAATGTCTGTGAAATATACGAAAAATTTTAGCAAACATCACCAAAATTTGGTGAGCGTATGAATGTGTTCGCGTAGTGGGGGGAACACGGTTGTTGAGGGGAACTGCTGACAATAATTATAATCGATAGTAACTGTCACTCTGACAGATGGTGAAAGAATCTAATCGCTAAAAAAGCTTATATACAGAGCTATTTGTTCGATTTTATTATATCAAATGAGAACTGTTTGTTTATTAATATATTTATATAATATTTTATAGAGAACTCCAGAATTAAGGCAATAGGTTTATATTAAAGTGAAACAAACGCTGAACTAAATAAGTTAAAAAAAGTCTTGAAAATATCTATATTAGTTTCTGACAAAAGCAATAAAAATATTTATAAATTACAGGCAGCCTGCCTATATTTTATATTACTAAACGCTTCCCCTCAACAACCGTGCTTCCCCCACTCCTTGGATACATTCATACGCTCGCCCATTTTTGTCATGTTTGCTAATATTTTTCAGATATTTCACAGACATTTAGTGAAAAATGAGAATAGAGGCTTTGTAGAATGTCACCTCTACTTTCAACAACTTTTTTCAAAATTGAAATTTGATGATCTATGACGCATGGAGGAACAAAGCAGAAATAGGGAACAAAAAAATTTTTATATCACAATTGTTCAAAACCTAATAAACCGGTAGCGCCTAGTCTTGGCATACATAAAATAGATATAAATTACTATCACTTCTTACAAGCCCAGTTCTACAGCTTCTAAAGTAACGAAGATTCGATTTTCTTTAAAAAATGCTACATTTTCCAGTATTTTTTGTTTTTCCCCGTTACTAATGATCCAATCGGGTCGAGCCTAGGCTCATTTTATTGGTATTTTCATGCTTTACAATTGACCCGTTGACACCATTGAGATTAGTTTATTAGTTTTGATTTTATAAACATGCTAAGAAAAAATAAAGTAATTTTCTTGCTTCAATTGTTTATAACAAAGTAAAAAACCATAGTTGCGAGTGGAAAACATAGCAAAATATCGCTACGAATCTTTGTTAATGTGATGGCACAGTTGGTATCCTGATAGTATTTTTTACACATTATCAGTTAATTTTTGCTCTATTGATTGGTCTATATCATTGAAAAGCTCTAAAAATGTTCGATTTTTTGAGGTCATAGTCAACTATGGTTTCCATTCAAAAAAAGATAAGTTTGTGTCATATCTCGGAAACGAGAGCTGTCACGCAAACGAGGACATGACAGTCAAATTGGAGATATAATTCCCTTCAATTTTGATATTTACACTTTTTTTATAAAATTAAAAACAAAGGAGCTAGAGGGATTTAACTAATGAGCCATGAGCCATGAGTTTTTACAAAAATCCGAAAGTGTCATTAAATTGGGCCAGTTAAACTGCAAATCTTTCCCAATTTAACCATTGCTCTATCTCCGCTAGTTTCCGAGATCCCCATACTGATCATCAAAAAAAAACTAACCCTGTATAATATAAATATTTATGGGTGAGATCTTAATAGCATGATAATGTAGAATAACCGATCAAAATTTGTTAGTTTCTGCACTCTATCTGTTTGACATTGACAATATGAATAAAAATAATGATTTTTTGTTATTATTTATTAACATACATAAAAACATAGAGGAACTGAGAACCTCTTTCTTTTTGAAGTCGCTTAAAAAAGTAGCAGGTTATTAATAAATAATATAGAATAAATGTGAAGAGGCTAAACAATTCAAATTACACTTTACATTAATGTAAATATTATTTTGGTGCCAAGAAGCTGAACGATTGGCCAGAATCTGAAATGAATTTCACAAATAAAGAACTTCATTATATAATTAATTATTTTTCCATTCTAAAGTTATACAGTAAGGATCCGTGGGGTGGAACAAATTCATTTAAAATTCAGGTGTTGATTTTTTTGAAAAACGCTCGGACACGTCAGTTTTTAGTTGTAACCTGTCATTTATACAGGGTTGGCCAGAAATAAATTGCGACCATCAACTTCATTTTTTTCAAATGGAAACATTTGTTTTTTATTTTATGTTTGAACTCTGCATTGAACTCTAAGTATTTTTCATGCACAATGTCCTATACTGAAAATTAACAGTTATTAAAACAATTACATTTATTTAAAAATTGAAGAAAAAAAAACATCAACATATCAAATGTTCAAATTGTTGACCAGTAACTTCCTGACAATACCTTAGACGGCTTTCAAATTCTCGTAACACTTCATTTAGCGTTTGTGACAGGATTCGTTTTCGGCCCTAATTCTATTCTTTATTTTCCGGCTTATTGAAGTAGACTTTCGATTTCAAGTAACCTCAAAAATAAAAATCTAACGGGCATAGATCTGGAGACCTAGCTGGCCATTTGATAATACCTCTCCTTCCGATCCATCTATTTGGGAAAATATTGTCAAGATAATCTCGCACTGTTCGCGAATAGTGCGGGGGCGGTCCATCCTGTTGAAACCATACCAAATCTGCCAGTATATTGGGGTTTTCAACGGTGAGGTTCTGTTAAACAGGGTATTATGTCATTTTGTAATAGGTCTAAACACTTTTCCGAGTTAAGTGTTCCCTCAGTAAAAAAAGGACCCACAATTGAAGTACCCTTATTCCGGCCCATACGTTAACTTTCTTGGAAAACTATGTATGATTTTCCATAATCCAATGTGGGTTTTCTGATGCCCAATATCGAAAAGCTTGCCTGCTTATTGAACCATTTAAACAAAATGTTGCCGCGTCAGAAAAATACTGTTAATTGAAAAGTGCGGGTTGGCATTGCATCTGTGCGTCATTATTTCGCAAAATTCTACTCTCCGCTCAAAATCATCTTCAGTAAGTTCCTGAACTAAATGAACTTTGTATGGGTGCCATTTATTTCTATGCAAGCATTTTACAACAGAAGATTTACTTATTGACTATTCAGCGGTTCATGATGATTTGAGTAATACACTTATTACAAACTTACACTTTATTTAAAAAATTATGACAATTGTTTCGCGTCCGATGGAGCTTAATCATACAATGGTAGTACCTTAAGAAATTCAATACTTATAAACTAAATAGAATATAAAAAAGGGAATTTACAAATGTTTTTTAATCTTCTAGTTGTGTTAATATTACTAAGAAATAAGGATAAACAATAAAATAGATATATCAGATTATGGGTTTTTCCAGATGTAATTTACACAAAGACCTACCATTGAATATGAAGGTTCAATTTTTATGGTTCTAGGGTAATTCATGTAAACCGTAATAGCTAAATGTTTGCCTCATTTTGACATTTATTTCATAAATTATTATATCTAATACTAACTGATTATGAAAATAAATTTAGTAGTGGGGACTTATTAAGATCTATTTGGTCAGTGAGTAAATTTTCTGAGAATTTTAAACGATTAATTTCAATACTCTCTAATAAATTTAATGTTATACCTTTATTTTCTGTATGTAGAATTTTGAAATCGTGGTCAAAATTGTGATTGTATTCAAGTAAATGTTTTGCATAATTGGAATCTTGTTTATTTTTTATAAAATAATTGCGATGTTCATTTAACCTTGTCTGAAAAGATCTACCTGTTTGACCTACATATATTTTAGGGCAATCTTTGCATGATAATTTATAAACTCCTGATGATTTGAGTTTATTTGTTTTACTCGTATTGTTCTTAATTAATTTGCCTAGAGAGTTATTGGTTCTATAGCTAACTTTGATGTTTTGCTGATTTAAAAATTTTGAAATATGAACACTAGGGGAACCTAGATATGTAATAGTTTTATATGTTTTATCTACGTCTGTGGTTTTCGGATATATCATTTGGATTGTTTTGAGATATTGTTTTTTCCGTAGGATAGAATCGACGATTTTAGTATCATACCCATTGTTTGTTGCGATCTGTTTTATTATATTAAATTCTATTTCGAAGTCATTTTCATCAAGTGGTAATGTTGTCAATCTATGAATCGTACTATGGAAAAAAGCTAATTTATGTTGAATATATATGTTAAGATGAATTATGAAGCTATTACATATCTACGTTCCCCTAGTGTTAATATTTCAAATTTTTTAAATCAGCAAAACATCAAAGTTAGCTATAGAACCAATAACTCTCTAGGCAAATTAATTAAGGACAATAAGAGTAAAACAAATAAACTCAAATCATCAGTTTATAAATTATCATGCAAAGATTGCCCTAAAATATATATAAGTCAAACAGGTAGATCTTTTCAGACAAGGTTAAATGAACATCGCAATTCTTTTATAAAAAATAAACAAGATTCCAATTACGCAAAACATTTACTTGAATACAATCATAATTTTGACCACGATTTTAAAATTCTACATACAGAAAATAAAGGTATAAAACTAAATTTATTAGAGAGTCTTGAAACTAAAATTATTTACATAATCAGTTAGTATTAGATATAATAATTTATGAAATAAATGTCAAAATGAGGCAAACATTTAGCTATTACGGTTTACATGAATTTAGCCTAGAATTCAATTCAATGGTAGGTCTTTGTGTAAATTACATCTGGAAAAACCCATAATCTCATATATCCCTTTTATTGTTTATCCTTATTTCTTAGTAATATTAACACAACTAGAAGATTAAAGAAACATTTGTAAACTCCCTTTTTTATATTCTATTTAGTTTATAAGTATTGAATTTCTTAAGGTACTACCATTGTATGATTAGCTCCTTCGGACGCGAAACAATTGTCACAATTTTTAAAATAAAGTGTAAGTTTGTAATAAGTGTATTACTCAAATCATCATGAATTTCAACTTCCACCAAGTATCAGCCAACTCAATCCAATATTCAGCGGTTATTTGTCTAGTGGATTTATCAGGGTATTCTTGTAAATCGAGAAAAAAATTAATTGTGTATCTTCTGGAAGATGTTTAATTTTGTAATTGTCTCTTACGTGGCCAAATTAAAGAAACTTTTTTTCTATTTTACTAACTACCGATCGTGTAATAGGTCGCTCCGGGTATTTCATATTAAACAATTCGCAAACTTCAGCTTGTGTTCGAGTTCTGTCGCCATATCCTACCATTGTCAAAATTTCTATTCGCTGTTAAAAGCGCCATACTTTGGAACTGTGCAACTGTACTTGACAACTACTTATTTGAAGTAAAATTATAGGACAGTTTCTATGGAAATAAACAAGTGTTAACTCCGGCATTAAAAAAAGGGTTTCCATTCATGCGAGTAAAATATCCCCAACAATTATAAACACCAGACGTAAATAAATAGGTTCAAACCAACATCTTATTTTTACCGTTGTATGTATTTTTTTAATAAGTTTTAATTTTCGGTATAGGACATGGTACATACTTAGAATCCAACGCAGAATTGAAAAATAAAATAAAAAACAAATGTTTCCATATGAAAAAATGAAGTTGATGGTCGCAATTTATTTCTGGTCCACCCTGCATAATTGAGTTTATCATCACAAAAACCGCAGTCCAAAAAAAACCGACGTATCCGAGGGTTTTTCCTAAAAACCAACACCTGAATTTTAGATGAATTTGTTCCAACCCACGCGTCCTTACTGTATAAGAGTGGCAAAGATATGTTCTGTGTAATATCGATATATTTTATTACACCTTGCTGTTGAAACACCTTGTACAAATGGACTGTCACTTTATCTTCCTCCTTTACTCTTTCCCGGTTTTATTGCCTACCCTGTTGTTCCAATTTATCAGTTTCTATATCCGGAAGGAACAAAGCGCTTCCCCTGATGTGAGACAGGAAGAGATGCGACGCTCTGAATGGTGTCAGTTACATTTTACTGTAAATGTTGCAGGCGTTTTATCTGATTCAATTCGTGTGTTACTTTACAGCCTGGAATTATATTCAGAATTTTATATGGAAGAGATACAGATTTTAGTGTCAGTATTTACTGTCTATCTTATTTACGACCTTTAATCCCCTACTCACGCAATATAAGGTAATGGGTTTTGCGATTCTGATGTGTCATGCATGGTTTTTTCAAATATAAAGTTTATTTTCAAACATTGCAATTTACTAATTCTCACCGTCATGTTCAAATGTGCTTAAAGGATCCCCCAAACTTCTTGTCGAAATTTGGGTCCCATTAATTTTGCTCTTTTTTAACCGATTTCAAATAGAAGGAGGTTC
Organism: Octodonta nipae; assembly: GCA_034190945.1. NCBI lineage: Eukaryota > Metazoa > Arthropoda > Insecta > Coleoptera > Chrysomelidae > Octodonta > Octodonta nipae. Next base: position 38,374,203 of record CM067216.1, on the reverse strand, counting down.
TCAATCATCTCTATCCATATTTTTTATGTCTGTTCAGTGATTACTCGAAACCGGCTCAAGAAATTTGGATCGGTTAAACTATATTCTGTTAAGGGGGATCCCGAAGTGTTCCCACGTTTTTTTAAAGTTTATACCGTTTTTAGCAAATCGGCAAAAACTTTTTAATCGACTTACTTATGTAGTAACATTTGGTGGACAGTGTTAAAAAAGGAAATGTCTCTGTTCCGAAACAGGCGTGCAATAAATTGAAAATAGGTCAGGATTAAATCAAAATAAATGTCCATTAATCAACTTCAAGATGGAACTCCTCAATTTTTCTCTATATGCAGTGTACCTTCATAAGTTTAAGTTTTAATTTAATGGAAAACTTTCCTATTATTTATATTCAAAGAAATAAATCATGAGTTAAAAATATAAAACCCGACAACTGAAAATAAAAAAAAACAGAAAAAACAAACTTCGTTGTATGCACGAAAAAGAAAGAAAGTCGCCTGAAAGGGACATAATAAGTTCTTGTTACGGTACACTAACAGAATTTTTTCTGCCATTTCACTCTATTGTAAAAGAATTTCGATTCAAAAAGTACTGTCAAATGGACTTGTTTAAACAATTGAAACAATAATTTAATATATTGGTTATTATAATTATCGGTCACAAACACCACAAGCTAACTATGTGATGAATAGAGATGAATGTAACTATACATTATATAAATTTGAAGATGCGAGATGTAAGACCGACATCTAGGATTTTCGAGAGAATTAGCACACAGAGGTTCCGAATCTGGAGCCGGTTCGTGTAATAGCTTTTCTCCCTTAACTCCTAGGACAGAATGTCACGATAAAATTTTCAGGTTACTTCACCAGTCAGAGATATCGAATACTCTCTTCGAGGTGTCATTCCTTTGTACGCAAGACAATATATATAATATATATTGTTTCTGGTTAGGGAACCTTCATCAATTGCGCTACCCACAATTGGAGAGAATTAGCAATTATATATTATATATATTGTCTTGCCTACAAAGGAATGACCTCGAAGAGAGTATTCAATATCACTGACAGGTGAAGTAAGCTGAAAATTTTATCGTGACATTCTGTTCTCCAGATTCGGAATCTTTGTGTGCTAATTATCTCGAAAATCCTAGATGTCGGTCTTACATCTCGCGTCTTCAAATTTAAAGAAATGTATCAAATACATAAAGAAGTGTTCGCGAGGACATTCCATTGTGGGTAGGGCAACTGATGAATGTTCCCTAACCAAAAACATTATATATTATATATATTGTTTTGCGTACACAAAGGAATGACACCTCGAAGAGAGTATACATCATCTAGTTTTTTATGTAGCACTTTTCAGTATATAGGTATTTACTATAGACAGTACTATTAAAAAAACACGTTACTTAGTTTTAAAAATCAGATATAACTTAAATTTCTAAATGTATTTTAAATAATTGAAATTTTTGTTGAGGGTTTTAATAATTTGTATTTATCTTAAATTAAGAAAAGATTTTAAAATTTTCCTATTAACATATTTTGTTAAAGATTGTGTCAATAAAATTCCGTCAAAATGTAATAAAATTTGTTTTAACAATAATCCTCAGAACAGAACAGCCAATGACCTCTTTTTGTCAGAACTTCAACTACAACAAACCAACATTTCAAAAAATTTGACAGAAGTCAATTTTTTTCATAAGAAAAGTGCCTGATGGTCTAAAGTTCAGACTCGTCGAATAGAATGCATGAACAGCAAAAGCATGCTTAATATTCACTCAGTTCCTTTCAACAGTATTTTACAAAACCAAAGCATCACACGACACCCTACTTACCACGGCATAATCCAATGTATCAAACACCCTTGCATGATACGCTTTTCTTGCTCTAGAAAGTATATATTCTTGTCGAGAGGAAGCACATTATCTCACACTAAAACTCTCCAACACTGTTGTTTTTTTCTACGGATTTCTGTTTCAATAACAAGACGAGAGTTGAGTTGATAGAATTTTTTATTGACGCTCGAAAGTCTTCCGGACTTCTCGTTTAGTCCCGTTTTCAGTATTCCGAAGTTGTTTAGCGATTTTTAGCATAAAGGGGGAAGACAAAGGGCGCGTCTTCTTGCCGCACGCAATTCTCGTATTGTGAAAAGATGAAAATAAGGTAATCTCGTTCCAGTTTTGAATCTGGTGCTTAAATTATCCTTTGCGTCTCTTCAGTTTCAAGAATTTTATACAATGAGCATTTTAAAATCGCAAATGTAGATTCATCGCTTTTATACTCTCCTGGCAATTGCATATATTCTAACTTTGAATTTATATCGTAAGCAGAATGCATAAAAGTTTCTTCGTCTATAGAACTTTGTAATTTAAACTAAACTTTATTTGAGAAACGGAAGCTTTCGCCTTTCTAAGTAATAAGCAGAGTTTTTCTTGGAGATGAATAATACACTCAAAAGGAAGGTTAACCAGATTTTAATTCGCAACAATTTGATGAATGAAATGAAAATAGAGAAAGATTTAGTACATGAATTTTAAAAGAACTATACGAGATATAAAATATGTTAAAATACATTTTTTGCTTATGATGAATCTTTTTATACAGGCTGTAAATCAATGCATGCGAAAGGTTTTAAGATATTACCTTACCGATGAACAAACACCTTGTTAATGATGGTTCCTGGATATGCGTTCGTCAAAAGTCATTCAATCTTCTTTGAGAGTCTCTGGTGTCCCACCGATATTTATGGCTCTATACATTGGTGTTTTGATGCTGCTAGTTTTCGTTGCTGGGGGATGGTTTCAATTGTAGTGTCATCTTTCTGTAGACTATTGCTTGGATTCCGCTCCTAGTCCTTAGGAACTTCACATCAACGAATGGTAGGCACTTACTCTCTTCCCTCTCCATAGTGAATCTAATGGATGTTTGGGATCGGTTTAGGTGCTCTACAGGATTTTATTGAACGATCTCTCACTAGTACGAGGAAGTTTGCTCGCCAATATTCAACATGTTCATGCTCTATTACAAGATGAGTGTGAGTGGCTTCCTCTTGTGCTTGATGCTTATACTATTGTTGAAGCGAAAGCTTTTTAACGGAGGCCCACCCTTACACATATGAAAATAGATGAGCAAGTGAGTAGCCTTAACCCTGGTGTCCAGCGGTCGCTTCGTCTCTCCAATGTAAAGATTGCCACATTCACACGGTATGCTTGTATACACAGTTATTTGGTATTGCTGGTGCGTCGGGCCTCGTTCTTGTTATCATGCTCCTCAAGGTGTTGTTGCTTTTGAAGATCATTCCGATTCTATAGCTGTGTGCAATTCCTCTAAGCTTCTTCGACAAGCCTTTAGTATACGGTAATAGTAGAGTTGCTACCGTGGTGTCCTCTTCCTGCCTAGGTGGTTTGTCCAGCTCTTCAAACGCCTTGGTAATGATGGTTTCCGGATATCCATTCGCCAAAAGGTCTTCTCTAAGTTTCACTTGTTCTTCTTGAGGACTTCTGGTGTGCTGCAGATATTTTTGGCTCTATGGATTAGTGTTTTGAAGATGCCAGTTTCGTTGCTGATGGGTGGTTGGAATTGTAGTGAAGGTATAATCCTGTATGCGTAGCCTTCCTCTAGACTGTTGTTTGGATTCCGGTCCTAGTCCTTTGACACTTTACATCAAAGAATGGTAGGCACCCACTCTCTTCCATCTCCATGGTGAATCTAATAGATGGTTGGAATTGGTTCAGGTGCTCCAGGAATGCCTGTAGTTCTGTCTCTCCGTGTTGCCAAATAATAAAGGTGTTATAGACATACCTCAACTATAGCATAGGCTGCTTCTCGTACCCCCTCAGTGCCTGTTCTTCGAACAATTCCATGTAGATGCTGGCGATGGTTGGTGACAACGGGGAACGCATAGGCAATCCATCTTCTTGCATGAAGAACCGATCCTTCTCCTGAAAGTAGCAGTTCTTGAGGCAACATTCAAGTAAGTCCATGATTGAGTCTATTGGTAGCTCCGTCCTCTCCATCAAGTTTTCGTCTTCAGTAAGTTTCTTCCTCACTATGTTGAGAGATTCGTCTAGTGGTAAGTTCGTGAAAAGGTTTTCAACGTCGAAACTTACTAAGCTATGTTCTGGCCTAAGTTCCATTGATCCGATGATTTCGACAAAGTGCTTTGAGTCCTTTACGTGCGATGATGCACCAAAGGTTGGATGACGATTGGTAGAAGGAATTTCGATAGTGCTGCTGTTGGTGAGTTGCGAGAACTTGTAATTGGTCTGAGAGGTACTCCAGCCTTGTGTATCTTGGATAGTCCATAAAGATGTGGTGGTTTGCTGTGGTGTGGCGTCAATATTCTCCTGGTCTCGGGTAGAATGTATTCTGCATGAATATTGTTGTATTTGTATCACCTTTCGTCACTAAATGGCGCCACTATTAATTAAACACGGAAGAAAAATGACTGGACATTGTTAAATTTCTTAATATGGCACTGTAGACCCTATACTTCTGGAGGTAGCTGCAATGGACATTAATAACGGCCTCAGAGAATAAACTTGATGTGACTTTAAAAACATGAACAAAATATATTATTAATAGTGAACCTTATAGCATTTACATCTTATGACTTACATCTACTTCTCCGATTTCTCCACAACTCTGTTTCTTATAAAAATATACTTTTTACAATTTCATGAAATAGGGTCGAATTTCGACCACTGGGCGATCACTAGTGAACTATTAATACATATTAATATGGATATAGAGTGCAAAGATGTTCCTTAAACATTCTTTAATAACAAATATTTGTTAGATGGTGCCTGAAGTAACAAAAAATATGTATGAAATAATGTTAAACAGAAAATACTTCACTTTCAGACGTTGTTCTTTATTTTTTTTACCTTGAATAGTAAATATACTTTATTTTCTTTAAAAAAGGTGGCAATCCTAGTTACGTCACAAAAACATACCCCTATTACGCTTAAAGTTTCTAAAAATATCAAAAACATATTGTCTCACTCAAAATTTACTGGATAAAACATTAAAAAAATATATATATAACCGACTGCCACCTATAACTAAAAAGCTAAAAATAATTATAACAAAATACAACTCTAGCAAATAAATAACACATTCAATGTTGTTAGGTACCTACCCAGGAAGAAAAAATGCAAACATTAAAAGGTGCTCATTCTGTAAAAATTAATTACCTACCAATCTAGTATATTTTTGAAGTCCGTGCCAAGCAAATCTAAAATCCTTCATTGCGTACTTATCTACCACTTCATCAAACTTGATTGTTGCTTGGCACCGACTTCAAAAATATATAAGATTGGTAGGTAATTAATTTGTACAGAATGAGCACCGTTTATTGTTTACATTTTTTACTTCCTTGGTCGGTACCTAACAACATTGAATGTGTTATTTATTTGCTAGAGTTGTATTTTGTTATAATTATTTTTAGCTTTTTAGTTATAGGTGGAAGTCGGTTATATTTTTCCAAAAAAATGTTTTATTTTCAACTTTTTAGCTTTCTGAACTCAGATAGTTTTCAATCTTTATTTTTTATTTCGTATGTATAACCTTAATAGATAGAATCAGGTGACATCGACAGCCTCAACATTACACATTGATACATTTTCATTTAAATTAACAGGTAAATGTTTACCAACAAAATGTACTAGTACGCGTTGACTTAACAAGCCCAAAATATATTTATGCCTTATAGACCACGTCATGTAATTTTTTTCCACTTTTTTTGACAACTCTGTACAACTATAGATAATTCCACTCCACCCTATGTACCAACCATCCTGTACATACGACTGTCTACGGAAACGCATAAATTTGTTAGTTGCCTTCTGTAAACTATAGGACGAAGTAGAATCCATCCCCTATTTACGGATTCAAATTCGTTTTATATTTCAACCATAGTATATAACTCCTTGTGGGCTACCCCAAAAATTATTTCATTTTTAACATTTTATATTATCGCCCGGTGTAACATTAATTCCTCTCCACACTTTATGCAACTTGTAATGGGCTATAAAATAAATATTTTTTTAATCACAGTGTATAAATATAATTTAACTCCAACCTATATTTCAACCATCCTGTATATGATTTGTTTACGTCCACATCATATTACAGTTTTTTAATTACTCTATATAATTTTAATTACACATTTTTTCAAAATATTTGTAACACCAAACGTTCACTCCACCCTATATTCCAACCATTCTCCGTCCTATATTACAGTCATCATATAAATGCAACTCCTTCTATCACTTTACTTTGTGATTTTGTTTGCTATAACTAAACACCCTGTGTATAAACGCACCAATTAGCATGTTAGAGTTTGACATGTGTTGTCACTGAATTTTCTATTAGGCCCGGAGAATGTGACAACCAAAAGCACCGTCTTCGCAAAATGGAAAAATTTGCATTTAAATTGGTATTTGCCTGGTATACAAACAAATCGAGCTTGGTACTCATTGATTTGAGGAACCGAAAATAATATGCTTTACTACCTATATGCTTGAGATGGACAAAGAAAATTTTCAAATTCGCAATTAAAACTTCCAGTGCCTCAAATTCCCGCACTAATACGTTGGAATTAAAATATTTTTGAGGAAATGTCCCTTATGTCATTTCGATGAAATTTTTGATAAGAATTTTGGAAATTTCGGCGATTTTCTGCAAAACTGCAAGTGCACATCGCAGAAAAGTATATGAGATCACCTAGAGATCTTCCTTAATAGATTACACCTTAAAAAACTATACACATCCATAAGGAGTTTTCGAAAAATTCACCAATATGTTAGGGATATTGGTCGATTTCCATGCACGCATGTGTTCATTCACAAATTTCATGGCTTTACCAATAGAATTTTTTTCAAAGATTTGAAGTTTCACCAATCCGGATATATACTCTATTAAACAAGACGGTTAAAAAGTAAAGAGAAACCTGTAAGGTTAATTTTCGGGAATAAATTAAATGAAAAATCCAAAGCTATATGGGACATACAAATATATACAGGGTATAAACGTTTTATTTAGACACTTTTTATCTCCTGTACTTTTTTCATAAAACAAACAACTATCTTTTATTTTTAACCACCTTTCGCCTCTTAAAGTTTGTCGCATTTGTTTTGAAACACCCCTTACATATTTTTAATTTTACAATATGTTTGGAAGCCTTACTACAAGTTTACTCGGAAAATGATACAAAAAGCCTTGTGTTAGGTCTGGAGAGGACATTTTCATAGGTATGTTCAATTCGCATTTGACCAAATTATCTCTTCAATCATTCCATGACTTTTAAATGGTGGCAAAATATCGACTTTGCAATTAGGTGATAGAAATCAAAAACTATTACAAAGTTTCGAATTCCAATATCGCAGTATAAAACGGAAAATATTTTTACTTTGCCTGATGACCGGATTCCATTAGGACCAACAGTGTGCGACTTTATTCACAATTGACATACCTAAACAAGTTTGCCGGAATGTAATAATGGAATCAACTAACCGAAATTTCACACAAAATACTACCCGAAATTCCCGTGGAAATTGTTCGTCCGAATTGCCACTAATACAACAATACGGCCCCATAAACATACAAATGAAATTTGACAACCGGTCGGAAAATCATTGGAATCATAGTCAATCTCAATCGTGGGATTCATTCAATACCTAAATCGCCCTGAGCAAACAACCCGTCAGGTGTCCCCAGCGATTGCCTGAGTATTTATGCAATTGCCGATACGCGCTGATCCCGAAGATTTGCTAAGAACTCTTATTCGAAATGGGGGGCTCTGATCTGAATATCGACTAAATTCAGGCGAATCAATTTTGTCTCTGTAGCACGAGATTCTGATAGTGAGACACATTGCCAGGTGAAAATTGAATTGACAAAGAAATGTAGGTTTTATATATTGAAGAATGCGTGAGTTGATATGGGTTCTATTGTAAGGGATAAGTGTAACTTATCATACCGATTGGATGAAAAAAGATTCCTCATCCGATAAAAAACTTCACATCAATAGACAGGATAATGTATTAAGTATTAAGATTCTACAGGGTGTCGCATATTGCAGTGCAGAAACTTTGGCGAGTGATGATACTGGTTGTTATGAACTAAAAACTCTTAACAAAGACAAATCTACCTTGTATAGTTTAGGAACTATTCGATTATTAAGTTTTTGGAAATTTCTGTTCATCTGGCAACCTTGGCGTGCGTGAGTAAGTCTGCAGTACGGAATGAGTATACTAAAAACTGAAACCTATTTAACTTTTAAATTTCTTTTTCTATGTTTTTTTCAAATATGTAGTTGTGTATTTATTGTATTCATATATGAGACAATATTAGTTCTATTTTTCAACATATTCTTAATATTTTTTTTCAAATCAACAAACTCAATGAAAACAACATGAATTGAAGTCTTTTCAACTTCTTGTTTTTTGACATTTTCTGGTCTAAGTAAGCATTTAGTAATAATCAGCTGTCACTCAATGGTCGAAACACGACCAAAATTATTATTAAACATTTAATGATAAAATACCTATATGAATTTGCATATTTCTAATATTTTATTCTACTATTATACATTTTTTTGTACTTATACAACACAGTTTACTACCATTACAATTAAGTAAAAAATTATTTCACAAGACATATTCAATAAGCTGAATCAATAACGTTCTGTTCCTGAATAAAAAAATATACAATTTTTCATGCCATCATACTATTGTTGAATGAATTAAAAATACAATTACACTTCAAAAGTTCAAAACGTCAATAGAAATCAAGAATTTATACAAAGGCTTGATTTGAATTATTTGAAATAATTTTGTCCTCTATCGGTGGAAAGTTTAATAGCACTAGTTCGGCTATTATGAAATAGATGGGGCAATAACTGTTATTAACAGAAAATTTTGGCCGTTTGATCCAATTTTTTTATTACTAAACTATATACTAAGAGCCATCTATTACGAATTAAAAAAGTCAAGAAAATTGGTTCACAAACAGAAAGAAATGGTACCGAACTCATTTGCATTTACGTATGTATAGGTATATAGATTTTTAATAAAATACACATATTTAAAATGTCAATATGTTCATTTTAGGTAAGAGGCATTCACCCTGTGTTAAGAGGCAGGATTTAATTTTCTGGTTCATTTGTGTTAAGTTAATTGCCACTAAAAAACGGGGCCTGATTTAGACCTTCAAACGTTTGGACTATTTGAAATATATAGACTTTCAAGTTTATGTGGTGTTATTTCCAAAGAACTCAGAAAAAAATAAATACGATTTCTAAGACGAAAATGCAAAAAACCAATTCATAAGTAACTATGAAGATTTAGTACAAATAAGTATGATAGATATTACATATTACATTAGTCCACCACTGCAGTGTATGTATAAGCTCAATAATTTAATTTAACACACAAAGTTAGTGTTGTCTATTTCTGTATTATATCAAAAATATAAGGAAGTACAATGCACCTGCTTTTAATTTATCTTAAATAATACTTTTTATGTTGACAATTTCTGTAAGTATACTGAAATTGAAATTGAATTGAAAAGGTACATTAACCTAACGGCTAACAATGATATGACATGGCAAATTGAAATCAAAATAATCAAATTCGCTAAAACGAAGAATTATTGCCATGATGTCAGATTTAACTATTTATCTTAAATGTCACTAATTGTATTCATATCATGGGCTTTGCTATCTTACTTAATTTGTATGAAACTATTAGCCTTTAAAATAAACTATATAATATAAATTAAAAGCATCTATATATAATAGGCAAAGACAAAACGATTAGGTACCATTTTCTCCTCTGTCTCTCAACCGATTTTCTACATTTTGTTTTGTTAAGTAGCTGACGACCTTCAGTACAGAATGCTAATATTAATTTATAATATTGATTCATTCATTAAATAAAATATAATAAAAATTTATTATTAACGTCCATACTTTCATCGCCAAACAACTGAATGTGCCGCCTTGCCGCCGCCGCCAGACTCAAAACATTGAGTAATTATATATAGCGGGACCAATGCTGTTATATACTTAGAGCATGTACTTCTGGAAGTGGCATACAAGCGTTGTTATTGTTTAGTGGTAAAGTAATCGTTGTATATTATAATTATAAAGGGCGATTCCAGATATGTTACAAATCATTTTTTTCGTGGGTGGCACATAAGCAGTTGCATATATAGGGTGTTTAAAATATAGAATAGAGTGCAATTATAACTAATAAAATAATTATATATCATTAGCGGTTGGATTTACCCATAAGCAGTTGTATATATAGGGAAGATGAAATATAGTGTGAGAGGAATTATAGATATACAGGATGATGATAAAAAATGTTAGAAAAGGAAATGATTTATAGAGTAGCCCACTAAGAGTTCCATATATATGATAATTGAAATATACGTAGGAGTAGAATTATAGTTACAGAAAATAGTTAAAAATTTCATAAACAAAAAGAGTAAATACGGTGGCTCATAGACAGTGGCATATACATAATGGTTTACCGGGTGGTTCGAAAAATGTTATATTATATTATGCGTGGTCCATGAGCAGTTGCACATACAGGGTGGTGGAAATATATAATGAGATGGAATTATTATAATGAGGATTTTGATAAATTTTAGAAAATTGAGTGCAATTATAGCTATACAGCTTAGAAAAAATAAATATGTAGGTTAGCCAATTAGCGGTTGAATTGTTGTCATATTAAATTTAGAATTACGAATTTGAAAACAAATAAAGTCCTATGAATAATCTGAAAAACATGAATTTCGTTACTTATTTGTAGAAGCGAGATGTAAGACCGACATCTAGGATTTTCGAGGAAACTATCACACAGAGGTTTCGAATTTGGATCCGTTCCGTGTAATTACTGTTCTGCCTAAAGTCCTAGGTTAGAATGTCACCATAAAATTTTCAGGTTACTAAACCTGCCAGAGATATTGACACAATTGGTCGAATTTCGACCACTGGGCGACAGCTCTCTATATATAATATGCAAAGACAAACGATTAGTTACCATTTTCTCCTCTGTCTCTCAACCGATTTTCTTCATTTTTGTTTTGTTAAGTAGCTACTGACGACCTTCAGTGCAGAATGTTAATATTAATTTATAATATTGGTTCATTCATTAAATAAAATATAATAAAAAATCATCATTTACGTCCATACTGTCAACGCCAAACAACTGACAGTGCCGCCCCGCCAGACGGGCAAACTCAAAACATTGAGTAATTATATATGGAGGGAGCGATCATTAAATGCTGTTATATTCTTAGAGCATGTATTTCTGGAAGTGGCATGCAAGCGTTATTATTGTTTAGTGGTAAAACAGTCAATGTAGTAAATCAGTATTGATTTTTCGGACGCGTTTCTGATTAAATATTTTGTTTTTAATGTGAATTTAATTATTTGATTAATATATAGAGAATGTATTAAATATTTAAGTTCTCCTAAAGTTGTTGGTCCTCTCTTTTCATAATATTATTGAACTTAATTGAAATCCAAATGACGAAAACTTTTAGGTTACAAAGAACAATCTTCAAGCCAAAAATTTGGGGGTAATTCATTTGTCAAAAATATTTCTAATACCGATATTTGATTACATTTTTATTTTATTTAATTGCAATAGATTTGTCAATATGAGTGAACAATTTTGGTCATTACATCTACTTCTCCGATTTCTCCACGACTTCTTATAAAAATATAAAATTTCATAAAATATGGTCGAATTTCGCTAACTGTGCGACCACTAGTAATGTTAAAATAATAAAATATTATCGAAAACACATTAATCAATAGTTAAACATATTGAAGTTTTTGTAGGCACAATAAATGTCAGAAACGTCAGAATTGACGAGAAATTTCTGATACCTCAGAAGTGTAAAGATGGTCGCCTGGGCCACTCTGTTTACAGAAAACCAACACATACCGGCAGATATCTCCACGCCCGGTCCCATCATCACCCATCTCAGAATCGATTATTATTTCTTCGTACCTATTACTCATTTAGAATTTGTACATCATTGTGACAAGTTGAATAAAAAGTGAAGTTTTGAAGTGTTCGTGAGAAAAAGATGCAATGAATGGAGTAGCCGCAAGGTAAGTAACTTTTGTTTTGTTTTTTTGTCTCATCCTTGAAAAAGCCCCTTATAAGTGTGTGCGAAACGTCGGATAACTTTGTTTATATCGCGGTTTAGGTATATAAATAAACTAATTCGAAAAAATGACGCGGTCCAAAAATCCGGAAAAAGCAGAATCAGTTAAGTGTAGAGATACTTCAGAAAATTCAGAAGTACTCTGAAATGTGGGAAACGGCACAAGGGTCAAGAAATATCAGAAAGGAAAAAACGGGCTAGGAATGTCTGAAGTGTCAGTAAATGTCCGATATGTCAGAAATGCTGATATGTCAGAAACGTTGGAAGTCTTTAGAAATATCAGAAACGGCAGATGTTTCAAAAGGTGTCAGAAATACCAGGAACGTTGTTAATCTGAGAAATGTCAGAAAGTGCGAGAATCATCAGAAACGTCATGACATATCAGCAATGTCAGAATTGTTAAGAAATGACAGAAATATCAGCAGTTCCAGAAATGGCACACATGTGAAAAGTGTAAAAGCATATCAGGTAAGTCAGAAGTTTCACGAAATATCAAGTGTCAATAAATTTTATTTATTTATTTCTTAGTAAAATGATATAAACAGTTGTTATAAATAAATATTTTGGCAGTATACAAATTATCAATAAGCCATTCTACAAACTGGTTTGCACTCTAAGTGACCCAACACTTGTAGAGTGCGTCCCTTGTCATAATTATAACATGAAGTGAAAATAAAAAAGAAAAAAAAAACAAATAATATATACATATTTTTTTCCCTATAATACATAATTTATAATTTTAAATAAATGCTGGTAGAGATTTACAAATACTACATATGATATAATCAATGTTAATCGACTAGGTGTTTAAACTTATTGTAATTTTTTGTAATAAATTCTCTGGATAATTTAGACAATTTTTTCACAGAAGTTTCATTCCTTATGTCAGTAGGTATTAAATTAAATATTTTAGGGCCTAAGTATGTATAAAATCTTTTATTGATATTTTTTGAATGCTAGGTATTTTAATTAGATGTTGAGTGTAACTTCGTGTTTCATAAAAAGTGTTTGTACATACTTGCAGTGCATTATGGTTCTTAAATGCATGCATACATACTGCATGCAGGTAGAGCTGTCTTAAATTTGCAATGTCCGTGTATAGCAGTCTTGTGGGATAATATATATGTAAGAAAAGTATTTTTATTTTGAATTGCGCGCGCAATTCACAGTCATTAGTTGAATCAGATGCCGTAACTAACAGGGAAACAATTAAAAGGACACATGTCAAATGGAATGTCAAATGAATTTAATTAATATAAAGGTGTAATTAATAACTTTGAATGTTGTTTCTCTGTTATTTACAGGTAAGAGTTAATTTGTAAATAATAATTTAATGTATGTTTCGTATTTGTTAATAAATAAACTCTGTTATTTACAGTGAAACAATTCTAGTTATTCCATAACCTAAGAGAGATTATCATATTATAAAACAACATTCTTGTTATGCACAAGATGGATAAGTTGCAGTTTACATTCATGATGCTTGCGGCTGAAGATGAAAAATCAAATGTATTATATGTAACTAGAATAACTAGACAAGATGATCATACATACAGAATTCTAAACAAATACTACAATGCGTTGCACCACGAAGAGCTAATAACAACACCAGTATATAACACCATAAAAAAAACAAATTTAAAAAGAGATCAAATCAGAAAAGTTTGGATTAAATTGACAGATCAATTAAAAAAAGCTTATTTTGATAGTGATGGTAATATGCAATTTCAAAACGAATACTTGGAAGAAATAAGTGAAAATAAACATAATAAAGATGTATCTACTAGCGTAACAGAACAACCTTTGATACGATTGATAGAGCAGCTACTTAAAAAAAATCAAGAAAAATCCGAAGAGACAAATGTAGGAAAAACAGCAAAAGAATTCACAATTGAAAAATTTGATGGAAAAAATTCAAATTCAAATCAATGGATGTCTGAGTTTGAAAAAGAATGTGAACGTTTTAAGGTGACAAGGAACGATAAAAAAATAGAAATTTTGAAATCATTCATGGAAAAAAGTGCTGCAGACTGGTATAGTTGTACACTTATTGAACTCACAATTCAAACAGACTGGGAAGACTGGAAAGAAAATTTTTGTTCTACATTCGCTAGTAAAGGTTGGTCGCCAATAAGATATGCAATGGCATTCAGATACCAAGCGGGCTCTTTACTAGAATATTCAATAAAAAAGGAAAAACTTCTGTTACAAGTAAGAAAATCTATTGATTAAGGAACACTTATAGACCTTATCGCCACAGGACTGCCGAACTATGTAGCTGACAGAATAGATAGAGAAAAGTTAAAGAAGACTGATGACCTTCATAATGAAATAGGTAAATTAGAACACCTGACAACCAAGAAAGAAATAAAAAAAGGTAAGCCAAATAATAATCCAACAAAAAGTGATAAAGCACCTTGTAAAATATGCAAAGATAAAGGAAAAGGAACACGTTCCGAAAAACTTCCGAATCTAATGAAATTATAAAAGAGTATCAAATAAACTTTAATGAACACATTTCAGTAGATACATTCAATGTTTTAATGAATCATTTAAATAATGATGAAAAAAATATAGTAATAGATTTAATAAATAAGTATAAAAACATATTTGCAAAAGACAAATATGATATTGGCACAGTAAAAGATTATGAAGCTAGGATAGATTTGATAATAGATAAATATTGCAGCAAAAGGCCATATAGATGCACAATGGATGACAAAAAAGAAATAGAAAAACAAATAACAGAATCATTAAAAAAAAATCTTATTGAAGAATCTTATAGCCCTTTTGCTGCCCCTGTAACGTTAGCCTATAAAAAAGATGAACATAAAAAATCAAGATTATGTATAGATTTCAGAGACTTAAACAAAATAATAATTCCTCAGTCACAACCATTTCCATTAATAGAGGATTTGGTTGTCAAGACAGGAAATTGCAAATATTTTTCAAAATTAGACATAAATTCAGCATTTTGGTCCATCCCTCTACGAATTGAAGACAGAAGAAAAACAGGCTTTATAACTCAAGAAGGACACTTCCAATGGACTTGTTTACCATTCGGATTGAAAAGAGCTCCAGCTATTTTCCAAAGGATCTTAAGTAATATATTAAGAAAACATAAATTATCTGATTTTACAGTAAACTATATAGATGACATTTTGATATTTTCAAAATCTTTCGAAGAACATATTAATCACGTATCACAACTGTTGGAGGCAATAATGAAAGAAGGATTTCGATTAAAACTTGCCAAATGCGCATTTGCATTAGACTCAATACAATATTTAGGCCATATAATAAAATATAATTCAATCTCTCCTATTACAGATAACCTAATCTCGATAAAAAACTTTCCAACGCCAAAAAACCAAAAAAATATTCGCCAATTCTTAGGAAAAGTAAATTTTTATAACAAATATGTACCGAAAATTTCAATAGTTTTAGAACCTTTACATAACTTATTAAGAAAAGGACAAAAGTTTATATGATCCGAAGAATGCCAAAAAGCTTTTGAATACATGAAGAATTTTCTTTGCACACAACCAGTTTTGGCCATCTTCGACGCTAATTTACCAATACACATATACACAGATGCAAGCTTACAAGGAATAGGTGCAATATTAAAAATTTACCTAGAATGTATGGCTATAAAAGAAGCAATAAAATATTGGCAACACTGGCTCATAGGAAGACATTTTAAGGTGTTTTCGGATCATAAGCCATTACAAAATATGAATATAAAGGCAAGAACAGATGAAGAACTAGGAGACCTCACATACTACTTATAATAGTTTGATTTCGAACTGATATATTATCCGGGGAAAAATAACTTAGAAGCAGACTGCTTAAGTAGAAATCCCGTATTGGAACCAGTCAACGGCATAATTGAAGGGTTGAAAGATATAAATTTAATAAGATTAGAAGAAATTTTAGAAGACCAGAAACAAAACAAAGATATAAATCTTAATAAAAATCGACTGATTTTTGAAAACAATTTATATTACAAGAAACATAAAAATAGAAATAAAATCATATTATCGGAAAGACTATGTAAACATCTAATACAAAAAACACACAGAAACTTTTGCCACATTGGAGTAAGTCAGATGCAAAATAAAATACTACCATATTATACAGCAACAAATATAATAGAAAATATAAAAAAGATGAGTAAATGCTGTGAAGTTTGTTTAAAAAATAAATCAAGGGGACAAGACAAAATCGGCTTAATGTCACATCTTGGCCTAGCAAAAAAACCATTCGAAATAGTCTCCATAGACACAATAGGCGGATTCGGTGGGTCACGATCAACAAAAAAATATTTACATCTCCTAGTGGATCACTTCACAAGATTCGCCTATGTTTTAACGTCTAGAACACAAAATGCAGATGATTTTATTAAATTAACAAAATATGTACTAAAAGATCATAACATTCAAATAATTTTGACGGACCAATACCCAGGTATAAATTCGAAAAATTTCAAAAGATTTTTGGAGGAAAAAAATATTACAATTATATTTACAGGCGTCAATTCACCATTTTCAAACGGCTTAAATGAAAGATTAAACCAAACGTTAGTCAATAAAATAAGATGTGCAATAAATGAAAAAAATAATAAATATACATGGACTACAATAGCTCATGACTGTATTAATAAATACAATGAAACTGAACACACAGTGACTAGATTCAGTCCAAAATATTTATTAAAGGGCGAAGATACATCAGTATTACCAAAGGAATTAAAAAAGAACAAAAACACAAATCGCTTGGAAGAAGATAGAATGACGGCCTTTAAAAACAGCATTAAATACCATGAATATAATAAGAAATTATATGATGAAAACAGAAGACAACATAATTTTAACATAGGGGATGCAGTATATATTGAAAACGGGAATCGACTGAATAGGAAAAAATTAGATGAACTAAGAACAGGGCCATATAAAATTTTACGAAAAATATCAAATTCAATGTATGAAGTTGATACAGGTCATAAAAAGTCGGAAACAAACTTATTTCACATCTCAAAGCTCACCCCATCTCCAAACACCTCGGATGAGGATATTCTTGTAGACATTTAAGATTCTTGATGAATATTATAAAAAAAAAATAAAAGGCTTTTATCTTGAGGGGGGAGATGTAAGAAAAGTATTTTTATTTTGAATTGCGCGCGCAATTCACAGTCATTAGTTGAATCAGATGCCGTAACTAACAGGGAAACAATTAAAAGGACACATGTCAAATGGAATGTCAAATGAATTTAATTAATATAAAGGTGTAATTAATAACTTTGAATGTTGTTTCTCTGTTATTTACAGGTAAGAGTTAATTTGTAAATAATAATTTAATGTATGTTTCGTATTTGTTAATAAATAAACTCTGTTATTTACAGTGAAACAATTCTAGTTATTCCATAACCTAAGAGAGATTATCATATTATATATATCTTTTCGGAAAATTATTTTGAGGATGTAATTTTGAACAGTACAAAGGTCTTTTAAATTACTCTTATATAAACCACCCCATACCAAAATACCATACCTAAAGAGGGATTCAACGAAAGCTTTATAGGCAACAATTAAAACTGATTTGCACAATATATCCCGTAGTTGATAAAATTTATTAATTAAGCTGCGCGTTCGTTTTGTTACATACTGAATGTGGTAATTCCACCTTAAATGCCTATCAATAATTATGCCTAAATATTTTGTGTGTGAGACTTCTTTGATAGGCTCGTTTATATTTTCAACTTTAATATTATTAAAGTGAGGTTTGTTAGTCTTATATAGACCAAATGCTATATAGTTAGTTTTATTGACGTTGAAGGTTAGCTGATGTATGTCTAGCAAGGTTTTAACTTTGTAGAGGCCTGATTTCGCCTTTTCTTCGACACTTTCCCATGTTGTTCCCCTAAATATTATAACGGTGTCATCTGCGTAGGATACTATTCTTGCGTCTATTTCCAAAGACAAAAGTGTGTTTACATAAATTAGGAACAGAATCGGACCTAAAATCGATCCTTGGGGAATGCCTATTTTCACATAAGTTTTTTCACTTAAACATCCATTAATTTTTGTATATTGTTCCCTATTTATTAAGTAACTGGTAACTAACTTTCTCGCACAACCTCTAACACCTGCATAACCTAATACTTCAAGTAAAATATTATGATGTACGGTGTCGAAGGCTTTCGCCAAGTCCAGAAACACCGCAAGGCATTTTTTGCTCTTGTCGAGATTGTTTGTTATTTCTTTAACAACCGTATACATAGCATCTGACGTACTTTTTCCTTCAAGAAAACCGAATTGGTTTTTGTGGATAACATTATTTTGTTGAAAGAAAGTTACAAATCGCTCTTTGAGACATTTTTCGAATATTTTTGTAATGTTGTTGATTAAACTTATCGGTCGATAGTTTAATATTTTATATCTGCAGTCTGTTTTGTAAATTGGCGTAATTACCGACAATTTAAATTGTGTGGGTACAATCCCTGTTGAAAATATTAAATTAATTATATGCTGAAGAGGACTAATAATGTACATATGCATATCTTTTATTACTTTTGTTGCTATACCGTCGGGTCCAGGAGCACAGTTGTTTTTGAGAGCTTTAATGTACCTTATAATTTCGAGTTTGGATACAGCATTTAAAAAAATTGAGTTTTTTACGCTTCTAGTATTTACAGACTCTATTCTTTGTTTTGGAATGTTATCCAGCATTTGCAATCCAATGTTTGCGAAGTAATTATTTACAAAATTAGCCATATCTTTATTGTTATTAATGTATGTGCCGTTGTCGTTAACCAATCTTAATTCAGTTGTAATTCTACCCGTGTTTTCGTTTGTTGCCGCTTTTATAATTTCATGAATTTTTTTAAAATTATTTTGGTTTTGCCTAATTTGATTTTTGTAATAATCATTTTTTGTTTTTTGAGCAGTTTATTTAGAAAATTCCTATAAGATTTGTATTATTTTTCTAAGTTATTTGAGTAATTTTCTGATAATTTCTTTTTTAGTAGGTCTCTATGTTTTATAGAAGTTATAAACCTACTGTAATCCATACTTTTAGTTTCTTTAAATTTCTTTGCTTACAAGTAGTCGCAAAAGTAGCTTGTTTAATTGCCCCTTCGAATGTATTTAAGAACATGTTAGTTGCTATTTGAGAATCTTGAGAATTTAACACAGTGGACCAGTTTAGATTACTCAGCTTTTGTTTTAGAACACCGGTATTAAGTTTCTTTTGTAGATGATTGTTTAGTGTATTACTTACGCATGTAGTTTTATTATTGGTAGCTTTATAAGAAATATTGAACAGAACAGAAAAATGATCTGTCATGTTATTGTTTAAAATGTACGAATTGTACTGATAGTTGTTAAGACAATATTTTTTCTTTGCAAAAATATCATCTATGCATGTGGGCACTTTCACATGTTACCCTGGTGGGTTGTCTTACATACGCCTCAAAACCATGCTTGGCCAAAGTAGATAAATAATTATTGACATTGGCATCATCAATTAGTATATTGAAATTAATATCGCCTGTAAAAATTTCAAAATTAGCCGTAGTTGATAGTTTAGCAAGAAATAGGTCGAGATCATTTATAAATGTAAGTATATTTGAGGGGTTTGGTCTATATAAAGCAATTATTCTGTAAGTTTGCTTATTTATAGTAAACTCAAGTATGCTTATTGTTATCCCGCAAGACTGTTGTTTATTATTTTCTATACGTGCATTTATGTAGTTTTTTACAAACATTAGAATACCATCATTTTTATTAAAATCTCCCTCATTATAAAAAGTTTAATAACTAGGTATTTGAAAATTTTTTATATTATCAATGCGAAAGCACTCACTTAATATTATAATGTCACAATTTTCAAGATTATAAGTCACAATTGTTGCAAGTAGTTCATCAAAATTTTTTCTGGCACTTCGTATGTTAAATTGAATTAGCGAGAAGCACTTCGATTTGGGGTTAATTAAATCTTGGATTGCACTTACTTCACAAAATATTCCATTATGCGTCGTTATTTAAATTAGTCAGAACAATATGAAACAAAATGAATATTAATTAAACCTCCCTTTTAAGTATATTAACAATGGTAAAAATTAATTATTAGTCCAGCACGCCTTAAATTTGCTCTATAAATTTAAGACACCACCAGGTTTGTTACTGAAATTACGTACTTTTACTAAAAACAGGTTGTAGCTCAAATCTCAAAAAATCCAGCCCACCGGTTCACTTTTGAGACTTCAAATCGATGAAAGAATAGAAAGGGGTGTCCATATTAACTTTTACGTCAGCAACACGATTCAAGGTACTCAGGAGCTACAAGCCTGTAAATTGGTTCAGTGAACCCAAAAAGAACAGCTCCAGTATAAAATTTTTAAACATCTGTCAAAATACATTCATTTTTATTAAATCAAAAAGATCAGTACCGATTATTCTACGAGGGCTGCCTTTTATATTTCGGGATTAGAGAACAAAAACAAATATTAATCATCGAAAATCGCTTTATTGTTTTTCAAAATATTCTCCATGAAGATCTATACACTTTTGCATGCGTTTGAACCAATTGGCGAAGCACTTTTTCCACTCTGATTGAGGTATCTCCAAAACATGCATTCTGAACGCAGCAACCGCTTCTTCAGGTGTCGAAAAACGTTGACCTCTCAGTTTATTTTTTACGTACGGGAATAAAAAGAAGTCATTTGGTGACAAGTCAGGACTATACAATGGATGACTCATCAAATCGATGTTTTGAGTGGTCAAAAATGCAGTTGTTTGAGCCGATGTGTGAAAGCTCGCATTGTCGTGGTGAAGAGTGATCCGTCTTCGGCGGTTGGTTTTCCTGATTTCTTGGAAGACAACTGGCAAACAAATGGTTGTGGACCACTCAGAATTGACTGTTCTGCGTTGTTCTAGTGGTACGGTTGCGAAACAGGCGATCATTTGCTTGGAAGTGCTTCGTGTGCGAACAACTTTTGTTGGATTCGGCTCATCTTGAAACACCCATACAGTTTACTGCTGTTCATTTTCGGGCTCATACGCGTAAATCCACGATTCATCACCTGTCACTATGTCATAAACGTGTTTTGAAGCACCGCGATCGTATTTTTTGAGCTTTTCTTTGGACCAATCGACATGAGCCTTTTTTTGAACGATTGACAAATTGTGTGGGATCCAACTCGAAAATTTTTTTTTGACATTCAAATGTTTATGCAATATTTAATGTATGCTGGTCCCACTAATGTGTAAGGTTTACTCAATCTCAGGATAGGTCACATGACGATCTTGCAATATCAGTTCGCGCATAGCATCAATGGTTTCCGTAACAACAACTGTTTTTGGACGACCTTCCCGAAATTCGTCTTGGAGTGAACTACGACCTCGACTGAATTCACCATACCATCGATAAACAGTGGTCCTTGATGGAGTTTCATCGCCAAAAATTAAATTAAGTTCATCCATGCACTCTTGCTGACTTAATCCAAGTCGAAAGTTGTAAAAAATAATCGCACGAAAACGATTTAATTCCATTTTTTGGCCAAGATGAATCCTTTAAGTTACTATAAACAACACATAGCGCTCGTATGTCAAAACGTTCTGAGTACGTATAACCTCAAAAATGTCAAACATTACGATAGAGCTGTCAGTTGTCAGATTGCAACACTAGGGTTGTCCAATCCCGCATTGATATAACCGGCTTCAATTTTTTTACACGCTACAACTTAAAGTTTTGTATTGACTGGGTTATATCGGCATTAAACCGTCTTGACTCAAAAGTAACTATAAATGATAATAGCCAATACAATAGACTTTTACCACCGCTTTCTAAAAGGAATTGCTGAACAAAGCACCATCGACACAAAGATTCAATTGTTTTCCCAAAGACGTATTATCGCCTGAGAACTACCCCAAACTAAGATCAATTACTCCTGTATCAAGTTTTCCATTGTTCTTCAAACAACAGCAGAGAAAAATAACTCAAATGTAATTTTTTTTAGCGTGTAAGAAAACTTTCTCACTTATTTTGTCGGTGCTCTGCTTTTTGCTCACAACTCATATCGTACGCCATTAGCGTTATTAGGTTGGCGGTAGTGTGTTGCTCGAGATTATGTATGTCCCTGTGAAGAATATTATTGCGTTACACAAGGATGGTTTATAGCAAACTGGAAGCAGTTGTTTTTTTGTTGGGAGTTATAACGCGGATAAATTCGAGGAAATTTCAGATGACAATAGGTCAGAGAAAAGTTCTCGCTTACATATGTTTTTCTAAATTAGTAGTGCTGGTATCTTTCACAAAGTAGATTTTTAAGCTTGTGGATGGAATTTGAGGAAAATTTGTTACATATGTCTGCTTGTAGCTTTCAATTTTGCGATTTATGCTACAGTATAATTTCATAAAGCTTTTTTTCGAGGCATAACCGCAAGGTTTGCCCACTAGACAGAACGTTTTTACATTATATACTCACTGACAAAGAAATCGGTAAAGTTTGGTTAGTGTTTATCAAACTTTACAAAATTTTAATCATTTACTCCTCACTATAGCATCTATGTTTAACCAAAACAATATTAAATTTAAACATCTCCTTCTGGGTGTTGCGATTTTTTTGTCAGTGAGTATATTCAATTAATCCGGTTTATAATACCACTTACAACAATGTTCGAGTGAGACCTTGAAAGGTTATACAGTGAGGGCGCCTGTGCTGGAATAAATTCGTTTAAAACTAGCGGACCCGACAGACTTCGTCCTGTCAAAAGATTTGTAATGTGGTAGTTTTTTGCTCCTACCTATTTTATAGTTCTGAACAGAACCGTCACCCTGCTGATAGGACGGTGTGAATAAAAAATAATTTTATAAAACATATATAAGCATTAAAAAGTAAGTAATCGCTTTATTGTTAATGTCAATCATAATTATTAACAAAAATCAGTTTTATTTTCATTGAAGTGCTTTGTGATATACGATGTTTTTTGTTTCATTACTTGGCGCATAGACAAACAAATCTGTTGGTTTTCCAATACGGGAACAGGCAACGTACAATTGACCATGTGAGAAACATGGGTTTTCCAGATTAATACCACAAACACTTAATGATTGCCCCTGGGACTTGTTTATGGTCATAGCAAAAGCAAGCCGCGCTAGAAACTGTAGTCGTTTAAACTCAAATGGGAGATCAGTCGAAATCATTGGGATGCGCGGTATGAGAACATCTTCTCCTTTATACTTTCCTTTCAGTATAGTTGCTTCTATCACGCTGTCTAGTAATTTTTTAGCGCTAACCATGTCCCGTTGCAAAGACGCGGTTGGTTGGTATTTTGCAACATTATAACTACCGATCCAACCTTTAATTGAAGATTGTGAGGAGGCAATCCTCGCAAATCCAGCGAGTTTAAAAATTCCGGTGGATAGTTGACTACATCATCTTGGTTAGTTGCCAAATCAACTGATTTATATATCCGCGATTCGCCTGTAATTTGTTCTTGAATTTTGAAATTTAATTCATTTACATCTATGTTTTTTGCAGTCAATGTATCTCGTTCGCTCAACCAATCATGGTTTCTGTAATTTTGAGCAACATCTGGAAACACCTTCTGAATAAGTTCACCTTTTGATCGAGTTAACTGACAAAAACTTTGAGGAAAGTTAATGCAGCCAGTCAACATGTCTATAGGAAATTTGCCATTATCAATGTCAATGAGTCTGTTGTTGTTTCAATTTTCAACTTTTTTTTAATTTGATATGACTTGAAGTCAAATCTTTTAAGCCATACCAATGTTTTATGTATTTTTATGTCGCGTGCCGAAAGTAAAACAAAAGAAATAATATCGCGAAGCCGACCAAATTGAAAATCAGTACTAATGATCTATTACATTTTGTGACTATTCAATTTGGTCGGGTCCGCGATATAACTTTTGTTGAGTTTCGAAACGCGACATTAAATCTTCCAACGATGTATTCTGTGCTCCAACGCACCGTGCTTGTAATTTAATATGAACTTTATCCAGTAGCAATAAAGCTCAAATTTTGGTTAGAAAACGTTTGTATGGGAAAAAGAAAAGGGTTGTTTTTAGGGTTTTTCCGGCAATTATTAGAATTTTTCTCGCCGTAAAAACCATCCTTGAACTTCAAAGAAGATTTTAAAAAAAGAACTGGTCAAATTGGTCCATACGTTGTTGAGTTATGCGCTTACCAACACATTTTGCGATTCATTTTTATATTATAGATTCAGGAGTTGGTTTTTTTGAAAAACGCTCGGACACGTCGGTTTTTTTTGGACTGCCGTTTTTGTGATGATAAACTCATTTATACAGGGTGGGCCAGAAATAAATTGCTACCATCAAGTTCATTTTCACAAATGGAAACATTTGTTTTTTATTTTATTTTTGAATTCTGCATTGAATTCTAAGTATTTTTCATGAACAATGTCCTATACCGACAATTACCAGTTATTAAACAAATTATATTTATTTCAAAATTGAAGAAAAAAAAACATCAACATATCAAATTAAATGTTCAAATTGTTGACGATTAATTTCCTGACAATACCTAAGACGATTTCAAATTCTCTTAAGATATCATTTAGTTTTTGTGGCAGGATTCGTTGTATTTCGGCCCTAATTCTATTCTTTTTTCCTCGATATTTTTCGAATTATTGAAGTAGACTTTCGATTTCACGTAACCCCAAAGATAAAAATCTAAGGGGCTTAGATCTGGAGACATAGCTGGCCATTCGATATTACCTCTCCTTCCGATCCATCTATTTGGGAAAATATTGTCAAGATAATCTCGCATTGTTCGCGAATAGTGCGGGGGCGCTCCAACCCGTTGAAACTTTACCGAATCTGCCAGTATATTGCAATGGGGTTTTCACCATTCAGGTAAAGTTTTGTTAAACAGGGTATTATGTCATTTTAATTTAATTGGTCTAAATACTTTTCCGAGTTAAGTGTTCAGTCAATAAAAAAAGGATCCACAATTGAAGTACCCACAATTCCGGCCCATACGTTAACTTTCTTGGAAAACTGTGTATGCCTTTCCATAATCCAATGTGGGTTTCCTGATTCCCAATATCGAAAATTTTGCATGTTTACTGAATCATTTAAACAAAATGTTGCCTCGTCGGAAAAAACGAATTTACTTGAAAAGTGCGGGTTGGCATTGCATCTATCCATCATTATTTCGCAAAATTCTACTCTCCGGTCCAAATCATCTTCAGTAAGTTCCTAAACTAAATGAACTTTGTATGGGTCCTATTTATTTCTATGCAAGCATTGTAGAACCGAAGATTTACTTATTGACTGTTCTAGTGGATTTGTGAGGATTTTCTTGTAAATCGAGCAAGTTTTTTTTTAAACTATATAAACAGAAAAGAAAACACAGTTGCATCGCTTAAGTTAGAAGCTTAATCTTGATTAACTCTTTTCATTAATTTGAAGACGCGAGATGTAAGACCGACATCTAGGATTTTCGAGAGAATCAAATTTAACGAAATGTTTCAAATACATAAAGACGTGTTCGAAAGGACATTTAATTATAGGAAGCGCAATTGATGAAGATTCCCTGACCAGAAACAATGTATATTATATATAATATATATTGTCTTGAGTACAAAGGAATGACACCTCGAAGAGAGTATTCAATATCTCTGACAGGTGAAGTAACCTGAAAAATCTTATCGTGACATTCTGTCCTCGGAGTTAAGGGAGAACAGCAATTACTCGGAACGGCTCCAGATTCGGAACCTCTGTGTGCTGATTCTCTCGAAAATCCTAGATGTCGGTCTTACATCTCGCATCTTCAAATTTAACGAAATGTTTCAAATGTTCGAGAGGACATTCAATTGTGGGAAGCACATCTGATGAAGGTTCCCTGACCAGAAACAATGTATATTATATATAATCTATATTGTCTTGCGTACAAAGGAATGACACCTCGAAGAGAGTATTCAATATCTCTGACAGGTGAACTAACCTGATAAATTTTATCGTGACATTCTGTCCTAGGAGTTAACGGAGAACAGCAATTATACGGAACGGCTCCAGATTCGGAACCTCTGTGGGCTGATTGCCTCGAAAATCCTAGATGTCGGTCTTACATCTCGCGTCTTCAAATTCTAAACGAGTTCTCAAATTCAAATTATGCAACATGTCTTGAAGAGTGTATTGCAAGAATTGCAAGTAGCACTCTCCAGTAAGTGATTCGTCATAGATAAAAGGCCCCGGAATAGTAGACCCTATGATACCACACCAAACATTAAAACCAAATTTTATCTGGGGTCGTCTTTGTTCTACATGGAAAGGGTTTTCTTTAGCCCAGATATGCTCATTGTGTCTATTGAAGATACCGCACTTAGTAAATCTAGCTTCATCTGACTATAACACCTTCAAGGCACATGTCTCTAAACCATGTACAAAACAAAATACGTCGATGTTCGTCACCAGCATGCAAAGTTTGAGAAACTGAAAGTTTGTACGGGTGGAACTTGTGCGCTTTCAGTACTTAAAGTACTGAAAGCGCACAGTTTGTTGAGATGTGCCAGCTTCTACCGCAATCTCACGAGTAGATCGATTTAGATTTAACATTGTATAGTTCATAAGGTTTTTCAATAATTTGAGATGGAGCTTATCTGAGATATCGTGTGGGGAATAGATCTTCAGATACTAAATCAGCAATTCAAACTGATTTAATATGGGGTTTTTTGTCCATTACTTTATCGTTCAAACTTTACATTTAACAATCGTGTAAGGAAAGTTTAAAATATTGATACGCCATCATACAATACTATGAAGTATTGCTTGATTTCCACTCAAACGTAAATAATTCCCCAAGAACTTCTGCAAAACGTTGTTGATGGAGATAACATCTTTCACCAAATGCACTTACTCCAAATTCTAAGCAACACACGCAAGCTACTTCCAAAACTTTAGAGCTAATTATACCTGACGACCATTAATATACATCAATTACGTCGACTTCCACCTTAGCAGAGTGGTTGAGTTAAACAATAATCATTACCGCTTTTCGCGCTGCTCGGCCTATCGTCACGAAGCCACCCAAGCGATGTTGCGTATCCTCCATAAATTATATACGAATCATGGTTTCTGGGTTCAATTTGCGTATGCTCGTTATTTCGCTGCATCCATTAGAAGGCCGACGTCGTCGTTGTGGTCCCAAATCTCCAGACGAATTATGACATAACAAGCCGCAAATCCGAACTCGAATTCAAAATGACTCTATCGCTCTATGTAAACGGAATGGTAGTGTTTCAGTTTTGTTTGCCTGTCTGTATGACAGTCGATGCTGTTCACGTTAAACAATTAACGCTAGTGCAGCAAATAGAGCTGTTACTGTTGAGAGGTCGTTATTGAAATGTTGATTTATGGCGTCTGTGACACTTTAGAAGTAAAGAGCGTCGCTCCGTAGGTACTTATCGAAATAGAAACGTTTCTAGTTGGTAAGATACAACCATGAGATAGTTAATGAAAATTACTGTTGTGCTGGACAATAGGAAAGATAAATGAATAAACTCTCCTGCCTATTAGGATCTAAACTTGCCAACAAAACTCGTTCAGTGGATAGCGTTGCATACCTACACTGAACTCTCAATTATCTTCAAACAATGACCTACCTTGATTGGCTGAGATGTGCCAAGCGGCAGCTCTTCGTCCCGAATATTTACGGCGTGGGTTAGGTAATAAAAAATAAATTTAAAGACATCAAACAGTTTTAATAACCTGAATTGTTAAACATATCTTATATCTGACAGAACCGATACGGGGTTAAATTTTTCAAGTCCCACCGGCTGTATTTAGAGAAAAATGCTCCCTTACGAGATATTATGTATATTTGTAGACGCGAGATGTAAGACCGGCATCTAGGATTTTCGGGGAACTAGCACACAGAGGTTCGGAATCTGGAACCGTTCCATGTAATTGGTGTTCTTCTGTAACTCCTAGGACAGAATGTCACGATGAAATATTCAGGTTATTTCACCTGTCAAGAGATATTGAATACTCTATTGTGGGAAGCGCAACTGAAGGTTCCCGACCAGAAACTATATACAGGGTGAGTTTTTTTTTGATTATCAGTATGGGGATCTCGGAAACTAGCGGAGAAGAGCAATGGTTAAATTGGGAAAGATTTGCAGTTTTACTGGCCCAATTTAATGACACTTTCGGATTTTTTGTAAAAAGTCATGGCCTACTAGATATTTTGAAAAAGCGAAATTCTGTCGATCTAGTCAAATCCCTTTAGCTCCTTTGTTTTTGATTTTATAAAAAAAGTTTAAATATCAAAATTGAAGGGATTTGTATCCCGAATATGATTGTCATGTCATCGTTTGCGTGACAGCTCTCGTTTCCGAAATATGACACAAACTTAACTTTTTTTGAATGGAAACCATAGTAGGCTATGACCTCAAAATATCGGACATTTTTAGAGCTTTTCAACGATGTAATACTCGATATAGTTATTTATAAAAATAACGGAGTTATGGATGCTTTACTCTCTTTTTTTAACTTTTAACGTAGTTAACCATGAAATAGATTGATTTATTAATAACTATTCCAAAAAACATTGAAAGATTTTTTTATTAGGTATATCATATATAACAAAAAAACCAAATAAGTAGGTACTTACTAAAAATTTAAGAAATTAAAGTACATAATAATAGTTACAATTTATGTTAATCTAAAAAACTTCAACAAACTTCTCCTGAGGATAGCATTCATATAAGATCTCTTAAAAGACCCTCTGTATTTATGTGAGCAGACAATGTGGCCGGATGCTGTTTAGACAGCGGAAGCTAGCGCGACTTTCAAAGCTGGCAGCAAACACCTCCCACGACAATAGAAATCTGGCCTTCATACTCTATAATTTTACTAATATACTTAAGGAAAATCTTTATGAGAACCTGCTTAATTTTGCACTGTTAAATAAATAAATATATATAAAGTATTGTCAGAAATACTTTACATTACTTGATAAACTTGTTATACTTAATTTATAATAAATTTACTAACAGTAATTAGCATTTATACGTTTTAGAAATTTTAAAAATTGAGAAGGTAGAGATATGGATATGGCATACAATCTCAATGAGACATACAAGAAAATCTGGAGAATGGGCACAATTTTTTAGACCCTGTGGATAACTTTCAAGGTGATTTCATTTTTGATGACCTAAAAGAAAACAGCGAAAGTGCTATGTTAAGATATGATCTTGGATATGGTCAATGTTGACACTTGAAATTCATGTTCGAGGTAAAAATAATAAATAATAATAAATAAAATAATTTGGTCAAGTGCGAGTTGGACTCGCAAACTAAGGGTACCACCTTCAAGATTCTAATATTCCAGTTTCAGACAAGCAGGGAACGAGTGCATTTTCTTATATTTACCCTAATATCTTTTGAAGGAAGAGTTTTAAATTTATAAAAAATATACACTTTGATTTTCCACACATAAACTTTTTATTTTATCTACTTCAGGATTCGCTTAATTTTTATCAGAATACATATGTATTTAATTTTCTAATTTAATTTAATTTAATATTTTTGTTAATATCGTTTAAACAAATTATTTAAAAATATGATATATTTGTCATTCACATAATGAGCTTTTTATCTGATATATTACATGATGCATTTGAAAATTGAATTTTTATTTTCCATTTAATTGTATAGTTTGTCCCTAAAATTACTATGAGCGTTTTTTAATAATTTTTCTTAAAAGTTTCAAGTGAGCCCCAGTACCCCTAATTATTTTCAAAATTTTGATAGTACCTATGGTTTCGGAAATAAAGCGAGAAAAGAGAATTTTTTATATCTTTATGTTAATATCTTGTAAACAATTAGTTTTAAAAATACGAAAAATATATATTTGTATTCGTCATAATGAGCCTTTTCATTTGATGTATTGAATGATGCGTTAAAAAAATATTTTTTTTATTTTCTGTTTAATTCTATAATTTGGCCCCCAATATTATTATTAGGGATTTCATCATATTTTACCTGTAAACAAAAGAATTTAGGTCTAATAGTTTGGGGAATAACGGAGGGAATGGGTAATTGTATTCATCATAATGAGCCCTGTGATTTGATATATTACATGATCCCTTAAAAACAATTATAATTTTTTATTTTCCATTTAATTCTATAATATGCCCCCCAAAATGAATATTAAGGGTTTCTCCTTATTTTTCCAGTAAAGTTCAGGTTCCAAAATTTTCCAGCTTATTGTTTCGGTGATAAGGGGGGGGGATGGGTAAAATTTTATTTTTTTATATTTTTGTCAATATGTTTTAATTATTTTTTTTAAATATGAAAAAAATATATTTGTTTTCGTCATAATGAGCCCTTTCATTTGATATATAACATGATGGTTAGAAACAATTTTAATTTTATATTTTTCATTTAATTCTGGAATTTGCCCGCCCAAAATTAGAAGTAGAGGTTTCTCCTTATTTTTCCAGTAAACTTCAAATCAGACCCTATACCACTAATTTTTTCAAAACTTTACGTTTTATAGTTTCGGCGGGGGGTGTAAATTTTGGTATATTTTCGTTAATATCTTTTTAACTATTTTTTTTTAAAATATGAAAAAAATATATGTGTGTTCCTCAGAATGGGACTTTTCATTTGATGTATTACATGATGCGTTTGAAAATTTTTATTTTTCAATTTTCATTTAATTCTATAATTTGCCCCCCAAAATTGATATTAATGGTTTCTTCTTACTTTTCCTGTACAGTGCGGGTAACGTTCTATATTTCCTATTTTTTTCAAAAATTTTAGGTTCAGTAGTATCGGAGATCGGGGGGGAAATGTTCGATTTTTTTTAGTTTTTCTCCCCAGAAGTACCCCTAAAATGAAAATTTCTACATTTTACGATATGTTCTCCTGATCGGGTCACCAAACTATACATTGATGCCAAATTTCAACCTCTTCCGTCCAGTAGTTTAGGAGAAAATTGCTGTGATGTGACAGAGGCAGAAATCCGGATTGATATTATAAGGGATCCGTATTAGACTAAGAGCCAGTGCCTGCCAGACCTAGGTTAAAGTATAAAAGCTGTTTTTTTATAGGTTCTTTCTAGCATAGAGAACAATTTTTTTACTAACCTTGACCAGTGGTGCCTTTGCCAGGTAACAGGTAATAAGGTGCACAGTAAATCAACTCTCCCACGTTAAAGTATAAAGGCTGAAATTTCGATATGTCCTTTACATTGTTGTTTAAAGCTAATGTATGAAAACCCAGACCCATCTTAAGGGTCTAACACTTTCCCAGACGCGGTAGAAGGTCAAATCTTCCGAGAGCGTATTGCCCACGCATATGATAATGTAAGGGATGTTTAATGTACCATTCTTCGGTTCATAAAAACTGTGTATTTAATAATTTTATCAAATGGGTGTAATTGACTTTTTATTTATTTATTGATACACATATACACATATGTATTGATATTTTTGTATAATTACGTTTATAATTTATCTATATATATATATATATATATATATATATATATATACATATATATTTCATCATTTTCATTCTCATCGTTGTCATCGTCGTATCCGTTTTACCATCATTTTCATCATTTTCCCAATCAAGTAATTGATCACTTTCATTACTTGGCACACCTTCTGATATTTCTGTAAAACATAAACATGTTAATTTCATTTTTATCATGTATTCAATGAATAACGAATTGTACAGTTACAAAAAAAATTACCTGATGGAGTTTGAATATCATTACTGACGAAGTTTGGCAGCTGATCTCCTTCGAACCACTTAAATATATATTGGTTGCCACTTAATTCCCATCCATAATCTTCTTGTGCTTGTGCATGTAGGGGTTGATCAAATGAGCATTAGTCCAAATGCTTGAGATGTATTTTGTTCTCAAAACATGCTGCATGAGTTCACTCTTGCACGGTGGTAGATTGCTTGCATCAAAATTCCTTATTTTAATGTGGAATTGTTCATTTACATCTGTAGCTGTGTAAGTACCTATAAATAATTGAAGTCGTGCTGCGTCTACCTCATTCAGCCTACACTATATAAATCGCAAATGAACTGTTGAATCGAGTTGATAAAATTATTAAATACAAATTTTTCATGAAACGAAGAATTGTACATTAAACACCCCTTACATTATCATATGCGTGGGCAATATGCTCTCGGGAGATGGGTCTGAGTTTTCATACATTAGCTTTAAACAGCAATGTAAAGGTCATATCGAAATTTCAGCCTTTATACTTTAACGTGGGAGAGTTGATTTACTGCGCACCTTATTACCTGTTACCTGGCAAAGGCACCACTGGTCAAGGTTAGTAACCCTCAAAAATTGTTCTCTATACTAGAAAGGACCTATAAAAAAATTCAGCTTTTATACTTTAACGTAGGTCTGGCAGGCACTGGCTCTCACTCTATATATTGTATTTACGGAACCCTAAAAATTGGACCGTGTGTTTGTTTTTTCCCTTCCTGACGCTGAAGGTCATCAACAGGGTCACTATTGGACCGCTAGGGAAAAACCTCGTAACTTTTGTTGAGGTTTCTCATTGCCTACTTTCCAAATTATTCCGCAATTCATACCCTTCGAAGATATTTTTGAAATACATTGAACTGACAAAGATTTTTTTGGTGGATAACTGAAAAATTATAAACAAAAAAGTGCAAAATTAATACTTACATGTTTTCATGCAAAATGGTCATTTGAAGAGAAAGTCTAGAATTTTTAAAGCACCAAATTTAAAATGTTAAATGCAAACACAATTAATTGTAAGAGCAAACAATTCAAGTTTTTTTCATTTCAACTATTACTTAATAACGGAACTCCAAGTTAATAATATAAATAATCTGACTAAGCTATAAAACGGGTAAAGAGCAAATAATTTAATTCTAATACTCGCAAAAAATACACCGGCTATTTCGCAAATTCGCTTCCAACAAATCAGCTTAAAGAAAATAAATCCGTCCTTAGAGAAAAACGCCAACCTTATTGGGCGTTAACTTTTAATCAACTCCATCGGATCAGATAATTTTAGCCGAAATGTTGAGTTAAATTCCCGATATTTTTAACGCGTCAGAATAATAAAACGTCTTTAAGGGAAGGCAAATTCTTATATTCCGAGTTAATTTTAACGCGGGTGATGGTTAGTTGGTTGCTGATGAAGATTCCATTAAAACTTTTTTAATCTAAGGACTATTTTCGATACAGGGTTCCTAATGAAAATGGGATTTTCTGTTACACTTAAATTAAAGTACTTTGTCCAAGAAAAGGCTGTTCATCTACAGCGGCGTGCAATTCGAAACTTTCTGAATGTTTTTCTTCTTGGAGATATTCTAACAGGAAAATTTACAGCTGAGAACTTGTAAATGTCTCATTTTGTCGATGTCTAAACGTATATAGGAGCATACTCAACCAAACTCATCCTTAATTTTTATCTGGATTACATGTTAATAAAACTTCTTGGCTATGTTATTCTAATATTCTGGATATAAGACTACTAAATTTCCAAAAAATCAAATTATAAGAATTAATCTTTCTAATAACGCTTCCAATATCACAGAGTATACAGGGTGAGTCTTTTTGATGATCAGTATGGGGATCTCGGAACTAGCGGCGATAGAGCAATGGTTAAATTGGGAAAGATTTGCAGTTTTACTAGCCAAATTTAACGACACATTCGGATTTTTGTAAAAAGTTATGGCTTACTAGATATTTTGAAAAAACGAAATTCTGTCGATTTAGTCAAATCCTTCTAGCTCCTTTGTTTTTGATTTTATAAAAAAAGTGTAAATATATGAATTGTATCCCGAATATGATTGCCATGTCCTTGTTTGCGTGACAGCTCTCGTTTTCGAGATATGACACAAACTTATCTTTTTTTGAATGGAAACCATAGTTGGCTATAACCTCAAAAAATCGGACATTTTTAGAGCTTTTCAACGATATAATACTCGATATAGTTATTCATAAAAATAACGGAGTTATAGCTGCTTTTCTCTCTTGTTTTCACTTTTAACATAGTTAGCCATGAAATAAATTGATTTATTAATAACTATTCCAAAAAACTTTGAACAATTTTTTTATTAGGTATATCAGATATAACAAAAAAACTAAATTAGTAGGACTTATTGAAAACTTTAGTACATAATAATGGTTACAATTTATGTTCGAACAGTCCACCATTGTTATTTAGAGAAAAGATTGACATTACCGCCTATCAATTTCTTCAATTACTTGTAATACCGTCTCCCTTAGGTCACAAACTGTCTCATACTTTCTTTTGTATACTTTGTTTTTAGCGCACCCCATAAATAGAAGTCTATAATTGCCAAATCGGGAAACAGGGGTAGCCATTCGCGTGGGCCATTTCTTCCTATCCAAGAGTTTGGATAGGATATTATCTAAGTGTTGTCTTACTAATAACGAGTTATGAGCAGGTGCTCCATTATGAGGAACCACTCAATTTCTAAATGAGTTCTCAAATTCAAATTATGCAACATGTCTTGAAAAGTGTATTGCAAGAAATGCAAGTAGCGCTCTCCAGTAAGTGTTTCGTCATAGATAAAAGGCCCCAGAATAGTAGACCCTATGATACCACACCAAATATTAAAACCAAATTTTATTTGAGGTCGTCGTTGTTCTACATGGTTTTCTTTAGCCCAGATATGCTCTTTGTGTCTATTGAACATACCGCAGTTAGTAAATCTAGTTTCATATGACCATAACAGCTTTAATAGAAACTGTGGATTGTCGAGGCACATGTCTCTAAACCATGCACAAAACAAAATACGTTGACGTTCGTCACCAGCATGCAAAGTTTGAGAAACTGAAAGTTTGTACGGGTGGAACTTGTGCGCTTTCAGTTCCTTAACTACTAGTTCTTTGAGATGTGCCAGCTTCTGCCGCAATCTCATGAGTTGATGTAGATGGATTTTGATTTAGCATTGCCAAAACATTTATTTGTGCTGCTTCGTTAATCTGAATACGTTCCTTTGGTGGTTTAGTAAAAGATCCATATCTGCTTAAACTATCGTAAAGCCTCTTAAATATACATAAAGCAGGTTGACGACGATTAAAATATCTATGAAAGTATTCCTCAGCTACACGAACTGTATTTTTATGGCATGTGATATAACATTCCACCATATTCAGTTTTTCTTCGTTAGAATATACCATTTAATCACGAAATCTTGTCAATATCGACTGTCAGTTCAGCAGTACTAATGAAATTACTCTCAAATGAGGAAAAGTCAAAGTGAAAACAATCATTTACATGACTACCTACGTTAAAAGTGAAAATAAGATAGAAAAACATCCATAACTCCGTTATTTTTATGAATAACTATATCGAGTATTATATCGTTGAAAAGCTCTAAAAATGTCCGATTTTTTGGGGTATAGCCAACTATGGTTTCCATTAAAAAAAAAGTTTAGGTCATATCTAAGTAAGATAAGTTTGTGACATATCTCGAAAACGACGGCTGTCACGCAAACGAGGACATGACAATCATATTTGGGATACAATTCCCTTCAATTTTGATATTTACACTTTTTTTATAAATTCTAAAACAAAGGAGCTAGAAGGATTTGACTAAATCGACAGAATTTCGTTTTTTCAAAATATCTAGTAAGCCATAACTTTTTACAAAAATCCGAAAGTGTCGTTAAATTTGGCCAGTAAAACTGCAAATCTTTAACAATTTAACTATTGCTATCTCCGCTAGTTCCGAGATCCCCATACTGATCATCAAAAGAACTCACCCTGTATACTCTGTGATATTGGAAGCGTTATCAGAAAGATTAATTCTTATAATTTGATTTTTTAGAAATTTAGTAGTCTTATATCCAGAATATTAGAATAACATAGCCAAGAAGTTTTATTAACATGTAATCCAGATAAAAATTAAGGATGAGTTTGGTTGAGTATGCTCCTATATACGTTTAGACAGCGACAAAATGAGACGGCCTATCTCCGTAAGTCTAATAATTTCTTCCTTAATTGTCGGTAACCAGATACGATTAAATTCTACAGAAGTAGAAGCGATACAATCGTTTTCATTCAAAAGAGTATGCCTTAATTCTTTTGTAACCTCCTATTGAACAATCCAGTATAGGGATAGTTCATAAGGTTTTTCCTAGGTTTTCCCTTATAACGTTAAAGCGATCACTGAAACGATAGAATTCTTTGATCGTATTTTTGGCGAATGCGATATCTTTTAACAATGGCGTACCTAGGAACGCCACTTATAAATTCTAAAGACAACTCTTTTAAATTCTTCTAATTTGAAAGCTGTTTAACTATAATACATGATCTTTAGAATTTTTTGTGCTAGCTGTATATCTAAAAATAACAAATTTTCTAATGTCAATTTAAATGTCATAAATCAAATTTTCATTTTGCAATTTACATCAATAAATATAAAGCCATTGAAAACGAAGTCAGAATAGACTTTGAAACATTTGGTTTACCTTCAACATACATCGTTTTATTTCGATTGTGGTGTTATTGCCCAAAAAAACATAAAAGTAATTGGTATACCAGTCTTACATATTTGACATCAAGCTGATGTGAATTCTTGACCAACCAAAAGCTTGACCTTAGTACCATCAGGTACTGCAATTTTGCCTGAACGCCAATTACAATACAGTTATGCCTGACGTTTCGCCAAAATCGTACCGGTAAAACTTTGGATAACAAAAGTAAATTTAAAGTATATACCCCCAGATTGGTACTATAGATTTTTTTAATGACATGCCGTATATCATTTTTCAAAAAAATAGGAAAAACATTTAATTTTATAATATAATTTGGCGAATGCCACAATATTAGACGCAATTAAGTGGCGTTATTCGAAATCTAGATTGAAATTAATTGAGTATAAATGGAAATTATGTCTAAATATATGTCAATCAACCTTCACCTATATGGAGTTTCTCAGTTCCTCTGTATATATAGTGTGTCCACTTAAGTTAGAATCATATTGATAATATCTTATTAAGTAGTATTTAGAAAAAAGTTTTTTTTCATAAAAACATCAACATTATAAAACCAAAAATTAAATTATACCATGTCACTTCATTCAATTAAATAAAAGGGCTCGTTAAAAAATTGAATTATGTCTAAAAGTACAATATTTAGTTCTGGTACTTAATATCGAAATTTGTTATTAAACAATGTTAATTAGAATTAAAAATTTCTTTAGTAATGCCCTATCAATCACTTAAAAAATCTAAATAAATATATTCAAAAAAAGGTCCGAATTCAAAAAAATAAGACAAATGTAGCCTAAACTAAAAGTTATTTTTATAGTACATATAAATAATAATTTTTTTATAAAATACACTACTTTTTAAGTTAATTTTATAATTTTTCTTATCATTATTGATGTTATCCCCCTCTTATTTATTACAAATTGTTTTTTGTTTCTTTCACCTATTTTCATAATCGATTCATAGCAACATTTCAATATGCTGGTTACATTTATAAAAAACTATGGAGACGGGGCTTAGACTTCACAATTACATAATGGAAATTTATTATCTACGTTTCCATTTATCCTTAAATCCCTTCAGCTTTTCGACAATTGTAGCAAATTGGAGAATCAATTTATTTCGATTGTCAAAGGAAATAATCCCGAAAGACTTCTATCGGCACGGTACAAAATCTTTTCGGTTTGCTCGTCAGACATTGGCAAGACAAATTAGAATCTGGAAACATTCGTTTCAGCTGGAACAGTTGACGCAGACGAATTGCATTTTCCAGGAAAAAAAAACGTGGAAAGAGACGTTGCTTTAATATGAATCCAGAGAATAAGTATGTCTCGATTGAATTTATAAAGAATAAAACAATTTTTAGATAACTGATGTGGTAAATTAAACAAGTCCATGTGCTGAAACCAGATTTGGTCTGATTTTTGCTTCAGCATGTCAGCATATTTCGTCATTTGTAAAAAACAATTAAAAATCGTATTTTTCATGTATATTTCTTACTTATTAACCACAATAAGGTAGACTCTCCAAGACAATTTTTTTTACAGATATCCTAACCAACAATTCCATACGTTTACAAAACTTAAACCACTAATGCTCAAGCTTTCTACCCCACGCCCACATATTAAAACACTTTACAACGAAAGTCAACAATCTGAAGCTCGAAATCCCACAGAGTCCGATACAACAAGCTCCAGCTGCACAAATCTCAAAAGAAAACAAACCCAATCTCCATTTTTAGGGTTTGAGGTTTACTGCCTTATGATGATTTGATTTGGGTTTTTAGCTTAAGTTTTGTAGAACTCATTTTTTTAACCTTGAAGTTTATAGACTTAGGTTTTGTTGGTTTACAATTTTTTTGGACATTTGTGATTTCGTACTTTCGGTTTATAGGCTTGACTTATTTGGTTTTAGAATATGTTGGCTTTAGGTTATTGTGCTCTTGTTTCATAAGATTATGTACTGTGGGTTTAAAAGGTTTTCAGCCGTAAATTTTGTGGGCTTAGGGTTTTTGTGCTTGAGGTTTGTTGACTTGAAACATGTGGTCTTGTTAATTTCTGGTGTAGGTGGTGTGGACATGATTTATCTGATTTTGTAAATGCTGAGTAACATGTTCAAGGGCTTGGGGTTTGTAAGTTTTTTTAAAGCACTGGTTTTTGTAGATTAGAAGTTCATGGGGTTAAGGTTTATAAACAGCATTTGCTATAAATTGTTGGGACAAGACATGGTTTCAGGTTTGCAATCTGTTGGTTAGTGGTTTTGAGGTTTGTGTGCTTAAAGTGTATGCAATCGAAACTTGGGGACTTTAGGATTTTGAACCTAGATTTTGGCTTTGGATATGCGTTGTTTGAATATGTGTGTTTGGGATTATTGGTCGGATGTTTTGTGGGTTTGAGATTTAGTGTTTAGGCTTTATGAGCTTGTGGTTTATTGGATACGAAATCAGTAGAAAGACTTTTTCGAGACTATGCGGAACTTGTTCATAAATACGTAATTCATGTGAAAAATGCGAAATTTTGTAAATGACGGAAACTCCTGACTTAATGCATTTGTATCCAGCGGACTAAACTGCATATAAAGTAAGTCAGTCATTTCGCCTCAATTTTGTTTTCATTTTGTGGGACTGTGTTATTGTTTGGTTGTTTGTTCAGGGTTTACCTTTCGCAGTAATTCTTGAAAACAGAAAACGAAATTGCTGTTCAAATTGTAATGATTTCACTGGTAACTACACTGCCATCAGTTAAAGTGGACAGTAGATATTCTACAAATTTTTACCTGTCTGTGTATTTGTTGTTTTTTAAGGAAAAACTGTAGAAATGTGGTCTGAACAAAATGTGTTTCACTGAGATAAAATGCTTCTATTGGTTTAACTACTGCTATTACTAGCAAAACAACTGTGGTGCATTTTTAATTCTACATCTATGATGATTTAAACCGTGAAACTTGAACAATTAGGGCCTTGGAGACTTGAAGGTTTGTATCTAGAGGAATTGCTCAATGGCTTAACTATACACATCTGGTAAAGAAAGAGCAGGAGCCATAACCTATAATCGACACCATGTAATAGTCTTAACGGTCAAACTTAATAAACGGGGTAATGTCTGTCTCATCTCTTCAGTTGACCCTATTAGAAGAAGGACTAAATTTTTTGTCTCGAGTGAGTTGGCTTGACATGTATGTCTCTGTGACAGAAAGCATTCTTCGTCTTTACATCGTGCGATGAGGGTTTGGGCTAAAGAAGATTTTTTTACTTTAATATCAAATACAAGGTATAGAATATTCACATATATGATTCCTTTTAATTTGAGCACCTTTCAAAAATGAGAAAGCTATACGTTGCTATAACAAATATCCGCGCAACAAATAAGCCAATGGAAACTACAAAGAACAGGGTAAAACTTAAAATTTACACATCTCACATACCTTTATAATTCCTTTTACTATAGGCAAGATAAGGCAAACATTATTGTATGGGATTATTACGGACGTACTATATTGTGACAGCCATTTATCCAATATTTCATGCAACCGGCTTTCATCTGATATCTTGTGGAATCCAGGAAGTAGTCTGGCGGCACCCCGAGACTGGTTGCTAGCGCTATCGAAATTTCTCGACTGTTCTAGAATCCATCTAGAGCCTTCTGAGAAGAAACATATAAATACGCGAAACGGACAAAAGGAATCATTTAGTATTCGTTTGCCGTCTAGTCAACAGGTGTTGAAAATAAATTTTGTAAGTGTAAATTAGTGGAAATAAATTATAATAACGTCGACGGAGTATTTAAATAAATTGAAGAACCCCAGTGTAGAAAATAAAAACATAACATAATTATCAGAATTCACGACAATAAACGATTGGATTATGTCGTCAAATTTTTAAACGTTAAATTTTTCAATACATTGCGAATTCCCGGTAAAATGTATCAGAATGGTAATGAATATACAAATCCCCAAAAAATAATCAATGCATTTGCTAATTTTTTTTGAAAGTGTCTATACTGTACCAACCAAAAATAGCTTAAACTCTGAATGTAAATTTAATAGCTACAATAACGTAATACATATCGATAATTTGACCGAAACTGAAGTGTTACATGCTATTAAAAATTTAAAAGATAAGCTTACATCCGGACCAGACTTAATTCCGTCCTTTCTCGTGCATATGTGTTGGCTCTTCCTCTAACAATATTGTATAATTTATCGTTGAAAACATTGACATTTCCGGAAAAATGGAAAAACGCAAAAATATGTCCAATACACAAAAATGGTGATATAACTGAAATCAATAATTACAGAGCAATATGCATGCTCTGCAATTTTGCAAAGGTTTTTGAAATAGTTTTGTTTAATAGGATAAATCCACAAGGTAACTCCGTTATTTCCCCATATCAACATGGTTTTATTCGTAACAAATCTACGCTAACAAATTTAACAGTTTTCACTCAATATGTCTCTGAAGCAATTGATTCTCCAGCGCAAGTTGATGTTATATATACAGATTTTTCAAAGGCATTCGACCGGGTGGACCATAGTATCTTATTGAAAAAGCTTGGTGCTTATGGCTTTTCAGAGACTACGATTGGCTTCTTTCAGTCATATTTGCATGAAAGACAACAGTTTGTGTTCTTTAACAACCACACTTCACCAAACATCATCGCAACATCAAGTGTTCCACAAGGGTCCAATCTTGGACCATTACTTTTTGTAATATTCATTAATGATCTATGCAGCTTATTGGACTGTCAACGAGTGATGTACGCTGATAATTTAAAATTATATAATATACGTTCAACTGATTGCCAAAAACTTCAGTCAAATGTAAACCAAGTGTCTGTGGTGCTCAATAAATAATTTACACTTAAATGCAAAAAAATGTAATATCATGTAATTTACGCGGAAAAAGACCACTCTTAACTACTGTTATATAATAGATGACTTACCGCTGAGTCGACAGTGTTCTGTTAAGGACTTGGGAGTCACATTTGACTCAAAACTGACATTTGTAAACCACATAAATGACAAATCAAAGAAAGCTTTTTTTATTGGGTTTATGGAGTGTAGAGTGAAAGGAGGACAAACTTATATGGGAATAAAACTGAAAAAGTGTCCAGCGGACGGTTTCAAATAAGAAGTTCAAGAAATGACCAGAATGGCGCAAGTGTATGTATGAATGTTATGAAGTTAATTGTCAACGGATTGAAATACACAAATCCTACATTTAGAAGTGAAGCGGCTGAAAAAGTGAGAATGACGTAAAATTATTAGTAAAAATCGTAAAATAAACGTAGAAAATCTGTTATGTGAACTTCTCTTTGTAAATGGTTGTCTCCGTTGTTTGTAATCTCTGCAAGTGATGAGTTTATAGTGTGTTAATTGTGATATAAATTAATAAGCATGTGCCCCAGTTTTGACTTTTTATAAAACGGAGTGATTTTATAATTGTTATTTTCTTATAAAACTTTTTGAAACAGTTAAACATGGGAAAAATTTGTATATTTGAAATATTTTTATACTTATTAACAAATAGATGTTGGTGAATTAGATGTAAATAAAAATTATTTATTTTTACATTCTTGTGTTCATATTACATATTTATTTTAAAAAGTTGGAGTTTCTAGTTCCTTGTTCACCTTTCTCTGGATAAAAGGTAATTAACAATTCTTTTCATCACTGAATAAACTGCTACAATTAAGTTATCTTTTCTGTTATCATTATGGAACAAATTTCACTTGCATTTTATGCTAGAATAGTTTCTTTTTCAATGATTCTAACATTTCCACACACTGGTTTTCCATATATTTTTTCTTGTCTCCATTAACTACAATTAAATGACTATTTTTGGCATCTTTCTGCTGTACTTCTATTTTAAATATTTGCAAAGGTACGCCTGGTGAATGACCCTGGAAAAATATCTTCAGAAGTTTGTTGAAGTTCTCGATGGACAATGCCATAATCAGTTCAGTAATTATATAATAATGGGTTCTTCAGAGTTTAATTTGTGTAGGATATTTAACTTGACTCCTAAAAAAATGTACAAATAAAATTTTGCTTGCAAGTCATTTTTATCTATGTACAATGTATTTCATTGACTGAATACATTTATTACTATTAAATACAAATTTTACCAATCATTTTAAATCTGGTTGTTTAACTATGATGTTTAAATTTGCAAATTTTGGATGTGTACTTACTTAACAACACATTTTCAAAAAAAATTCTTGATAGGTTCTGTTCTAACTGCATAAAGTCTTCTTTCCTATTAATAATTAACCAATCTTGTCAGTTTTTGGTTTTAATGTTAGCTCTCAGGCATGTAACAAAACCATCTTTTCTTATTTACCCACACATTTTTGGTAGGTTTATTTCGCAGATCATATGGATAGAATATTTTGTGGGAATATAACTAACTGAAAATAATTTTCAATTTAATCATGTCAATAATACTACATTTATAACAAGTAAATAAAAACTTTACAGCATTTATTTTTAGAAATACTTACTTTTCATTATAAAAAAACATATTATAATCTGCTGTTGTAATTTGTAAAATGTATAGGTTAGAATTTCCAATTGTCTTTTAAGTATTATTCTACGAACAAATTACCCCGTCGTCCCAGTGGCGCCCCCAAATTGATATCCTTTTGTGGACACTTTTTAATACACAGAGTGTGTCCTCCTTTTACTCAACACTCCATAATTGGGTTTCATATTTCGTAATTGTAAAGGCTTTAACAACATAGAAGCTTTGAAAACACTATTTTTTGCTAATGTCAGATCTAGGTTAGAATATTGCTCGCTAATATGGACATCTTTTTATAATGTTCATATTTATACATTGGAGAACGTACAGCGAAAATTTAAGTTTCTATTTTTTTCTATTTATTCTATTTATAATGCATATCCTGAAAGAGGTTATGATTATTAAGATTATTTAATGTTGACAGCTTAGAACTTAGACGAGC
This sequence comes from Octodonta nipae, assembly GCA_034190945.1. Taxonomy (NCBI): domain Eukaryota; kingdom Metazoa; phylum Arthropoda; class Insecta; order Coleoptera; family Chrysomelidae; genus Octodonta; species Octodonta nipae. The sequence goes on along the minus strand of CM067216.1, from coordinate 38,330,531 downwards.
ATTTTTATCAATTAAATTCTTATCCAATCTTATTCATAATAAAATAAACTGTCCTGATTAGCTTAACAAACTTAACTTTCATGTTCCAAGATCTTGTATAAGGACTAATAACTTCCCGCGTTTTTATATATTAACTGCCAGAACCAACATCATGATAAAGTCGCCGGTATATAATATGTGTAGTGCTTTTAATAAAATTTGTGATATTAATGTTAGTGCTCTAAATCACATAATAACAAGTCTAAGAGAACGATTTTGACATTATTTACAACTAGGTAATTAACTAGTTGTATATTGTGTTCCTCTGTACTTTTTTTATGTAACCCTATAAATGGGAGTTTTGTCCTGTTGGGTAATAAAGATTATAAATAAATAACATAAATAAATATATCAAAGTGAATTTCTTTTGATTTAACTCACAGTAACCGACTGAAATAATGATGATAATAAATCCTCGTTATATGTCATGTCGGGGGCGCATGTTTGATCACGTGTCCGCGTTCCCCATGTTCAATTTCCAGATCTCTATTAATATCCTCATGTTTGCTGAAATTACCTTTAATTATATCTATGGTTAGTGTGGATGTAATGTAATAATAATGGCTTCGATTCCCCGGAAGTCCCAACTAACAATTACTCTCTGATGGAATATTAATCAGTTTCTCGACATAGCAGCTCATAAAACTGTTCGGGTTACGAGGTGTTTCGAACAAGCGCGGACAAGGTGGTGCGGAAACTCATTGTTTGGAAGTGTCATGTAATAAATTTATTTTGTTATGATTCAATAGTGAGGGTGAGGCTTCAATTATCTTTGTCTCTACGAAATTGGGCAATTAAACAACCAAAGTATGTTAAGAAAACGTATTTAATTCCGCGTCAAAAACAAACCAAAAATAGCTCTCTTGACTGCAATCATTAACACACAACACTTCGATTGTTGTTTATAGCTATGAAACTATTTTGCAGTCTGTAAAACTTGTATCGCATTAGTTTGAACATCAAAAGACTTTCTTAATATCTCGAACAATTAAGAATTAATTATGATGCTGGCACCTATTTTCCTGCAGTACTAGTTCAGCTCAAAGCAATCGTACTATCAATCTGTTCAAAGCTTCAATCTAGAAAACTGTATACTGCAACTTGGCACTGTCTTCAAAACAGGCAGTAGTATATAAGTAAAACATAACAATACATTTCAATACATGTAATATTTATTACAAAACATTACAATACATTATAATACATTACACTACATTACAATACATGACAATACATTACAATACATTACAATACATTACAATACATTACTATACATTACAATACATTACAATACATAACAATACATTACAATGCATTACAATACATTACAATACATTACAATACATTACAATACATTACAATACATTACAATACATTACAATACATTACAATACATTACAGTACATTGCAATACATTACAATACATCACAATACATTAGAGTGCATTACAATACATTACGATACATTACAAAACATTACTAATCATTACAATACGTATAAATGCGAGAATAATACGATACATTTATTTTACACATTTTTTATTTTTACAATCGATTATATATGTTCTCACAGTTGATAATCTCTATTCGCAAATATATATATTTTCTTTGCGTTTTTTTTATTTATTTTTTTCTAAATTGGTTCTAATATTTCATAAATTACTAATACATTGTAGCGTTTAAAAATTGAAGCAACTTATGTTCACGCAATACGTATCCTTTTTCAGGTCGAAAATCAGAACCGGTATGTTCTCTGATATAGAAGAGGGGACAAAATTTCCATTTGGCATCGAGTTGAGAAAAATTCCTTCTTCTTGGTTGAGCAGTGATAGTGTGAACACGTCGACCCATTTGATATGCGTTTGTAGTTTCCACATAAGTGCATTCTGTATTGAGGAGCCGACTTGAGTAATATCAGTCGCAAAAGATAATTTTTCGATGGCGTTTATTTCTTGGCATCGTTTACACCTGCAAAACTGAACCTATGAGCGGGAGTTTTAGAGATTTCAGTTCTTTTAAAAGGTGAGTGGATCTCCATTATGAAGTACAATTGTAATGAACGGTTTGTACAGGGTGAGTTTTTTTGATGATCAGTATGGGGATCTCGGAAACTAGCGGAGATAGAGCAATGGTTAAATTGGGAAAGATTTGCAGTTTTACTGGCTCAATTTAGTCAAATCCCTCTAGCTCCTTTGTTTTTGATTTTATAAAAAAAGTGTAAATATCAAAATTGAAGGGAATTTTATCCCGAATATGATTGTCATGTCCTCGTTTGCGTGACAGCTCTCGTTTTCAAGATATGACACAAACTTATCTTTTTTTAATGGAAAATAGCCATAGTTGGCTATTTTTAGAGATTTTCAACGATATATTATTCATAAAAATAACGGAGTTATGGATGCTTTTCTATCTTATTTTCACTTTTAACGTAGGTAGCCATGAAATCGATTGATTTATTAATAACTATTCCAAAAAACATTGAACGATTTTTTTATTTGGTATATCAGATATACCGAAAAAACTAAATAAGTAGGTACTTACTAAAAACTTAAGAAATTAAAGTACATAATAATGAATAATCTCTTCAAATACATAATAATGGTTACAATATATGTTCGAAAAGTCCACCATTGTTATTTAGACAAAAATTGCATCTTTTTAATATTGACATTACCGCTTTCCTCACAGACCGCCTATAATTTCTTCAATTGCTTGTAAAACCGCCTCTCTTAGGTCACCAACTGTCTCATAATTTCTTTTGTATACTTTGTTTTTTAGCGCACCCCATAAATAGAAGTCTATAACTGCCAAATAGGGAGACAGGGTGGCCATTTGCGTGGGCCTTTCTCCCTCTCGAAGAGTTTGGATAGATGTTATCTAAGTGTTGTCTAACTAATAATGAGTTATGAGCAGGTGCTCCGTCATGTTGGAACCACTCAATTTCTAAACGAGTTCTCAAATTCAAATTATGCAACATGTCTTGAAAAGTTTATCGCAAGAAATGCAAGTAACGCTCCCCAGTAAGTGATTCGTCATAGATAAAAGACCCCAAAATAGTAGTATAATACCACATCAAACATTAAAACCAAATTTTATATGGGGTCGTCTTTGTTCTACATGGAAATGGTTTTCTTTACCCCAGATATGCTCATTGTGTCTACTGAACATACGGCAGCTAGTAAATCTAGTTTCATCTGGCCATAACACCTTTAATGGAAACTGTGGATTGTCACGGCACATGTCTCTAAACCATGTACAAAACAAAATACGTCGATGTTCGTCACCAGCATGCAAAGTTTGAGAAACTGAAAGTTTGTACGGGCGGAACTTGTGCGCTTTCAGTACCTTAACTACAGTTCGTTGAGATGTGCCAGCTTCTGCCGCAATCTCACGAGATTAATTTGATTACGTTCCTTTGGAGATTTTGTAGAAGATCCATATCTGCGTAAACTATCCTAAAGCCTCTTAACTGTACATAGGGCAGGTTGACGACGATTAAAATATCTATGAAAGTACTCTTCAGCTGAATTTTTATGGCATATGATATAACATTCCACCATATTCAGTTTTTCTTCGTTAGAATATTCCATTTTATCACGAAAACTTGTCAATATCGACTGTTAGTTCAGCACAACTAATTAAATTACTCTCAAATGAGGAAACGTCAAAGTGAAAACAATCTTTTTCATGGCTATCTACGTTAAAAGTGAAAATAAGTCCTTAAGTCCATTATTTTTATGAATAACTATGTCGAGTATTATATCGTTGAAAAGCTCTAAAAACGTCCGAGGGCATAGCAAACTATGGTTTCCATTCAAAAAAGATAAGAGTGTGTCATATCTCGAAAAGGAGGACACGATAATCATATTCGGGATACAATTCCCTTCAATTTTGATACTTACACTTTTTTATAAAATCAAAAACAAAACGAGCTAGAGGGATTTGACTAAATTAACAGAATTTCGTTTTTTCAAAATATCTAGTAAGCCATGACTTTTTACAAAAATCCGAAAGTGTCATTAAATTGGGCCAGTAAAACTGCAAATCTTTAACAATTTAACCATTGCTCCGCTAGTTTCCGAGATCCCCATACTGATCATCAAAAAAAACTCACCCTGTATATTTCGAGAACATTTAGTAAGATTTATACGCTAACATTTTGAAAAACTTATGTAATGCTTTCTTTCATGTTATCCGAATTCGTTGTAGGTGTTCGATAAAAAATTACTTTCACAAATCCCCATAAAAAATCAAATGATGGCAAATGAGGTGAGACTTGAGGCCAAATCTATCCCTATTCTTATATGCAACTGGAAGAAATAGCTTGGAGCGCCAGCTATTTTAAAGTGTTTTCAGCTCTAAAATCATAATCAATCAACCTATGAAGAGAAGTTAGTTTAAAAACGATGGCTCTAAATTATACATCTGAAGTGTATTTCGAATTCAACGAAATTTCTCGCCATTAAATATACAAACTTGCATACACAAGTACAAAAATGGGATGCTGACTCTGTCACCTAAAACAATGCATCTTATTTGATGAAAGCAAACATTGCATTTCCCTCTATGAGAGCGTCGTTGACAAAGAGCTCAGTCTCGCGTAAACGTAGAGATACATAACTAAGCCAAGAGTAACACAGAACAAATACATTACAAACAACTTTGTGCTCGTCACGATGGGTACTTACAAAGGTAGATAACTGGGTTCACGTTCGGGCCTGTGACGTGTGATAGTCAGGTGTAACAAAACGATGTACATCGACATGTCATGACTCGTTGCAGAACGTAGGGTGGTTTTGAGTGGGAAAGTCAGAATAACATGACGTGTAGACAGTTGAAGTGATCTGTTTTCGAGAGCACTGTATGTTAATTTGTTTGAGTAGTCTGTATTCTAAATAGACACACTTATGGCGTTCTCTTGTTGTTTGTTTTGGTTTGCTAAGTTTCATTATTGCTAGCGTGCTTCATCTTTAATTTCTAATTTTAAATTGCTTCGGCGTTACTTGGGGAACATCATAATATAAGTCTTTCCCAAATTTTTAATCGATATCAAAAATAAAAGAAGAGGTGCTCCATCTTCTCCATACAGGGTGTTTCTAAAATAGGGTTCCAAAAAGAAAAAAAGTCCTTATTAACATGTCCCCTAAAACGCACCCTTAGTTAATACGATATGATGTGCAAAATAGCTCTCTGAATTATTTAAATTCGATTTTGAGCAGTTTTTCTGAGTTTACTTGGTAAAAAATACAATCCAAGTGCATTTACGCTCGTTTAGTAGGATTTTTTATTCTCCACAACTTTTCTGTAGACGGCATTAGGAATCCTCCATTAATTTTCATTATACAGGTAAAATTCGTATTTTTTAACCGACTTCCAAAAGGGGGAGGTTATTAATTCGTCGCGTATTTTTTTGTATTTATGTTCCGTGATTTCTTCTCCTGTGGTGAACCGTTTTGAATGAATATGGTCTTGTTTAATAGAGTATATATCCGGATTGGTGACACTTCAAATTTTGAAAAAGAATTCTATTGGTAACGTGATGGAACTTGTGAATGAAACATGCGTGCATGGAAATCGACCAATATCACTAACATATTGGTCGATTTTTCGAAAACTCCTTATGGATGTGTATAGTTTTTTAACGTTTAATAAATTACGGAAGATCCCTAGGTGATCTGATATACTTTTCTGCGACGTGCAACTTGCTGTTTTGCAGAATATCGCGGAAAATTCCAATATTCTTATCAAAAGTTTCAGCGAGGTGACATAACGGACATTTCCTCATATATATTTAAATTCCAACGTAATAGTGCAGGAATTTTAGGCACTAGAAGTTTTAGTTGCAAATTTGAAAACTTTCTATGTACTTCTCAAGCATATAGGTAGTAAAACATAGTATTTTCGGCTCCTCAAATCAATGAGTACCAACCTCGTTTTGTTTGTATACAAGGCAAATACCTATTTAAATGAAAATTTTTCCATTTTGCGAAGACAGTGCTTTTGGTGTCATATTCTTCCGGCCTAAAAGAAAATTGAGTGACAACACATTTCTAACCGTAAACTGCTATTTCGTGCGTTTATACACAGGATGTTTATTTATAGCATACAAAATCACAAAGTAAAGTGATAGAAGGAGTTGCATTTATATGATGATTGAAATATAGGACGGGGTAGAATGATAGTGGTCCATAGGCAGCCGTATTTACAAGATGGATGGAATATAGGGTGGAGTGGACGTTTAGTGGTATAAAAATGTTGGAAAAAATTTGTTGAATTATATTTATACTGAGTGATTAAAAAATTATTTATTTCATAGCCCATAAGAAGTTGCATAAAGTGTGGAGAGGAAATAATAATACACAGGGCTATAACATAAACTGTTAAAAATTAAATAATTTATGGGGTAGCCCTCAAGGAGTTATATATGATGATTGAAATATAGGACCGATTTGACTCCGTAAATATGGGATGGATTCTAGTCCGTCCTATAATTTACAGAAGGCAGCTAACAAATTTATGCTTGTCCGTGGGCAGTCGTATGTACAGGATGGTTGGTACATAGAGTGGAGTGGAATTATCTATCGTTGTACAGGGTTGTCAAAAAAACTTGAAAAAAGGTGACGTGGGGTGGTCCATAAGGCATAAATATATTTTGGGCTTATTATGTCAACGCTTACTAGTACTTTTTGTTCGTAAACATTTACCTGCCAATTTAAATGAAAATGTATCATTGTGTAATGTTGGGGCTTTCGATGTTACCTTGTCCTGTCAATTAAAGTTATATATACAAAATAAAAAATAAAGAATGTAAACTACCTGAGTTCAAAAAGACTAAAAAGTTGAAAATAAATTATTTAAAAAAATTTATAACCGACTTCCACCTATAACTAAAAAGCTGAAAATAATTGTAAAATACAACTGTAGCAACTAAGTTTGATAAAGTAGTAGATAAGTACGCAATGCAGGATTTTAGATTTGCTTGGCACCTAATTCAAAAATATACTAAATTGGTAGGTAATTAATTTGTACAGAATGAGCATCTTTTAATGTTTACATTTTTTACTCTCTGGGTAGGTACCTAACAACATTGAATGAATTATTTATTTAATTTCGAAAAGATTGTTGAGGAGGTCTTGAATTATTTTGTCTATTCATGGGTTTTCTCTCCTCCAAATTTTTTCCTGTAACAGATAAGTATTTAAAAAATTGTATATGTAGAACAAAGTGTAGTAAGGCAATTTCATAAAATTGCCCGGATTACTGGTTGTCTGTACAGAGATTCTTCCTCACAGTTTTTCTGAGAGAAAGAGATGTCTATAAAATGATCAACCAGTATTCCTGTATATAAGTAATGTATTGTATATTGTGTAATACTTATCTGTGTATGGAGACGTTTCAACTCCGAGTCTGGAGTCGTTGTCAATCGTTTAGTGTTGTTTTCGAGGTTTTTTTCTAAAAAATTTTCGCTTTGATTTTGAATTTATTGTTTGTCAAAAAATTTGACACTGACTCGGAGTTGAAACGTCTCCATACACAGATAAGTATTACACAATATACAATACATTACTTATATACAGGAATACTGGTTGATCATTTTATAGACATCTCTTTCTCTCAGAAAAACTGTGAGGAAGAATCTCTGTACAGACAACCAGTAATCCGGGCAATTTTACGAAATTGCCTTACTACACTTTGTTCTACATATACAATTTTTTAAATACTTATCTGTTACAGGAAAAAATTTGGAGGAGAGAAAACCCATGAATAGACAAAATAAGTTATTTATTTGCTGAGTTGTATCTTGTTATAATTATTTTCAGCTTTTTACTTATAGGTGGAAATCGGTTATATATTTTTTTAATGTTTTATAGCGGGTTTCTAATATTTAAGTCGTTTACGTCTTTTAAAATATTAGCAATAACTATCTATAAATTGCTACTGACGTGATTGTATAAGCGAATTGTTGTTGAATTTTTTGTTCGAAAATGAGTTAAATTTTGATCTATAAACTGGTCTACATATTTAGCTCATGCTTTTCTGAAGCTGTATCATGTATTTTGGCACAAATTTCTCGATTTTTTAAAAGGGACCTAGTAAATAACAAAAAATCACTTCTAAAACCTAATCTGTGCAGCTTGTCCTCAAGAAAATTGAAATGTTTATCAATCGAGGACATATCGAAGAACAGACCTGCAACCCGTTTCACCCCAGTCTAAGCTTTGGTACACTTTTAAAAAATTAAAGGTTCACTTTCCATGGATTTAGTATGAATGAAACCATATTGAGTACCAGTTATAGTGTTATTTATAATTAGAAATCGAATCATAACAGTTGAAAATGATTCGTTCAAAAATTTTAGACATATCTATCATATCTATAGTTTTGTATGTGACAACGATCGCTTTTTTTATATGCAGGCACATCTATTGTGCAACTTTCAAAAACTCAGGAAAAGTTGTTGACGAAACCGATACATTTATAAGATACGCTAAAAGATCAGCTATATGATCGCAAACTTTTTTTATCTTTGTGGTTATACCATCTAGCCCATAATTACTTTTATTTTTTAATTGCCTTATTACATTGGCCACCTAAGCAACCGTAACAGGTTCAATAATTTGGTCAAGTGCGAGTGGGACTCGCATACTAAGGGTTCCGTTACCCTTGATACAATGTAGATGAATCAAAGTATATATTTCCCAGTTTCAGACAAATAGGGAATGAGTGCTTTTTTATATTTACCCAGATATCTTTTAAACTAACCGTTTTAAATTTACAAAAAATATATACTTTTATTTCTTACACAGAGACTTTTTCTTTTATGTGCTACATGATTGGCTTGATTTTTATAAAAATATTTATATAATTTTCTAGTTTGTCCCCAAAATTAACAGGGGTTTTATTTTACTCTATAAAATCTATTGTCTGAATTTTGGGCTCAGTAGATTGGAAAATAAAGGGGTAAAATGATTCAAATTTTAAATAATAAATTATTAAATCTTTTAGACAAATTTCTAAAATACAAACAAAATATATTAAAAAATAGATCGTGTAGTTTTTGAGATAGTATATATAAGTCGATATTGAATATTGTTAATAGCTTTTAAACAACTGATTTTTTAAATATCAAAAACATATATTTGTATTTCTTATAATGAACCCTTTTATTTAATAGATTTCATGATATTACATTACATTTAATTCTATAATTTGCCCCCAAAAATTAATATTGGGCTTTCCCAAAAATTTTCTCTTACAATGTTCAAGTGAAGCCCTGTAGCCATAAATATTTTCCAAAATTTTAGATAGTACGGTTTCGGAAATAAAGCGGGAAATGGGTATTATTTATATTTCTTTGCTAGTATCTTGTAAACAATTAATTTTAAAAGTATCAAAAATATATATTTGTATTCCTTATAATGAGTCCTTTCATTTGATGTATTCCATGATGCGTTAAAAATGTTTTTTTATTTTCTGTTTAATTCTATAATTTGTCCCCCAAAATTAATATAAGGGATTTGTTCGTATTTTTCCTGTAAACAACAATTTTAAGGTCTTATAGTACGGGAGATAAAGGAGGAAAGGGCTATTTTTTATATTTTTATTAATATATTTTAAAATATTCATTTTAAAAATCTAAAAAAAAATATATTCATCATAATAAGCCCTTTTATTTGATATATTACATGATGCCCTAGAAATAATTTTAATTTTATGTTTTCTATTTAATGCTGTAATTTGCCCCCTAAAATTAATATTAGGGGTATCTCCGTATTTTTTCTTTAGAGTTCAAGTAAGGCCATATGAGAATAATTTTCTTCTTATAGACCGGAAATAAAACGGTGGAACGAGTAATTTTTTATATTTTTGTTAATATCCCTTAAACAATTTGTTTTTAAAATATGAAAAATACATTTGTAATCCTCATAATTACCTCTTTCATTTGATGTATTACGTGATACGTTTAAGAAAGTATTTTTTGATTTTCCGTTTAATTCTATAATTTGGCCCCCAAAATATATAAATATAAGGTTTTTTTTTCGTATTTTTCCTCCTAACAAAAAATTCTATTTCTTATAATTTGGGAAATAAAGGGGGAAATGGGTATTTTTTAAATATTTTGTTAATATATTTTAAAATATTAATTTTAATTTTATATTTTCCATTTTATGCTATAATTTCTCACGTAAAATTAATATTAGGGGTTTCTCCTTATTTTGCCAGTAAAGTTCAGGTGGGGTCCTATATCCCCAATTTTTTAATTTTTTTTACATATTATAGTTTCGGAGATAAGGGGACAGGAATGGGATTTTTTTTTATATTTTGGTTAATATCTTTTAAATAATTTATTTTAAAAATATGAAAAAACATATTTGTTTTCGCGCTTTTTTAAAAAAATCGCATGATGATTTAGAAACAATTTTAATTTTATAGTTTCCATATAATTCTGTAATTGCCCCCTAAAAATAATAGTAGAGGTTTCTCCTTCTATTTGCGGTAAAATTCTATTTTTATCAAAATTTTACGTCTTATAGTTTCGAAGATAAGGGGGGACTGTCGATTTTTTTAGTTTTCTCCCAGAAGTACCCCCAAAAACCAAAATTTCTACATTTACGATATGTTAGAAGTACATATATCGAGTAACCAAACTATACACTGATACCAAATTTCCACCTTTTCTGCCCTATAGTTTTGGATAAAATTGCTGTAATGTGAAACAATGAGAACTCCAAAGTATATTGTATATACGGAACTCTAAAAAAGAAAGCGTTGATTAGAGGATTTATTAAAGAAAAATTTTTTGAATGATTATTTCCAAAATAATCATTAATTGTTTTATTCGCTATATTTGTAAAGTAATCGACAAATAGGTCAGCTTTTATTTTTTTAACTGTATTCTTGGAAGTTTATTAAAAAGGGAGCCTTGACTCGAAAATGCCTAACACTATCATAAGTGTTACGTCATAATAGTGAAACACAAGAGCATTGAGTTAACACAAAACTCAGTAAAAACAATAACGAAAAGACGTCCTTCTTCCCCGTGGAACAATTAAAGTTTTCATTGTTCCATTGGAGGATTGTAATATTCCCCAGCGAATTGTGAAATTGATATAGTCGTTCTTGTCGGAAACACGATTGGTTGGGCGAAGTACGTAGGTAGTGTAAAATAGAGGTGCTCGTCAAAATTCGAACGAGGGTGCACTGACATTTCTATCGCACTTTCCATAGAAATATGATCTTTGTTTGTTCGACGTTGATCAAGTTTTAGCTGTTTGAAATGGCAGTTTGTCGCAGTGGATACCCTTTAGTTATTAATATAACAACCAACCAACTGTTTTGTTACTTCTGCATTGACTCTTGTTCGTGCTTTGTTGTCTTAAATAAAGGGTTTTTAATTTTCTTGTCAATAAGAGTTTGTGACAAATGTGACAAATCAACTCGATTTGATCAATAGAGGATTTCTTACATAGCCAGTGCCATGACTGCTATCTCCGAAAGGCAAAAGTGCAGGGCATAGTGACGCATTCCTTTGCAAAATTATTTTAATTCATTTTTTTTAATGCCCGGGAGGTCTTTCTTACAATAAAACTCTAAGATAATACTTGATATCGTTTGATCGTATTATTTAAACAACAAAAAACTATATAACCTAGAAAAAATGCATTCCTTTATATTCTTTACAATATTTCGAAGGAAAAAAGTCCTCACATCCATTAAATGTTATGACACACCCATCATCGTATCTCCAACCCATTAATTGTTATTAATTTTTTTTTAATTGGAAATTGCAGAAATTCCGAATTTTCTTGAATTAAATAATATACCTTAAAAATTGAAATGCTATAATTTTTAATTTTTTATCAAAATTTCAACTATATTAAACAAAATAGCCTAAATAGATGTAAAAAAATTGTTTAGTTCTATGTTTTTTTACATTATAACAATATGCTTCCTACGCGCATGCACTTTTGAGAGAGGAATATCTTTATCTCACTCTCATCGTGATGTATAAGATGAGTAAGAGAAAGGCAGACGACGCACTTGTAAAATTTTTTCGCGTTTTTTCAGCGGTAAAACGTTGGAAAAACATTACTGTTTTTCATATAAACTTATTAATTGTTCCAATTAATAGTTTTATGTAATGAAATTTTATTAATTTTTTCGATAACTGTTTCCGTCGTTGAAGTGGATACAAATATTTTGGTTTAAAAAAAATCATTGTCAGAATTTCTATAGAAAATAAAGATCTTCAACTTATTTTTGAATATAGTAAAAGAAGACAAATATACCTGTTGTGATCCATGAAAAATTTCTACCTGTTACGAGATTTCTACTTGTTAGATGAGCATAGTCAGTTTACCTGGTTTTTATTTTAAATCAGATTAGGCAGTATAAATTGTAAATTACTTAAATGCCTGTGACTTCTATTTTAAGGTTATATTTATTCATTAATATACAATTTTTACATTAAATTGTGGTTTGTACAGTTAATTATTTTAAATGCAAGACTGATTTTGGCAACATTCAATTGAACATCCGCATAACGCCATACACGTCAAGTTCAATTTACGACATGAAAAAAGTTATCAAAATCATCGAAAAAAATCAATAAAAATCTCATTACATTAAACTATTAATTGGAAAAATTAATAAATTTATATGAGAAACAGTAATGTTATTCTTTTCAACGTATTACCGCTGAAAAACTGCGAAAAATTTTTACAAGTGCGTCGTCTGCATTTCTCTTACTCATCTTATACATCGAAATGAGAGTGAGATAGAGATACTCCTCTCTCAAAAGTGCATGCGCGTAGGAAGCATATTGTTATAAATATAAAAAAAAACATGGAACAAAACAAACTTTTAAAAATCTATTTAGGCTATTTTGTTTAATATAGTTGAAATTTTAAATTATTGCATTTCAATTTTTAAGATATATTATTTAATTCAAGAAAATTAGGAATTTCGGCGATTTCCAGTTTTAAAAAATTCTCACAATTGATGGGTTGGAGATACGATGATGGGTATGAGGACTTTTTTCATTTTTTTCTAGGCTATATGTTTTTCGTTGTTTAAACAATACCGTCAAAAAATATCAAATGTCATCTTACACTTTTATAATCAGGAAGACCTTCCGGACATTTAAAAAATATATATGTATAAAAACAATTTTGCAAACGAATGCACCACTATGCTTTGGTCTATACGATGGTTAAACAGGTAAAAGGGCTTGAATTAATATCGTTGAATTTTTCAATACCTACTGATATTTAAACGATTTAATGTGTATGTATAACTTACTTAACGGATGTTTCCAAACTGTGACCAATATATGATTATTTTAGAAAACAGCCAGGTTAGAATTGTTTTTAAATAATTTTTATTTATCATGATATCTATTCAAGTACATCCTATACATGAGTCAATAGAGCAAAATTGAAGACTTTTTCAGACATACAATTCAACAGCAAACCCTTGGTGCCATCGCTTCAGTATTAGTAGATACATAGGAGATATTTTACATGTTTTTAACAGCAAATTCGTAGTAATAGTTGATTTAAACAATAAAAACTAGCAGAACTATGGATTTTATTTGTTTTTGTCTCGCATTGAGAAAAATAATGAAAGGATCTTGATCTTGTCAATGGGAAAGTTGTAGAGAATTGGAATGCCATATCCTACCAGCGTCAAAATTTCTATTTGTTGCTTTTCAGTTAAACACGCCATACTTTAAAATTTTGCAACTGCACTTGAGAACTACTTATTTGAAGTAAAATTATAGTACAGTTTCTATGGAAATAAACAAGTGTTAAAAAAAGTGTTTCCATTCATGAAGCTAAAATACCGCCAACAATCATAAAAACCAGACGCAAATAACTAGGTTCAAACCAACAAACACCTTATTTTTACCGTTGTTTTCTTAAATGTAATTTTTTTAATAACTGTTAATTTTCGGCATAGGATATTGTACATAAAAAATACTTCAATGCAGAATTGAAAAGCAAAATAAAACAAATGTTTCCATTTGAAAAACATGTTGATGGTCGCAATTTATTTCTGGCCCACCCTGTATAAATGAGTTTATCATCACAAAAACGGCAGTCCAAAAAAAACCGACGTGTCCGAGCGTTTTTCCAAAAAACCAATACCTCAATTTTAAATGAATTTGTTCCAACCCACGCGTCCTCACTGAATGATATATGTAGATATGTACTTTTTAACATTTTCTTTAAGTGAATCAAGAATTATAATATTTTTGTACTGATCAATCTTTTTGTTCATTAAAAGATTCATTAAAAGCAATAATTACATATATATCAGTATGTAAAATGCTCATTAAATTTTAATGACATTAATATCCACTTAACTGACTCTACTTACTTGGACATGCCATTTATGACACTCGAGGTTAATATCTTAGCGATAATATATTTAAAAGTGTAAGACATATATGATAATAAAATATAGAATAAGAGTTTTCCATTACAGCATCGAAAACTTCAAGTTGTAAATTTAAAAACAGTAACCTACCATGATTTGCTTGCATGTTTAGACAGCAGCCTTTCACCGGGAACATTATGGGTGTGGGTTTAAGCGAAATCTATACAAAAAAACTTATTTAAAGGGCGTCAGGCAGTTTAATAAAACACTTATGTTCCCGAGAACTTTTATGGCATATTATACATTCTAGAACACTTAATCACTTCATTATACTTCTAATTAGTAGCTGATGAAATTCTTAGTACGAGATTTACAATAATGGTTCCTACTATCTAAAATAGATAGAATTTAGCTGACTATGATTTTTTCGGATTTGGACCGCATAATTTTTTCAAAAATTAGCTTATTTATACGTTTTAACGAACATATAGTTAAAATTTTTATTAGTATATTGTTTTTTTGGAAAGAATAAAACGATGCTCAAGGTACTATCTTTGAATGCTTGTCAAATTATCTGATACAGGGTGTTAGATTTAATAATTAACACAAAACAGATTTACAAAATATTTTTCAAAACAATTTCTTTCGTAATCTCCAATGTGAAGTTTTATTTCATATTTTCTTTGTATTTCCATTTCTTTTCTAACACTTGAACTTTGAATACACACCAATTCCGATATTCCAATAAAGTCGAAAAAGAAACTTTATCACGGCAAACCTCTAAACTTCTTTTACAAAAACACACAGCCCAAAGCAAATTCACAAAGAAACAAAAGCCTGTTATTGAGATTCCGCAAAACTTTCACCGTATTGCTACCGAAAACCTGTCGCGAAGTTCGAGAATTGTTTTTCTGCCAATCATCTTTCGCTTTTCAGTTACCAAAGTAGTTTATGAACTTCGACAACGGTTTGTACATCCATTTAAAAGCATGATTGATGGGATTTGCGTTTGTCAAATAAAAGGTTATTTTCTAAACTATAGGAGTTTGAACTAAAAAAAACCGTTATACTCTGAATAATATAAAGTAAAGCAAACAAATAAGCAAGTGTTGTGGGGCAATCATTGAAGCTCAGTATTCAATACAAGAATTTTTTTTTTGCAAATTGTTGTCAGACTGTGTGAGATTTATAATCTTAGTGAAACTAACTTTCAAAAGGAAAAGATAATTAAATAATACATTAATATCAACTGAATAAATTAAATTTTGAATATTTTTATTACCTCAGTCAATAGAGATTTTTAAGTGATATGAAATTTAGTAGGAAACCGCTTATGCCATCACATTAGTAATAGTAAATAGACAATAACTAACCTGATTTTAACAGGAAATTCGAAGATGTAGATTATTCAAACAATAAAAACCCATAAAAATGTGATTTTCTTTTGTTTTTTGCTTGTGTTATGAAAACTTATGGAGGAATCGTAATACTCTCCACGGAAAAGTTGTAAGGGATCGGCAAACCTTTAAAATAAGCGTTTACAAATCCCGACTGTTGAATGCTTCGCTAAGAAAATGCAGAAAAAACGATAAAAAAATACTTTTTAGGATACGGTATATCCCGCTCAGGAGTACATATCGTAAAAGAAAAAAAATTGATTTTACCCCTAAAATCAATTTTTTTTCTTCTGGGGGAAAAATTTAAAAAATTGACCGTTCCCCCCCTGATCTCCGAAACTACTGAGACTAAAATTTCGAAAAAATAGAAAATATAATACATTGCCCGAACTTTACAGGAAAAATAAGGAAACACCAATAATATTAATTTTGGGGGGCAAATTATAGAATTAAATAAAAATTTAAAAATAAAAAAAAATTCAGACGCATAAAGTAATATATCAAATAAAAGGCCTCATTCTGAGGAACACAAATATAATTTTTTCATATTTAGAAAAAAATTGTTTAAACAGATATTAACGAAAATTTACCCCTTATCTCCGAAACTATAAAGGTAAAGTTTTGAAAAAAAATAGAGGTATAGGTTCTGACCTGAAGCTTACTGGAAAAATAAGGAGAAACCTCTACTTTTAATTTTGGAGGGCAAATTACAGAATTAATTGGAAAATATAAAATTAAAATTGTTTCTAACCCATCATGTTATATATCAAATGAAAGGGCTCATTACGACGAAAACAAATATATTTTTAAATATTTTTAAAATAAATTAATTAAAAGATATTAACAAAAATATAAAAAAATTTACCCACCCCCCTCCTATCTCCGAGACCATATGCTGGAAAATTTTGAAAAAAATGGAGGTATAGCCCCTCACCTCAACTTTACTGGAAAAATAAGGAAAAACCCCTTATATTAATTTTGGGGGGCAAATTATAGAATTAACTGGAAAATATAAAATTAAAATTGTTTCTAACCCATCATGTTATATATCAAATGAAAGGCTCATGATGAAGAAAACAAATATATTTTTCTCATATTTTTAAAATAAATAAATTAAAGTATATTAACAAAAATATAAAAATTTACCAATTCCCCCCCCTTATTTCAGGAAACATAAGCTAAAAAATTTTGAAAAAAATGAAAGTATAGCCCCTCACCTGAACTTTACTGGAAAAATTAGGAGAAATCCCTAATATTCATTTTGGGGGCAAATTATAGAATTAAATGGAAAATAAAAAACTATAATTGTTTCTAACGGGTCATAATATATCAAATCACAGCGCTTTATATGACGAATACAAATGTATTTTTTTAATTTTTTTAAAATGAATATTTTAAAATATATTAAAAAAATATTTTTAAAAAATTACCCATTCCCCCGTTATTCCCCAAACTATAAGACCTACATTTTTTTGTTTATAGGAAAAATATGAAAAAACGGAAAATCAATTATTAGAAAATCCGCATAGTACTTTTAAGGACAAACTATACAATTAAATGGACCCAAACTTTGTTTTTTATAAATGGAACACCCTGTTTTTTAAAGCTTTTTTAGAATCTACGATGAATTGCAATATCGCTTTATTAAAAATATCATATGTCTGAAGGGCTCCAGTTGAAAGTTATTTAAACTTTGTGAATATTTTGCAGCTTTCTAAAAAAAAATTTTTTTTTGGAAACAAAGATGGCCAGGTCAAAAATTACCAGAATTTGCCTGAATAAAACGTGAAGCTTCCTAAATCTTTGGAAACTTTTCAAAAGAATATACGGAGTGTTCAGAAATTGGCCCCGAATTCGGCTATCTATTTTTTTATAATGAATTTTATGTTTGAATCCCCATACCTAAATTAAAGGACTTTTGTGGTTATGAGAAATATCTGAATTATCTAGGCTTTTTTGAATCATGTCCCGTTTAGGATTTAGTAACTAAGTTCCGTTCGCATACTCGTATAGACCAACACCCACTCATGAAACGTTGACTGGGCTCGTTCACAACTGAAAAACAGATGGACAGTTTGTGAAAAAGCAAGAAAAACAAAAACCTGTCGTAGATAATAAAGGGAATTAAGTTACAGTCTTCGCATGCTTAAGAGCATATCCAGAAAATTCCTCAGTAGATGCAGAAAGAGATGTGGGGATATCTATGATTAGTTTTCAGAGGATCCTAAAAAAACATAAGAAGCATCCGTTTGCATTCTCATTAGTTAAGAATTTAAGAGCAGGTGACGCTCAAAGACGGAATGATCGTTCGAATTCATATTAATCAAAATTCAGGAAGACGAACATTTTCTACACAAAATGATTTGGACGGATGAGACAAAATTTATGGAATAGTTAACTACATTACTGCAGTGATACTAATCCATACATTATTTTTAAGTGAGAGATATCTCGAAATTTGAGAAAATGGTTTACATCCATTAGAGTTGACTTAGAATCAGCTGTGGTCTCAATACGACCTTATAATATTGCACCTTTGAATAAGATTTTAGACAATCATTTTGAAGATCGTTGAATAGAGAATAATGGACCTCATCGACGGCCCCCTCATTCTCCCGATATCACTCCTTTGCTTTTTTTTATTTGGAGTCGAATAATAAATATTGTCAATGCTGTACCGCTAACAACAAAGGCAGATTGCCAGGAAATGATCTGCGTCATAGTGTTATGAGTGTGCTTTGGTCTATACGGAGATCGCTATGCAAAGGTTTCACATTCTTTTTTAATAACCATATCAAATTCTACATAAATGGTTATGAAAGTAAAGTAATGTATATACGTCTCTTGACGGTTCCTTCAAAAAAGTATACTAATAATTCATAAACGAGGGCTGCCTTTTATATTTCGGGATTAGAGAACAAAAACAAATATTAATCATTGAAAATCGCTTTATTGTTTTTCAAAATATTCCCCATGAAGATCTATACACTTTTGCATGCGTTTGAACCAATTGTCGAAGCACTTTTTCCACTCTGATTGAGGTATCTCCAAAACATGCATTCTGAACGCAGCAACCTCTTCTTCAGGTGTCGAAAAACGTTGACCTCTCAGTTTGTTTTTTACGTACGGGAATAAAAAGAAGTCATTTGGTGACAAGTCAGGACTATACGGCGGATGACTCATCAAATCGATGTTTTGAGTGGCCAAAAATGCAGTTGTTTGAGCCGATGTGTGAGAGTTCGCATTGTCGTGGTGAAGAGTGATCCGTCTTCGGCGGTTGGTTTTCCTCATTTCTTGGAAGACAACTGGCCAACAAATGGTTGTGTACCACTCAGAATTGACTGTTTTGCGTTGTTCTAGTGGTACGGTTGCGACATGTCCAGTTTTTCCGAAAAAACAGGCGATCATTTGCTTGCTTCGTGCGCGAACAACTTTTGTTGGATTCGGCTCATCTTGAAACACCCGTACAGTCGACTGCTGTTTACTATCGGGCTCATACGCGTAAATCCACGATTTATCACCTGTCACTATGTCATAAACGTGTTTTGAAGCACCGCGATCGTATTTTTCAGCTTTTCTTTCGACCAATCGACACGAGCCTTTTTTTGAACGATTGACAAATTGTGTGGGATCCAACGCGAACAA
This sequence comes from Octodonta nipae, assembly GCA_034190945.1. Classification (NCBI taxonomy): domain Eukaryota; kingdom Metazoa; phylum Arthropoda; class Insecta; order Coleoptera; family Chrysomelidae; genus Octodonta; species Octodonta nipae. The sequence goes on along the minus strand of CM067216.1, from coordinate 38,311,069 downwards.
ATTTTTTTGACATTCAAATGTTTATGCAATATTGAATGTATACTGGTCCCAATAATGTGTAAGGTTGACTCAATCTCATGATAGGTCACATGACGATCTTGCAATATCAGTTCGCGCACAGCATCAATGGTTTCCGGAACAACAACTGTTTTTGGACGTCCTTCAGGAAATTCGTCTTGGAGTGAACTACGACCTCGATTGAATTCACCATTCCATCGATAATCAGTGGTCCTTGATGAAGTTTCATCGCCAAAAATTAAATTAAGTTGAAACATGCACTCTTGCTGACTTAATCCACGTCGAAAGTTATAAAAAATAATCGCACGAAAATGTTCACGATTTAATTCCATTTTTGGCCAAGATGAATCCTTTAAGTTACTGTAAACAACATATAGCGCTCGTATGCCAAAACGTTCTGAGTACGTATAACCTCAAAAATGTCAAACTTTACGATAGAGCTGTCAGTTGTCAGATTGCAACACTAGGGTTGTCCAATCCCGAAATATAAAAGGCAGCCCTCGTATCTCTAACAGCTACAAGGCAATTTTAATTTTTTCAGGTGTATATAAAAACTGTTAGTCTTGTAAGCATTAACTCCTACATTTTGGCCTAGATTCCAATGGTTTTGAGGAAAAATGGAGTTGCCATTTGAAAAAAAAATAGTTATACGATTCAGTACCCATTTCTGAGCTCTCCAGTTTTCAAAGATTTAGGAAGTTTTAAGTTTTATTCAGGCAAATTCTGATAATTTTTGATCTGGCTCTATTTGCTTCCACAAAAATAATCTTTTGTGAAAAGCTGGATCTGTCAAAATTATCAAAAAGTTGAAATAACTTTTAACCGGACCCCTTCAGACATATGATGTTTCCCATAAAGTTATTTCAAAATTCATAATAGATTCTAAAAATGCTACAAAAAACAGGATGTTCCATTTAAAAAAAGATTTGGGTCCACTTCCGGTAGAACCGGAAGTCGTAGACAATTGAAAATATTGAAACTAAAACCGGCTCCTCGAAAACTAATAACTCGTATACTAATTTTCATATTAATACTCCCAGTAGTTTCTCATATACATATCGACTCAGCTCTTCGTGGTATACTCTGACCATAAATATAAAATTAACCATAACTTGAAAACCATCAGTTATCGGACTTTGCAGCCGTGGAGACATTGGTTCCTTTTGTTGAGATCTACAATATATCAAAATTTCAGCCAAATCTACCGGGGGCCACTTTCTATAAGGATAGTTGATCTAACGACGATTAAGTAATAATTTCAAAGAAAACTTTTCTCTTGAGATCGACGTTTGTCATAACCGAATCAATATACACCACAAGGCAGATATCGACTAGATAACTAGATGATAAAAACTTTTTGATAAAAACTAGTTTTGTATTACACATAGATTCAAACCAATCATTATTTTCAGAAAATGATCGGCGTACACGTGTTTGCATATTTACAACAAAATAAACGAGTTTGTTACTGTGGTAAATTCATTTCCCGTTAATGCAAAACAACATTTGGACGGAAACATAAACAATGTCGACAAAGTGGATTTATAAAAGCTAATTTCCCCTGATGGCCGATCGATATATTAGTGCGATGAATATGTAACATTTTTTAGTCATGTGTTTGTATGTGTCACAGTTATGATGTGTTGATTAATTAATGACAATATCATTGTTAAAAAACCGGGTCTAATAATGAAAACAAAATAACAAAGTAAATTTTTAGAGTTTTTACTCACATTGTTTCACATCATTGAAGGATTAGTGGGTTTATAAAGGTGGTCTTACCTTGTGCTAATGCGGTGTGACTCTCGTGTTTCCAGTCTAAAAGGAAAGAAACGAAGTAATTAATATAAGTATAATAGAAATCAAGAAAAATTATAACTCTTACCTTAATTACCTATATTTTTTTTATTTCTTTAAATAGAATAATCTAAGCATATTCCGTTTTAGAGTATACATAATTAGCAAAAAATACAAAATACAATGTAAACTTGACCTAAAGTGACATGTGTATTTAGATTCAATTCGTTATTTTCGCTGAAAATCACCATTTGCTCGACGGCAGTATCTATATATAAATAGGCAAAGGCAAAACGATTAGGTATCATTTTCTCCTCTGTCTCTCAACCGATTTTCTTCATTTTTGTTTTAATAAGTAGCTACTGATGACCTTCAGTGCAGAATGCTAATATTAATTTATAATATTGGTTCATTCATTAAATACAATATAATAAAAATTCATTATTTACGTCCATACTATCAACCTATCAACGCCAAACAACTGGCAGTGCTGCCGCCGCCAGACCGTCAAAACTCAAAACATTGAGTAATTATATATAGAGGGACCGATCGTTAGACCATGTACTTCTGGAAGTGGCATGCAAGTGTTGTTATTGTTAAGTGGTAAAATAGTCAATGTAATAGATCAGTATTGATTTTTCGGACGCGTTGCAGTAACTTTCATCTATATATAAATAGGCAAAGACAAAACGGTTAGGTACCATTTTCTCCTCTGTTTCTCCACCGATTTTCTTTATTTCTGTATTGTTTAGTAGCTGTTGACGACCTTCAGTTCAGAATATATAAAGAATCTTTATTTATATCTTTTAAAATAACTAATTTTTAGATAAATTATTAATAACATTTAAGTGAGTGGCACCCAGTATGAACAAGTAGCTTAATCTAATATTCGAATTTTGACAGTTGTCAACAGTAAAAATCCAATTGTGGACAATTTCAATATACATATTGAAAAAATGTATTTTTTATACAACCCCGTAATTTTAAATTCTCTCCGTCAACTTTGTATGTTATTACAATTTTACGTTAACAAATGTTCAATGTTTTACTGAGTAGAATATTATTAAAATTGTATTACTAGTTTTCGAGATATAGAGTGTTAAACTTCGGAAATGTCACCTTCATCGGATCAGATTTCTCATAGATGTGTTTTATTTCTGTTTAATGCAGAAAACGTGATTTGCGCATTGTTTGACATAAATATTGCATAAAAATTACTATTAATTATTTTATATTACAGAGTGTTTCCTATATACATAATATGTTTTTTTTAAAACTCATTTCTATTATAACGTTGAATACATAAGAAAATTTAATTGCTCAGTTAGTATAATGTTAAAGAAATTAAATTTTGGACGTGTTCATACATTATACAGTCTGAGTTGTAAAATTGCTAAAGTGAGTATCTATTATTTTTTCCATTAATAAGTAACCCTGTATAAACCATTCGTCCTCGAATTTTTATATTAAATTATACAAATCTACACGACTCATCACACTAAATTCTACAAGTTTGCAAAAATTATACAAATTAACGTATTGTAGTTTATACAGGGTTACTCATTAATGGTAAAATATGATATATTCCCACTAGTGCTATATTTAGGACTTACACTGTATAACATATGAACAAGTCCAAGAACTCATTTCTTATTAATTATGCGATTACATCTTATATATTCATCATTGTAATAAAAAAAATAGTTTTCTGAAAAAAAAACACGTTACATATATTGGAATCACACTGTAATAAAATATAATTAATGGTAACTGTTTTATCCCATATTTTTGTCAAATAATGCTAAAATTACCTTTCCTGCAATATACAGAAATAATACACGTATGTTATGAGAAATCTGATAAGAAAAAAGGAGACATTTCCGAAGTTTAGCACCCTATATCTCGAAAACTAGTCATACAGTTTTAATAATATTCTGCTCAGTAAAACACTGAACATTTGTTAACGTAATGATGTAATAAAATACAAAGTTGACGGAGAGAATTTAAAACTAGTATAAAAAAATATTTTTTTTCAATATGCATAGTTCTTGTAATTAGTTTAACATCCAGTTGAGTATAAAGAGACAGATAATATATCTGTTTAATATCTTATTAAAATTGCACTACGAATGGTTCGTACAGGGTGACTCATTAATAGGAAAAAATAATATATACCTTCTTTAGCTATATTTATGGCTCACACTGTATATTATATGAAGCACATCAAAGAAATTATTACTTTAACGAGATACTAATTGTGCAATAACATCTTCTTATGTTTTCGACGTTGTAATAAAAAAAATATTTTTTCAAGAATCACATGTTACGTATTTCTTAAATTACCCTGTAATCTACCAAAACTTAAGGCAATTGTTTTGTGAAATATTTATGTCCAATAATAATAATTCACAATTTCTCCAATAACCGGAAATAAAACACGTCTATCATTGGAAATCTGATATCAAATATGAGGCATTTTCGATATTTAACACTCTGTATCTCGAAAACTAGTCATAGAATCTATTTGAGCCCATAGACTCTTTTTGTAAGAACATTATCCCCTACAACATACCAAAATTTGAAACAATTTGACAGAGGTCCATTTTTCCATAAGAAAGGTGCCTGGTCCTTTACATTTCTACATAAAGTGACAAACAGATAAGACTACCCAAAAAAGGGAATATTGAAAAAAAGTAAATTCAAAATCCAAATTTAAAAAAATATATTTATATAAGGCGTATAGAGGTGAATCATTATATTTTGATTTCTAGAATCTAGAAAATAGAGTTTAAATCTTTTAATCTTAAGTTTAGTTGTTCCGTGGATTTAGCTCAAAACAATTCTCTGCTTAGTCTGAAACTCGTAGACAATGTAACACGTTCCTTGAGGTTTCCTTCCACTTTCATTGTCTCCAAATACTTTATCTCACAAAGCTTCAATAGCTTTGAATCTGCTGTCGTCATCAGGGATACACATTGGCTCGCTTAATTTCTTATCTGGTCCAAATCAGCTCCACTGGACTTGGTTGTCGGTGATGTGTAGCGGCAGTGGCCGAGGAAAGGGTCTCCAAACGTTTTTAATTTGATGCTGGGCTCTAATTATATTCTCCTTCGAGGTTACGTATTCTGACTCAGTATATTTTCTTTTATACCAGTCCTCTTCCTTGTGAATTACCTTGGCGTGGACCCAGTTGATGTTATGGTGTTCGGTCGATGTCTGATTAGCTAATCTACATTTCCTTAGCTCTGCACTTTGAGTAACTATGCGGTGCTCCTTAACCCTGATGTCCAGTAGTTTCTTAGTTTCCCCAATGTAAAGATTGCCACATTCACAGGGTATGCTGTATAGACAGTTATTTGGTATTTCAGGAATATCCGGCTTTGGTTTTACTATCATGCTGCTCTTGAAAAGCATTTTGATTCCATATCTGTTTAAAACTTCTAAGTTTTTCCAAAAAACCTTTACTGTATGGTAATAATAGAATTGTTATCGTGGTTTCCTTTTCCGGCGTATGTGGTTTATCCAGTTCTTCAAACGCCTTGCTAATGATGGTTTCCAACCAACCCAATTCCAACCCATCATTCTTCTGATGATGATAGCAGGTCCAAAGCTACTGAAGTATTGTGAGATAAACCATTTCAGGGCGAAGGAAGTCCAAGGAAACTTCGCAGAATTCAGTTATTATCTTATTTCATACAAGTTTCAACTCACAGAAAAAACTAATGTCATATTTTGCACTAGGCGTTAAATTAACATCTACTACTTCTACTATTTATTCGAAGGCAATTATTTTGTTAATTGTAAGTTCATTTTCAAATGTTTGCAGATGAGTTGAATTTCAACAGACCTTTTAGAAATTCAATTAAACAACTATAATAGAACCCTTTCTTTTTTCGGCATTCAAGGAGCATCCTAGACCTGCACGGTCGTCTGTTTTTCGTGTGTCAAAAGGACCGAAATGAAATATCATCAACAAACAACTGCTATACACGTTAATTGTTGATTGCAATTTGCTTTCATTTGTTAGTTGTGTCACGTCACGATTCACATGAATATTCAACTTTACGGGCTAAATTACCTTTTTAGTTCTACTAAATGAATTTTCAGTTTAGTATTTAAACGTGCAGAGACCACGTGAAATAACAATTTCGTGTAGGATTACACGGACAGGTTTTAATGAAATCATATACAATCAAAATATTATTGTGTTGGTATTCGAAATTGGTTTCAAAAGAAAACGCGTTTTAAAAATATTAATTTTACACCGAAGGAAAATATGAAGTGATTTTTTCTAATAAGTGAAACCTGTTTGTTGCTTTTTCAAATAATAGTTTGAATATAAATAAAATACGAAATAAATCCTAGCACCACTCTCTAATACTATAAAATCAAAATTGGTAGAAAATTTTATGTCATTAACAACAATAATGACACTAAAAAGTAGAAAATAGCTCAATTTGATATTCTAATCAAATCAAAACAATATTATATGTACTTTATGTTTAAACCAAATTCACATTTTTTGTTCTACCTCTTAGGCGAGTGAAACTAATGCTTTAAATTTAGGGTTTAGGGCTTATAGATCTTTTTATGAAGAATAACTTTTTCCCCCAATATTAGTCATAATAAATTTTTCCGTATGATAACAATTTAAGTGAACACAGTGTATATACAGAAGAATTTCCAGCCTCCACTGTTAATTAACATATACTTTGATATGATAATAATATATTTTCAATTAATTAATAATTATAATTTGACTAAAAACCATAATTATCTTATATATTATAATTAATCTAGTATAACTTATATCTATAAAAGAACCGACTTCAACTAGCTTAAAATAAAAACAGTTTAGAGACCGTGTGCAATCAAAACTATTTTCTGACACATATTCTTTTTTATCTGAATTGGAGGTACAATTCTATTCATTATTATAGCGTATTCTTATCTCTTCCTATTTGTATTTTTTTCTATATTATCAACATTTGGACCACTTTCTAAGTGTAACTTTAATTCACCCTACATTTCAACCACCTTGTATATGTTTCCGTTTATTGGTCACCCAAATATGAATTATTTGTCTATCATTTTCTGAATCACCCTGTACAACTATTCTATTTTTCTATTGTTTATATCACCCTGTATACCAATAATTTTACTTCGCCCCATATGTCTAGTATAAGTAACTACTTATGTTCCACACTATATAATATTTTTTAACCACCCTGTATAACTATAATTATTCGAGCCGGATTGAATCAGCAAATGACCTTATTGTAGACATGGTCCTTAGTCGAACAGGATTTGCACCAGCAAAAGGTGAAGAAACTATCTCTTCGTATCCACTGGTCGTTTTTTTTTCAGTAATACTGCATTAGCTCCCCATACCAAACATCGATCAGTTTATGAGTAAAACCTCATCTGGACACCAAGATGACCAGACTTGCATTTTTTATCTGGGTAGTCTTAAAATAACACCTTTATCTACAGGGTAAGTTTTTTTATGATCAGTATGGGGATCTCGGAAACTAGCGGAGATAGAGCAATGGTTAAATTGGGAAAGATTTGCAGTTTTACTGGCCCAATTTAATGACACTTTCGGATTTTTGTAAAAGTCATGGCTTGCTAGATATTTTGAATAAAACGAAATTCTGTCGATTTAGACAAATCCCTCTAGCTCCTTTGTTTTTGATTTTATAAGAAAGTGTAAATGTCAAAATTGAAGGAAATTGTATCTCGAATATGATTGTCATGTCCTTGTTTGGATGACAGCTCTCGTTTTCGAGATGTGACTCAAACTTATCTTTTTTTTTTGAATGGAAACCATAGTTGGCGATGACCTCAAAAAACCGGACATTTTTAGAGCTTTTCAATATAGTTATTCATAAAAATAACGTAGTTATGTATGCTTTTCTTTCTTATTTTCACTTTTAACATAGGTAGACATGAAAAAGATTGACAAGTTTTCGTGACAAAATGGAATATTCTAACGAAGAAAAACTGAATATGGTGGAATGTTATATCATATCCCATAAAAATTCAGTTTGTGCAGCTGAGGAATACTTTCATAGATATTTTATTCGTCCTCAACCTGCTCTATGTACATTTAAGAGGCTTTACGAATTACGATAGTTTACGCAGATATGGATCCTTTACTAAACCACCAATCAATGGTAAATCAAAATCCATCTACATCAACTCGTGAGATTGCGGCAGAAGCTGGCACAGCTCAACGAACTGTAATTAAGGTACTGAAAGCGCACAAGTTCCACCAGTACAAATTTTCAGTTTCTCAAACTTTGCATGCTGGTGACGAACATCGACGTATTTTGTTTTGTACATGGTTTAGAGACATGTGCCTTGACAATCCACAGTTTCCATTAAAGGTGTTATGGTCAGATGAAACTAGATTTACTAACTGCGGTATGGTCAATAGACACAATGAGCATATCTGTGCTAAAGAAGACCCTTTCCATGTAGAACAAAGACGAACCCAGATAAAATTTGGTTTTATGTTTGGTGTGGTATCATAAATCTACTATTCTGGGGCCTTTTATCTATGACGAATCATTTACTGGGGAGCGCTACTTGCATTTCTTGCAATACACTTTTCAAGACATGTTGCATAATTTGAATTTGAGAACTCGTTTAGAAATTGAGTGGTTCCAACATGATGGAGCACCTGCTCATAACTCGTTATTAGTAAGACAATACTTAGATAATATCTATCCAAAGTCTTGGATAGGAAGAAATGGCCCACGCGAATGGCCACCCCTGTCTCCCGATTTGGCAGTTATAGACTTCTATTTATGGGATGCGCTAAAAAACAAAGTATACAAAAGAAAGTATGAGACAGTTGGTGACCTAAGGGAGGCGGTATTACAAGCAATTGATGACATTGATACGAGGTCTGTGAGGAAAGCTGTAATGTCAATCTTAAAAAAGTGGAATTTTTGTCTAAATGACAACGATGGACTTTTCGAACATAAATTGTAACCATTATTATGTACTTTAATTTCTTAAATTTTTACTAAGTACCTACTTATTTAGTTTTTTCGTTATATCTGATATACCTAATAAAAAAATCTTCAATATTTTTTGGAATAGTTATTAATAAATCAATCTATTTCATGGCTACCTACGTTAAAAGTGAAAATAAGGGAGAAAAGCGTCCATAACTCTGTTATTCTTATGAATAACTATATCGAGTATTATACTGTCGAAAAGCCCTAAAAAGTCCGATTTTTTGAGGTCATAGCCAGCTATGGTTTCCATTCAAAAAAAGATAAGTTTGTGTCATATCTCGAAAACGAAAGCTGTCACGCATACGAGAACATGACAATCATATTCGGGATACAATTTCCTTCAATTTTGATATGTACACTTTTTTATAAAATCAAAAAAAAGGAGCTAGAGGGATTTGACTAAATCGACAGAAATTCGTTTTTTCAAAATATCTAGTAAGCCATGACTTTTTACAAAAATCCGAAAGTGTCATTAAATTGGGCCAGTAAAACTGCAAATCTTTCCGAATTTAACTATTGCTCTATATCCGCTAGTTTCCGAGATCCCCATACTGATCATCAAAAAGAACTAACCCTGAATACTGGAGTTGAAAAATGCCGTAACAGAAAAGGGACAAGTCCTATTAGCAAAATTTGTTGATAATTTCAGTCAGAGATGTGAACTCTGCAATCAAGAAGTCCATTTCTCACTTGAAACAAAATGGTAGATCTTGATGTTTAGTTTTGCAAAATAAAATATTATTAACTGAGTGTAGTTTCGTTTGAAGAATATCCGTTTCCCATGTCACACCCCAAAGGAAATTGTTAGTCACGCAATTTATAAAACCGCAAAAGTTCAAAGGCCAAAGACAGATTGTTCGTTTTATTCGTTGATCTATTTATAAGCAGACAGTGTGACCAGCAACCCTTACGAGTCGGATAAAAGTACTCGGATATTACACTGACGTCCAAGTTATTGAGCGAAAAATAGCTTACGCTCACTGGCGTCTGGGCTGAAAGGCTTTCCAGATATTCCCTTACCGCGGCGTGTCATCTAAACATGGAGTTTTATTAAAATGTTGTGCAACGGAAGTGTAAACGGCAAAATATTAGGTGCGGTTTTACGTGCTGGCTATTTGAAAAATTATTATTGGCGCTTTCTTCATATAACAGTTTTTTTTAGAGGTTTAGAACTTTGAAATGGAATAAAACAAGGATATATTTATTAAATTGACGTGAAATTTACTTTATTCGAAAGATAATCTTCTGGCATTATAATTTGAATATGACTTCTGGGATATGACCGCCACGGCTGGCTCGGACGTAGTCTAATCTTGAAGTCCAATTTTCGATGACTTTTTCCAACATTTGTGGTCGTATATCGGCAATAATTGTCCTCCAAGTGGTCAATTGTTTCGGGCTTATCGGCGTACACTAGTGGCTTCACGTATCCCCACAGAAAATAGTGAAGTGGCCTTAAATTGCACGATCTTGGAGGCCAATTCACGGGTCGGAACGTGAAACTATGTGGTTACCAAACGTTTCTTTTAATAAATCAATTGTGGCACGAGCTGTGAGAAATGTTGCCCCGTCTTGTTGAAACCACAGCTCGTGTAGATCATGATTGTTCAATTGATGAACGAAAAAGTTCGTAATTATGGCTCTATAGTGATCACTGTTCTGGCCAGCATCGTTTTTAAAGAAGTACGGACCAATTATTCCACCAGCCCATAAAGCACACCAAACAGTCAGTTTTTCTGGATGTAACGGTGTCTCAACATGAACTTGAGGATTATTATCGCTCCAAATACGGCAGTTTTGTTTATTGACGTATCCATTCAACCAAAAGTGATCTTCATCGCTAAACAACATTTGCTTATGAAAATCGGGATCAACGGCAATCTTGTTTTGGGCCCAGTTACAGAATGTACGCCTTGCTAGGTGATCGTGTGACTTCAATTCTTGCACGAGTTGAATTTTGTTAGCACGCAAATCAAGATCTTTCCGCAGAATCTTCCAATTCCTGTTCACGATGACGGGTAGACTGATTCGGGTTTTCCTCTACGCTACGCTCTACAGCAGCAATGGATTCTTCTGTACGCACTGTACGACATCTCTGTGGATGCGTATTATCATTTAGAGTTAACGTGGTGCGAAAACGTTGCATAGTTAATCGAATTAATTGCTCTGATGGACGATTATGTTGACCGTAAAATGGACGTATTGCGCGATACGTATTTCGAACAGAACCATGATTTTCCAAATAAATTTGCACAATTTGGAAGCGTTGTTCAGGCGTTAGTCTATTCATGATGAAATGCCAAACCAAACTAAACATAAATCACTAGACAGCTGACAAGATGGCCGCCGGTTAAAAGAGTGTTGCCAACTTAAAGTTCTATACCTGTAAAAAAACACCCTTTACAAACTTCTTTACAGTCAATTGTTGAGGTATGGAATAATATAAACATTTTTAATACTTGTTAATTCAGACTTCGTTAGGGATTCTATAAATAGATAGTGAGTAATTTAATTCCTCAACGCTATAAGGGATTAGTTCCAATATTCCAAATATTCAAACAATAATTCAAATAGTGCCTTTTATTGCAATCAAAATCCTTTGGCAGTACCTTCAACCTTGACGAATTCAATTTAAAGCAAATACTATTCAACAACTAGCTAACTATTTGAACATCCTGCACCATCATGAACGATTATTTCTTGTTTGAGACTTCCTATGAATTCCCTGGTACTCTTTCTCCATTTTTTTGAATGTGTTAGTTTTGTATTTTGATACCACTTATTGAGCTCTCACATGTTTGCAGCTTTTATTACTCTGTAAATGTGGTTTGTCATTTAAAATAAGAGTTATGTTGCAAGTTTAAGTTATTTTTGGTGATCTATACTATTTTAAAATTGTAAGTTTGTCTGTCTGTTTGTTTGTTTGTTTGTTTGTTCGGGCATCACGTAAGAATTACTGAACTAATTTTGCTGAATCTTTTTTTGTTGCGAAGCCTATAGTTTAACTTAAAATCTGGTAGACATTGTATCTCTCTAAATTGACAGAAACGGTAGATATAGCGAAAAAACTTCTACCATGTTGGGTAATACAATTACTCAATTGGTTCCACCCCACGCACAAAATATTAGATACTGGCATCAGCTTAGCTTTTATTCAAAATTCGGAATCTGGCAATACAACATGTTTCGATTTAACAGTTGATTTTTCAAATGGTATTACGAGCGTAATTTTACAGGGTGTTCTGTATATAGGAAATTTATAGCGGATATTAAGTGGATTTTAAAAATCTATAAGCAGCTGCATATATAAAATGTGGTTGAAATAAGAGGGAGTGTAATTAGTTATAAGGGATCTAAAAATGTTATATTGAGTGGGCCATACACAGTTCCATATACCAAATGGTTGAAAAAGAGTAGAATATTTATACAGTTTGGATAAAATATATTAGAAAAAAATGTGTTATGTAAGCAGTTAGGATATTTGAATTATGTTTATTAGATAGTATATTTATGAAAAGGGTTGAAGAAATGTTAGAAGCAGTTGTATATACAGGGTGTTTAAAATATAAGATGGAGTGGAATTATAGTTTATGTTGTGGTTAAAAACTTGTTTTATATCGACCAGCAATTACATATATAGAATGGGTAAAATATGTCGCGGAGTATAATTACAGCTATACAGGTGGGTTAAAAAAATAAGTAATGAAATGATCTACAAGCTGTTCCATTTACCAGTTGGTTGAAATATAGGGTGGGGTAGGATTCTAAGGATACAGGGTGGCAAATAAGTAGTTGCGCATAAAAGTTTGTTGAAATAAAGGGTGGTGTAGAGTTATAATTATACAGGGTGGGTAAAAAATGCTAGAAAATTTTTGTTATATAGCAGTTGCATATATGGGGTACCTGAAACTTGGGCGAACAAAAGTTATAGTTATACAGTGTGATTCAAATAAGGTTAGAAAAACTTGTAAATGAAGGGTGGTTTAAATGAAGTTTGGAGAGAAATTATACTTTATAATGTCGTTGAAAAGATATGAGGAAAAATTGTGAAATAGCGTAGTTCATAATAAGTTGCAAAGATAGGATAGTTAAAATTTAGGGTGGAGAAGTGTTATGGCTAATTATTTAAAAAATGTTATATCGGTTAATCAATAAGCAGTAGCGTATACAGGACAGTTGCAGTTTTCATGAAATATATTGGGCATTAATGGATTTCTAGTTATATAGGGTGGTTCAAAAATGTTATATTGGGTGGCCGATAAGTAGTTGCATATATACGGTGGTTAGAATAGCGGGTGGAGTAGAATTTTAGTTAAACAGGTTTTTTTTGTAGGATAGAACATGAGCTTTTGCATATATCTAATATTTGAAACAATGTTAGAAAAAGTTGTATATAAGCGGTGGTTGAAACACAGGATGGAGACAAATTATACTTTCAAAGGTGGTTCAAAAATCGTTATATAGCGTAGTCCGAACCCAGTTGCATATATAAGATAGTGAGTGGACCAGAGTTATAGTGTTTAAAAAATGTTATATTTGGTGGCCCCTAAGCAGATGCACAACAGGGTGGTTGAAATAATTTGTAGAATAAAGTTATGGTTATACAAGGTGGTTCAAAAATAAGTGCTAATGTTTGACAAATTGGCAGCAGTTTATACAGGATGGTTTTAATGTAGATGGAAGTAGACTTAGTTATACAAAGCGGTTTAAAAAAATGTTGAATGAAACTGTTATACAGGGTGGCTAATAAGCAGTTGCAGTTTGGGTGAGTGTTTAAATAAAAGTTTGGTGTTAGGGTGCAAAACTGTAATTTTAAATTTGTGCCACACCAAAGGTTCCACCGGTATTTTCATCAAGGTGGATGCAAAAAAGTTGAAAAATAATTGTTATATAGGGTGGACCATGAACAGTTGTATTCTGCTATATGGTATATGGGAAATATGGGGAGAAGCAAGATTATAGTATTAGACTGTGTTTAACATAATGTTAGAAAAAGCTGCATATAAATAGTGAATAAAATATAGGGTAAAGAGAAATTGTATTTTAAAAGTTGGTTAAAAAAATATCAGAAATAATTGTTATACTGCGTAGAAGATAAGCAGTTGCACAGCTGATATATAGGGTAGAAAAGAGTTATAGCCAGGTGTTGATAAAGTTATATTGGGTGACAAATAAACAGCAGCATATACAGGATGGTTTGAATATAGGGTGAGTAGGGTTACAGTTATTCAAGAACATTTAAAAAAATATCGAATAAAATTGTTATATAGAGTTGCCCATAAGTATTGGCAGTTTGGGTAAAATATATTCGGGATTGGTAGATTTATAGTTAAGTATGTGGTAACGGCTAGTGTTTTATTAATTTTAATATTATCGTTTAAGAATAGATGCTTTTTATTTTCTCTTTGTGTTTTTTTGGTTTTGTTTTTGATAAAATTGACTTTAGTGTACTTCTTGTTTTAAATGAAGTTTTAATATTATATCTGTTTCCCACTCTTTTCAGTTTCTCTCCTGTATACACACCCAGAGTCGCACCCAAAAAAAATTTAAAATTAGTTGGAATACATAGATTTGATTAAATTCTCATATGCTTTTTATTTCAGTAGATTTGACGTAGACATATTGTATGAAGGGGTTTATGACACCTACTTCTCCCATTTCTCCTCAACTTTATTTCTTATAAAAATAAACTTTATGACAAAAGAACCTCAATAATGTTTACAATTTGATGAAATAGAGTTGAATTTCGACCACTGGGCGACCGCTAGTTTGATTAATTACATTTTAAATTTTATTCAACTATCAAAACAATCGATTCCCTACTTGGTCACTTTGTATAAATTGGTCACTCACGTCGTATACATGTGTTATCAGTTTAACTCACACAGAACGTGATTAATTGGAATTTGATAAACCGCAAACAATTAATTTTAATAGTATTAAAAAATACAGACATAAAGTTTTTCTGGTTTAATTCTAAACGAGCAGTAATGATACGTTCAATATTTCCGATGAAATGTAAAAAATATATATTTTCCCTCACGTATGACGAAAAAATCTATACAAACATAGATGTAATCTACGGAAAATTAGCAATTCTGATCAACGAGAAATTGATGTATAAACCGGAATATACTTCGTAGGAGATTTGTAGTGTTGTTTCCGCTAAAACAAATCCGCAAGCGATCAGAATTTTATGTTAAAACATTTCATGAATAATTCATTTCTTTATACTGTGCTCTCGCAATATTATTTTATTAATTCCAAACTGGCCGAAGAAGTGGCTAATACTGCAAATTCTTGGAATTTTCAGGAACTAATGAAAATTGTTTGAACGTGGCCATAAATTATTCGAAAAAAGGATTACCTGAATAAATTGAAAGAAATTTATGATCACATTATAGGCAGTAATTTAAGGGTGGCATATAAATTTTGGCTTTCCAGGGGAATACTTATCTGATTCGGCCACTCCCATTTGAAAATTCAAGAATGCGGATTTTACTAATCTTCCAATATTAACAAAGTATTATATGGAAACTCTGAGCAGATTTTAGACCTCTTAAGTTGCACTGGCGTTTGTTGTTGACGAATATCATGTAATTTTAGAGCTAGAGGTAAGAAAACACCTGCAGATATAATATTAAAACTTCATTTAAAACGAGAAATACAGTAAAAACAATTATGTCAAAAATAAAACCAAAAAACACCAAACAAAATATAAAAAGTTGTATTTATTAAATTCCTGGTGAATGCAATAAATTTTATATTGGGGAAACCACTAGACCTCTAAATATTCGAATAAACGAACACAACAAATACATTACAAAAATCCAAAATTTCTGAACATTCTTGGAACCTTGGTCATAAAATACAATTGCAAAATTCAGTTATATTACACAATGAAGAACAGAACCCGAAACGAAAACTTATAGAGTCTCTTTTTATTTTTTTGTTTCATTAAATTCTGAGAACCTGATATTATTGGGAGATTTCAATGTGCCTAATTTTAATGACAAAAACATTTAAAAAAAATATAACCGCCTTCTACCTATAATTAAAAAGCTAAAAATAATTATAACAAAATACAACTCTAGCAAATAAATAACACATTCAATGTTGTTAGGTACCTACCTAAGAAGTAAAAAATGTAAACATTAAAAGGTGCTCATTCTGTACAAATTAATTACCTACCAATCTACTATATTTTTGAAGCCGGTGCCAAGCAAATCTAAAATCCTTCATTGCGTACTTATCTACTAATTCATCAAACTTGATTGTTGCTTGGCACCGACTTCAAAAATATACTAGATTGGTAGGTAATTAATTTGTACAGAATGAGCACCTTTTAATGTTTACATTTTTTACTTCCTGGGTAGGTACCTAACAACATTGAATGTGTAATTTATTTGCTAGAGTTGTATTTTGCTATAATTATTTTTAGCTTTTTAGTTATATTTTTTTAAAAAATGTTTTATTTTCAACTTTTTAGTTTTTTTTTAACTCAGGTAGTTTTCATTCTTTATTTTTTATTTTGTATGAATAACCTTAATAGACAGAACCAGATAACATTGAAAGCCTCAACATTACACAATGATACTTTCTCATTTAAATTGACAGGTAAATCTTTACGAACAAAATGTACTAGTACGCCTTGTCTTAATAAGCCCAAAATGTATTTATGCCCTATGGACTACGCCATGTAACTTTTTTTCAACTTTTTTGACAATCCTGTATAACTATAGATAATTCCACTCCAATCTATGTACCAACCATCCTGTACATACGACTGCCCACGGACAAGCATAAATTTGTTAGCTGCCTTCTGTAAAGTATAGGACGGAGTAGAATCCATCCCATATTTACGGAGTCAAATCCGTCCTATATTTCAACCATAGTATATAACTCCTTGTGGGCTACCCCATAAATTATTTAATTTTTAACATTTCATATTATCGCCCTGTGTAACATTAATTCCACTCCACACTTTATGCAACTTCTTATGGGCTATAAAAGAAATAATTTTTTAATCAAACTGTATAAATATAATTCAACTCCAGCATATATTTCAACCATCCTGTATATGATTTGCTTATGTCCACATCATATAACAGTTTTTAATCACCCTATATAATTTTAATTTCACTTTTATACCACCAAACGTCCAGTCCACCCTATATTCCAACCATCCTGTATATACGGCTGCCTACGGACCACTATCATTCTAGTCCGTCCTATATTTCAATCTTCATATAAATCCAACTCCTTCTACCACTTTACTTTGTGATTTTGTTTGCTATAACTAAACACCCTGTCTATAAACCCACCAAATAACAGTTTAAAGTTTGACATGTGTTGTCACTGAATTTTCTAGTAGGCCGGGAGAATGTGACAACCAAATGCACCGTCTTCGCAAAATGGAAAATTTGCATTTAAATAGGTATTTGCCTGGTATACAAACAAAACGAGCTTGGTACTCATTGATTTAAGGAGCCGAAAATACTATGCTTTACTACCTATATGCTTGAGATGTGCATAGAACATTTTCAAATTCGCAATTAAAACTTCCAGTGTCTAAAATTACCGCACTATTACGATGGAATTAAAATATTTATGAGGAAATGTCCGTTATGTCATTTCGATGAAATTTTTTATAAGAATTTTCCGCAATTTTCTGCAAAACTGTAAGTTGCACGTCGCAGAAAAGTATATGAGATCACCTAAGGATCTTCCTTAATAGATTCAACGTTAAAAAACTATACACATCGAAAAATCGACTAAAATATTAGAGATATTGGTCGATTTCCATGCACGCATGTGTTCATTCACAAATTTTATCACTTTATCAATAGAATTCATTTCCAAAATTTGAAGTTTCACCAATCCGGATATATACTCTATTAAACAAGACCATATTCACTCAAAATGGTGCACTACAGAAGAAGAAATCAGGTAACATACATACAAAAAAAGCGAAAACATACGCGACGAATTGATAACCTCCTCCTTTTTGGAAGTCGGTTAAAAATCATGGGGATCCGAAAATTCAACAATAAATGAAATCGATTATTGGATCTGGTAGTATCTCAAAATTCCTGTATGGTAGTAGGTACATGATGAGTGCCCATTGATTCCTGATAACAGTCATTATCCGGCCTTGTTTATTACTGTGCTCAATACACCAAATAAATCTTCCATGTGTAAAACTAACCTAGAGGCTTATAACTTTCCTGCAATATATAGGACCATCTACGGAATGAACTGGAATATAATTACACAAAACTCTTCAGGCGTTAAAAACGCTAGACCAAGAAGATTTTTGAGATATTTGTATGTATTACAGTACTCAAGTAAGAAACACCTTTCAACTTCAAATAACATCCCCTCTTCGCTAAAGAGAATATATAAATATATGTGTAAAACTAAGGTTTGCCACATTTTTAAGGATGTTGCTAGAGGCTTATAACTTCTCCTGCAATATATAGGACCATCATATCAGCACGGAATGAACCTGGTGGAATATAATTGGACACCAACATACAAAACTCAGTAAGGTATTTCAGAATTCTTTTAAACAAGCAGGGTTTGGATTTTCTATTAAATTTCCTCTAGTCTTACTTGCTAGACTTATAATGGTTTCAAGTTGGAGTCATTTTTAGTTCCTCAAGAAGATTTTTGAGGATATGTTACAAAAACAGAAAAGTTATGCTTCGCTTGACTTGAACAATAGAAGGTGTAAAAAGTCATAACATTCAGAGTCAATTAGTATCTTTAGAAAACTGGTGCAAAGAAATAATCTACATCTAAAGAAAAAATCCAAAGTAGTGAATGCATCGAAAAACGTCAGCAATCAAATTTCCTTATTCAGTCAAGGTACACTGTTAAGCAAAATACTAGTAACGGATTTGGGAGTTATCTTTGTAGGTAAACTAACATTTTTACACATCTAAAAACATATGAAGCATTAAAGATGCCAGATAACTAATATGCCCGCCCCAAGTATTATTTGGCATCCATATTAGGATATACAAGAAATTGTTTTATCGCATTTTGGCGATCTTATAACAAAGTCCACATAAAATCATCCCCTTTCTAATTATTCCAATTGGAAAGAAACTTTTATTATATGATCTTTAGAAATTTCTGTATTACCCTCTATATAATTAAATTATATCCATAAATTAAACACTATTGTCAAACATTTCGTTTTAAATTTTAGAATTGAACCTTTTTTATAGTTTCTTTGCCATTGACAACGGGTTCTGACCTAGACCCCGATACGTTTGTAAAAATTCAGGTAATTGCATGAATTATGGTGTTATATCCAAAAAAAGTGTTTAAACATTGTTTCACTTAATTCTTTTATTTGCTTTATTTTATAAAAATATATAAATTGTAACCAAATTTTCATGAAAATTTTTACAATCTGTTATCAGCTTGGCGCAGTCTGTGGCACTAATTTGAAATCAGCTAAGCAAGGGATGTCAAAAAATGAAAAAATAGCGTTATCCATTTCAAAAAAATATCTTAAAATTCAATTGACGAACCGATATATCCCGGAATGAAAACTCAACCTTCCGTGAAACAATACCTACTAAGATAAAATTCTTACACAATAAGTCTTGTGGGCTGATAAAATTCTTGGTATCGGAAAGCTATATCATGCTAATATACAGAGTGATTCAAAAGTTATAGAGTGTTGATATATTTTTTTACCAGGCGCGCCGTAAATTAGTTTTACTTAAATAAAGTAATTTCGAACAAACACAAACAGAAAACAAAATAATGAATATAATTTCATAAGTCACATGTGCATCCGAAAAAATTAAGCGGTTAGGAAATAAATACGATATTAAAACTGTTTTCAAAACAAATAATACATTGCGCTCTATCCTCACACATACCAAACCATTGAACGCAACTCAACATTCCAAAAATTGTGTGTACAGTGTTGTGTGTGACTCTCGCCATAGTTATACCGGTGAAACTTCAAGACCTTTAGAAGTAAGGAAAAAAGAACACCAATAAAACATTTCGAAAAGACATGTGGACAACCATGTATTAACCAGCACCGGAAGCCATAGGATAGATTGGGATAAAACAAAGATCTTGTTGAAAGAGGAAAATTTAAAAAAGAGAAAACTTAAACAAGCCAGCCAGCTGTATGATAATACGGAAACAATCGACCTTCATTTGAGCTGGAGAGATCTATTGCTAGAAGAGCAAAATAATGGTATCAAGTGATCGGCAAATGACATATGTCACTGTCAAAATTTTTTTGACAAACAACAAATCCATATCAGTGCGAAAATTTTTTTAAAATACCTCAAAAGACTCAACAAAACGATTGACAACGACTCCAGAGTCGGAGTTGAAACGTCTCCAAAGAGATAAGTATAACACTATACCATACCATACACTATTTATATACAGGAATACTGGTTGATCATTTTAAGACATCTCTTTCTCTCAGAATAACTGTGCGGAAGAATTTCTGTACGGACGGCCAATAATCCGGGCAATTTTACGAAATTGCCTTACTACACTTTGTTCCCCAAATACGATTTTAAATACTTATCTGTTGCAGGAGAAAAAAAAATTTGAGGAGAAAAAACCCCAATGAACAGACAAAATTAAATAAAGTAACCAATGAAAATTTGTATGTTAAATCAACAACGAGAAATATTGTGTTTGAAAGATATATTAATGTTTAATAATAACTTATCATTCCTGTTGAGTATAATCAAATAAACTTCTATAATATTTCCTTATTCAGTAAATTTACTGTAGCGTTTTTAGCTTGAAAATTATGAATCTTTTAGAGTTTATTTTCCGCCATTCGAATTATTGTTAGTCACAAGTTTCCCTGATTACTAATTTCATTATTTGTTTCCCTCGAGTCCGTCGTGTGCCTCTAAAGAGTTTCTCGCCTTCCGAAAAAGCGATTCGAACTTGGCTAAACTAATTTGGATAATTCTGAGAGACTTACATACGAACAGTGTCTATCTGTTGGGCAGGAAATCTGAATTTCGAAGGTATAATAAGTCTTGGAATATTGGTTTATTTCAAAGCAGTTTACATTATAAAGTCCAAAAACTTGTCGTAAAAATGAACTGGAATAGCGAGAGCTCGAGATAATTTTGTGCGAGAATTGGGGTTTTGATATAAAATTGTAAAAAATGAAAAGGTCACATATAAATTGTATAAAAAACTATTTTTGTTTATTTTTCATTTTCGTTATAATTAAAAAGTAATATTAAATTGAAACACTACGAACGAACCCAATCTTCTGTAAGGTCATAATGTCAATTTCGACTGTTTATTAGATGCGATGGATCAGGGTTGCCAGATCTACCAATTTATAGAGTCTCACGATAATAAAGCAAATCTCAGAATGTTTCTGTACAGAGTGGCCAACTAAAAATGCGAGGTACTGTCTAAGGAAAACTATCCATCGTAGAAGCTAGGGCAAAAAAACTTATTACTAAAACGGCCAAGAAAAAACCTAGAGAATATTTACAAATTTATGAAATGCCCGCTAGGGGGCGTAACTCCAATCTTGAACCTAAAACATAACTGTTAAAAAATACATACTAACAATAATGACACTAAAAAGTAAAAAATAATTGAATTGGATATTTAAACGAAATATATTATACTTATAATCTATAAAACTGTGTTTGTAGTTGATGCCAAGCCTAAGAAATGCATATATTTTACAGGTTTATAAATTAAGCTTTCTGTTATTGATTACTGATACTATTTATACGCCATTATAGAACGTATAATATCTTTCGTTTTAAATATCCAATTCAGTTATTTTTTAGTTTTTAGTGCCATTATTGTTACTATGCAAGTCTGTATTTTTTTAAAACTATTTATTTTTTGCTTTTTACTCACATAATTGCGTATTTGGATGCATGTTTCAATAGTTACTAACTTTGTTTTATAACAATTTTCTGTACATACAAAACAGGAGTATTTTACTATTAGAAAAAAATCATGTGACGATTTTATTGTAGGACCGGATTACACAGATCATTCTATGAAAACTTGAAGAAAATACATATTTTTAAATATTAATATGTTAATACCTGGGTAATAGAACTTCACTCGTAAAGGACTAGGCACCTTTCTTATGGCAAAATGGACTTCCGTCAATTTGTTTGAAATTTTGGTATGTTGTAGAAGTTGATGTTCTAACAAAAAGAGTCCATGGGCTCAATCAGATTCTATGACTAGTTTTCAAGATACAGGATGTTAAATATCGAAAATGCCGCATTTTTAATATCAGATTTCACATGGTAGATGTGTTTTATTTCCATTTAGTTGAGAAATTGTGATTTGTACATTATTGGACATAAATATTCCATGAAACAATTGCCATAAATTTTGCTGGATTACAGGGTATTTCAAAAATATGTAACATGTATTTTTAGAAAAAATCATTTTTTCTATTACAACGTTGAAAACATAAGAAAATGTTTTTGCACAATTAATATCTCATTAAAGTAATAATTTCTTGGATATGCTTTATATAATATACAGTGTGAGCCATAAATATAGCTAGAGAATACATATATTGTTTTTCCTATTAATGAGTCACCCTGTACGAACCATTCGTACTGCAATTTTAATCAGACAATAAACAGATATATGATCCGTCTATTGATACTCAACACGATGTTAAACTCATTGCAAAAACTATTCATATTGAAAAAAGGTAGTTTTATATACTACCCTGTAGTTTTAAATTCTCTCCGTCAACTTTGTATGTTATAACATTGTTACGTTAACTAAAGTTCAGTGTTTAACTGAGCATAATATTGTTAAAATTGTTTTTGAGATATAGGGTGTTAAACATCGGAAATGTCTCCATTTTCTTATCAGATTTCTCATAACAGACGTGTATAATTTCCATATATTGCAGAAAAGATAATTTTCGCATTATTTGACAAAAATATTGAATAAAACAATTACCATTAATTATCTTTGATTACAGTGTGTTTTCAATATATGTAACATGTTTTTTGAGAAAACTATTTTTTTATTACAACGATGAATACATAAGATGTAATCGCACGAATAATAAAAAATGAGTTCTTGGACGTGTTCATATGTTATACAGTGTAAATTGTAAAAAAATAATATGTGCACTCTTTAGCTGTATTTATGGCTCACCCTATATATTATATGAAGCACATCCAAGAAATTATTACTTTAATGAGATATTAATTCTGCAATAACAACGTTGTCATAAAAAAAAGATTTTTTCCAAAATCACATATTACGTATTTTTTAAATACCCTGTAATCCACCAAAACTTATGGCAATTGTTTTGTGAAATATTTATGTCCAATAGTGTACAAATCACAATTTCTCCTATAACCGGAAATAAAGCACGTCTATCATTGGAAATCTGATGTCAAAAATGCGGCATTTTCGATGTTTAACGCTCTGTATCTCGAAAACTAGTCATAGAATCTGTCTTATCAGAACTATATGTTTTTAAGGTTTCGCGGGCACTAAATGTATTAGATGCTTTCCGGGAATTCATCCGCGTAGTTGATGATAACTGATCCCTGCCGGGATCGATGGTAAAATGACGACGTTTCGGCAATGTCACATCTGCCCTCTTCAGGTCGGTTCGCATAATTCTCGTAGCTCTAGTGACTCGAATACTGAGTATTCTAGTAACTAGAAGCGATCCCGGCAGTGATCAGTTATCAACTACGCGGATGAATTTCCGGAGACCATCTAATACATATATATATATATATATATATATATATATATATATATATATATATAATTTTGGAATTTCCAAAAAATAATGGAAAAGTCGCCAATTTTTTATTGTATAAAGGGCACTAAATAAAGTGTACTCTTTTATTATATCATGAAAGCTTTCGAAATTTATTGATTTCTTCTTCAGTCAAGTTTCTGAAAGATTACACAAATTAATAATGGTAAAACTTAATCTAGATGGATAAACTAAACTTACAATATCGAGGTTAGAAAATTATTAAAAAAGGTTCTCATTGCAAGTACTGTAGATTGCGTAATGCGTTTTGAACAAATATTACAGACATATTTCAACAATTAAATAAAACATTATTGTAACTGGATCACACATACATTGAGTACAATTTTTAAGATTAAAACAGAATCACATTTTAAAAAGTTATGCACAAGCCATTTGTCATATTTAACCAGTGACATGGAACGCAAACAAAAGCCGAGCCTCGGTGTTACAGGACACTAAGATTCTTAGGTCATGGGGTGTGAATACAAAGACAATGAAAGAATTTGTAGAGAGAGAGTCTATGGAATACTGACTCGATGACATATAAACACATATACATATACACACACATGTGCATATATACAAACATATAAAACCCAAAAACAGGGGGAGATATTACTTGTAAAATTACAGTTAATGTTTATGATTTTTGTCCAACTCAAGTAAATTGCAGTATATTGTTTTTAGGTTTTTTATGTCTGTTTTTTATTGATACTATTGTTGTGACGATGTATGCAAACCATCTCCAGAAACTGTCTTTTGAAGGTATTGGATTCACAAGCTAAAACCCCTGGGTTGTCAAAGTCAGGTGAGTGGTTATTCTTCAAACAATGTTCAGCCAGAGCACAGCTACACTTGTGGAGGCGTATATCACTTTTGTGTTGTTAATCTGCTTTTGAGGTTTCTTGATGTTTGGCCTATGTAACTGGACTGACAGTCTTTACAATCCACCTTGTATACTACATTGGTCTTTAAAAGTTTTGGTGTCCTATCTTTGACCTCGCTGAAAATGTGACCAACTGTTTTGAGAGGTTTGTGGGCAAACGCGATGTTGCGTTCAGATTTAAAAACCTGTTGTATTCTGTGGGAGATAGTATTTATGTATGGAATTGAGACATAGTTCACCTGGATGCTGGTGACATTCGAACTATTAGATGTGGATGTAGGAGTTCTGGGTCGCCATCCGTCAATAATGGCCCTTTGTGAATTTTGAAAAATCAGTTTACTTAAGAGTTTGTGTGGGTAGGAATTGTCTAAGAGAAGTTGAAAAAGAGTTTTTAAACTTTTGTACCTGAAAGTTGGATAACAAATGTGGCAAATTCTTCTCTTCATGCAATTGACTAGATTTATTTTCATTTTCAGAGGGTGTTGTGAATGGAAGTTAAGAAACCTACCTGAACATGTTGGTTTAATGTACCAGTCTAATTTCAGACTGTTGTCTACATCTCTAATGACCCTGGTATCTAAAAAGGGTACACTTAAAAACTGGTCTTCCTCTTCAATAGTAAAGTGTAAGAACTCATTGTAGTTGTTGAAAATTTGTAACAGTTCTGTTTTGCCAGCAGTAGGAATGCTACAAATGATGTCATCAAAATACTCAAGAAAGAAACCTTAAAGCTTAATTTCGACAGACAGTGTTGGACTAGGTCATCCATGATAAATTGTGAGATTATAGGTGATAGTTTTGATCCCATTGGACAACCGAACACCTGTTTGTAGTACAATGGAACATACTACAAACAGTTTTTAAGTGTACCCTTTTTAGATACCAGGGTCATTAGAGATGTAGACAACAGTCTGAAATTAGACTGGTAATTAAACAACATGTCAGGTAGGTTTCTTAACTTCCATTCACAAACACTCTCTGAAAATGAAAATAAATCTAGTCAATTGCATGAAGAGAAGAATTTGCAACATTTGCCATCCAACTTTCAGGTACAAAAGTTTAAAAACTCTTTTTCAACTTCTCTTAGACAATTCCTACCCACACAAACTCTTAAGTAAACTGATTTTTCAAAATTCACAAAGGGCCATTAGTGACGGATGGCGACCCAAACTCCTACATCCACATCTAAGTTCGAAGTCACCAGCATCCAGGTCCAGAACGAACTATGCAACCAACTAAACTATCTCATATATAAATACATCTCCCACCCAACAGGTTTTTAAATCTGAACGAGGTTTTAACGTGTTGAACGCGTGTTTGTCTCAGTTGGTCACATTTTCAGCGAGGTCAAAGATAGGACACCAAAACTTTAAAGACCAATGTAGTATACAAGGTGGATTGTAAAGACTGTCAGTCCAGTTACATAGGCCAAACATCAAGAAACCTCAAAAGCAGATTAACAACACATAAAAGTGATATACGCCTCAACAAGTGTAGCTGTGCTCTGGCTGAACATTGTTTGAAGAATAACCACTCACCTGACTTTGACAACCCAGGGTTTAGCTTGTGAATCCAATACCTTCAAAAGACAGTTTCTGGAAGGTTTGCATACATCGTCACAACAATAGTATCAATAAAAAAAACAGACATAAAAAACCTAAAAACAATATACTGCAATTTACTTGAGTTGGACAAAAATCATAAACATTAACTGTAATTTTACAAGTAATATCTCCCCTGTTTTTTGGGTTTATATGTTTGTATATAATGTACATGTGTGTGTATATATATATATGTGTTTATATATCATCGAGTCAGTATTCCATAGACTCTCTCTACAAATTCTTTCAATGTCTTTGTATTCACACCCCATGACCTAAGAATCTTAGTGTCCTGTAACACCGAGGCTCGGCTTTTGTTTTGCGTTCCATGTCACTGGTTAAATATGACATATGGCTTGTGCATAACTTTTTAAAATGTGATTCTGTTTTAATCTTAAAAATTGTACTCAATGTATATGTGATCCAGTTACAATAATGTTTTATTTAATTGTTGAAATATGTCTGTAATGTTTGTTCAAAACGCATTACGCAATCTACAGTACTTGCAATGAGAACCTTTTTAATAATTTTCTAACCTCGATATTGTAAGCTTAGTTTATCCATCTAGATTAAGTTTTACCATTATTAATTTGTGTAATCTTTCAGAAACTTGACTGAAGAAGAAATCAATAATTTCGAAAGCTTTCATGATATAATAAAAGAGTACACTTTATTTAGTGCCCTTTATACAATAAAAAATTGGCTACTTTCCCATTATTTTTGGAAATTCCAAAATTCTATCCAGATTCTTAGCCGTTAATTGCTACGTAGTATATATATATATATATATATATGCCATGTACACATTTTTCCTAAGACGAAATGAATCAGTTTAATTTATTTTAATTTATTCAGTCACTTATAATAATTCCCACTTCTTAATATACTTCAACCTGCTCTCTGTATCCTTATAGACCCATTATATTTTTATTCAAACATTTTTTGAACCATCCTATATATCTATAACACTTTATTGTCCAACCATCGTGCATAACATAGCACTTTATATTCCAACCATTCTGTATATGCTACTGCCTGTCGACCACCCTATAAAAACTTTTTGTTTGTATTTTTTTAACCACCTAGTATAACTTTATTTTTATTCCGCCCTATATTTTAACCATCGTATACATACAACACCTTGTAGGGTCCAAATAAAACATTTCTTTATCTTACATTTTTTAAATCACTCTTTATGACTACAATTCTTCTCCAGCCTATATTATAACCACCCTATATATGCAACTGCCTATGGGCTACAAATATAGCACTTTGTACTAAGTTTTTTAAAATCAAGCTGCATAACAATAAGTATATTCTAGTTAACCGCACTGTATATGCATCTGCCAATGGCCACTGAATTTAACATTTTTGACCCACTCTGTTAAACTATAATTCCACTCTATCCTATACTCCAACCATTCTGTAGTTGTTACTGCTACGGAGTACCCTATATGTATTACATTCTTTTGTCACTTTTTAAACCACCCAGTAGAACATATGTTCTACTCCGCCTTCTCTGTCTATCACATGTAATCAATTGCTTGTGGGTTTCCCGATATAATTTTTTTCTAGTTTTTTCCTAACCAACTTGTATAAGCATAATTTCTCTCCACTTCAATCTATATTCTAACCCCCCTGTATATACAACTTCTTATGGGCCACCCAATAAAACGTTTCATTCTGTATTCGATTACTTTCATTATATATTTCCAATAAGAATAATTAAATGTTTTAATCCACCGCATCCGCCATATATTATTATAAGCCGGTTATAAGATTTTTTAGAAATTTTTAGCAAAATGTAGCTCAGGTCATTTACGGAGAAAAAGACCTTTTGGTGACAAACTTAATAGTAGAACAAAACCGACATCAATGTGTTCTAATGATAAAACTTGACTAAGTGACATAAAATTCAACATTTTTTATGCGATGCGTTTTTGTTTCTTATCAAAAAAACAGCGAAAAATCGGTAGCAATTTAGTTTTTTATAGTTTACACAAATTCCAGCAATAAAATCGTGTTTGCTACTATGGGCAATGTCGAAGAGAAAAGAAAAACTTACAAAATGAGCTACTATAGGCTCAATTTCGTTAAATGGTTTTTTAGATAATGAAACCTTTACCCGAAATTCCAAAAAAATAAATAATCGCTTACATATTTTTTTATTTTATAGCTGAAACATTCTTATTAACTGTAGCGATAGATCTTCGCAAACCCAATTCATATTCTAAAAATAAATAGTGTAGCCCTAGTAGTTTTTGCAAAATTTCAGTCAATCCTATGGAAGACATATTTTTTCTTGAACGACCATATACCTCACCAGATTACCCTATCATTATGAATAAACCACCGTTGGAAAGTAGAAGACTTGATCTAGAGACCCCTCCTCTAACTTTTCCAAAATTTAAAGTATAAAATTATTTGGACGAGTCCATTCGAAAAATTGCTAAGGGGTGGTACTATATCCTTATAACTAATAATCTTAATGCATATTTAAATTTCTTGCATAATATGGATTTGTGTAATAAATTTAGCAAAATGGAATACCTAAACTCCATTTCGACAGACACTGATGAAAATGATGGAGCAATCTTTTTTAATATGCTTATTTTAAATTTAAATAAAAAACGAAAATTTGCCTTCACTATTCAGTGATTTTTAAAACAAGTAAATAATAGTAGGTTCTTTTGTTTACACTTTCAGTACATTTCATATTTTATTATTATATAAAAATGAAAAGCTGATACAAATTGATAATAGTTAACAATAGAAGACATAGTTAATTAAGAATTAGTTAACAATGCAATTTTTATGTTGTTCAATTCAGATTCCTGTTAATTTTTTCTTAATAAATACTAATTAGTGACAAGCCAAATTTCTTTAGATATATAGGTAGGTATATGTTGATCTTTTATTGAAACATTTATAAATGAAAAAATCCCTTGCAATAGCCTTCGCATTTAATGTAATATTCAGGTTGCTCCGTCATTATCATCTGTGGCTAAATGGGAGTGTAGGTATTCCATTTTGCTAAATTTATTACATAAATCCATATAATGCAAGAAATATAAATATGTGTCAGCTTAAAATTAAAATTTGCTTTAAGATTATTTATTATAAGCATATAGTACCACCCCTTAGCAATTTTCGAATGGACTCGTCCAAATATTTTTTAAGGAATGGCCAAATATTTTCAATACTTATATGTATTTATACTTCAAATTTTAAAAAATGTGAGATAAGGGGTCTCTAGACCAACTCTTCTACTTTCCAACGGTGGTTTATTCATAATGATAGGGTCATCCGGTGAGGTAATATGGCCGTTCAAAAATATATTCTTCCATAGGATTGACTGAAATTTTGCATACTGGGACTACAGTATTTATTTTTAGAACATTGGGTATGAGAAGATCTATCGCTTCAGTTAATAAGAATCTTTCAGCTATAAAATAAAAAATATGTAAGAGATTTTTTTTTAATTTCGGGTAAAGGTTCCATTATCTAAGAAACCAATAACGAAGTTGAGCCTAAAGTAAGGCCGAGGATAATGTGACACTGTTTGTTTGATAATTTTTGCAGTACTTCTAAAAATAAAGTAGTGGGTGTATTCAAATGTTTTCGTAAAAAGCACCCTGTATCATAGAAACAGTTGAGCTGATTTTAACAACTTGGGCTAGTTGAAAAGAGTTATTCTTGGCCTAAAAATATTATAATGTTATTTGAAGTTGAAGTCGCTAGATGACTTTTTTCGATATTCCGACAAAATGGTTGTTTTTTTCAAAAAAAATGCATTAAAATGATTTTTAGGGTTTCGTATATACAATATACGGATACCCTTATAATATCACTCTGGATTACTGCCTCTGTCACATCACAGCAATTTTTCTCCTAAACTACTGAACGGAAGAGTTTGAAATTTGGTATGAATGTGTAGTTTGGTGACCCGATCAGGAGTACATATTGTAAATGAACAAAGTTAGATTTTAGGGGTACTTCCTGGGTGGAAAAACTAAAAAACTCGACCGTTCCCCCCCCCAATCTCCGAAACTACTGAGCCTAAAATTTTGAAAAAAATAGGAAATATAGATCGTTGCGCGAACTTTACAGTAAAATAAGGAGAAACCATTAATATAAATTCGGGGGGGGAGGCAAATTATAGAATTAAATGAAAATTTAAAAAACACTTTTTTTTCAACGCATCATGAAATTATCAAATGAAAGTTCCATTCTGAGGAACACTAATATATTTGTGTTTTATATGAAAAAAAATTAGTTAAAAAGATATTAACTAAAATATACAAAATTTACACATCCCCCCCACTTATACCGGAAACTAAAACGTAAAGTTTTGTAAAAAATTAGGGGTATAGGGTCTGAACTGAAGTTTACTGGAAAAATAAGGAGAAACTTCTACTTTTAATTTGTGGGGAGCAATTACAGAATTAAATGGAAATAAAAAATTTTTTGTTTCTAACGGATCAAGTAATATATCAAATCAAAGGGCTCATTATGACGAATACTAAACATATTTTTTAAAAAAATTTTAAATAAATATTTTAAAATATATTAAAAAAATATTTAAAAATTATTACCCATTTCCCCTTTATTCCTCAAACTATAAGGACCTGAATTTTTTTGTTACAGGAAAAATAAGAAGAAATCCCCAATATTATTATTGGGGGCCAAATTATAGAATTAAACAGAATATAAAAATATATATTTTTTAACGCATCATGCAATAATCAAATGAAGGGTTCAATATGAGGAATACAAATATATATATTTTTGCATACTGTTTACAATATATAACAAAAAGATATAAAAAATTCTCATTTCTCGCTCTGTTTCCGAAACCATACTACCTAAAATTTTGAATATAATTAGGGGTACTGGGGCTCACTTGAAATTTATAAGAAAAATTATTAGAAAACCTCCATAGTAATTTTAGAGACAAACTATACAATTAGATGGAAAAATAAAAATTCAATTTTCAAAACGCTTCATTGTAATATATCAAATAAAAGGCTCATTATGAGAATTACAAAAATACCATATTTTTAAATCATTTGTTTAAAACATATTAACAAAAATATTTACATGGACTTTAATTCCCACTTTAAAAACTAAACTATTTAAATTTTGAAAATATATTTTATTTATATTTTTAAATAATTTGAATAACAGATTTAATAATTTATAATTTAAAAACTTGAACCTATTTCTTCCATATATACAGAGCCTCAAAATTCAGACAGCAGATTATAAAAATCAAGCGAATCCTGAATCAGATAATATAAAAAATCTATGTGTGGAAAAGTGTATATTTTTTATAAATTTAAAACACTTCCTTTAAAAGTTATTAGGGTAAATATAAGAAAATGCAGTCATTCATACTTGTTTGAAACTGGAATATTAGAATCTTGAAGGTGGTACGGAACCCTTAGTATGCGAGTATAACTCACACTTGACGAAATTATTGTTTTATTACTCTTTACTTTGCAGCAATTCTAATATCATAACTTGTGGAACATATTTACAAAAAGTTAACTTTATGAAAATATATTCTCACAAACATAAATAAACGAAACGAAAATGTATACTCCTGATAAGAAATTTCCATAATTTTATTTAAACAAGCAACGCCTCATACTCGTATCAGTCGTTTGCATAATTTTCAATTTAGATATGCCGTGTTCAATCAAAATATCTCGCCCGTACCCCGTTAAGCATTACGCATTATTTTTTGATGGCATTAGTTCGAATATTATGTTGATGATGATGAATAGATTATTGACATATCCATAATGTAGACAAGTCGGATAGTACAGCAGTGAAACAATATGCTGAATATTTAATAAGCATAAATCGGTTAGCTTATTAGAGTTGATTTATTGTCTCATGGAAATTAATAAATGAATAATTAATTTTACTTGAATATGGAACTGTCAGTGCGGTGACATTTCCAAAGTGAAAACTACTTGGTTGGTACATATGAACTGAAATGGTGTAACAGTAACAAATATTAAAATTTTTTGTATTTCATTATTATTTATTTACATTGATGTCATCTAAAAATAAATAGTAAGAAAGCGTGTTTTGGTAAAAATTCATATATAGCTCAGGTCATTTATGGAGAAAAAGACCTTTTGGTGACAAAATTAATAGTAGAACATAACCAAAATCAACGTGTTCTAATGATAAAACTTGACTAATTGATGTAAAATTCAACATGCGTTTTTGTGTTTTAACAAAAAAGCGGATAAAAATCGGTAACAATTTAGTTTTTTACCTTTTGCACAACATCTATTCATGAAGAGAAATGACTAATTTATATTTAAATAATTACAGTTTAAAAAAAAGCTTTAATAGCAAACCGAATTAAACAGCAGAAAATAGTTTTTAATTATGAATAGTTTATATTACAGCAGTAGAAAGTAAAAAGCGTG
Organism: Octodonta nipae; assembly: GCA_034190945.1. Taxonomy (NCBI): domain Eukaryota; kingdom Metazoa; phylum Arthropoda; class Insecta; order Coleoptera; family Chrysomelidae; genus Octodonta; species Octodonta nipae. Next base: position 38,278,487 of record CM067216.1, on the reverse strand, counting down.
GGGTGCTTGAAATATTAAATTTTACAATTATTCTATTAACAGCTATTTATGAGACGAGAGTTATGCAAATATAGTGAAATGCACACCACGCTTTTTACTTTCTACTGCTGTAATATAAACTGTTCATAATTAAAAATTATTTTCTGCTGTTTAGTTCGGTTTGCTATTAAACCGTTTTTTTTAGTTTATATAAACTATAATTATTTTCTAAGTTTTTAGTCTCATAACGATGTGGTTATAATTAAAAAGTTTACTTCATGTTTGCGTAACCTTTCCATTTCATTGCAGCAAGTTCTACTACTGCCAACTAGATGGCAGTAGTTAATAGACGAATTTGTATTTAGTCAAAAACAGTGACAAAAAGACAACAAACGGGAAAATTCAACTTAAAGAATTGTATTGTCATTGGCCCTTGACACTTGTGCCAATTTTCAACTTAATTGAACTTCTTTAAGTTGGTGAAAATTACGTTAAAAGTTTCCTTTACATAAATAGATACGTACGTACATATCAACTTAATATAAAAAAAATAAAATATAACCGACTTGATTACTTTTATGTTTTTTTGGGCAATAAACACCACAATCGAAATAAAACGATGTATATGGAAGGAAAACCAAAAGTTTCAAAGCCTATTCTGACTTCGTTGTCAATGGCTTTATATTTATTTTTTAGCTATTGACAACGAAGTCGGAATAGACTTTGAAACGTTTGGTTTTTCCTTCAATGTACGTCGTTTTATTTCGATTGTGGTGTTATTGCCAAAAAAATATAAAAGTATCAAGAGTATGCCACAAATAACGTTTACAAGAAATAACCGACTTTCCCTATAAAAGCTAAAAATAATTATATACAACTCTAGTAAATAAATAACACATTGAATGTTGTTAGGTAACTCAGGATGTATGTGAACATTAAAAGGTGCATTCTGTACAAATTAATACCTACCAACGTATATTTTTGAACATCCAAAATCCCGATTGCCTACTTATGAAGTACTTCATCAAGCTTGATGTGGCTTACCGACTTCAAAAATATACTAGATTGGTAGGTAAGTAATTTGTACGAATGAGCACCTTTTAATGTTTCACTGTGTAGGTATCTAACAACTGAAGTTATTTATTTACTAGAGAGTTGTATTTCTTATAATTAACTAAAAAGTTATATTTTTTTAAAAATGTTTTATTTTCAACTATTTGAACTCAATCATTTTTATTTTTATTTTGTATTATTTTGTATATATAACCTTAATAGACAGGACCAGGTAACATCAGCCTCAACATTAGACAATGATACATTTTCATTTAAAACAGGTAAATGTTTAGTACTAGTACGTGTTGACTTAATAAGCCCAAAATATATTTATGCCTTATACACACCATGTAACCTTTTTATCTACTTTTTTTGAACTCTGTTTTTAATTCCACTCCACCCTATTATCCTGGACTGCCGACGGACAAGCATACAATTGTACTCTGTAAACTATAGGACGGAATAGCATCCATCCTACTCAACCATAAAAATTCCTTTGGCTACACCATAATTATTTTTTAACATTTTATATTATCGCCCTGTGTAATATTAATTCCTCTCACACTTAAACTTCTTAGGCTCACTGTATAAATATAATTCAACTCCATCATATATTTCAACCATTCTGTATATGATTTTTTTTCATTCATATAACATTAATACCTATATAATTTTACACATCATTTTTATACCACCAAACGTCCACTCCACCCTATATTTTGTATAAGTGCCTATGGACCACCTATTGTCCTATATTTCAATCATATAAATGCAACTCTTATCATTTTACTTTGTGATTTTGTCTGCTATAACTGAACACCCTGTGCATGAACGCACCAAATCAGTTTAGAGTTTGACGTTGTTATCCTGAATTTTCCATTGCCGGGAGAATGTGACAACCAAAAGCACTCGCAAATGGAAGTATTTGCCTGGTATACAAACAAAAGCTTGGTTCCATTGATTTGAGGAGCCGAAAATACTATGCTTTACTACTTATATGCTGAGATGTACATTTCAAATGATTTAAAACTTCCAGTGCCTAAAAATTCCCGCACTATTACGTTGGAATTAAAATATTTATGAGGAATGCTAATGTCATTCGTGAAATTTTTGTTACAATTTTTTTTCGGCATTTTCTGCAAAACTGCCAGTTTGCACGTCGCACAAAACTATATGAGATCACCTAGGGATCTTCCTTAATAGATTAAACGTTAAAAAATTATACACATCCATAAGGAGTTTTCGAAAAATCGACCAATATGTTATGAATATTGGTCAATTTCCATGCACTTATGTGTTCATTCACAAATTTCATCACTTTACCAATAGAATTCTTGTCAAAATTTGAAGTTTCACCAATCCGGGTATATACTATATTAAACAAGACCATATTCATTCAAAACAGTTCACCACAGGAGAAGAAAGCAGGTAACATACATACAAAAAAATGCGATGAATCGATAACCTCTTCCTTTCCTTTCCTCGGTTAAAAAGCGTATTAAAAAGAACCGATTGCAGCCGACTTATAAATAAAACCGTTTAGAAACCGTGTTCAATCAATCAATCAATTTGAGCGTATTCTTATCTCTCACTCTTCTTCTCCCCTTTTCTTCTCCCTCTCTAATTTTATTCTTTGTCTATATTTTCCAAACATATTTTAACTTTTTTATTTATTTTATTATTTGTACCACTTTCTATAATTTCTAATTCACTCTATATTGCATCCACACTGTATATGCTTCTGTGTATTGGTCACTCCTATATAACTTATTAGTCTATCATTTTCTGAATCACGCTGTACAACTATAAATCAATTCAACACAATGTCCTGATATCTTTAAAACCACCCTGTATAAGTATAAATCCTCTACACACTGTTGACTCTTTCTATTTTTCTATTGTATAAATTATTCCTGTATACCAATGATTTTACTTCGGCCTAGATATCTAGTATTCAATTTGTGCAACTGCTCATGGTCTTCCCTATATAACAAATTTCACCTTTTTGAACCACATTTCATGACAATAATTTTACTCTACCATTTATTCCAACCACCCGCAACTGCTTCATTTTTTGAACTCATGTTTATAATTATATCCCGTCCTATGTCCTATAATTCATATATCTCAACTGCTTATGCTTATGTAACAAATTTTTGATACAGTCTGAATAACAATAATGTTACCCCACCCTTACTTCAAACACCTTGTATAAGCAACTCCCATGTTCCAAACTATATAACTTTTGTGCTTCTGACAATGTTTAAAGCTTTTTGTATAACTGTAATTATTCTCTGTCTTATAACTTAAATCACCACTCTGTTTAACTATAGTTTTGCTCCACTCTTATTTCAACCACTTTGTATTCTCTACTTATGTGCCACCCAATAAAATATTTTTAGAAGCACCCAGTATAACTAATTCAATTCCAACTTATATTTCAATGTATACAACTGCTTATGTACCATACATTTTTTGCCATTTCAAGCGACTATAAGCGCCCTAACTTAACTTCGTCTCTAAAAAACAGAAACCTATTTCAAACGGATCAAAATGAAAACCTTACAAACACCCTGTACGATAAACTTTCATGGCATATCTTGACATTTAAACTAGACATCAAGCTGGAACATTTCTTTGTAGAATACAATTTATAATATTCACATTTCTGGAGCGGTTTTAGGGAAAACAGTAAAGATTTATTGAAATTTACTGAAATCTAGTCCCTAATTTACTTTTTTTAAATGAGCAGGCTACTCTCCTGAATTTAATTGTTTGGGTTATTTACCTACATTTAGAAGAAGTTCAAGATCCCAGTATACGCAATATTATTTCTTCCATAACTTGCAGAATAAGACTTATATTTTCCTAGAAAATGTAGTGAAACTTCTCCAAGTAGCTGCATCCAATAAATAATATAGAATCTGCCTAGTACCTTGCTCAATTATAATATGTTTTCAACTCGAAATAGTTTAGAATAAAGCCGACGGTGGTTCAGTTCAATTTCTCAATCCTACGTAAGGTATTACAAAGCGTTCACCTTAAGATCTTAATATTCATAAGGACTCCCCTCATCAATCGATTAAGCCCTTTTCCGATCCCCAACTTTAGTGAGCTTAATATTCAAGATATAAAGGATTACCAACATTTCGTACAGCCACCGCGGCACTAATCGACAGTTCTTACTGAATGAATTCGGGTTTACACAGCTCGAGTTCAAGTTGGCGATTTATGTCGATTAAAACCTTTCGGCCCTTGTTTGATTTTCATTTCATTGCGAATTCCTTATTTCTCAATGGAAATCTGCAGCTTTATTAACATTTTAAACTTGCGGTGAAATGAATCGAAAGACGTGACGCAATTTCGTGATGAATAGTCATATTATACAGGGTGTTTGGAAAGTAATAGAACACAGCCCAACTACAGCTTTATGAGGTCAAATTAAAACGATTAAACCAAACATTCCGCAGTACAAGAAAGCTTTCATACAAAGTCATAGCAGCCTAAAAAGAACATTTTTTTGTTTTTTTTTTTTCAGTAACCAATATGGCTTTTATTTTCTACACATAGACTTTTTATTTTATCTGCTACATGATTCGCTTGATTTTTATAAAAATATGTATTTAATTTTCTAATTTTGCCCCCAAAATTAACATTAGAGTTTTATTTTACTAATAAACTTTCAGGGAACCCTTTTATAATATATTGTCTGAATTTTAGGCAAATTATTTAAAAATACAAATAGAATATATTTTTCAAAATATAGATAGTGTAGTTTCTAAAGTGGGAATTGAGTCGTTTAATATTTTTGTTAATATCTTTTAAACAAATGATTTATAAATATGATATATTTGTAATTCACAGAATGAGCCTTTTATTTGATCTATTATATGACGCGTTTGTAAATTAAATTTTTATTTTCCATTTATGTATATATAAATAGGCAAAGACAACACGGTTAGGTACCATTTTCTCCTCTGTACCTCAGCCGATTTATTTGATTTTTGTTTTGTTTAGTGGCTATCGACGACCTTCAGTGCAGAATGCTAAAATATATTTATAATATCGATTGTTTTCATTAAATAAAATCAAATAAAAAAATAATAATTTACGTCCACAGTGCCGCCAGATTGCGTGGAGAGAAAATCGTAAGACGGATTGACTCGAATGAGAAATACAAACTAAAATAAACGAAAAACTAACAAATTTTCTTTGGTTCTGAAAGTTATTCTACATTATCATGCTATTGAGAACTCGCCCACAAATATTTATATTATATGATAATGACAATTTATTGGGTACTCGCAACTTTTTCTAAATATAGTTTGTCAACTAAAATCAGAAATTTGTATTGCGTGGCAACTGAACAATGTTTTTACAAAGCCCGATAATATTTTGGCAATTAATTTTAACCTATGACATTTCTTAAGAATGTTGACCGCTATTAAATTTATATTGTTTCTATTTTAAAGGCTAATAGTTTCATACGATGAAAATTTAACTAAGATTAAACAAAGCCTATGAATATGTTTTTTAATGCCATGTGCTAAATACAAGTATTAGTAATATATTGCTGTTTTAAATAGTAATCTTTTAAATTAATTTTAACATGTCGTAAAATATTAGCAGTCAGTTGAAATTGAAGATAAAAGTTAGATCTGACATCATGGCAATGGTTCTAATTTCTGGGTTTTGAAATTCGACCAGTTCACGGCGCTATTTAATATTTTTTAAAGTAAAAATTGCTGCTTACAACCATAGATTGAATTTCAGGGCGATTCCAGATATTTGACATGTGTTTCTTAAGAATGTAGACAATTATAACTAATAAAATATTATTATAATATCGATTCGAAAATCGTAAGACAAATTAACTCGAATAAGTTCTAACAATTTTTTTTGGTTCTGAAAGTTATTCTACAATGCTATTGAGAACTCACCCACAGAAATTTATATTATATGATAATGACAATTTATTGTACTCGCAAGTTTTTCTAAATATAATTTGTCAACTAAAATCAGAAATTTGTATTTGGCAACTGAACAATGTTTTTCCGATAATATTTTATTATTTTAACATTATACTATTAATTTAATTGTTTCTATTTTCAAGGCTAATAGTTTCAAAATTTTAAGATTACAAAGCCAACAAATAAAGATAAATAGTTAGATCTGACATCATTGCAATTGTTCTAATTTCTTGACCATTATTTGAATTTCAAACATAACAATGTTAACAGGTGTTACCTTCTCAATGCAATCAGAAAATTATCAATGTATAATTTTCAAAATTTAATAGTATGTAACATAAATTAACAGGTGGTGCATTGTATTCTTAAATGTTTTGATATAATCCCCCGATGAAAACTTTTACGTAAGTAAACTAGCTATTGAGAGATTATAAAGCTAATGATATATTTGATTTCAGATCCTCTCAAGTTGAAATGTTTTTTATTTTATGCCATGTGCAAATGAAAATTGAATGAACAAGTATTAGTAATATATTGCTGTTTTATTCGATGTAAGGTAATCTTTTAAATTAATTTTAACATGTCGTCTAAAATATTAGCAGTCAGTCAAAAAATGTTAAATATTCTTTTAACGAGATGTGATATGCTGCAAATATATTTTTACTTATTTAACTAACAATATAATACATATAATGTTTTGTTTATTTACATATATCTTATTATATGTAATTCTCGCAAACTGCACTATGACTGTCTAAATTTCATTTCGGGGTTTTGGCGTCTACAAATCGATTGCTCGGTAGAAAAATCGTATTACCGAGAAAGAACGAGAAAGAACGAGATTGTGACAATAATTATGACAGCTGGGTTTTGAAATTACAAGAGTTTCAATACAGGATGATTTGGTAACATTCTTGAGGTTGAAACTGCTCTTGAAAAAAAATGTCTACAAATTGATGTATAGAATCTTTTAAGAAGTTTATCGCTATTTAATTTTTTTTAAAGTAAAAATTGCTGCTAAGGCGATTTTTGGATGGGTAAAAAGGTATGTGTTCTCATGTTCTAAACTGACTGAGATATAAGGCGTTGTATATTATAATTACATAGGGCGATTCCAGATATGTTAGAAATCATTTTTTTCGTGTCTGGCACTCAAGCAGTTGCATATATAGGGTTTTTAAAATATAGAGTAGAGTGCAATTATAACTAATAAAATAATTATATACGGAAGCCCATTAGCTGTTGAATTTATAGGGTTCTTGGAATAGAGGGCGCAATAGCATTACAGTTATACAGGGTGGTGCAAAAAATATTATACAGAGATGCATATACAGGGTGGCGGAAATGGAAATGCAACATTTCGTAACCCATAAGCAGTAGTATATATATAGGATAGATGAAATATAGGAATTATGGATATACAGGATGATTATAAAAAATGTTCCATATATATGATGATTGAAATATAGATCAGAGTAGAAGTATAGTTACAGAAGATAGTTAAAAATTTCATAAACAAAAAGAGTAAATACGGTGGCTTATAGGCAGTCGCATATACAGAATGGTTTACCGGGTGGTTCATAAATGTTAAAAAATATTATGCGTGGTCCATGAGCAGTTGCATATACAGGGTGGTGGAAATATATCGTGAGATGGAATTATTATAATGAGTATTTATATATAAATTATATATAAATGTTAGAGAATTGAGTACAATTATAGTTATACAAGGTGGTTAGAAAAAATAATTATCTAGGGTAGCCCATTAGCGGTTGAATTGTTGTCATATTAAATGAAGAATTACGAATTTGAACACAAATTAAGTCCTATTAATTATATCTGAAAAAGAACTTGAATTTCGTTACTTATTTTTAGAAGCGAGATGTAAGACCTACATCTAGGATTTTCGAGGAAACTATCACACAGAGGTTCCGAATCTGGATCCGTTCCGTATAATTGCTGTTCTCCCTTAAGTCCTAAGATAGAATGTCACGATAAAATTTTCAGGGTACTTCACCTGCCAGAGATATTGACACAATTGATCGAATTTCGACTACTGGGCGACAGCTAGTTTCTATAATTTGTCCCCAAAATTAATATTGGGATTTTCTACTATTTTTTCTTATAAATTTCAAGTGAGCTCTAGTACCCCTAATTATCTTAAAAAATTTAGGTAGTATGGTTTCGGAAATAAAGCGGGAACTGAGAGTTTTTTATATTTTTTTGTATACAATTAATTTTAAAAATATGAAAAATATATATTTGGGACATTTCAAGCGGATCACCCCTACGGCCAAAATTTGTTTTTACCGATTAAGACGTATGATGTCTCAAAATTTTCGTCTCGGAACAGACTTTCGAACGTCGTGTGGTGCTTTTCAAAAATTCAAAATGGCAGATATAATATGGCTGTTAAAACTGGATAAAACTTGACTAAACGACAAAAAAATGTTGCACAGAACAATATTTTCAACCAACCGGGCATTTTTGAACTCAAATTATAGCTGAGGGATGCCCCTTAAAATCTGGTGTAGTTAGATCAAAAATCCAAAATGGCAGATCCAAGATGGGGTCAAAACACCGATTTGGGGACAAAATTTTTAAAAATTAGCTGATTTACACTAAACTTGTTACCGGGGGTTTTTGGGTCGCTTATTAGGAATCTGACGTCTAATTTCAAAAATTATTTTCAAATCAACCGATTTATTCCAAATTTGGAACGAATTCTAGATCATATTGGGAAAATTCAAGATGGCGGATCCAAGTTTGGAAAAAATCAAAATGGCAGATCGAACATGGCAGACAAAACTTTCAATCATCAGCCAATCTCCAATTTTGCAGTTTTTGTGAACGCTGATTACGTATCTAACATCAGATTCATAATTAGCGATTCCAAAAATCCCCTAGTGCTGATTTCGGGTGAGATCGGCTGATATTTAAAAGTTTTATCCGCCATCATAGATCCGCCATTTTGAAATCCAGAGTAATATTATAAGGGTATCCATTTATTGTATATACGGAACCCTAAAAAAGTCTTCACCTCTTCTATTAATATGCTGTATAATGTTTCGTAACGAATTGTCTTTATTTTTGATATTTCTATGTTTCTCCCTGTCCTATAATTGGTCTTTGTACTGTTCGATAGTGTAATAAAAAATAAAATCTTTTGGACGCGACCTCACACAGTGACGCTTTACACATGTACATATACCTCTTTTACATATGGAAAGCATTTCTGAGTATGTACATATACTTTGAAAAACAAAATAGCTTCTTTTCTTTACGATATGTGTATTTCACATTATATGTATGTCGAGATCTCTAAAGAGCATATGTACGATTCAGTCTCAACGAAAACACGATGCTACGAAAATGACAAAATTGCCAAAAAGGCGACAACGGATTACCTACCTCCGTCTCCACTATTACTGAAGATTTCTCTTATCCCCCACCTATGACGAAGTCGAATAATCGCCCTCCTAAGTCGACTTCATTTTTCTCTTTTCATCTGTTTTTTGACGTATATTCCACGAAATCCGAGATTCATTCTTATTAAGATTTCTTCCGAGCGATAAAGAACCAATTTATTTTTATTATTGGACTGGTGAACAGAAAAATGCGATACTTCGCCACCGTCGATATCGAGTTTTATTTCCAGATAGGCTCTATCGAGTTTGCTGCCTCTAATATTGGATGTAACTCCGATATGAGAATATTTGCAGGTCGACAATCTATCGTCTACCGCCTCATAAGTTTATTTTTTCCTGTTTATTTGACATATCCACTCGTTGACCAAATGACTTTATTATTCGCTTGTCAAATTCTTCAGCTCGAAAAGCGTTTGACTTGCATCGCATACCGACCTCGGAAACCGAACTGATCAGCAGAAAACTGTTTGTTGTCTGCTTTTATGAAAATATTCGAGGAAATCGATTTTCGGAAAACCCACTATTATCTTATAGACCAAGCCAAAATCGTTCGAAAAAAAATGTAATCGATTTTTGGCTGAATTACCTTTGTATAATACAAATTGTTTAAACATTTTTTAAAAACAATTAGGAAAACAGTTTCTTTTAGCCTGGATTATTTGGTTCATATTGAACAAAACATGTTCTTAATGGCATTTCCCGAAGTCTGAAATATGTCTATATTATGTGATTTTGGAGTGCACAATTTGAAAATGCTGTTACAAAGGTTAATTTGTTTCATGTATCACGTTCTACACTTAAACACAAAATTTCTCTATACAGGGTGTTTCTAAAATAGGGTCCCAAACTTCTGCTGTGTATAGAATTCATTAAAATGAGGCGAAAAGTCCCTATTAACATGTGCCCTACAACGCACCCTTAGGAAGTTATATGCCCTCTAAAGGATTCAAACAAAACTGCTTTTGAGGTCCCTGATCACGAATCCAAGGCCGGGTTTACAAACCTCAAGATGGCTGATCCAAAATGGTGGAGAAATCAAATTAAAAAAACCGGTATTCCTGAAATTTGATATATTATTTGAAATTAAAAATGACGGATCAATGATCCGAAACAGAATTCCAAATATCTGCCGTCATTTTCAATCTGTCACTTGAAATTCTGCAAATCTGATCATGAATCCAGCAGCTCCAAAACCGCCTGAATACTAAATTTTTGGTAAACCTGTTGATTTGTGAAAATTTTGCCGTCCATCTTGAATCGGCCATCTTGAATTTTGAAAACCCGATTTCGGATTCGTCATAAGTAACCCCAAAATCCTCCCTTATACGAAATTTGGTTCAAAATAGTTAATTTTTGATAATACCTTTCCCTTATTGATTTTTTTTACGGCCATGATAGATTTTGTCATCTCATCACACCAGCAATTAACGGGTATCCTTCAGGTTCAATTTCAGCCTCAAAACAAACCAATAGGTTGCTTATTTCCTTTTCTGAAAGCCTTCCTTTAGCTTACAGTTGAATTTTTTCCACCTTCTAGCCGCCATATTGGACCCGCCATTTTGGATTAGGAATTTCGAAGGCAATTTTTTGCAAATTCTGTTCCAGACAAAAATTTTGATACCTCAAACGTCAAAATCCATAAAGCCAAATTTTGGGTATGCAGCTGATCCGGTTAACTTGAAACGTCTGATATACAGTGATGGGCAAATGTGTGGAACCAAGTAAATATCTCTGGAATTATTAGAGATTTAAAAATGAAATTTGGAAGGTGGATACTGCAGTAGATTGCCTATTTGTTTCCAAATTTTTTACAATTTTGAACTTCCTGTTTTACCGGAAGTAATGTCGATTTTAAAATTTGCAATGAAACACCCTGTATAGTATTTTAGTTTCTGATGAAACATTTTATTGCGTATACAAAAATATCGGGTTTGATATTGTTTACTTCAATACCTACCGAGATATTAACAGAAAAGTAACTAACGAAAGGAAAAATTCGATGGTAGCTAAACTCGGTTTAGATTTCATTGACGCCCGATATAAACAAACCGCTCGGTAAGGATTTGTATTTCTATTGGCCAATCGGTGGCATTTTACCGTCACAGCCAACAGCACTGCTTGTTTAGTAGTCCATGAAATTCATTGCAGAAGTGACAGTAGTTGTCAAAATAAGTTATTAGTTTTTTTATTTGAACGTAAAAAGATTGTATTGTTTTAATTTGGTCGTAAAATAGCCGAATTAAGTGAAAAAGAAAGAATAGAAATATTAATGATGATTGGGTATGGGGAGAGGAAAAGGACGCATCAAGAAGTTTGTGACCTTTTTATGACATTGTTCATCCGAATACACAAATATCCCGTTCAGTAGTGACGAAAACTTTGCGAAGGTACGAAACAAGTGGTACAGTTAGCAATTTACCAAAAAGTGGACGGTTAAAATGTGCAAGTAATGAAGGTGTAGCTCGAAATGTTGCTATATCTTTGGAAGAAAATCCTCACTTATCCACTACCGACCTCGCCAATATGCATGGAATTAGCCGTCGTTCAGTAGGAAGGATATTAAGGCGAGAAAAATATCATCCATACAAAATTCGCCTCGTTCAAAAACTCTCCGAAGACGATTTCGACAGACGTTTGCAATTTTGTGAAGCGATGATGGATATTTGTAACCGTGATAATAATTTTATAAGAAATGTGGTGTTTTCAGACGAGGCTACATTTTGTTTAAATGGTAAGGTTAAACGACATAACTGCCGGTACTGGTCTCAAAGTAATCCTAATTGGGTACAAGAGGCTCTTACACAACATCCCCAAAAATTAAACGTTTGGGCCGGCATTTATAACAACAGAATCGTAAGACCCTTCTCCCTACAAGAAACTTTAAACGGAGATAGGTATTTACAGCTCTTGGAGACACAAGTTATTCCGGCATTGGAGGTAAATGGACAATTACCAAATAATATCTGGTTTCAGCAGGATGGAGCACCACCCCATTACGCTCGCATTGTTCGAGATCATTTAGATAGGACATTTCATCACAGATGGATTGGAAGAAGGGGTACTTATGAATGGCCTGCACGAAGTCCCGACCTTAATCCACTAGACTATTTTCTGTGGGGTTACTTAAAGTCTAAGGTTTATGTTGATAGACCAAATAATTTGCAAGAATTAGCTGCAAGAATAACTCAGGACATCCAGAGAATTACACCAGAAGTAATAGCTAATGTTACTAGAGAATTTAAAAACCGACTTGCTTATTGTCAAGAAGTAAACGGTGCTCAGTTTAAACATCTAATACATTAAGTTTAGTTAAGTTAAGTTTCAATGTTTTGAAAATCACTTAGATTTATTTAATAATTATGATTATGTATTTCTTTAATGGATATTAGATTTTTCCTTTCCTTAATTACTTTTCTGTTAATATTTCGGTAGGTATTGAAGTAAACAATATCAAACCCGATATTTTTGTATTCGCAATAAAATGTTTCATCAGAAACTAAAATACTATACAGGGTGTTTCATTGCAAATTTTAAAATCGACATTACTTCCGGTAAAACAGGAATTTCAAAATTGTAAAAAAATTTGGAAACAAATAGGCAATCTACTGCAGTATCCACCTTCCAAATTTCATTTTGATATCTCTAATAATTCCAGAGATATTTGCTTGGTTCCACACATTTGCCCATCACTGTATATGATTGATCCACTGTACAAATTTAAGTGCCTTTTAGTTTGTAACTACTTTTTTGTGTTCTAAACTTTTATGTATATTATTTTTTCTTCTGTCCACTTTCAAAGATCTCGATTTCTGTTTCCTATCGAGCGCGAAACAGACTTATATTCAGTCTGAATAGACATTCTTCCGCTACCTGTTTGTGTATGAAAACAATCCTGGAAAACCCTAACATACAACACAGATTCCAGACATAACTTATGCTTGCATTTTCGTGCGATAGAGGTCACAGACGTGCATCTATAAATTATTCAAGAACATCTCATCGGCCTCCTCTATGCTGGCGTTCTATTCCGCAGCATCTTTTTTTTTCTTCTGTTTGTTCCAAGTTTTCTTCTATAGCAATGCAAATCATCCGTAAATCTGCTTTCGCACGTACCTGCATGAATTTCCATATTAAAACGGGAAAATTTTCTTTCGTGAGAATATTTAGCTTTCGTTTTTCCGCTCTCACGAATAAAACACATTCCAATTCATTAACTTCATCAAATTTATTCAAACGTGTTGGTCTGACGATACTAACGACATCTTTTTCTTATGGAAGTTTTTTTTGATGATTAGTATGGGGATCTCAGAAACTAGCGGAGATAGAGCAATGGTTAAATTGGGAAAGATTTGCAGTTTTTCTGGCCCAATTTAATGACACTTTCGGATTTTTGTAAAAAGTCATGGCTTACTGGCTGTCGATTTAGTCAAATCCCTCTAGCTTCTTTGTTTTTGATTTTATAAAAAAAGTGTAAATATTAAAATTGAAGGGAATTGTATCCCGAATATGACTGTCATGACCTCGGAAACCGAACTGATCAGCGGAAAACTGTTTGTTGTCTGCTTTTATGAAAATATTCGAGGAAATTCTTAAATCGATTTTCGGAAAAACTTATAAACAAAGCCAAAATTCTTGATATCGTTATAAAAAAAATAATTCGATTTTTGGGCAGAATTACCATTGTATAATACGAATGTGATTGTCATGTTTTCGTTTGCGTGACAGCTCTCGTTTTCGAGATATGACACAAACTTATCTTTCAATGGAAACCATAGTTGGCTATGACCTCAAAAAATCGGATATTTTTAGAGCTTTTCAACGATATAATACTCGATATAGTTATTCATAAAAATAACGAAGTTATGGATGCTTTTCTCTCTTATTTTTACTTTTAATGTAGGTAGCCATGAAAAACATTGTTTTATTAATAACTATTCAAAAAAATATTGAACGATTTTTTTATTAGGTATATCAGATATAACCAAAAAAACTAAATAAGTAGGTACTTACTAAAAACTTCAGAAATTAAAGTACTTAATAATGGTTACAATTTATGTTTGAAAAGTCCACCATTGTTATTTAGACAAAAATTGCATCTTTTTAAGATTGACATTACCGCTTTCCTCACAGACCGCCTATCAATTTCTTCAATTGTTTGTTATACCGCCTCCCTTAGGTCACCAACTGTCTCATACTTTCTTTTGTATACTTTGATTTTTAGCGCACCCCATAAATAGAAGTCTATAACTGCCAAATCGGGAGACCGGGGTGGCCATTCGCGTGGGCCATTTCTTCCTATTCAAGAGTTTGGATAGATGTTCTATAAGTGTTGTCTTACTAATAAAGAATTATGAGCAGGTGCTCCATCATGTTGGAACCACTCATGTCTTGAAAAGTGTATTGCATGAAATGCAAGTAGCGCTCCTCAGTAAGTGTGTCGTCACAGATAAAAGGCCCCAGAATAGTAGACCCTATGATATCACACCAAACATTAAAACCAAATTTTATCTAGGGTCGCCTTTGTTCTAAATGGAAAGGGTTTCTTTAGCCCAGATATGCTCATTGTGTCTATTGAACATATCGGAGTTAGTAAATCTAGTTTCATCTGACCATAACACATTTAATAGAAACTGTGGATTGTCAAGGCACATGTCTCGAAACCATGTACAAAACAAAATACGTAGATGTTTGTCACCAGCATGCAAAGTTTGAGAAACTGAAAGTTTGTACGGGTGGAGCATGTGCACTTTGAGTACCTTAACTACAGTTCGTTGAGATGTGCCAGCTTCTGCTGCAATCTCACGAGTTCATGTAGATGGATTTTGATTTACCATTGCCAAAACATTTATTTGTGCTGGTTCGTTAATTTGATTACGTTCCTTTGGTGGTTTAGTAAAAGATCTAAAATGTACATAGAGCAGGTTGACGACGATTAAAATATCTATGAAAGTATTCCTCAGCTGCACGAATTTAATTTTTATGGCATATCATGTAACATTCCACCATATTCAGTATTTCTTCGTTAGAATATTCCATGTTATCACGAAAACTGTCGACTGTCAGTTCAGCACTACTAATGGAATTACTCTCAAATAAGGAAACATCAAAGTGAAAACAATCTTTTTCATGGCTACCTATGTTAAAAGTGAAATTAAGAGAGTAAAGCATCCATAACTTCGTTATTTTTATGAATAACTCTATCGAATATTATAGCGTTGAAAAGCTCTAAACATGTCCGATTTTTTGAGGTCATAACCAACTATGGTTTCCATTCAAAAAAGATAAGTTTGTGTCATATCTCGAAAACGAGAGCTGTCACGCAAACGAGAACATGACAATCATATTCAAGATACAATTCCCTTAAATTTTGATATTTACACTTTTTTATAAAATCAAAAACAAAGGAGCTAGAGGGATTTGACTAAATCGACAGAATTTCGAGTAATCCATGACTTTTTTCTCCGAAAATGTCATTAAATTGGACCAGTAAAACTGCAAATCTTTCTCAATTTTACCACTGCTCTATCTCTGCTAGTTTCCGAGATCCCCATACTGATCATCAAAAAAACTCTCCCTTTATAGGCAACCTCTAGCTATTGAACCTTTAACTAAAATTCATGTTCATTCCTAAAAAAAATATATTATTTGAGGCCATACTTGTCAAACATAAAATAGTAACAGTGTCGCCAGATTGCTTGGATAGAAAATCGTAAGCTGATTGACTCGAATGTGAAAGATAACCGAAATTAAATGGTACCTTTTCTAAAAGTTGTACTACACCTAACCTTCAAATTAGTTCAATAAAGATTATAACAAGAAAGATTATAACATAGTCATGCTATTGAAATAGAATTCACGAGACTTTATGTTAAGTAATAATTTATTTGGCTCTCGCAAGTTTATAACTTTTATTGTGGTCTAAATATGGTTTGTCAACTAAAATCATTATTATATTGCAACTGATCAATTTATTTCTGATAATATTTATTAATTTCCGATAGAGTTATTCATAAAAATAACGGAGTTATGGATGCTTTACTCTCTTAATTTCACTTTTAACGTAGGGAGCCATGAAAAAGATTGTTTTCACTTTGACGTTTCCTCATTTGAGAGTAATTCCATTAGTAGTGCTGAACTGACAGTCGATATTGACAAGTTTTCGTGATAAAATGGAATATTCTATCGAAGAAATACTGAATATGGTGGAATGTTATATGATATGCCATAAAAATTAAGTTCGGGCAGCTGAGGAATACTTTCATAGATATTTTAATCGTCGTCAACCTGCTCTATGTACATTTTAGATCTTTTACTGTAATCAAATTAACGACCAGCACAAAAATGTTTTGGCAATGGTGAACTCGTGAGATTGCAGCAGAAGCTGTAACGCTGTAGTTAAGGTTGAAAGCGCACGCTCCCCCGTAACCTTTCAGTTTCTCAAACTTTGCATGACAAACATCGACGTATTTTGTTTTGTACATGGTTTAGAACATGTGCCTTTCCACAGTTTCCATTAAATGTGTTATTCAGATGAAACTAGATTTACTAACTGCGGTAGTTCATTGAGCATATCTGGGCTAAAGAAAACCCTTTCCATGTAGAACAAAGACGACTAGATAAAATTTGGTTTTAATGTTTGGTGTGATATCATAGGGTCTACTCTCCCTTTATATAAATACCGGTTTTCTTTATTTTTGTTTTGTTTAGTAGCTATTGACGACTAACGCAGAGTGTCCTAAAACATAAAATAGTAACAGTGTCGCCAGATTGCTTGGATAGAAAATCGTAAGCTGATTGACTCGAATGTGAAAGATAACCGAAATAAATGTAAAACTAACACATTTTTACCTTTTCTAAAAGTTGTACTACACCTAACCTTCAAATTAGTTCAATAAAGATTATAACAAGAAAGATTATTACATAGTCATGCTATTGAAATAGAATTCACGAGTCTTTATGTTAAGTAATAATTTTATTGTGGTCTAAGTATGGTTTGTCAACTAAAATCAGAATTATATTGCAACTGATCAATTTATTTCTGATAATATTTTATTAATTTTAATTGCGCTTTTAATTTATATATTTTTTATTTTTACTGGATAAGTTTCATAGAATTTGACTAAGATTACAAAAGTTTTGAAATTATGAACAAATCGTATGATTCAAGATAAATAGTTAGATGTGGCAACCCTGATTTTCATGGCCATCGTCGTTGTAGCGAATTTGATTTGAAGTTTTGACATTTCATAACAGTGTTAGCCGTTAGGTTAAATACGCAGGGAGTTCAAATCAGTTTTCTATTCAGAAAGAAAAAAAAATTATATATTATTTTTAAGATTTTAGTTTTAATTCACTGGGAAAAGTATTATTTAACATTAATTCATAGTTGATGAATTGTATTTCTTTATATTTTCCACACCAAACAGAAATAGTCATTGCTTACTGTACCTGTTAAAGTTAGTAGATATACATCTTCATACTAACTTTTGATTTGTTTAGTTCTAGAAATGTATAGAATCCTTAGCCACTGTTAAATATTTTTATTAAATTAATGAATTTTGAAAGAAACTGATAAAACCTATTTCCAAAAACATATGTTTTTGAATACCTTTAATAAAGAAGGGCATAAACAAAATTATCAAAATGAACAGCATCAGCTTCGTTGCACGCTTACGGGTAACAAACAGTTGAATTTTCTTAAACCTTCTAAACTGTTCATTTATTTGTTGCGTTAGTAGTTCTCTTGTTTGAACAATGATTTTATAAACAATTTTCTTCAAATGCCCCCAGAAATGAAAATCAAAAGGACTTATGTCAGGTGACTGAGGTGGCCAAAAATAAGCTCGAACATTGACTGCAAAATGTAGCCGGGCCCTATCATGTTGCAATTGAACGAGTTCTTACGTGCAAATGCTTAAATCATTTGGCCCAATTACTTACTTGTAAACAAAGTTAGCCCATATTTTGATGGCATATTTGTATAAAAAGTTGGCTACTGTGAAAGCATTTGGTTTTTCAATTGTGACCCTTTTCTAATATTTTTCATATTCTTCGTATTATTATAAAAACTGTTCTTAAATTATGTCATCTATTTGGAAATTAGAAATACTGCAAGCAATCGATTATTCACCTTCAAAAATTTGAAAAGTATTTCAACTTTTCATATTTTAATAAAACTCTTTTGATGAGAAACACAATGAAACGAAAAAACAACTGATGAGTCAAGGCGAACGTTATTATTCTTTAAAATAATTAGAAAAAAACTTAATTATCCTTGATAGGAACAGTTGGAATTTTCTTTCATCAAATTTCGAATTTCCCGACCAAAATGAGATTTTCTGCTTAGTTATCACTTGCGGTTCAAAAAAAATCAGATAAATTAATGCCAACATTATTCTATCTACGAATTGGTTCTTTAGACATGCCTTGTTTGTATTCTGCCTTTAATTTGCAGTATAAAAAAAATCAAAAACTTTATTGACTTTCCCGATTCCTGGTACAAAGTTTATAAACTCATTCTCTAGTAATATATTCCAGTGTTCCGGGAGTTCAGATGCAGCTTCATGCATTTTTATTTTCGTATTCTCGAAACGTAGTGCTGTTTCTCTTACTTCTTGTTTATTACAGTCGGAGAGCATCGTTTGTCTTTGTTTTAGAAAATTATAGACCATAAAGAGAGTTCCAAGGAAGCTCCGCATGCATATACTGAATAATAATTTCCAGTTACAAAAATTTTTATCCTCATTTCGGGAAATAGTGTCTGTTCTGAGAGATATATGGTTTAGTTGTATGATAAATCTGTAGCATATAATTGCCATTAGCTAATACAAGTAGAGTTATCTCAGGAGTTTTTTGTTCAGTAATTATTTATGACCAAATAGATTTGTTTCTTTGTTTTTCATTTATATAAAGTGTATGTAGTTCAAAATGAATTAATTCACTAAGAAAATAAATAGGATTAAAAAATTTCACTGGATTAAAAATAAATCGAAATTATCCAAGGTTGATGAATTAAAGGTGGAACAGTTTAATAAGATAAAATGTAAATAAGGGGTTGTATACATATATAAATCGTGTAAACAGTAATCACACATGCGCATGTTGTAACGTCAGATGTTTAGTGAACACAGCTGTTCAACATTAAATAATAGAGTCTCAATGGATTTTTGACCGTTAGAAAGGAGCATCTGTGATGAAGACGTAAACAACTGACATCTGGGAAACCGAAACATTGTTTGAAATATATCATGTAAATATCTAATGAATAATTGACAATTTGAGACACAGATGCAACAGACAGTTTCGGGCATCGTATAAGTGGGAACAAAAATATAAAAAGACTGACAAACGTTAAATTAGTTTAGTTTGATAACGGGGTTTATACGGTTAATTGGTAAATCGACCTCACAAATGGAATTCGATAAAGGTCCGCCTTGTGGTCTACTGCACCAACTCCACTATTCCATCCCTGTTGCCAGAATTCTATCTTGTTGTCTTTTGTTTAGTATTCAATTTTCAACGCTATATTTCATGCTACTTTTAATCAGGGTATTAAATATTCTTTTCTTTGTTTAGCCCTCAGATACACATTTTACTTTAGCTTAGCCTTTGCATCGTGTTTTCGGCTGTGGTGCCTTCTTTGTATATTATAAAGCCTGGATATTTGAATCTTTTGTTTCGGTTTAAACTAATGTCTACTATGATTTCTAAATTCGACATTTCTGTCACTCCGGTAACTATATATTCTGTTTTGTTGAAGATACTCTCTAGCCCGCTGTTTGAGTATTCTTCATTGAGGCTGGGTTCTTCTTCATACTGCGCTAATACCACCTGGTTGTCCCCAAAGCTAAGAGAATATAGGTTGTAACATCTTATTGGTATCTTCATTACTTATATTTCATTTCCAAGGTTTTAGTGAACATATGTTCTAGCATTCTAGCTCTATTTTAAAGTGTCTTGAGGTAAGTAGAGCAGCCTTGATGTCTTACATTTATTCTCTAATTAGTTCTGTATTGTGATTGAGGCAATGTTGTTTTTATATAATTCGTTTGTGACTGCTCTCAGGTACCTTGGAATTTGGAATTGACTCACGGTTTCCCAAATTTTCTTTCTTGGAATTGTGTTACAGGAGCCTTCTTCACATCGTTGAAGCCAATATGTACTGGTCTACTACAATTGCTGTTTGGTTTACTCTTTGATGGTGACCACTTAGAGTTGTTGGAACGGCGTTGAGTGTTTAAATAGAGGTTTGGTTTTAGGGTGCAAAACTGTGTTTTTATATTTGTGACACTTCAAAGGTTCTACAGCATTTGCATTGGTAGATATTGTTCATGCCTGATCGGTCGGTCATTATATCAACCTTATCTTCTCCAATATTGTTATTTATGTCGTCTTCTAATCTATTTTTGATTAATCTGCAATAAATTCTACCCACCGTTGAGTTTTAATTGTCCTTTGTTTAAATAATGAGTGGTACAGAAACAGAGTAAGAAAAGGTAGAGAAATTGTGGGGAGATATCAGATCAGCAACTGAGAATGATTTTTCTCCCAATGTAAGTGAATATGAAACACAAACAATCAGGCGATGAAATGAGCTTTTGTGGAAAATCCCGTACACAAATGTTGTGGAAACTAGTTTTAGTAATTTCCCATATAATCGTGACTTGTTTCCATAAATGATCCCAATTCATCGTAATATTACACTCCCTTGACAACAAAAAAATATGCTAAGACTTAATTTATTTGTAGCTGTTGAACTACTCTCACATTTATTACCGCAGTAATAATTTATAATTATGAAGTAATTATTTTAGTTCACTAACGAATTCTGGTGTTTTGTTCGCCAATTACGTTATAATGTGCATTTTAATGGGCATTAATTATAATTCAATTTGCGGTAAACAAAGGTAATTTTGTTCAGTATGACCTGTCTCGTTTCTTCAGTTCTGAATACTAAGCGTCTATAAATTACAGAAGGTAAAAAACTTTGCGTTAAATTTGTTAAAACAATCTGGTTATAAAAAAAGTTTACTTTTACTAAAATCTGTACGTATTCTCTTCTTGATCAGCTTTCTGAGTTCCGTACCATCTGGTGATATCCGTTGCACTTTTTCAACCAGTTCTCATCTTTTCTTTATTAGAACTTTAGTTTCCTACTTTTTCTTCTTGTGTACTTTCAATGTGTCAATGCCAGATACTATTATCGCACTTGTATTTTTCTGTTTATGTAGTCTAGTTGTTCTTATTCTTTTATTCTCACTGACAAAGAAATCCCAACACCCAGAAGGAGATGTTTAAATTTTTTAATTTAAGGGTTAGTGTCTCAGTATACTCTTTTCTTGTTTCCAACCAAAGTGTAAGTGGGGTCTAGTGAGGGATAATATTTTGAGTTGCACTTGTGGAAATAAATATCAATTAATTAACCACAATTTCAAATGGCAAATAATTCTTTAAGTTTAATGAAACACCCTGTACTTTATGATACCAACAGTAATAGAATTTGGTTGTAAACAAGAAAAGAGCACGTTGGGACAGTAACCCTTTAAATGGCCACTACATTTTGATAAAATAGTGAATATTACAGAAACTATGGGGTTTAGGTAGGGTAAAATTTTATGAAACATCTTATCATTTTAATCGTAGAAACCAAAAATGTAATAATATACAGTTAAAAAATATCAACTTTGATACTTTTCACATTTCTGGAACACCCTGATCGTCTATCTTAGTCATAATTTCATCATCAGTTTTTTCTCGGTTATAATTGATGTTGAACTGCCTTTCTTAATCGTTTTTCTGTCTATACCTATGTTACTTTTAAGTACCATTTCCATTCTTTCTATTTTTGTGTTGAGGTACACTTTGGCTCTAACGTAAATCTGAATGTGGCAAACAATGTCTGTCGTTCCTCGAAGTTTCCTTGGACTTCCATCGTCTTGAAAAGGTTGATCTCACAACGTTTCAATAGCTTTGTATCTGCTATCGTCATCAGGTGAATGATGGGAAACTCAGTTTATCCATGGTATTTATACCTTTAATCGGTCATGCGTCGCCGGTCATGGTTATTGGGTCTTATCCGGTCCAATCAGCGTCGTCGTACCTGGCGGTTGGTTGTCGATGATGCGTAGCGTCAGTGGCCGAAGAAGGGGGTCTCCAAATGTTTTTAGTTTGGACGCTGGGCTCGCTAATTATATTCTCGTTCGAGATTATGTATGCTGTCTCTATAAATTTTCTTTTATACCAATGCTCCTCCTTGTGAATTACCCTGGCCTGGCCCCAGTTGATGTTGTGGTGTTCGGTCCACGCGTGTTTAGCTAGCCCAGACTTCGTTAGCTCCGCCCTTTGAGTAGCTGTGCGGTGTTCCTTAACCTTGGTGTCCAGCGGTCGCATTGTCTCTCCAATGTAAAGATTGCCACATTCACAAGGTATAATCAGAACGATCAATCAGGAGGATCAATCAGAATGATCTTCAAAAGCAGCAACACTCTAAGGAGCATGATTACAAGAACGAGGCCGGACGCTCCGGCAATACCAAATAACTGTATATACAGTATACCTTGTGAATGTGGCAATCTTTACATTGGAGAGACAAAGCGACCGCTGGACACCAGTGTTAAGGAACACGGCACAGCTACTCCAAAGGCGGAGCTAAGGAAGTCTGAGCTAGCTAAATACGCGTGGACCGAACACTACAACATCAACTGGGACCAGGCCAGGGTAATTCACAAGGAGGAGCATTTTTATAAAGAAAATTTATAGAGACAGCATATATAATCTCGAACGAGAATATAATCAGCGAGCCCAGCGTCCAAATTAAAAACATCCTCTTCTTCGGCCACTGTCGCTACGCATCACGGACAACCAACCGCCATTTACGACGACGCTGATTGGACCGGATGAGACCCAATGACCATGACCGATTAAAGGTATAAATACCAGGGATAAACTGAATTTTCCATCATTCACCTTATGACGATAGCAAATACAAAGCTATTTAAACTTTGTGAGTCAACCTTTACAAGACGATGGAAGTCCAAGGAAACTTCGAGGTCTTAAATATTTCCATTTCCGGCAAAATTGATTAAATATCTGCCATCTAGAGTTTCTATCACCTATTCCAAAGTTATCAGTAGAGCTTTCCTCCCCATCTTTTTTTATAACTTTAGGTCCTCAATAATAATAAATAGTAGTTCCAATTAACTTAAAATTAAAAGTTGTTGATCAATGTTTAATAAATAACTGAACTGACATTATTGTTATTTTTCTGCCTAAAAACTAGCTTAATAGACAATTCCACTGTTAGCAATCACGAATCACAGCAATTACATGTATTCCCAGTTCATACAATGCAATCTAATCCTTACACAGAAGAGGATTAAATTTCCTCAACAACTAGATAAACATTTCCATCACCATTGAACCAATAATTGCTCTATCCCGTTTTCAATGTCACCGAACAGAAACACCTCTTAATTCGATACAAATAGGTATATTAGAAACCGAATGCTTTCACGGATCCACGGAATTTCATTTGCATATGTTGAACACGATAAGCCTGCTGGATGACCTATAATTTCACGACGTGAATCGATATGTTAACCCGAGATCACCGATGTTCCGCACTACGTGGTGACAAAGCTGTGTGGGAGCAGCCCTGGGGGATGTTTATTTTGTATAATTTTTTAGATAAAAGTGATATTGTATATGGAGACTTTTTGATGTACCTAATGGTTAGCTGAACTCCTAAATTTTAATCCAATTCAAGTTCTAACCAAGTCTCAAACCAAAAAATTGATTTACTGGGTGGCATTTTGTCGAGAAAGTCCCATTTCTAACGAGTAAGAATCACATATAGACCAATCAATAGAGCAAAAATTAACTGATAATGTTTAAAAAATACTATCAGGATACCGACTGTGCCATTACATTAACAACGATTCGTAGCGATATTTTGCTATGTTTTCCACTCGCAATTATGGTTTTCTTACTTTGTTATAAACAATTGAAGCGAGAAAATTACTTGTTTTTCTTAGTATGTTTATAAAATCAAAACTAATAAACTAATCTCAATGATGTCAACAGGTCAATTATAAAACATGAAATGAGCCCAGACTCGATTCGATTGGATCATTAGTAACAGGGAAAAACAAAAAATACTGGCAAATGTCGAATCTCGTCAGTTTAGAAGCTGTAGAACTGGGCTTGTAAGAACTGATAGTAATTTATATCTATTTTATGTATGCAAAAACTAGGCGCTACCGGTTTATTACTTTTTGAACAATTGTTATATAAAGTTTTTTGTTCCCTATTTCTGGTTTGTGCCTCCATGCGTCATAGATAATCAAATTTCAATTTTGAAAAAAGTTGTTGAAAGTAGAGGTGACATTCTACAAAGCCTCTATTATCATTTTTCACTAAATGTCTGTGAAATGTCTGAAAAATATTAGCAAACATGACAAGAAATGGGCGAGCGTATGAATGTATCCAAGGAGTGGGGGAAGCACGGTTGTTGAGGGGAAGCGTTTAGTAATATAAAATATAGGCAGGCTGCCTGTAATTTATAAATATTTTTATTGCTTTTGTCAGAAACTAATTTAGATATTTTCAAGACTTTTTTTGACTTATTTAGTTCAGTGTTTGTTTCACTTTAATATAAACCTATTGCCTTAATTCTGGGGTTCTCTATAAAAAATATATAAATATATTAATAAACAAACAGTTCTCATTTGATATAATAAAATCGAACAAATCGCTCTGTATATAAGCTTTTTAGCGATTAGATTCTTTCACCATCTGTCAGAGTGACAGTTACTGTCGATAATAATTATTGTCAGCAGTTCCCCTCAACAACCGTGTCCCCCCCAGTACGCGAACACATTCATCCGCTCACCAAATTTTAGTGATGTTTGCTAAAATTTTTCATATATTTCACAGACATTTAACGAAAAATGAAAATATAGGGGTTGTATAATTATACCTCTACTTCCAATATCTCTATTCTGAATTGATATTTGACTATCCATGTCGCATGGAGACGCACTGCAAGAATAGTGGACTAGAAACTTCATATCACAATTATTCAAAAACTAATAAACCGATAGCGCCTGGTTTAGTCACGCATAAGGTAGATATCAATTACTATCAGTTCCCACAAGCCCAGTTCTACAACTTCGATAGTGACGGAGTTATGATAATATAAAGAAAACCGCGAAATTTTCCAGTATTTTTTGATTTTCCGTATTACTAAAGATCCTATCGGATTGAACCTGGGCTCATTTCGTTGGTTTTTCATTCTTTACAATTCACCTGTTGACACCATTGAGATTAGTTTATTAATTTTCATTTTAAAAACATGCAACGAAAAAAAGCGAAATTTTCTTGTTTCAATTGTTTATAATAAAGTAAAAAACCATAGTTGCGAGTGGAAAAGGTAGCAAAATATCACTACAAATCGTTCTTAATGTGATGGCACAGGCAGTGTCCTGATAGTATTTTTTGCACGAAAAAATTTCTATTGATTGGTCTAATATTACTTTACTTTAAAAAAGGAATCAACATCTTAATTCTTATGAAGATATTTCTTTAAGTTCCGGAAAATAGTAAATTTTTCACGAAATACATTTCTCCAACTGCCTCGATGAGTTAATTAATTTGTATGTTTGGGGGAAGGAGTACATATATATATATATATATATATATATATATATATATATATATATATATATATATATATATATCATTTTGTTTCCGATATATTAAATCTTTATATTTAAAAATTGTTTTATTTTCTGGATGGGACACTCTAATCTCCTAGCGGTATGAAACATAGTTTACGACCTATTCCCATACCTCAAATATACGTCACAAAGTCGAGCCGTTTCAGAGGAGTTCGACCATTAACATCGTGACATGAGATTTATATACAGGGTGTCCCATGGTCGATGGTCATTAGACGTTTACGGAAACGGGAACATGGGATGGTTCTGAAAATTTGGTTACCGAAGTAATTGCTCCAGATCTATCGATGTAAAATATTTTCAACGATGCAATGGTGCCGCATATAGCAAAAAGTAGTTAAATTTTTGATATTTTAAATGGGACACCCTGTATATAATAGCATTTTTGGATTCGCAATTACTTTCTGATTATTTTGTCGTAATACTTCCCTATACCTACCCTAACGGTTTTCTAGTTATTAATTTTTTTCTATATTTTTTGTTCAAAACATCGCACCAATTAAATGTTTGTGACGGCGGTATTTGAATTTACAGAAACTTAAAATCTTCAAAGTGGTTTACCACTGGACCATGTATTAGTCTGGAGGAGAGCAGTTTGTTCTGTGTTATAATGGGTGGTGCGTTCCCGCATTTGTTTAGTGTATTGTGTTCAATTTGATTGAATTACTTCATTGATATTTAAACTTCTGCACCTTTTCTAAAACATTCCGTCGCGCTAATGCTAATTGTAAACGTTTTTTGCGTGTAAAATATAGACGCTACTGACATTCGTGTTTCGCATCCCAAGCTGTTAGGACGCTTGGGAGATTCGTGTTTGTTCTCCGAACTTTTCGGTACCTTTGATTCCGTCTGAAGAGACGACGCTTATTGTTGTTTTTTGCGTTACGATTTCGCGAGTTCTTAGCTCCGTACGTAACGACCGCTAAACCGCTTTCATTTTGTTTCTTTTGTGTTTACAAAAGCGCATCATTTGTTGTTAAACCCGCATTTATTTGTATGCTCAATCAATGAACATTACGTCGCTATTTTTTGTGTAACGTGTTGTCCAGACGAAGCTCTAAGAAACTGTTCCTGCTATTCACGGGACTAGCCTCTGAAGAAAGAAGAACCAAGAAAACACCCTTTGCAGCGCTTCGAAGTAAAAAGTCAGTGACTAACTTTTATTTGGTGAACTAATTTACGTGTTTATTGATTGTTCCGCTAAAGGTCCTTCGTCAATTATATACTTGAACTAAAACCGCAACATCTAATTCATACATTTATTTGAATATTCTCTATGGAATGTGCATCGAAGACATTCCATAATTTGGTCCAACTTCGAGCCGGATGCAATTTGAGTTAATTTAGTGCAAAGATTATCGAATAAATTACATAATTTGGTCCAACTCCGGGCCGGATACATTTGAGTTCATTTCGTGCAAAGTTTAATGATCAAAACATTGATTTTTCGTTGCAATTATTGTTGAAAACTGCATTGAATTTTCGTTTTTCTTTTACCGCAAAAAAAAACTTAAAAGAGATCGTTTTGTTTGTTTGGTTATTTTGCTAAATTGTTTTGAATTTATTTGACATTTGGTCAGATATTTACGACTTCAACAGTAAAAAATTGTACATTTTTGGAATAGTATTTTGTTTTCGTTCTATCGTGTTAGATTTGTTCAGTGGCGTTACAGTGATTTTAATTTATTGTTAAGATGTCAAAAACCGCTGAAAATTTACGTAAATTTAAAAATCATCGACAATCGGAGTTTAAAAGATTAGAAGATATTTATTTTGCTGCCGAGAAAGCCTTAAGAGGTGACGACGTTGAATTGTTTTTTAGCATGATTGATATGGTTGATTCAATTCATTTAGAATTTTTTAAACAGCACAATTCGATTGTTGGATTAATTTCATATGCAACCGATGATTTTGACTTTGAGGATGACATTCGCAATAAATTTGAAAAATTGTTTTATTCAATTAGGTCTATTTTTGCTAAAATGAAATCTGTTCAGAATTCTACGCCACAAAATATAGCTCGGGAACAGGAAAGTGTTGCTTTGCCGCGAATTGATTTGCCTTCATTTAGTGGAGACATATTGGAATTTGGTACTTTTATTGATTTGTTTGATTCATTAATTCACAATAATGAAAAACTCAGTGCTATGCAGAAGTTCAAATATTTGCAGTTAGCTTTAAAAGGGCCTGCTTTTGAGGCTATTAGGAATTTTAAACTAACACAAAACAATTACGTGAGTGCTTATGAAACACTTTTGAAAAAATTTAAGCGAACTCGTTTAATCGCGGAGTCTCATTGGTCAGCTTTAGAACAATTCCCCCGACTAACTTCAGATAGCCCTTCAGAGGTTCGGAAGTTATTGGATAACTTCAGTGATAATTTGGAAGCACTGAAGAATTTGGGTTTACCAGTAAATCAGTGGGATTTTTGAATCGTTCACATGATGTTGAAACGAGTTCCAAAGAATTTAGCCGCTAAATTTGAACTTTACCATGGTACAGTGACCGCTCAAGATGACTTTCCGATCCTCTCGGAAGTTGTTGATTTTTTGTCGAAGCATTGCGATGCCTTTGAACATGTTGAATTATCCCGCAAGGCAAAGCAAAGTGTTGACAAAAAGTTACCACTGAATTCAAAGCAACATTCTTCCCGGTTCACTACATCTTTGTTTGTCACTAAGAATAGAAATTGTTTAGTTTGTAAATCCGATCATGCGATTTACAAATGTTCTGAATTCTTGAACAAATCAGTATCCGCGCGGTTTAAGTTTGTTAAAGATTTTAGACTTTGTTTTAATTGCTTGAGCGATTCTCATCAGTCGAATCGCTGTAAATCTTTATCCACTTGCCGCAGCTGCAAACAACGCCATCACACATTGCTTCATTTTGTAAATCGTGGTGATTCAGGCATTCAGTCTGAATCTAAAGCTCCCCCCGCAAACCTGGCTTCCACATCTGGTGGATCCAGTACCATTAATACTGTTGAAAGTCGAAACTTCTCTACCCCAGACTTCTTGTCATAGTTCACATTTGTCATACAATTCAAATGTGTTGTTATCTACCGCTTTAGTTGAGTTATTAGATAAGCACGGTTCTTATCAAACTTTGCGATGTCTGCTAGATTCTGATAGCATGACATCATTCATTGCGAGCAAGGCTGTGAAACGCCTTGGCTTCCGACCTATGCCCGCTTCGATACAACTCAACGGGCTAGGTTCTGTGCAGAGTACCTCTGCTGAGGGCTCTCTTACCCTTTCTCTTCGCTCTATAGTAAAGCGTGAGTGCAATTTTATTGTTATACTATTGTTTTACCCCGCATTTGCAATGATATGTCTGTTGCGCCCATTAACATGGCTAATATGACATATCTAACCATTTGAAACTTGCTGATCCTGGTTTCAATCGCCCAGGCGCTATTGACCTTTTGTTAGGTGCCGATATATATTCTCTCAAATTTTGTTGGATGGACGTCTTCGGGGGGAAGGTGTTCCTGATGCTATTAACACTGTGTTTGGTTACATCCTTATGGGTAGAGTGTCTTCGAGTTCTGTTAACTCTCACTCTCAGTCGGTCATAAACTTAACTTCGCTGTTTTGTCAAAATGAAGATGTAGTATCATTAGATGATTCACTCCAAAGGTTCTGGACAATTGAAGATGTCCCTACCGCACTGGTTCAGTCCCCTGATGATCTTATCTGCGAAAAAATATTTTCCGAGGGATGCAGGAGATTGGATTCAGGTAGATTCGTGGTGCCTCTTTCTTTTCGAAATACACTTCCTGCTTTTGATGGAATGTATAATCTCGCCGTACAACGTTTCTACTCTTTAGATAGACGTCTTCTACAGCAACCAGATCTCTACAAACAATATTGTGATTTTCTCAAAGAGTATTTGGAGCTGGATCATATGGAGTTGGTTCCTGATCCATCTACTGCTTCTGATTGTTACTACATACCGCATCATTGTGTTTTGAAACCTGATAGTAGCATAACCAAACTTGGTGCAGTGTTTAATGCATCCGCTAAGATATCTCATCGGTTATCTTTGAATGATTGTTTGTTTATCGGTCCCAAATTGCAGCAAGACATTATCGCTATTTTGTTGACCTTGCACAATTTAGTTTTGGCTCACCTGCTTGCTATAGAAAACTTTTCTAGTTCTGAACTTCACGCATTTGGTGATGCTTCTGAGAAAGGTTATGCCGCTGTTTTTTTTGTGTTGTCTAAATCGAAAGCTGCCCCTTTGAAAACTTTGTCACTTCCCAGATTGGAACTGTGTGCTTCAGTTCTTACCGCTAAGTTGGCTCATTATGTTTATAAGCAATTCAATAGTCGTTTATTGTTCAAGGTGATTCGTTGCTGGTCAGATTCCACGGTAGTCCTTTCATGGCTTAGTTCTTCCCCGCACCGTTGGAAGACATTTGTCAGTAATTGAGTTGCTTACATTCAGGAAAAATTTCCTTCTTCGCATTGTTTTACATCCAATCTTGTGATAACCCCGCTGACTTGGGTTCCCGCAGCACTTTGCCATCAGAGTTGTTAGGCAATACACTTTGGTGGAAAGGCCCACAATTGTTGATTACCGCTTGTTTGCCAAATGCTTGCTCAGACTCAAGCATGTCACCGCTAGTTATGACTGAAGCCCGTATGTGGAGCTTCAAGTCACCGCTTCACCAAATTTATTTGGTACTTTGTTAGAAGAACATTCTTCTATTAATCGCATTACCCGCATTATAGCTCATATTTGTCACTTTGTTGATAACGCCCGCAATCCAGACCGTAGGGGCTCTGGATCATTTTTGGCTGCTGAGTTATATCAGGCTCAGCTTCGCATTGTTCGCTATGTTCAAGATCAATATTTTTTCTAAAGAGATTTCCCTTCTTCGAGAACGAAAACTTTTGCCCAAATCGCTTCGTAAACTTTCTCCGTTTCTTGATGAACAGGGAACTCTTAGAGTTGGTAGTAGATTGGCTAATGCTCCATTGCCCTTTGACACTAAATTTCCCGCACTGCTACCAAGTAAAAGTCGTTTGACTAATCTAATTGTCGAAGATTGTCATGTCACCAATCTTCACGCAGGAATCCAAACCGTTCAATTTCTTTTGCAGCAACGATTTTGGATTCTATCCGCAAAGAAAGTAATTCGTAGTGGCATAGCTCACTTAAGAAGTGTCGTTGGAGATCAACTCCTAACCTACGAAGAACTTTCTACTGTATTTGCACAAATCGAAGCAGTTTTAAACTCGCGACCTATAACCCCTTGTAGCAATGATCCATCGGATCTTACCGCCTTGAGTCCTGGAATGTTTCTTACCATGGAACCTTTAACAGCACCTCCTGAATCTGATTTCTTATCTGTCCCATCTAATCGTCTCAACAGATGGCAGTTACTGAGTCGTTTGCATCAGGCATTCTGGAAACGTTGGTCGCAAGAATATTTACATACTCTTCATCAACGGAGCAAATGGACTGATCCTTCAGAGGTTGTTAAGCCAGGTACTCTTGTTATTTTGAAGCAAGACACTTCCCCTCCTTTGAATTGGCCATTAGGGCGCATTATTGACTTACATCCTGGAGGTGATGGTGTTGTACGCGTTGCTACAGTTAGAACTGCAAGTGGTACTTTGAAGCGACCTCTTGTAAAGCTTTGTCCACTGCCAGTGGACCCTTAGTTTTGAAATAAGTAATTCAAGGCTGGCGGAATGGTGCGTTCCCGCATTTGTTTAGTGTATTGTGTTCAATTTGATTGAATTACTTCATTGATATTTAAACTTCTGGACCTTTTCTAAAACATTCCGTCGCGCTAATGCTAATTGTAAACGTTTTTTGCGTGTAAAATATAGACGCTACTGACATTCGTGTTTCGCATCCCAAGCTGTTAGGACGCTTGGGAGATTTGTGTTTGTTCTCCGAACTTTTCGGTCGCTTTGATTCCGTCTGAAGAGACGACGCCTATTGTTGTTTTTTGCGTTACGATTTCGCGAGTTCTTAGCTCCGTACGTAACGACCGCTAAACCGCTTTCATTTTGTTTCTTTTGTGTTTACAAAAGCGCATCATTTGTTGTTAAACCCGCATTTATTTGTATGCTCAATCAATGAACATTACGTCGCTATTTTTTGTGTAACGTGTTGCCCAGACGAAGCTCTAAGAAACTGTTCCTGCTATGCATGGGACTAGCCTCTGAAGAAAGAAGAACCAAGAAAACACCCTTTGCAGAGCTTCGACGTAAAAGGTCAGTGACTAACTTTTATTTGGTGAATTAATTTACGTGTTTATTGATTGTTCCGCTAAAGATCCTTCGTCAATTATATACTTGCATTGAACCAGCATTGAACTAAAACCGCAACATCTAATTCATACATTTATTTGAATATTCTCTCTATGGAATGTGCATCGAAGACATTCCAGTGGGTGTCTTAAAATTCGTGAATTTATTGCTATATACAAAATTGTTAAAAAGTGATTTTTTTAATGGGACACACTGTATATTAATAACTAATCTGAAAGAAAATCAAAATCTCTTTCAAACGGTATACATTCCTATACCTAAATACTAAAGTTTCGGAAATAAAATCAAGTTTGTATAAGAATTGGATTAGTTGTTTTCTGAATGATACTTGTGGCATATTTTTCAATGTCTAAGTGCTTCTTGGGAAATAACACCACAGTTTAAAGAAAATTGCTGTATATTCCAAACATTTCGGAGTCTAGATCAGCCCGTTGTCAATGGTTAAGAAACTACGGATTAAAAGTCACAATTCTAAGATGATTTTAATTTACATCTTAGAATTGTGCCTTTAATAATCCGTAAGTTTCTTAACCATTGACAACGGGGTCTGATCTAGACCCGGAAACTTTTGGAATATACAGCAATTTTCTTTAAACTGTGGTGTTATTTCCCAAGAAGCACTTAGACATTGAAGAATTGGATTATTTTGCTATATTTATCTAGATAGCGTTAAAATGTCAACGAGAAATGTCATTAGTAAAATTTGAGAATTAATTCGATAGATTTGCGCATATTGTAAGGAAAGTCTAATTCATGGACAATGTAGCAAAATTGCAGAAAATTCCAGCAAATGTACCTCGATCTATAAACAATCAACAAGAGAAAGTTTCTAGGATTGTAAAATAATTTCATTAATTATGGGTTAATAAGTGAAAACAAAGCAATTTTAGTACATCACGTAATATAAGTATAACAAAATCAACACATTACAATACAAAACAAAAGCATATTATCCAAAATTAGAAGATATATATATATATATATATATATATATATATATATATATATAGGCAAAGATAAAACGATTGGTACCATTTTCTCCTCTGTCACTCAACCGATTTTCTTCATTTTTGTTTCGTTTAGCAGCTACTGACGACCTTCAGTGCAGAATGCTAATATTAATTTATAATATTGGTTCATTCATTAAATAAAATATAATAAAAAATCATTATTTACGCCCATAATGTCAACGCCAAAACAAAAGATTGAATAATTATATATAGAGGGACCAATGCTGTTATATACTTAGAGTATGTACTTCTGGAAGAAGCGTTGTTATTGTTTAGTGGTAAAGTAATCGTTGTATATTATAATTATACAGGGCAATTCCAGATATGTTACAAATCATTTTTTTCGTGGGTGGCACATAAGCAGTTGCATATATAGGGTGTTTAAAATATAGAGTAGAGTGCAATTATAAATAATAAAATAATAATATAGGGAAGCCCAGTGGTTGAATTTACAGGGTTCTTGGAACAGAAGGGGCAGTAGAATTACAGTTACACAGGGTAGTGCAAAAAATATTATACAGAGCTGCATATACAGGGTGGCGGAAATGGAAACGCAACATTTCGTAACCCATAACCGCCATAGGGCTACCCTACATATTTATTTTTTATAACCTCCCTGTATAGCTATAATTGCACACAATTCTCTAACATTTATTAAAATCCTCATTATAATAATTCCATCTAATTATATATTTCCACCGCAATGTATATGCAACTGCTCATGGACCACGCATAATATTTTTACATTTTTGAACCACCCGGTAAACCATTCTGTATATGCCACTGCCTATGAGCCACCGTATTTACTCTTTTTGTTAATGAAATTTGTAACTATCTTCTGTAACTATAATTCTACTTCGACCTATATTTCAATCAACTTCGTGAGCTACTCTATAAATCATTTCCTATTCTAACATTTTTTGTCATCATCCTGTATTTCTATAATTCCTCTCACCCTATATTTCATCTTCCCTATATATACAACTGCTTATGGTTTCCGAAATGTTGCATTTCCATTTCCGCCACCCTGTATATACATCTCTGTATAATATTTTTTGCACCACCCTGTATAACTGTAATTCTACTGCACCTTCTATTCCAAGAACCCTGTAAATTCAACCGCTAATGGGCTTCCCTATATAATTATTTGATTAGTTATAATTGCACTCTACTCTATATTTTAAACACCCTATATATGCAACTGCTTATGTGCCACCCACGAAAAAAATGATTTCTAACATCTAGAATCGCCCTGTATAATTATAATATACAACGATTACTTTACCATTAAACAATAACAACGCCTGCATGCCACTTCCAGAAGTACATGCTCTAAGTATATAACAGCATTGGTCCCCCTATATATAATTACTCAGTTTTGAGTATGGCGGCGGCGGCACATTCAGTTGTTTTGCGTTGACAGATAGACGTAAATAATTAATTTTTATATTTTATATAATGAATGAACCAATATTATAAATTAATATTAGCATTCTGCACTGAAGGTCGTCAGTAGCTCCTTAACAAAACAAAAATGAAGAAAATCGGTTGAGAGACAGAGGATAAAATGGTACCTAATCGTTTTGTCTTTGCCTATTTATATATAGATATCCCAAAATAATCCAATTATTACATAACATAAACTTGATTTTATTTCCGATTCTTTACTATTTAGGTATAGGAATATTATATACCATTTGAAAGGGATTTTAATTGCCTTTCAGGTTAGTTGATAATATACAGGGTGTTTCATTTAAATAAAATGACTTTTTAACATTTTTTTTATTTAGCAAAAATTTCACGAATTTCCAGACACCCTGTATAACACAGAACAAACTTTTCTCCTCAAGACTAATACATGTTCCAGTGGTAAACTACTTCCAAAACTTTAAGTTTCCATAAATTCAAATACCGCCGTAACAAACATTTAATTTGAGCGATGTTTTGAACAAAAATATAGAAAACAATTACTAACTAGAAAACCGTTAGGGATAGGTATAGGGAAGTATTAAGACAAAATATTCCGAAAGTTATTACGAATCAAAAAAAGCTATCATAAACAGGGTGTCCCATATAGAATATTAAAAATGTCACTACTTTTTTGGTATGTGGCAACATCGCATCGTTGAAAATATTTTACATCGATAGATTTAGATCAATTACTTCGGTAACCAAATTTTCAGAAACATCCCATGTTCCGCTTTCCCTAAACGTCTAAGGTACCATCGACCGTGGGACACCTCTATATATATATATATATATATATATATATATATATAACAAATTGAGAAATTGTCATATAGTTTTGTTACTGGGAATGCAAGAGTACTGTAGTATTTAATTTATCCTTGGGGCATTCCCATTATATAT
Organism: Octodonta nipae; assembly: GCA_034190945.1. NCBI lineage: Eukaryota > Metazoa > Arthropoda > Insecta > Coleoptera > Chrysomelidae > Octodonta > Octodonta nipae. Next base: position 38,242,651 of record CM067216.1, on the reverse strand, counting down.
ATATATATATATATATATATATATATATATATATATATATATATAATAGTGAATTTTAATAGTTATTTTATTTAATTAATTGAATACTTTATTTCTGTTTTTGTTTGTCAATTATAATGTTTTTTTTTAATTATTATTTATGAATGAATGAAATGTATTGATTTTAATAAATTTTATTTTAAATTTCATTGAGCAATAATTAACATTTTTAGATTACATCTGTTCTTGAATATTTTTAAATTAAACATATTTTTTTAAAAATTAATTATTTTAAGAACAATTATTTTAATAGCAATTTCTATTTAGATTTTGGTTCAGAAATGTGGAGTTTCTAATATTAGATATTACCCATATTACTTATTTTTATTTGTATTATATACACTAAGTATTAAATCATAAAATTATCAAACAATACCTTACAAATTAATTAAACATATATACAAATTCAAATAAGGCACATTTATCAGTGTTTTTATTTTCAAAACAGTTTTTAATAAATACCTTTATTCACTTTTTAAAACTTCCGGCTAATCTTCTTTTCTCTCCTTCAGGGTCTTGTTCTTCTGCTCCAAACTCCGCTACTGGATTATTTATAAAGATCTTTCATGGTTTGATCTTTCTCCTCTGCAACTTTTATTCTGATTTACTTGTAGTTATTTTCTGCGCCACATCCATCCTATTTACTGATGAACTTTTATTTCTAATATGTATTTGCAATTTTAAATTGTCTTTGTCATATTGTTCTGTATCATCCTCGTATAGGCCCGAGTTTAGGATATTTGGTCACCTGACTTGGTTCGGCTTCGTGTTTCTCTCGGTTTTGAATTGTCACTTCACTTCATTTTAATTTATTCAATATGACGATTTATGCCCATAAAACTCGTTGCACTTTTGTTTGAAAATACACAATTATACACGTTACTCGATATTTTAAAACAACTGGGGGCCTATGTACATTGCAGCATCGATCGAAAAAGACTGGACAATTGTCATAAGATGACAGGTAATATATAGAAAATTTTATAAACATTTGAACTTTGACAATTTATTTGATGTCGACATAATTATTGAAATATTTTTTTTAAATTAAACCCTTTGTATTTTATATCATTACTCTCATTCTATATTTTATTACAATATATATATATATATATATATATATATATATATATATGTCATTGAAGGTTCTCGGGATGTATTGTTTAGTTATCTTCGAAAAGACAGTTTGACGTTTCGATGAGATCTCACTCATCTTCGTCGGAATATTCGATGTTGTAACTCACTAAGTAGTTTGTTGTACAACCAATGAACAAGACAAAGTTCGCAAGATTGCAAAAGAATTTCATTAATTATGGGCAAAACTGAAATCAGAACGACGTTTACCGAAGCCTGTAACTTCTGACGACATAAGCATCATAAACGCTTTAACTTATTTTCAAGCGTATCCCCAAGCGTATACAAGAAGTGCAGAAAATGATTTAGGTGAAGCTCGTAGCTCTGTTCAGAGGATTCTTGAAAATCGTGACATGCATCCATACAAGTTTACAAAAGTTCAAGCACTGAAACCAGATTATTATAATCCGCACCAAAAAGATTCTGCGTTTCTAAAAAAAAATTACTCAAATGAAGCTAAATTTCCAGGGAGGGTATTTTTAATAGAAGAAACGAACATTTCTGGGCTGACCAAAATCCACATGTCGTCAAGAAAATGGGATTCCAAGAAAAATTTAGTTGTAACGTTTTCTGTCTCCTGAAATATGAAAAATAACATTTTCTCATTTACGATGAACCGTTGACCTCCGAGCAAAGTCTAAGGTCAGTGGTGAATGAGTTTTTAGAAAATCTGCCCTTAGCAGAATATCGTAGCTGTGGTTTTAACTGGATGGAGCACCGACCCATTGCACTGGGGCAATAACTTCAGAGTTGTTTAAAATGTTAGACAATCGTTGGTATAGTCGTGGGATTAGCCTGCTAGATCACCTGATCTCACACCACTTGATTTCTACTTGTGAGGTGAATTGAAAAAAATATTATTTAGGACACCGGTACTGAGCAATCAAGACCTCCGCCAACGAGTGACCAACTGCCCAAGAGCTAGATGCCAGTGATATAAGGAGGGCTACAACTGGACCTACGGGTATAGGGATTCTAAAATGTTTGGAAGTCAAAGGTCGTCATTTTAAACATTCTTAAAATAATCTTCTAATTTACAATATGCTTTTGTTTTCTACTGTAATTTGTTGAATTTATTATGTTTATGTTATTTGATGTACTGGAATTAATTTGTTTTCACTTTTTACCGATAATTAATGAAATTAATTTACAATTCTACAAACTTTATCTTGTTCATTGCTTATAGATTGCGATACATTTCATTGAACTTTGTGCAATTTTGCTAGATTGTCCTTGAATTAGAAAAAGATTAAGAAAAACTTCCATTGAATAGTTATTTTTCTCTAATTTAATCGTTTTCCCATCACATTTTAAAGCTATCTGGATAATAAAAATAATCCAATCCTTACACAAACTTGATTTTATTTCCGAATCCGCCTTTCAGGTTAGTTGACAATATACAGGGTGATCCGTTTAAAAAAAATTCACTTTTTAACATTTTTGTATCTAGCAGTAAATTCACGAATTTTAAGACACCCTGTATAACGCATAACAAACATCTCTCTTCCAGACTAATACACAGGACCGTAGCAAGGTAAGTCCAAAGTTTTATGTTTCTATGAATTCAAATACAGCCGTAAAAATATTTAATTGGAGCGATGTTTTGAACAAAATCTTATAGAAAAACAATTAATAACCAGAAAACCGTTAGAGATTGGTACAGGGAAATATTAAAAAAAAGAATCAAAAAGTAAGTATGAATCCGAAAATACTATCATATACAGGGTGTCCAATTTGCAATATTAAAAATATTACTACTTTTTGGTATAAGCGGCAACAATGCATTGTTTAAAATGTCTTACATAGATAGATCTGGAGCACTTACTTAGTTAACCAAATTTTCAGAGACATCCCATGTTCCGATTTCCGTAAACGTCTAAGGTACCATTGACTGTGGAACACCCAGTATATAAACACATATACGTAAAACTAAGATGGTAAGCTAATACTCAGGCTTTAGAATAATGAAACTATATCCCGCACAGTAACAATTTATCTTCAGCTGCATAGCAGTGCAGTTTACAAAAATGCTTGGGAGATTATTTTGCAACTTTACCCGTTAATTAGTTTTCCGCATGGCTCTCCCGTGTTTACCAGTTGATTACAAGGATGTTATTTATCCCTTTGTTTGCTCTCGAACACCAGAGGATTGCGGAACTTTGGAAGTAATGAAAGACTTTAGATATATCTGCTCTACTGTTTGACGCAAAACAAGCTAATCAAAAGGAGACACCTGCAACGGCTGCAACTGTAAGTGCAGAAAATAAATATTACAAAATTCTTAAAATAGTAATCTCAATGGAATACTTATTCTCAGAAATAACTAACTACTACAATACTTAATCCTTAGCTGGAATCAGAGATGTGAATCGACCAATAGGTATGGCAAAATTAGTCGTGTTCTAGGCTTGTTTCATAGATAAGGATATAATAATTGTCACCAAAATAGGAGCAATGCAACATATACTTACAATATACAAATCAAACTCACTGCAGTGAAAAAGTGAGAAACAAATACTAAAACTCAAATTATAACTATACATATTAATGTATTCTGACACGAAACCATTATCAAGTTTTAAAGACAGTTATGCATTGTGCCATATTTTTATATAAATGTTTAATAATAATAACAATTGATAAATGCTTATACATACATCGTCAAATACCCTTCTATCAACAAAGACAGATGCAGATATGGTTGCCAAACATCTGAATCCATCCAGCATATTTCAGTACGTTGTCAAGCGTTCGCTGCAACTGAATACAATGAACGACACGATGCTGTGGCAAAAATACTGCACCAGGAACTAGCGATAAAACTTGAGCTATCACAGTCGGTAAGAACACCCTACTATATATACAAACCAGAATCCATTTTAGAAAATAACAACTACAAGCTGTACGAGGGCTGCCTTTTATATTTCGGGATTAGAGAACAAAAACAAATATTAATCATCGAAAATCGCTTTATTGTTTTTCAAAATATTCCCCATGAAGATCTATACACTTTTGCATGCGTTTGAACCAATTGTCGAAGCACTTTTTCCACTCTGATTGAGGTATCTCCAAAACATGCATTCTGAACGCAGCAACCGCTTCTTCAGGTGTCGAAAAACGTTGACCTGTCAGTTTGTTTTTTACGTACGGGAATAAAAGGAAGTCATTTGGTGACAAGTGAGGACTATACGGCGGATGACTCATCAAATCGATGTTTTGAGTGGTCAAAAATGCAGTTGTTTGAGCCGATGTGTGAGAGCTCGCATTGTCGTGGTGAAGAGTGATCCGTCTTCGGCTGTTATTTTTCCTCATTTCTTGGAAGACAACTGGCAAACAAATGGTTGTGTACCACTCAGAATTGACTGTTCTTCGTTGTTCTAGTGGTACGGTTGCGACATGTCCTTTTTTCGAAAAAACAGGCGATAATTTTTGTTGGATTCGGGTCATCTTGAAACACCCATACAGTCGACTGCTGTTTACTTTCGGGCTCATACGCGTAAATCCACGATTCATCACCTGTCACTATGTCATAAACGTGTTTTGAAGCACCGCGATCGTATTTTTTGAGCTTTTCTTTCGACCACAATCGACACGAGCCTTTTTTGAACGATTGAAAAATTGTGTGGGATCCAACGCGAACAAATTTTTGGACATTCAAATGTTTATGCAATATTGAATGTATGCTGGTCCCACTAATGTGTAAGGTTGACTAAATCTCACGATAGGTCACATCATGATCTTGCAATATCAGTTCGCGCACAGCATCAATGGTTTCCGGAACAACAACTGTTTTTGGACGACCTTCACGAAATTCGTCTTGGAGTGAACTACCACCTCGATTGAATTCACCATACCATCGATAAACAGTGGTCCTTGATGGAGTTTCATCGCCAAAAATTAAATTAAGTTCATCCATGTACTCTTGCTGACTTAATCCACGTCGAAAGTTGTAAAAAATAATCAGACGAAAATGTTGATGATTTAATTCCATTTCTTGGCCGAGATGAATCCTTTAAGTTACTGTAAACAACACATAGCTCTCGTATGTCAAAACGTTCTCAGTACGTATAACCTCAAAAACGTCAAACTTTACGATAGAGCTGTCAGTTGTCAGATTGCAACACTAGGGTTGTCCAATACCGAAATATAAAAGGCAGCCCTCGTACTGGGACCGCACGATACTGACAGATCGGACTGTTGCTCACAGTAGACCAGATATAGTTTTAGTAGATAAAATCTCTAGGAAAATAACCTTAATTGACATAACAATCCCTGACAACAATAACATAAATATTAAGCAGGCTGAAAAAATAGCCAAATACAGGGATTTGGAATTTCAAATAAAGACACAGTGGGACATGAACAACAATCCAACCACGGGCCTGATAACCTGGCAAGGGCTCCCACAGAGCTAAACCTTTTGATATCTAGGATATCTGGGGTTAGTGAATTTTCCCTAAAGGCAAGTTATGCGTGCCTTAGAGGGAGTGTGCTGCTATACACTGTATGGTCAAGTCGGGGATAATACTTATAAATACCTTTGAATAAGGCAGGCTCAATATATTGATCACTCCACCAACAAAAAGGACAGAATATTATAGAAGGTTAAATTACTGTTGAAAAGCAAACTTAACAGTAAAAATCTGTTTCAGACTAATAACACCTCCTAGTTACTCTTTCGGGTTAGTTAAATGGTGCAAGACTGACATTGAACAATTACAGCGGAATCCTCAAACCCGGAAAGCCGAATGATGTCCCGAAAAGTTACCGCTCAGTAGCGCTACTAAGCACAGTCTATAAGCTTCTTGAGAGATTTCTCTATAAAAAAATCGGAAGCAAAATATTGGAGAAGATCCCATCGAACTTGCTGGTTTTCAGATCGTGTCACTTACAACCCATATTGAAGGGGGCTTCCAAGATAACCTAGAAACATCAGTTGTGTTCATGGACCTCTTTGCAGCTTACGACAATGTGTGGAGACCTGGATTACTCTATAAACTTTACCGAACATTCAAATGCAAACAAACCCTGCAACTGATTGATAACATGCTGACTGACAGGGTTTTCCAAGTTATATTGGGCAGCAAAAAGAGTACCTCAAGAACGCTCAATGACAGTCTTCCCCAAGGGTCTGTCCAGGTCCCGCTGTTTTTCAACCTTTATATCTCCGATATACCTGAAACTAGATCTCGGAAGTTCTTCTTTGAAGAAACAGAAACTACCCTCACTTCAGACCTGGCGAGCTTGGGAACATACTTCCATTTCTCTGACAGAGCAGAGAATAGACAGCTTAATGTCTATTTTGAGAATATCTTACTGCGCCACAATACGCACCCGAAATATCTTTGTGTCATCCTAGATAGGAAACTAACCTGCAGGAGGCACCTGGAGAACACGGCTGCGAAGTTACGAACTCGGCACAACATCCTTCATCAGCTATGCGGTAGTACATGGGGCTCTTCTGCTGAAACATTGAGAACTGCAGTTCTTTGGTTTGCTTACTCAATTGCAGAATTCGGCGCTCCGATGTGGCTCAAAAGCGCACATACCCATGAAGGTAGACAGACAACCAGACAAGTAAATTTGTCCATGAGGATAATCTGCGGAAAGCTAAAATCGAGTCCTACTGAATGGCTTCCAATATTGAGCCACATACCTCCTCTAGATATCTGGTACAATTCAGCTCTACTCCTAGAATATAAACGTATATAAGGCAACCCTTAACTTCCCATACACCAGGATACGGATGAATCATGTAGAAATAGACTACGATCCAGAAGGCCAACCATAGGGACTGCTAGAGAACTGCACATGTTACAGTTGGACCCCATAGACTCTTGGGAGCGAAAATGGACAGATAACTGCCCAGAAGCCTCCCGCCTATAAGAGTAAAACTTCCTCCCTTTGATCAGCCCGTCAAATATGGGCATCACTGAATAGAATATGTACCAACCATGGAATATGCGCGGACTCACTACACAAATGGGGTAGGGCACAATCTGCGAAGTGTGACTGCGGGGCGGAAAAGCAAACCGTTCAACATATGGTGATGAAATGCTCAAATACCGCATATGAGGGAAACTTTGACGATTTTCTACTAGCAACCGACGCTTCGATTTACTATGTATCTAATTTAAATATGTCTTTGTGAAATAGAATATTGTACTTTCTTCTTATACACTTTTATGTATTTTATATCTTGTGCTGCCATACAATAGATAAATAAATTTCCAGCAATTGTGGTGTTATTCCCAAGAAATAATAAAAATACAAAATATTACAGGTATTATAACATATTGTGGTATTAAAATATTGAGGCATTTTTCATTTTTTTACGTAAATTAACTGAAAATGATGACAAAAGTTTGAATAAAACATTTAAAAAAATATATAACCGACTTCTACCTATAACTAAAAAGCTAAAAATAATTATAACAAAATACAACTCTAGCAAATAAATAACACATTCAATGTTGTTAGGTACCTACCCAGGAAGTAAAAAATATAAACATTAAATGGTGCTCATTCTGTACTAATTAATTACCTACCAATCTAGTATCTTTTGAAGCCGGTGCCAAGTAAATCTAAAATCCTTCATTGCGTACTTATCTACTAATTCATCAAACTTGATTGTTGCTTGGCACCGACTTCAAAAATATACTAGATTGGTAGGTAATTAATTTGTACAGAATGAGCACCTTTTAATGTTTACATTTTTTACTTCCTGGTTAGGTACCTAACAACATTGAATGTCTTATTTATTTGCTAGAGTTGTATTTTGTTATAATTATTTTTAGCTTTTTAGTTATAGGTAGAAGTAGGTTATATATTTTTTTAATGTTTTATTTTCAACTTTTTAGTATTTTTGAAGTCAGGTAGTTTTCATTCTTTGATTTTATTTTGTATGTATAACCTTAATAGACAGAACCAGGTAACATCGAAAGCCTCAACATTATACAATGATACTTTCTCATTTAAATTGACAGGTAAATCTTTACAAATAAAATGTACTAGTACGCGTTGACTTAATAAGCCCAAAATATATTTATGCCTTATGGACTACGCCATGTAACCTTTTTTAACTTTTTTTGACAACCCTGTATAACTATAGATAATTCCACTCCAACCTATGTACCAACCATCCTGTACATACGACTGCCCACGGACAAGCATAAATTTGTTAGCTGCCTTCTATAAGACGGAGTAGAATCCATCCAATATTTACGGAGTCAAGTCCGTCCTATTTTCAACCATAGTATATAACTCCTTGTGGGCTAGCCCATAAATTAGTACATTATTTACATTTTATATTATCGTCCTGTGTAACATTAATTCCTCTCCACACTTTATGCAACTTCTTATGTGCTATAAAATAAATAATTTTTTAATCACACTGTATAAATATAATTAACTTCAGCATATATCTCAACCATCCTGGATATGATTCGTTTACTTCCATATCATATAACAGTTTTTTAATTACCCTATATAATTTCAATTTCACATTTTTTCCAGCATTTTTATGCCACCAAACGTCCAGTCCACCCTATATTCCAACCATCCTGTATATACGGCTGCCTACGGACCACTATCATTCTAGTCCGTCCTATATTTCAATCTTCATATAAATGCAACTCCTTCTATCACTTTACTTTGTGATTTTGTTTGGTATAACTAAACACCCTGTCTATAAACTTACCAAATAGCAGTTTAAAGTTTGAGATGTGTCTCACTGAAGTTTCTATTAGGCCTGGAGAATGTGACAACCAAAAGCACCGTCTTCGCAAAATGGAAAAATTTACATTTAAATAGGTATTTGCCTGGTATACAAACAAAACGAGCTTGGTACTCATTGATTTAAGGAGCCGAAAATGCTATGCTTTACTACCTATATGCTTGACATGTTCATAGAAAATTTTCAAATTCGCAGTTAAAACTTCCAGTGCCTAAAATTATCGCACTATTAGATTGGAATTAAAATATTTATGAGGAAATGTCCGTTATGTCATTTCGATGAAATTTTTGATAAAAATTTTGGAATTTTTTGCGATTTTCTGCAAAACTGCAAGTTGCACGTCGCAGAAAAGTATATGAGATCACCTAAGGATCTTCCTTAATAGATTAAACGTTAAAAAACTATACACATCCATAAGGAGTTTTCGAAAAATCGACCAATATATTAGAGAAATTGGTCGATTTCCATGCACGCATGTGTTTATTCACAAATTTTATCACTTTACCAGTAGAATTCTTTTCCAAAATTTGAAGTTTCACCAATCCGGATATATACTCTATTAAACAAGACCATATTCATGCAAAACGGTGCACCACAGGAGAAGAAATCAGGTAACATACATACAAAAAAAGCGAAAAAATACGCGACGATATGATAACCTCCTCCTTTTGGAATTCAGTTAAAAAGCTTTAAGGTACCTGCACATTTTTCTTAATCACTCCAATTCTGAAATCGAATTTTTTTAAAGGAAACTTCAACATCATTCTTCAATTCTATTACAAGACGCTTTGTTTTCTCGAAGGGAACGTAATCCGTCGCTGCTCCTACAGCATGAAATGAACTTTACATAATATTCGACTAGGATCGAATATTCGGGATAAACCTCCATTATGTCTAAACCGCAGACTGATATAGTATTATATACCATGTAACTAATCCGAAACGGGTGAAATTCTTGTGGAACTTAATTAAGTTTCCGAGAGCATTTTCCATACAAGATAGACCTTCGTTATACCGTACGATATTAAGATGTTGCCAGCTTATCCGTTATATATAGATTCGCTTGGAAGCAGATTCAACTTTATAACGGAACAGTGATGAACTAGAATCCAGTTTTTTATGCAAC